>CM042011.1:155607116-156232116 GCA_023525715.1 Cichorium intybus | reverse complement strand
TAAAGAGGCGAAAGTATGGTGTGTCATTTTTCAAGTAAAGTATGGAGGCCGATCATCAGGAAGCCACAACCTTGGTCTACGACTAAAGTGGTTCCCTCGCCTTCAGTCAAATATGACCGAAGAGTCTTTGTAACCGAAGCTCAGTTCTGACCAGAGAGGTCTCAGATGGAACGGTAGCCTCGGTCGATGTATAGTCCTCATCCGAAGCAATGTCCTCGGTACTGAAGCCATTCAGGTTTTGGTCATCTCAACAGCAGTTGACTTGTTTACCTTGGCGGTCATGTTTGATACAAGTTCCCACATGTATCTAGGCAGTATGGGTGCAAGACATGCCTTTTGCAGGACTGTCAAATCAGCACGGTGCATGGGCCCAGACCCATACCAGATTAGTTCAACCTAACTATGAATATACCTCATTGATGTAAACCCTAGTATGATGCCATTTGAGCAATCGTGAGTCGTCATCCTTGTATGCAGAAAATACCTTGGATAATGTACATCATTCAACAATAAAACTATCTCTATAATTTGCCCATTATAGACGTAGCTTGATCTTATCAAGTGAACCATATTAAATCTATTGTGTTTAATCTTTGATATTCTTGTATTTCCTGTTACACATTATCGATTGTGGACAATTTTTTGTCGCGTGTGTTTTTTGCGTGTGCTTGATTTTGTGAGACTTGAAGTTTATCGATCTGGTATATTGTGACCCAATTGGTATCAGAGTTATGGTTGAAGAAGGTAAGATCAAGATCGACAAGTTCGAGGGTTACGATTTTGGATTCTGGATAATGCAGATAGAATATTACCTTTACCAGAAAAGCTACACCTTTCGTTGATCGAAAGAAAACCAGAAGATATGTCGCTGAAGAACTATGATTAGATCTTGAATACCTTCGCTTCCTTCCTTTTTGTTAGAGTGAAGCCTTTCTTTATATCCCTTAGTGAAGCAATGTCGAACGCCCTCTTAGGTGGTGTTTATTTTTTAAGAGGTAAAAGGTCTGCACTCTGTGAACCGCATCTGCAGAAGAAGAGGTTGATCAAATGTTTACAATTTGCAAGAAGAAGATTGTTTGTTTTTAAAATTTGTGGGCTACTAAAATAAACTAAATTTATTTACCAAATTATGTAATTTTGTATCTCTAACCTTTTATTTTGTCAATTAGTTTTTATCAATAATTATCTAGAATTTATCAAGGTTGTAGAAGTCGCTAGGCGGTAGGCGGGCGGTCGACTGGGGCCTTGGACTAGTCGGTCTAGGCGAGGACTATTCGGGTGCTTAGGCAGGGAGTATTAATTGTAATAAAATTTATTTTTTAAAATTTAAATATTGCATATATCTCTACAAATTAATAAATAAGCATAAAAATTGACACATCTAGGTGTTTAAATATGTAAGTCATCAAAAATCAAAATGTTTAGACTAATTAATGATATTTATGACAATTTTAATCATCAATAATCGTAACTTAGCCACCGATTATAACAATTCATATATATAATAGAAACTTTGAAAACTTTTGAAAATTTAGGAATTTTGAAAATTCTGAAAATTTGAAGATTTTTGAAAATTTTAAAAATTTAAATTTTGAAAATTTGAAAATTTAGCCGCCTAGACCAGCCCAGACCTGCCAAGACCCGCTTAAACAGATTTTGACTGCTGTTGACCATATCCTCCTAACTTGACCGTCTAGCACTAATCGTAGGCAGAATCTGTCCGCCTAGCACCTAGGCGGCCGCCTAAACCGACTTTTACAACACTGAAATTTATATAAAATAATAATTTTTTTAAGTTAGAGGAAGTTAGAAGATACAAAATGAATTCACGCCATGTTTGCGAGAAGACGAGGAAACGCAGACCTTTTTAGGTCTGTGGTATTCTAAAAAACGAACAGTCTGTGAGAGCTATATATGCATGTCGTCTATGAGTTGCAAACAAAATAGTCCAAGATGACCCGGAAACATAAAAAACACCCTCTTAGTCCCACATCTCTTTCACTTTACCTTATATTACTTCTTCATCACATACATATATTTGATATTACCTTTTACTTTTATTTGAATATCCGAAATTTAATTGGGTTAATAACAAATATATTAACCTTAGTATATTTCTTTAAATATTGGCAATTGTATTACTTTTTCAGTGTTGGTATTTTTTACTTTTAACTATAATAACAAAATAAGTATATTTATTCAAAAATATCAATAGGGTTAATATAAAAATATCAAAATGAAAGGTGTGACATGATCACTAGATAAAGTTTTGACAAAATTGCAAAAATGGTCCATGTATTTACAATTTTCTTGTGATTTTGATCAAAAAAACTTTTGGTGATGCATCAGTAGTCCAATTTGATCTTTTTGTGTATTTGGTCCCTGTCAAATTGAAAAGACGATTATGTCCTTTATATTTGATTTTTCATTTTTTATATTAATTTTAATGAATTTAAGTAATTAAAAATATGGAAAATACTCTCTTTGTTTCTCTTTCTTCTCTCTCTCTCTCTCTCTCTCTCTCTCTCTCTCTCTCTCTCTCTCTCTCCACACATACGAACCCTAAAAGGGATTTAGGGAAAAAAAACTCTGCAACCACAACTTCTTCTTCTCCGATCAGATCCACCAACCACCATCACACCTCCAAAGCTGTCTAGGTCACCTACCCACACGTCTCGATTAAGAAAACCCCATAAATCGAAATTAGGAATAAAACTCAAAAATCGCAAAAAACTCAAAGGAAACTTCAGAAAAACCGCCAGAAATCAAAACAACCCGATTATCCTCATCGCATTCTACATTTTATCCATGGAGCTAGCGTTTCAGCTCCGACGAGCTCTAGATCTGAACAAATTTTTGAATGATTTTCATCTCTTCTTCCCTTCGTTCCATCTGAAGACTTCACTACGTTAGCCATCAACGAAACCCTAGCAATGACACCATCAAATATTTCGTTCAGCATACTTTAGTGGTGGTGAAGATGACCTTTTTCCGGTCAGATCCAGCCGACTATATGAACCACCACCACACCTTCTTTATCTCTTTCTTAGCACATATACAAACCACCATCGGAGACAAAGCGAAACCCCTAGCGGTGCGATGGGATGGGTTTCGTGAACCCCCAGCGGTGCGACGGAAGTGTTGGTCGGAGCAAGGTGGCAGGATGGCGCGAACAGCAGACACGAAGCATCACCGGACAAGATGGTGGCGTTTGCCACTGCTGAATCAAAGCTTTAAACGGGAGGGGGTTAGTCTCTGTCGGAGATGCGTCTTTGAGGTGGTGGCATGTTGCTTCCTTACCACCGGAGAAGAGACTTTAGCCCAGATCTACAATGGCGTCCCAAAAAGAGAGAGTGAGATAGAG
This sequence comes from Cichorium intybus, assembly GCA_023525715.1. Classification (NCBI taxonomy): domain Eukaryota; kingdom Viridiplantae; phylum Streptophyta; class Magnoliopsida; order Asterales; family Asteraceae; genus Cichorium; species Cichorium intybus. The sequence continues at coordinate 156,228,752 of CM042011.1, read as the reverse complement.
AGAAAGGGAGAGACAGATCCAGATCCAGAAGGAGAGAGATCGGGGGATGGGGTGGGGTGATATTTTATTTTAGATTTATTTTAAATAAAAGAATAATAAATTAAATTAAATTAAATTAAATATAATTACTTGAGGGGTATATTTATCATTCCAGGTCGAGTGTGGACCAAAACCACAACAAAATGTCAATCCTAGGGACCAAAATTACATAAAAGATCCAAAATTGGACCAATGGTGTACCATCAAACATTTTTGGACCAAAACCACATAAAAATGACAAACACAGGGACCATTTTTGCAATTTTGTCAAAGTCTAAAGTTTTTCATACAAAAAAAAGTAAATCCGTACCGAAAAAGCGAACATAACGACTGCGAGACCGGTCTGAAAAAATCCGGATGAAAAAAGACCGGCCGAGACCTATCTCAAAAATAAAAAGACAGTATAATCTAGTATTTATTTGTCCAAATGTATTTATGTTTTAGTTTCGTATATCTACTTCTTTAATAGAAAGTTCTTTAAATTCATGGTATATTTTTCTAGTAACAGCTTTAGAAATGTTTCTTTTCAGACCGTAGGTGGTGATGGGCCAATATCTTGGGCTTATGATGGGCTATTACCTTGAGGTTCTTCATTAATACTTATAATCTTTAAGCCTAAATGCAAAAGCAAAACTGAATTCAGTATTGAACTATTGAGAGACATGAATAACTTTAATTTCTGAATGATTCAACTAGAGATGCACAAAAAACCGGTTTATGATCCGAAACCCGTTTTCAATCTGATCTGATCCGGTTTTGCAACCGGTTTCCCTCAAACCGATCCGGTTTCTCCCAATCCGATCCGATTCGATCGGTTTGGATATATAAAAGTTAAAACCGGTTTGAAACCGGTTTTGGCCGAACCGGTTTGTTAAACCGGTATGTAAAACCGGTTTTGACCACGTTGACCCAATCCGGGTTTGATGGTAATTTTTGGTAGAAACCGGTATCAAACTGATCCGGTTTTGGCCCAATCCGGTTTTGACTTTATTGACCAAATTCGATACGGTTTTGAAAAAATAAATCGGTTTGTGCACCTCTAGATTCAACTGTGCATGGTTTTTGAGTGGATATCCCGAATAAGAACTATGTACCATTTTAACGTTCTAATAAAAGCACATTCAAAAAACTCAAAATGGTGATTTAATTCACAAATTAATAAATCCGACCATAAAATATTATATTAACCAAAATTTGAATATATCAAAATCCAAAATTAGAAAACATATCAAATCCTTCAATCTTGAGAATCCAATAATCTTACCATCTATCTCTCACACACACACACACACACACACACACACACACACACACACACACACACATATATATATATATATATATATATATATATATATATATATATATATATATATATATATATATGACCATTTCCCTTATTAGATGATCTCAACAATGGATTTTGTGGCATCGTTCATACCAATAGGAGAAGGTCGTCGGTGGCTGCCGATAGGAGTAGATTATCTAAGGCTTAGGGTCAGTTGAGGGGGATGTGATGTACAAAAGAATGTGAAAAAGGGACGTTTTTTGTTTTAGGGTTATGGGAGAAAAGATGGACTTTTTAAGAAATCGAATGATTTGGAGATGGCTTATACACTGAACGATTAAGAGGCTTCTTAACCATTTAGAGTTTATTTTAAAGTTACCAAACACCCTTGAATGTTTAATGGTTAAGAGGTTGCCATTAATTGAACCATTAAAAGGCTTACCAAATAGTCTTTATATTTCTATTGTTGAGTTGTTGAGCTTGATCGTCCTTTTGATATTTTTTTCGTTATGCAGACTAGGCATGGTATGAAGAATCAAGCGGACATGTTCGCCATGGTTGTTACTACAGAGAATTTGAAGTTGTGCATGACTTCAACTTATTCCCGAAGATTGAGGAGAGTACATGCCGGAGAACAAGAAAGAGTAAAGAAGGAGGTGCATAAAGATGGAAGGTAGTAGTTCAAGTCGATCGAGCCTCCAAGTGGAAGATTATTGAATTATTGAGCTTGATGGCTCAATTGACCTTGTTGTCGTTACGCGAGCTTGGTAGACGATCTAATAGAACTAGAGAATTTCCATTGCATTACGGGGTATTTCTTGTTGGAATGTGGAGGCTGATCAAATTCTTGTAAAGCAAAATTGCAGAGTCCAAGGACCAAAAGTGTAGTGTTGAGTTGCAGAAATTGTGGTGTCCAAGGGACCACAGTTATGGTGATTAGAACAATTATGGTGATAGACCACAACAACTACAGTGTCGGGTCACCTAAATTATATTGCCAAGAAAGTCAAGACTGCGATGTTGGGTAAGTGGAGACTGTAGTGTTTGTCCTAGCAGCACATTTATTTAAGCGTGTCAGTCTGACACATTAAGTGATTAGGCCATCTCATGCCTATTTACAGGCGACTCCTTTGTATCTTTCGGTGTGCACAAAATTCTACGGTAGAAAATGTTGGATTAAGGTGTCTAAGCCATAACTATAATTGATACATATGTTTGAATTGATGGCAGCACGCTCCTTTTGGGTTGCCCTTATAACCTGGTAGAGGACAAGATTGCATATAGAGAGAAAGATTGATATATTATGGAGATAATATATTAATTAGAAAAGAGGAATAAATGATTTATTAATATATTATGATAATAATATATTAATTAGGAATCATATTATTTAATTAATGATTGATCAGAAATTAATTAGAATTAATTTTGGGATTAATTGGATTAATTAAAAGTACAGGGGCTGAATTGTAATTGTTCAATAGTTGAGCAATAGGCAATTAGGGTTACCCATATTGGTTTGGAAGAAATCAAGGCCTAAGGCCTTGTGGATTTCGAAACCCTAAAGGGTTTTTATGGCAGTGATAAGCAGATCCTTCTATCTGATAAAAGCCTTATCTTATCAGGATCTTAAGTAAGGCAGTTATACTCCTTATTGCTTATCACCTTGAGACTATAAATAGAGGACCTCCCCACCCCATATTCCATGCCATTCTAAGGGTTCTTCACCCTTTCTATCTTGCTTTCTTCCTTGCCAAGTTCTTGGGTGTGAGCCATTAGAGGCACGACACTTGTGGTGCTTGCTTCCAAGAGATCTAAGGATCAAAAGGTTCGTTTTTCTTGTGAAATTTATTTGATTCTTATTTTGTTCATAGTTATAGGTTCAATAGATGAAAACATAGATCCTTTAGGTTGCATGTGAACCTAGGTGATTTTTGTTTATAGTTTGCTTAAAACCCAACAGTGGTATCATCAGAGCTAGATCTGTTTTCTGTTGAACTGTTATAATAGTTGAACTGTTAAAAGGATTTAATGGAATTAAACCCTTGGTCTCAAGGATTTTGAAATTATGGCTAGGGTTTTAAAAACCCTAGCCTCCACCCCTTAGTTGGCAAAAATAAGGAGCCTCCTTAGGGTTTCTTTATTTTTGGTAATTGTAATTATCTAATAAATGGAAACTCTTGACCCTTATTTTAGATAACTTGGTGGGCAAGATTAGGATTAAATTAAGTTTTTTAATTAATTAATCCTCATGTGATTTAATTAATTAATATAATTAATAGTTAATTAAAAGACATACATTAAATCACTTTAGGTTTAAATTTTAAATTTTAATTTAAATGGTTTAAATTTTCGAAAATTTAAAAAGACAAAACCTAAATATTTTAAATGTTTAAAATACACCTTATACATATTATTATTAAATGTTAATACCTATATGTATAATATTAAGTCAGTCAAATCGCTAGTATGCATCATTCAGAAAACTGGTCTATAAGGGGGGTATAAGAAAACTGCCTATAAAATGGCGGTTGAATGGGTGTCCACTCTCACCCACTGCTCCCTTGATCAGTGGACTGTCGTTAGCAGAACGGGTTTGATGAGACAAAGTTAATCTCATTAAAAGTATAATGTCATTAGTGACAAAAGTACTAGAACCTTTTAAAACCCAAACTCTAGCTACTTAGGAAAATTTAAATAGTATGCTCACCCATGAAGTCACACATTACACTTTATGAATCGTTAGTGAAGCTCGTGTGGTTAACCGACACGCTAATAGGGATTCATAAAGAGTGGTAATGAGTATCTCATAAATTATCATTGTTGATGGAGCTCGTATGGTTAACCGGCACATCAATGTGAGATGATAAATGACATTGAGGTAACCAAGTGATTTGCATGGTTATTTCACATCTTGTTTGTGATCCTCGGCATCCCAGTCAAAAACAGAAGAGCATAATCTAAGATTAAACATGTCATTGACCCCGGTCAATGAATCTCACATATCTAGGAATTTCATTAGACTGAAATTGATAATAGTATATCTACCTTAATGACCATCATGTTATGATTACGACATCCATCTTCACACCATTGTTGGGGCATTTTGGGTCCTAGCCTTGTTAAATAAAATTGGGTAATTATTTATAAGGACAAAAGTTAAACTAATAAATTTTGATTTTATAGATGTCAGGAGATAGTGTCAACTCTTCTCCTCCTCCTACACCCATTCCTAAGAGTTTCAGGAAATTCTTGCTAAATATGAATAAAGTGACTGGATTTAACTACGTGGATTGGATCCGCCAATAGAGATTGGTTATGAGATACGCAGATAAGGAATACATCATCAACTTCCCACTTCCCTCCCTACCTAAGCATGGAGTCACTTAACAGTTGATTGACCACCATAACCTCCTGATTGATGAGGACGAAGATGTTCGTCTCCTCATGCTATTAACCATTGACCCCGCCATCCGCAGGGATTTTGAATTCCTGGGGCCACATGAGTTAATACAACTGGTTGAGGAAAGGTTCCAAGAACTGGTTAGGCAGGAAAAGCTTAGGATCTACGAAAATCTTGGTGAGACCAGGCTGAGAAAAGGACACATGTTAGTACACACTTTCTCAAGATTGAAGGATACTTGGAAGAGTTGTACAAGCTTGGTCACCCTCTCAGTCAAGAAGCAAGCGTCATTGGATTGCTCGTATCTCTGACTGAGGAGTACGAACCGTTTGTACAGATATACATGGAAAAGGACCTACACAAGACCTTCATGGAAATGCATTCAATGTTGACTCTGTATGAGTCACTCATGGAGGTGCATAGTTCGGGATTGAGTCCATCTCTGAAGCACATCAGAAATCCATCCAGACGGGTCCTGGGATATCTTAAGCTGGGAATTCACAGGGTGGGATACAGTCACAGGATAATTGGAAAACGCTCCAAAGCCAAAACAGTTTGGCAACTCAGGTATATCTAAAAACTCAAAACTCCTAATCCTTAATTCCTTGATACAAGATGTGATAGTCACATTTACTTTGTATGCAGGGTCTCAATAAGACGCATGGCATTGTCGCATGGGAGCACGTTCAGATTGGATCTCGAGCTCGTGTATTTTTGGAGTTTAGTTAGATATTTTTGGCATTGTTATTAGTCAGTAGATAGTATGACATTGTTTTTCATAGTACATTGTTTGAGGATAATTTTTGATTTAATAAAAGTTATATTCTTTTTTTTAAATGATTGTTTAAATTATCCTTGAAATGTTGTGTGAATGTAACTTGAATGTTGATTGAATTATGGATTGTGTTTGTATGATTGTTAAAATGAGTTTTATAAGAATAACTTCAACCAAAGATCCAATAGACAGGATTTTGGAATCAATTGGCTTAGAGTCACTTGATGAAGTTAGTTCTTGATAAAATTGGTCATCACAAGAAATGAATCAACCAAGGATCCAATAGATAGGATATTGGAATCATTTGACTCAGAGTTAAGTGATGAATTCATATCTTGAACAATTAACAAAGTCATAAAATTTACATAAGAACGTAAAAGAACATTTAGAGCAACAAACACAATGGTTATTGTGTACTGCTCAAATCAGCAAGTACAACACAAATCACTTGTCGAAATAAGTGATTAATTGAAATCTTGAATTGTTCAAGGGTTTCAAGGGAAGTATAAGATCAACAAAACCTGAGTAAAACATAACTGTGAGATTGCTTCACAGTTTATACTCTTCCAAGAACATTAAAAGGTTATAATGTGTCTTAGGGAAGATTGAGCATTGATCGAAGCAGTTCGATATTCGATGTATTAGATACACTTTCAATAAGTTTCTGATAAGTTAGATATTCAACCAGTCAATCCATAAGATCATATTAGAACCACATCTTAGACTAAGTAGGTTGTACAGACACCGTCTGAAGCGTAAAGTCGGGTTTACCCCTCTTGTACACAGAAAGGGTTCAGGGTCATGGAGCTTTCGTCCCAAACTCATACCATGACTGAATCTGATCAGCAGTGTCATTTCATTGGCCATCCCAACTGTGCCTGTGAATGTTCAGTTTATTTTGGAAAGAACTCACATTCTAAGGAAACAGTGGGAGTGTGAGAATCCTGAAGGAGTTCAGGGATTATCCAAATGAAAGAACCTTTAGTCATCACTAAATGTTGACCATGAATCAGATTCCTGTTAAACCTGACATTACATTCTCTTAGCAAACCAGTAATGTTAGTCACCATCATAAGGAATTATGATCTAGGTGACATACCGGTTAGTGGTAAAACACTAAAGTTGGTACAGATAAGTGATCTTACTACTTGGAATCATTGGTGGGCCTAGTTGCTGCAAAATAAGAGAAACTAAAAGCGAGACTCGATCTGTATGATAATTTGATTGATTTTACACCTGGCCTAAAACCAGTGGGAGTAATTGAATCGTCAGAAGAAACATCACAGATAAAATGTACCTACATTCTAAGCAAGAATGGTTGAGTGATGCAATAATCAAATTCATGTGATTGACTTTGAGAGACACGCTCTCAACAGAACTAAAACAAATATAAAAGGATATCATTTGCTATTACTGTAGCTTGCAAGTCATAGCAAGATCGGATGATCTGAACCGCTTTCCTGAAATGGAAAGTCACAAGGGTTGTGTGTAAGACACAACCAATTGGGTTTAGAACATGTCGATGCAAAAGGTACATAGCCCCGAAGGTCGTCGGACGGGCACCTCGCATGGAAGGATCTTCGGATTCTCAAATATGCCAAAAGGTTTGGATTTGGTGAATAGTCCGAAAGAGTCCTATGATTATGTCAGAAGTTCTGGACTTTGTATTCTCTAAGTATGCCAAAAGATTTGGGTTTTGTGAATAGTCTGAAAGAGTTCCAGAACAATGTCAAAGCTAGTGGGAGCATCATTAAGATCTATCATTCAATGTATGTCGGTACATACTATTCTTGGAAATTTCTCTTATCATTACAAAGTGTAATGACTCGACATGAGAAATGATTTGCTATGAAAGACCTGAAGGAGATTCGATAATGTACTCAAGTGGTTACCAGTATCTATCGAATAGATATAGTCATCAGTACTAACCCTGACAGTGTGAAAGAATGATCTTGATAAGATTCAAGATACGAGACTGCAGAAAGGGATGTTCTGGAAATCGTGACACAAGGATTGTAAATTCTGAAAGAGTTCAGAATAGAACTAACATCAGATTCAATGAGCTGCCGCAAGTTGAATCGATCACATGCGTCTTGAAATGATCCTGATAACTTGATGCTTGGAGCATAACAAGTTGGATTCAGGACACCACCTGGCTTAGGATATTAAACTGGACAGTTAAACACAAACATGAGAAATCATGCTATAATAGGAGGAATGTAATAATAAATTTGAAATGAGTTTCAAATCTACAATTATTAACATATATGACACTATGAGACTTCATGGTGGAAGAGTTTCGTTGGGATATTGATGGAGCGCGTGTGGTTCACCGATACATCATTATCGCCTTGAAATCTTTTTGACACTGAAGGGTGAAGTGACATGAACTTTAGATCCCTAGAGCCATGAGAAGTCACAGTATGTAATGCCATTTCATAAATGGTGTCCGGAGAGGAAAGCCAAGATGACACATTGAGAAATCATCGGAATTCTGTCCGATTAGATTGTCTGCAATGATGAGTATCAATGTAAGACATTTTGGATACATAGAAAAGGTGAAGGTCACTTTGGGTATAAAAGACATATAAATATCTTAATTGAAAGTTTAATAGAAATCTAGAAACATATGACAATATTATAATAAATCTGATATGGTGATTGCCTCGTTGAGACTTGGTAATAAGCAGGAGTAGCTACTTATCAGATTAGTGTTTCAATTTTCATGTTTTACTTCCTGAATAATTCGATTATTCAAAACATCCACAGTCGTTCATACTTTTGGAAGTAAGTAGTGAACTAAGACTGTCATGAATTGGATTGTAGACTGTCTAAGGAGTTAGACATAGTAATGGTATTGCTGTAACATTCATGAGTACTCGGAAATGGAGATTTGAGTATTGGATCAACCCGCGCTCAGAGAATTACTTCATGTATTATATCACGAGTAATTCTGAGACGACAATATCCTATGATCTTGAAGCCAAGACATATGAGTTGAAATTTGCAAGTCGGTTGCCCATTGATAATAAGTAAATGCATTGGTAACTCGATGTTATAGAACGTATTGTTGTGCGCGATTTGATAAGTAAAAGACACAAGCATATGAGTCGAAGTTTATTCGTTTCTTTTGCCCTAACGGTAAAAGCGATATCTGTGGGCCCCTTGGTGATTTGGTGTTGACTCAGTGCTGGCCAGCCAGGACTTAATTGATGTGTTCGATTAGAAGTCCTATGTCATTACAAATCATGGAACCGGGAAACATATTATTGGACTGATATTGATTCTAATCCATGTCTCAAGTCTGAATGATATCTTGTAAGAATGAAGGATCATATGATCACTTATCTTAGGACACATAACTGATTAGATCAGAGTTCGGCAGCAGCTCTTGGAAGCTGCAATTTGCTGATCAATTTAAAAACCATATGTATTATAGTTATAGACTTATCCAAGTGGGAGACTGTTGGATTAAGGTGTCTAAACCATAACTATAATTGATACATATGTTTGAATTGGTGGCAGCACAGTCCTTTTGGGTTGCCCTCATAACATGGCAGAGGACAAGATTGCATATACAGAGAAAGATTGCTATATTATGGAGATAATATATTAATTAGAAAAGAGGAATAAATGATTTATTAATATATTATTAGAATAATATATTAATTAGGAATCATATTATTTAATTAATGATTGATCAGAAATTAATTAGAATTAATTTTGGGATTAATTGGATTAATTAAAAGTACAGGGGCTGAATTGTAATTGTTCAATAGTTGAGCAATAGACAATTAGGGTTACCCATATGGGTTTGGATGAAATCAAGGCCTAAGTCCTTATGGATTTCGAAACCCTAAAGGGTTTTTATGGCAGTGATAAGCAGATCCTTTTATCTGATAAAAGCCTTATCTTATCAGGATCTTAAATGAGGCAGTTATACTCCTTATTGCTTATCACATTGAGACTATAAATAGAGGACCTCCCCATCCCATATTCCATGCCATTCTAAGGGTTCTCCGCCCTTCCTCTCTTGCTTTCTTCATTGCCAAGTTCTTGGGTGTGAGTCATTAGAGGCACGACACTTATGGTGCTTGCTTCCAAGAGATCTAAGGATCAAAAGCTTAGTTTTTCTTGTGAAATTTATTTGATTCTTATTTTGTTCATAGTTATAGGTTCAATAGATGAAACACATAGATCCTTTAGGGTGCATGTGAACCTAAGTGATTTTTTGTTCATAGTTTGCTTAAAACCCAACAAAAAACATGTAATTTGCATCATCATTTTTGTGATTAATAAAATCTTCTCTCTATCACACACACACACACACACACACACACTCTCTCTCTCTCTCTCTCTCTCTCTCTCGCTCTCTCTCTCTCTCTCTCTCTCTCTCTCTCTCTCTCTTTTTCGTTCTCCTGTGGATGTCGCTTGGGAATTTGATTCAGAAAAAACCAAAACCGAGAAATGAAAATTTAAGGACCTGAGAACCGAACCGAATTGCATAATCGGTTCCTATATGGTTCTGATTTCGGTTCGGTTACGGTTCATCTAGTTTGTTTCAAATGTTATTTTGCTAATGTCCAACGGGATCGGAGGCAAAATCAAACCGAACTGAATCAGAACCGAAAAACCCGAAACCGGAAATGGAAATTCAAGGAACGAGAACCAAACTTAATTGCATAATTGGTTCGGTTCCAATCGTTATTTTGGTCATCCCTAAACGTAGTCTATAACTTTGATCATGCAAAACACATTAAATTCTTATGTTATTATTTTTAGATTATATTTACTTGCTTTTTGTGTAAATTCTTATGTTATTGTTTTTAGATTATTCTATCTATAAATTAAAATGCGTAGCTTCCTATGGAAGCATGCTAATTGGTTCTATTTCGGGTTTGGATCTACATTCGAGTTTCTTCCTTTCTCCCTTTCTTCTCGCAATCCGAACAAGTCAATATGTTTCTCCCTTTCTCCCTTTCTTCTCGCAATCGCCGGTGAATCGCCAAAAGAACAAAAACGAATGACGTTGATAAAAGGAGCATCACATCTCAATCGTCTCTTTTCTCCTCTGTTCTCCAGATTTTAGGTTTTCGATCTTTGGGTTGTACAGAAGCTTTACACTATCCATCGCTGCACTTCCTCCACCTTCCGCTTCATCTTTGGGGATTCTCTTACTCCTTCCAGCGATGACCTAATTCTTCCTCTCCGACGTGCTCGACCAATCGGACACTCGGTGATTTGGGTAAGAAACCCAAATCAGAAAAGCTTATCGCTTTTTGTTGGTTTAAACAAAGACGAAGACCAAGACGCACTGAGCTGAAAGAGTCAACCGGATCTATTTCGGGTTTGGATGCTACTCATCTATAAAAAACCCCATTTAGAAATATAACTACATCTTCTAATTTCATATCTTCGTTTAGTTCTTAATTTTGTAATGACTTGATTGTTTGAATTTTGTATTGTTGTTTGTTTTGACTTTTAGTTATTTTGATCTGTTTATCAAGTTTCATTTGTGCATTTTCCTCTTGCTACCTAAGGTATTAATTTTAGCTTTCCCGTCTAGTAGGGTGTCTGTGTCAAAATGATTTTATACTGTCGGTGATTCAATTACCGAATTTCTCTATTCTTTTCCAATTTTATAATGACATCTACACATGGAAATAACAACACTCTCGTAATTGATTGAAGAAAATAGTTGGTGTCATCTGTTCAAACAATGTTCTTTGCAATCTGAGAGGTATTTTTCTTGTTGACTTTTTTTTATATAAGGTTTTTGCTACGTATGAAAAATATTGTTCGTATTTGCGGGTTATATTTTTTTTCCTATATGTGCTAAGGAAGCCTTTTTTTGAAGGAACTCATCCAATTGAATCTTTGTAATCTGAGAGGTATGGTGTTTATTGCTCACAACTATTCATATCATTGGTATCTGTTAGCTTTTCTTATCAGATTGAGATTTTTTGCTGGACTTATACATTTTAGTCTATGAGAATGTTACATTATCATTTTGGAAAATTTTTTATGCAGCTTCTGAAGTGCTTGCTTCTGTTATCTATGATTCTGCACAGCAAGAAGTAGTGCCTACTTCTCCCAAACATCATCCATGGATCATGGTTGCTACCTTTATGGGGGTCAAGGTGATTTTGTGTGTCAATAACAATAGGTCGATTTTTATTATTAGCATATTGTTTGGTGGTGGAGTATTTTTTCTACTAAATATGCTTCATTCTCTAGGATTTTCAGTTTAATCTCCAATTTTGGTTTTAGGACTTATTGGTTCTTGGCTATTGAGGGCAAGTAATATTTCTTCTCTTAATTTACTAAGTGTTAAACTTTTTTTTTCCTAAAGCGTGTTCTTTAAAAACTAAAAATTTCCCCAAAAAAATTTACGAACCATTGTTATCTGGTAAATTAATCATGTACTGATTATGAAAATTTCAGTTGCTGATTCTGTTGATGGATTTGAATGAATCTTGGAAAGGAGAAAAAACCAGATTTAAGTTTTTGGTGTTTTGTGATGAAATTATTTAAAATCCAAACTAATTCGACTATCCTCCACCTTATGTAAATATTTGACTTCATGTATTCTTTCATGGGAAAATATTTTTGGAAATATGATTTGATTGTATATCCGATTTTCTATTAAAATGGGACCCATTCCTGTAAACCTAATTTTCATACAACTCTAATACTTTTCATGTTGTCTTTTAGTGTCTGCATATGTTCAAATCTCTATGTTTTTTTGATCTTTTTAACAGGCGACTACAATGTTGACTCCAGTTCGAAAGAGGGTTTCAAGAGGTTACAACAACCTATTGTTGATTTTTTTGCTTGACACTCTAAGGCAACTAGAGGTAATTTTTCTTCAATATCTTTGTTTATTGAAATCTTGATTTATACTATTAAGCACAATTATTTTATAAGTTTATTAGGCTCCTAATATTGAAACTAAAGCCTTTAGAGAAAAAAGTGGAAGTACGATGTTATCTTGATTTGTAGTGTCAAAATAAGAAAAAAATCTTGATTTGTAGTGTCAAATTAAGAAAAAAAATCAAAGTACGATGTTATTATGCCTTTATGAGAAAAAAGTCGAAGTACATAAAAATTTGAAAGTACTCATGGATCTGTTTAATATTTCTCATAACATCCTTTTTCTTCTTCTTATTTCAGCATTGTACTTTCAAAAAATATGATAAATTACAAAAAAAAGTTGAAAGTACAATTCTCTATCTGGGTACTTTTCCAGTGTGTTAATGTGGAAAAATTTGAAAGTACAATGCCATAATAGAAATAAATGAAAGTAGGATGCCATGATACAAAAATATATCAAAGTACATTGCTATTTCTTGCATTTAAGTCACTTTTAAAATAACACAGAATAGTGTGTATTCTTGACATAGGGCCTCTTTCTTTTCTCTCATTAATGTCTGCATAAATAATGTTTAATAAAAATTTAAGAAAAAGGCATCACACTTAGGGTTAGAAAAAAATAAACAAGGGAAAATCTGTAAAAAGTTATAACATATTAACATTAAGTCATTCTTTCTGCATTAAGTAAAAAAGAAACAACTAATATATAGCTTACCAGATTAAGCGGTTGTTTTTTCCTTCATTAACTCGCATATTCTCTTTTTTGGACCGGTTATGGGAGTAAATGACCGTTTTACCCTTTGGCTGTTTATCTAAGAGCTATTATAAATTAAACTTTTTGTAGATAAAAAGCCTTCTAGGGACAAAAGTCGAATGGTTGTACCATATTCCACAAGCATTCAATTCAAGAGATTTACTTCGTTATCAAGAACTATGTTGTGTTCATTCAGCCTCACTTAATGCTCAACCTGCTTTAGTGGAAAACGAGAAGAATCCTCTACAAATAATTAACATTCTCTGTTTGATGGAAATTATCTTTAGGTTTTTCTAATTTCTTACCAAGTTCTTTATATCTTTTATTTAATTTCTCCATATTACAACAATGTACTTCCAAATATCTACCCAATTATAGCAATTTTGTCCAAACTTCAAATACAATGCAATTTTCATGGGTATATTAGGGCAAAAGTTTGAAAATATAATGTCATAATATGAAAAAAAATTGGATTTTCTTGAAGTACATTGCTTTAATAACAAAAATTATAAAAGTACAATATATTATTACAATTGAGCTATTTAAAACATTATTTTACTTTTGGGTGTTGAATAATTATTTGTTTCACGGATTGGTTGATGTTTCTTTGAAATAGATATTTTAGAAGACCAAAAAAGAGGAATGACGAAAGAAAACAACACACTTCCGATTAAACCCATGAAGTACCCGAACCTGCGAAAAAAAAACCCCTTGACCCACCCAGACCCACTAAAAAGGCCGGACCACCCAACGATACAACCCGACCCGTGCGTAGCACGAGTGCAACCTAGTATTTATTTACTTTGTGTATGAAATCATTTATCAATTTGTAGTGGGTTCTTTATTTTCCAACATGTATCATTTAGGTTAAAATAAGAATTAGAACACAAATACACACGCTTTACATCATCTTCTATAGACACAAATTGAATATCAAATTGTTTCATGGATGGAGTTGCACCTGCTGGGCTATCTTGAATGTTTTTCGTAAGGGAAAATGACTTATAAAGGTAACGAAGTATCAAAATTGTTCAAAAAATACCATTGAAATTTTTTGTACATATATTACCAACAAACTATAGCCGTTGTACACGTATGACCATTAAAGTTTATCATTTGTTCAAAAAATACCATTGATGTTACCAAAAGTATATGTTACCAGCCAATGATATTTTTTGAACAAATGATAAACTTTAATGGTCATACGTATACAACGACTATAGTTTGTTGGTAAGATGTATATAAAAAACTTCAATAATATTTTTTGAATAATTATGATATTTCGTTATGGTTATAGGTCATTTTTTATTTTTGTAAAATAAAAAAGAGGTTTATGTTTAAACCAAAAGAGGGGACAATAGGCCCTGAAATTAAGGAGGGCGGATGGTTATACAAAATATATTGGCATAAACCAAGACATTTTTATACATTTTGAATTTATTTGATTAATATAGAGGAAATAAAAGTTACATATTGTTTTCCCTTTTCATCAATTCAGAAAAAAGGCCGAGACTAAAAATAAAAATAGAAACAAGATAAAATATTAAGGACAAACGTAATGGTAATAATCAAAAGTCAAAGAAAAAGAAAAATGAATTTAGGTATCAGCATCTCCATGCAGAAGCAGCAAGAATTGATCTATCTTGCCATCCTAACAGCAAACAACCTTTATCCTCTGTCAACCTGTAGCCATCACACGAGTACAAACTAAGTAATATCTTTGACTGTGTCACCGCGTTTTCACTAAGAGGAACCCCTTGGAACCCTTTTCCCTCCATGATCTTCCTCCATTTCTCCAACCTCTCATGTCTCATCACTCTCTCTGCCCCTTCGCATGCCACTATGTTCCTTATCTCCGGTGCAAATATATATTGTTCTACCTTTGCCCTCTGGGGTGAGTCTGCCGGAAATGTCGCATCAAGTGAGTCAAAGATTGCCGAGTAGTAGTGTAGTGCTTCCAAGAATCGACCCAAGAAGTAAGGCCCGTTATGGCTTGCTTCTTGCTCCACGATTGTGACAATATTGGGAGCTTGGTCTCGGATCATTGCTAATAAATTTCCAAGGCAATGACCTGGGACTCGTTGAAGTCTGTTGACCGAGTTGACTGCCAAGGCTTCTCCAACCCTACGGTTAAACATGTGTGGTTCGAGGTCTTCCAGTTGTTCTCCAACTGGGTGGAACTCAAAAGGAACGTGGAGAGAGTGAGCGAGCTCTGACAAACACCGTCCGGTTTCCCTTACAGATTCTGGAGAAGAACCGATACCGGTGATCCGTAGAAACGGTGGTCCCCCGGGCCTAGCTGCAAGCGCTTGCATGAAAGCAGGCCACTGGTAACCTTGGAGGATATCAAGGTCGATGACATGGACACGTTCTTCAGCCTCAAAAGCCTCAAATATGGCTTGGTTGGCGGTGAAGTGAGCAAACTTAATGTAAGGACAGGCTTGGTAGACGATCTGATAGAACTTGAGGATTTCCAGTGCGTTAGGAGGGAAAGGAGTGAACGGTGCTTTGGGGGTGGAGGAGGCTGGTTTTGTGGTGAGTGTAGCGGCAAGACGCGCCGTGAGAGCCTCTGTGAAGCAGGAGGCAACACGTTGCATAGAATCACCAAGTGGGGAGACGACACGGTTGAGGTGGTGAAGGTATCTTCTTGCTGACATGAAATCCTCTTTGGCCACTGCTTCTGCACAGGCTAGGAGAAGGTGCACCAATTGAAGTCCACTATCATGTTCCTGTGGTCACACATTTGTTTAAATTATGTTAAAGAAAACCACAGTTAATTAAGCTTCTTTTTCTCGGGCGCATATGCATAGGGGGGGTGAGAGGGAGAGAGAGAGAGAGAGAGATGTGAACCTCGGGGCCAACAGGAGGAGGCACCATGAGGTGGTTATGGTTGATTGGTTGAGGTTGTAGTGGCGACGGCAACTGTTGTCTTTGTTGATGACGGTGTTGTTTTTCCTCTCGTCTCTCTTGCTCGAGTTGTTCCAGCAAAGGTGCGTTTGAAACCGCAGGTCGCACTTGATGATACATCTGATCGTTATCTGTGGATGGTCCGGCAGCGGCACCGTGCATGGTCGAAGATGAGGTAGTAGCCTCGCCATAAAACCTTGAAGGGCTGGGCAACGTCAAGCAGTCTAACAATGCTGGGATGGTGGTGAGAGAATCGTATGACTGCTCGGCAACACCACCACCACCAGAGGTGGAGTAGGAGAGGAAGTCATCGTCTCCCTCGAGATCGTCCAAGAAATTCTCAAGTGCCGGTAAAGAAATTGTCTCGACTTGCATGAACTGATTATTGGGGGAGTTACTAAACACCCTTTGGAGAGGACTCATTCCTTTTGGTTTGGTGTTGTTGTTAAATGGTGCTAGAGGAGAAGGGTAATAGTTGAAATTTGAAGGGACGGGAGACGAGATCATGAAGTCTGCCTCTTGAAGTTGTTCGGAGAAGAAGGACTCCCACATGTCAGGAGATTGAATTTCCATGTCTTCGATCTTAAGGGTGGAAGATAGAGGAAGTGGTTGTGGTTGCGGTGGTGGTGGAGTTTTCTTGGAATCATCATCCAGGGGAGAGGTTGGTTGGAGCTTTAAGCATGAGCTTTCATTTATTAGGGTCGCCATGTCGTTCTGTAAGGAAGTCCCCATGGTAGCATGTATCATTGTGCATGGACTGATTGACGAAACTTTGAAGCTGAGGCTTTGGTGTGAGCTCTTTTAATGGGGAAGTGGAGGTCAGATGCTACAAGACAAGTGCATAGAGTTGGAGGGTAGTGATTGGTTCTGGAGTTATTTGTTGGTTTATGGGGCTAAATTTTGTCAAGTCGAAAACTTTAAATTTTGGCGAAAGGTGGAACCCGCATATCTTGTGGGCCGGCTCATTTATTATAATTTATATATTCTCTCCCCAATAAACAAACTACACCATAATGAATCAAATAAATTTCCATATCCTTAATATCTCAAATATTATAGAGATTGTCTATAATTTATTTTATAAAGGTTGCCATCCCTAGCTTCCATATAGACAGCGAGTCCAATCAAGGTTCAACAAGCTGTTTTGTTTAAAACAACTATTTAAGTTATTTTATATAATTAGTATATATCTACTATTTTCTATTTATTTACATTAAATAATTTAAACAATTTTATATTTAATATATTAATTTATTAAATTAATTAAAGTGATCTAATTTAATAAGGAAATAACTTTTAGTTTTTGAACTTATTTTAATTTATATAAACAATAAACAAATAGTTAATTTTTTTAAATTTAAAAACAATCAAAAATTTATTATTAGAATATAACCTAATAAAAATTACATATAATTTAATTTTTTTTTATTTGTAGTTGATAGTTGATGTCTAATTTGTACTTCTTAATTAATGTATTAGTCATAACTTTTTAATTGTAACTTGCAATTTTTAATTTCTAGCTAATCTAATATTCTAGTTTTTTACATATTAATATTTATAAAAGATAATAATATAAAGACCTTTTTGAAATGATTAGAAATACCGTGAACGGACGTCAACGAGATCACACATGCGCTACAAAAATAAGTCGCAATACCGGCGATGTCTTTAATAATGACATCGAGCATCAACGGCGACATAAAAAACACGCATTTTTGAGCAATAACAATGTTTTTTTAGCGGCGACAAGTCACCGCTAATACCTTTACCGGCGACTTTTGTCGCCGTTACCCGCTAATACTAGAATATTTTGCAGTGACGAAGCAGTGTGGCTACATCAAACACGTTGGCTACACACCCGACGTGTGCCTCCCACATCGCACAGTCTAATGAAGATGATTGGAGATGCTATTTATTTTGTGTAGTTTGTATAGGGGTTAATTTGCTTTACTATAACTATTTCTACGATAAAAAATTTTATTTAGCTAAGGGATTAATGATTAGAAGAAGATATAAACCTATACTCTATCTTTTGGTAAGCAAACAAATTAACATACTAATATTTTTTTATGATCAACAAATTAGAACAAGAAAACAGATATGCTCATCATTATTAGTATTATGTAAACAAGAAAGAAGAAATGTTTATGATGATTGTTTATCAAGTAAACAAGTATATATACCAGAATATACGTTTGAACGTATGTAAGGCAAGGTCTAAATTAAAAATCAAAATTGATGGTTTCAATAATATACAAAATCTAAAATCTATACGTTTACTTGCACCATTTTGCCTATTTTGGTATCATTGAAAACTTTCAACGATGGTCATGTGCTAAAATTCACTTTTATATGAGGTATTGTTTTCAACAACTTGATTGTAAAAGCAGAATATGTTATTATATAGTTCAGTTTTTCGCGTCTTTAAAAGTCCAACCAAATTGGTATTCACAAAGAAGATATTAAAAATCGATTTAGTGTTAGATATGCATGCTAGCCCATTTACAAACTAAGGTCAATATACAAATATTAAATTTTCCAACATATCATTTCAGGTTAAAAAAAACATAAAAATTCTTGGTAAATGTAGGTTTTTACTAAAGTTGCATTTCTTAGATCGAAAAGCCTTCTTGTTATTGTGTTTTCAGGTATACCGATATACATCCAATACTGTTAAAGTAAATCAGCCACCATGACGTAGCTCAGTTGATTTCAAGTGACTGATTTTTTTTTTCTCTATTTCTTGACATATGAGAGCTTTTTCCTAACTGGTCAATTTCTTGATCCCAATGTGCCGCTAGTACCGAATTACCAGAATAAAATAAAGCTGACTAATTTTATTTCATTTTAATAGTAAATCCTAGAATAAATACATAGTGTTTTAGAAACATAAAAGTGTATTTATTAAGAAAGTAAAAAAGAAAGAATAAAGAAAAGATTGAAAAGGAAACGAAGAGAAATGGACAAAATGGGGAATAAAGCGTGGGAGGCGCCGCCTAGGGATTGGATTTCCCAAAGGAAGGAAGTGGTTTGTCTCCCCGTCTCCCTCTTGTCTTCTCCGTCGTCCTCCTCCCTCCTTGTTCTTTCCTCCTTTACTTCTTAAGATTCTTCGCATCCCTTCCTTTTTCATATTTGTATTTGTATTTTTATTTTTATTTTTATTGTTGAGTTTAGAGAAGTTTTTAGTTTTACAATGGATCCACCGCGACATGACGCATCATACTCTGAAATGAAAATTGAAATTCAATAAAAGCAGATTGGCAATTTTAATTCAAATATAGAACGATTAAGTAACTTGTAATAAAAAGAATAGAAAACGTTAATGTATTATTTTGCTGCCACGTGTTTATAAAAATGGGAAAGAGTAGCGGTTTTTCGTTTTGATTTAAAAAATATGAGATATTTTTTGGAATTACTTTTAGTCATACATGTATAATTTTCTGAAACTTATAAAATAAACTTTAATGTATTTAAAGAAATATTTTATTTTTTGAGTGTATTATAATTTAGTTTTTCGTAAGAGTCATACCACAAAAATAGCTTATTGTAACTTTCAAACTAGCTTATAAGTTGATTTTTAGATGAACTATTTTAAATAATTGATTGATAAGTAGCTTATAAGCTAAAAGCTAGTTGAAAGTTTTTTAACTATCATGTCAAACAAGACTTTAGTCTTGTTTGCATGGTGTAAGATCTTATCAAATAAAAGTTATGGAGTACCTCGGTCGAATTTAATTAAATAAGGTAAGGATGTCGAAATTTGGGTTAATATCTCCAAATTAAACAATATATATAGATAGATGTAGCAAGTGGGTCGGATGGGGTCATAAGTTAAACGGGTCGGAAATGTATGAAACGAACTCGACATGTTTAATAAACGGGTTGAAATTGCATGAGACGAACTCAATCCATTTAAATCTATCTAACCCGACACGACTCGTTTACCTCATTTAAGACGCTTAACCCATTTAACTTGTTTTCCCACTTGATTTTTGACCGGATAAGTAGATCGTTTAGTGTTTTTTTTTTGGAAAACCATATATATATATATATATATATATATATATATATATATATATATATATATATATATATATATATATATATATATATATATATATATAGAGAGAGAGATGAATCAATTGAGACCAACAAATAGGTTGATATCGCCATATAAGTTCTGGACCAATCAATTTATAATGACATATTAGTAATTATGTATTTTAATTAAATTATAACAAAATTGTAGATTTCTAAAAGCTAGGATTCTGATTGTTAGTTATCAAAAAAACTAATTAATTAATTTTTACTTTTATATTTTATTCATAGTTAGTAAGAATCAATTATATTAATTTTTTTTATCAAAATAAGTAAATTACGTTTTTTTTACTTGTATAACTTGATTAATATGTTTATGAATTCTCCATTTCATCGGAAATCAGTATACTTCTAATCATAAATGATTATTAGATCTATAAAAAAATAAAAATAGATACAATTGTATAATATAAAATGAATAGTACATGATATAAACATAAAATTTTCAAAACATTATTAATCATGAATGAATAAAAAACACCTCTAATTATAATCATAGATAACTACACCTCTAATTATAAGTGAACATATTAACAAAATAAAAGTTACATCTAAATTCCTACATTTCAAGTCATATTCAATTATTCATAAATGAATTCACACATCGTTGTTTTTGCTTCAAATTTTCTTGTTGCACCATACACGAAAAAAGATGAGACACTCATGATCATTGTTGTTGTTGGATAGGCACATGCAAAATCAAATTCAAGGATATGAGAAAATGATTAAAACCATATTAAACATATCCAAAGTTATAATTAGAAAATTATCATTTACGTAATTATAATCATAAATAATTATGACCATATTAAACCTATCTAAAGTTATAACCAAAAATGATTATAACTTATCTTCTAATTATTTATGCAATTATATTTATAATCATCAATGATTCTGGTTATAATCATCAATGATTAAAGTGTACTCCCAAGTATAAAATGAATTTCTAAATGATATTCGTTAATGATTACAAGTAAAAAACAAGTGATGTTATATAATCTGAAATGATTAAAGTGTAATTACAAGTAAAAAATGACAATACATTGCCATTTCTTGCATTTTGCCCAATCAGGGGACAAATACCAAAAATACCAATGTACTCTCATTCTTTTTCTAATACGTGAAATCGATTATTCGTATCACTGTATGCTTAAGTATTAATGATTAACACATAAATATACTTTTAACACACAAATACATACAGTTACAGTGTTAATCATTAATGATTATCACAATGTTTACCTTTGTTTTATAACAATGAACTATTTATTTATAAGAATAAACCCACCAATAGTTGATCCTTAGCAAAGTTTCATACAAATTCTAAAGAAAATATAAGATATTTCCAAACTATTACTAAGTCAGACATAAGATAAAATCAAACATTTACACCTAAATGACCAGAGACTAAAATAGCTTTGAGCTAAAATCCAGCAACCATGATGAAATTGTAGCTTCGAAGCAGCCAAGGGTCAAAAGGATCCAAATTAACAGAGGTTTCTAACCCCCCCAACCGTCGCCGGTCTTCTTCCCCGATACACCAAGCCTGCCGCCGGCCACCAATTGGCGCCGACAGCAGCAAAGGCTGCCTCCCCATCGACCTCTCTTCCTTTATCTTTCCTGTTTCTGATTAGATGTTATACCAACGCACACACAAGGTGTGTGTGTGCAATTTTTTTTTCGTTGCCACTCTCGATCTCCGTTCTCTATTTCTCTTTCTCGTTTTCTTCTAGAGACGCATAAGGTGTGTGTTTTTTTCTTCTTTTCGTATCATACATACCCACAAATTTCAAAAATTTTGAGGAGCAGTTGTCATATGCTCTCGGAACTTTTATCTGATGGAAAGAATCAAGAATGAACAGGGGCGACTCTTGGAGGACGAATTACGGGTGCGAGATAATTCCAGTGTGGTGATCGGCTACCATTTAGTGGTGGGAAACCCTAATTTAACGAGAGAGATAGAGAAAGAGAGAAAGAGAGAGAGAGAGAGAGAGAGAGAGAGAGAGAGAGAAAGAGAGAGAGAAGAATTCCATATTAAAAGGCTAAAATCATGGAACCCAAAAAAAATGAAATACCCTTAATACCCTTGACATCCTTTTAAAATCTTTAAATTGGTCACACACTTTTATATTTTATATAAATGACACATTAATCTCAACCTTAGATCTGAACATTTTGACGAATGAGATCTGGTGTCGCGATCTCAACATTTTCTTTGTCCTCAATTGATCCTTATATATATATATATATATATATATATATATATATATATATATATATATATATATATATATATATATATATATATATATATATATATATATATATATATATATGTCATCTTCGAGTTGAAAACCTTCACCCTAACCCAACCTGTTTAATTTTCGTATCGTGTCGTGTCAACCCATTTAATTAAACGTGTCAAAATCTCTTACCCAAATCCGTTTATTTTATGTCGATTTCGTGTCGTGTCAGTTTTTATCAGGTCTATGTACAAGTTTTCCAAAAAAAAATATGTTGAAACAAAAAGTTGGAAGTTTTTGGAACAAATGATATGTTTTTTAACTAATTAATAATCAAATTTGATATTAACTAGTTTCGACCCGTGCTACGCACGGGTTGGGTCATACCGGTGTGTGGGGGGGGGCACAGCTCGTTGAGTGGGTCTGGGTGTGTCAGGGCGCTTTCTTTTCACGGATCCTGAAGCCACTTTCTAGATGATGCAATCCTGTCTAAGATAAAACTATATAAAGCATTTGCTAATTAAAATACATGAGCGTGTCAACCATAATCAAATTCCATTAGTAAATTAAACTGCAAGAAATAGCAACGTACTTTCATAGTTTCATTTATTATAGCAATCTACTTGTAATTTTTCCTATTACAGCATTATACTTTGAAAATCTTCCTGGTTATAGCAATGTCACCACCCAAAATCCAAATACAACGCAATCTCAATCGTGCGAAGCCGCAGGGAATTTCCATATGTACTAAAGCAAAATCTATTACATTAGCATTCAGTTAACTTAACAAAAAGGCTTTACTACATGCGTATTTAGTAGGTATGAAGCATGATGTAATGTTGCCGACAAAAGATACGGTTTTTGCAATATTTATGTTGATGGAATGATACTTTTTTAAAATTAAATTACCCTCACTAAAATGGACCAGGTATCAAACTTATTTGCAATTACATAAATGGTCCCTTAACAAACCTAAGTATATCCCTGTTTTATGTTTGTGAAAAATGTTGTTATTTATGTGACAACGCCTAGTGATATCAAGTATTTTAGGCGTTGTTGAGCCCTGTTCTTGGTAAAATTATATCAAATATGCATGGGTATTCTCACTTTTCGTGTCAGGACTTGTCTGGAGAAAAAGAGTAAAAAACAGGGACTAAAGGTGTACAAAAGGAAAAAGTATGGAAAGAATGCAAAATCAAGAGAACACGTACGCGCGCCGCGGATTTCTCTTCTGCACGACGCGGACGTAAGGCGGTGGAACACATTTGAATGACGAAAAAACGGGGAACGGATAAGTACGCGCGCCGCGGATTTCACTTATGCGCGGCGCGGTCACGGGAAATTTGCAACTATAAATAGAGGCATTTCCAGCCGAAAACCCTAGCAAAGACCTGGTGTAAACATCGACCTAGAAGCTCTTTGACTCGAGGATTCCATTTCAGAAGCTATTAATTGGTATTTTCATGTTTTAGATTTTATTTCATTTTAGTTAAACGTTTGTAAGCTTTGAGTTGAATCTTTGGGTGTGACAACCATTGATCTTCAGCTTAGGGTTCTGTTTTTAGTAACATTTGGTTACTGATTTGATGTTTGGATATTGGTTTTGGTGAATGAAATCATTCGGTTACATTAAATATTGATTTTTCGGTATTTTGGATGTTAGTTTGTGTTTTGATTGTTTGTTTGTGATTGGATTGTGTTTGTGGCTTGGTTGGGACTGTTTCCCTTTACTGAAAACAGTAGCTAACTTGGTTAGGTTTAGCATTAAATTTTGGCTAGTAATTGTTCAAGTAGAACTTTAGTTATTAGCTAGTTTGTGCTATGCTCGGTTTTGCTAGTTTGAATGCCTTCAATTGCTTCTGATTCAGAGATGTACTTCTGAGTTCAGAAAGTAACTAGGTCATTTGGACATAGCTAAGCTTGGCTTGTGTGTTTGAATATTGTTTCGAGATAGAAAGATAGAAATTAGTTCCTCCGACTATAGATGTGACACTATTAGTTGGTAATCTCTCATCTAGGCTAACCACGTAGCTCCTGTGGATCGACCATGACTCCACTATACTAGTGAATGTTAGGTTATCTCTTATTTTTGACCGCATGACGACCTCTGCGTGCACGTCAAATTTTGGCGCCGTTGCCGGGGAGCTGTGAGCTTAGAATAGGTGAGTAGTAGGAATTTGTTTCTTGCTTTTTGAAATTTCATTTTGGGTTAATTTCATTTTGGTTTTGATTCTTGTGGGCGTGTTGCACTAGTGCATGCGTACCCGCAGGGGAGAGCAATCATCCCCATTGCAGTTTGATTCTGAGATTGAGCGTACTGCGCGCAAACTCCGTGCCCGTAGGCGTTTGAATATCATGAATTTCAGTCAAGTTAGTAGTAGTCCGGTCAGTGTTGCCCAGGATCCATCGGGTGAGGCAACTGGGAGGTTTTCTATCCCTCCGCTTTCGGAATTTTAGTTTGGAAGCACGAGTGCTTCTGGTGGTGCAGTTTCAGCCCCTGCACCCATACCATCATGCACTCCGCCTTCCATCCCATCATTTACACCCACTTCACAACCTCAATCCACCAATCCCTTTACATCTGCTATGACTTGGGGAGAGCCGACCCGAGATGGCACCCCAACTCCTAGACAGCATACACCAACATCACAACCACAACCAGCCCTCTTTAAACCTCAACCTACATACCAACCAATACAACCTATACACTTTCAACCACCGCCTCAACCGCAATACTATTACCCAGAGACGGAGGAAGTGTATGACGAGGAAGATGAAGGATGGATGCCACCAGCATCCCAACCACAATGGAACCGAGGTCGGGGACCTCCCAGGCGAGCACCACCATACCAACCACCAGGTCAGCGGGAGTACAATGATCATCTTTACGGTAACCCCGCTCAACCCTTACATTTTGCACAACCGAGACGGCAATCGGTTGCATCACATTTCCAACCGCGGGAATATGATGATTCGTCGCCGATCTATATTCCTGATAACATAGATTCGCAAGTAGAAATCAAACCTCAGTTATTAGGAATATTGACTCAGTTTAGGGGATACAAGACTGACGACCCTTATAACCATTTATATGAATTCTTAGCAATTGCCAATGCCAACACTCCTAGGAATATTGACAGAGATATTTTTAGGCTTAGATTGTTTCCATTCACCCTTAAGGATAAAGCCAAGTATTGGTTTACATCCTTATCATCAAATAGTATTACTAGTTGGGAACAACTCAAGGCGAAGTTTTTGCAAGAATTTTATCCAGTCAGTAAAACCACGGAGATTAGACGGGCGATACAAGACTTTCAGCAAAAGCCTGGAGAGGCTTTTCATGAAGCATTTGACAGACTGAAAGAGCTGTTGAGATCCTGTCCACATCATGAAGTTCCTAAGTGGCAGCTGGTCAAATTATTTTTCGAAGGAGTTAATGAAACACACCAGGTCATGATAAATGCCTCATCAAGCGGGACATTTATGTGGCAAGAGCCAGATGATGCCTGGAGATTTTTGGAGCAGCTGAGTTTAGGATCAAAAGTCAGTGGGTCAATGAAGGATAAGACTGTATATGTAGCAAATGTCGAAGCAGAGAACAAATGGAAAGCTGAAATTCAAAATGAGCTCACTGCTGTTACAAAAAGGTTCAATCAGATGCTCGAGAGATTTCAACAGGAAAAAGGAGCATACGTGTTACATGGGCAGAGCATCTGCAATACATGTGGAAAAGTAGGACACAATCATAATGAGTGCTCAATGACTCATGAGGAAATAAGTCAAGTGCATGGATATGGTCGATTTCACAACGCACCAAGGCCATTCCGAAGCAATCAGCAACGAGAATCGAGACAACCATCTACAAGGCAGCAGCAGGCGCAAACTCCACCTTCATCAGGAAGTACGAACATTGGTTTGCAAGAAATTTTCGGGCTATTAGTGCAACTTCAGGAGGTAGAGAAATCTAATTCAGAAGCAATCCTGAGATTAGGAGAGTCTCTTGGCAAAATAGAAAAACAAAAAGCAAGGGAGCAGGAGCAATCACACAAAATGCAAGTCAATGAAGTCATCACACTTAGGAGTGGGAAGAAGGTAGACAACAAGGTTGCAGCCCCGGTTAATGATGATGACAGTGATGTGGAAATAGTTTTTGATGAAAAAGAAGAATTAGAAAAGAGAAAGAATAAAGAGGAGCAGGTGCAGAAGAAGAAGAAGACGAGTACCTGGGAAAAAGGAGAATCAAGTGGAACAGTTCCTTTTCCTACAGCCTTGGAAAAGCCGGAAAAAGGACCATTTGGGAAGAAGGGACCACAAGCTGAAGATATGTGGGAATTGTTTAGCCAGATCAAAGTAAACATTCCTTTAGTCAAACTCGTCAAGGAGGTTCCTGCATATGCTAAATTTCTCAAGGACATGTGTATACACAAGAAGCATATTCTGTCTCACCTGCCTAAGATGATTAGCTTACCCGAGAATGTAAGCTCTATCCTCATGGATGCACTTCCGCCAAAGATGAAAGATCCGGGAGTCCCTCTCATTTCCGTAGATTTAGGCAATGTGCACATTAAAAGAGCTCTGTTAGATTTAGGTGCTAGTGTAAATATATTGCCTGGACAGTTATTCGACAAGCATGAGTTCGGTACTATGAAATCTACTGATGTGATTTTGCAATTGGCCGATAAGTCCACCAAGGTTCCTAGGGGCATGTTAGTCGATGTAATCATCAGGGTAGGAGAATTTTACTACCCAGCAGACTTTCTTGTTTTGGACACTCGTCAAGCAACAAACGGGGAGCAACCGACAATTATTCTAGGGCGACCGTTTTTGGCCACGGCTAATGCAAACATTGCTTGTCGCACCGGAGAAATGGGGATATCTTTCGGACACCGACAGGCTAAGATCAACATTTTCAATGCTGATCTTAGAGGAAGCAGCATAGAAGAAGAGGAATGTTATCAAGTGGACATCATAGATGAATTGGTGTAGCAATATGCCCCAGAGGTACTTCAAGCAGAAGAATTAGAAACTCAGGAAGAAGCAATTGTTGGAAGAACAGAAACACAAAGTATGGAAGAGAAAAAAGGATTCAAGTCCGAGGAATGCGCGCATATAGAGAAGTTACCAACAGAAATTCCAAAGACATTAAAGCCCTCTTTACAAGAACCACCAAAGTTGGATTTGAAACCCTTACCAGAGCATCTGAAGTATGCCTTTCTAGGGGAGAAGGATACTTTACCAGTAATTGTAGCAGCCAACTTGACGGATAAGCAAGAACTAGAATTGCTTAAGGTATTGTCCAAACACAAGGAGGCTATCGGCTGGACAATCGCGGACCTAAAAGGGATTAGTCCGACTACATGCATGCATCGCATTATCACAGAAGAAGGAGCTAAACCTGCCAGAGATACGCAAAGAAGGTTGAATCCCAATTTAAAAGAAGTTGTCAAAAAGGAGGTTCTTAAATGGTTGGACGCAGGAATCATTTATCCTATTTCCGACAGTGAATGGGTTAGTCCAACGCAAACTGTGTCGAAAAAGTCAGGAATCACTGTAGTAGATACTAAGGATGGTGACAAGATATCAACGAGACCTGTGACCGGATGGCGAGTTTGTATTGACTACCAGAAACTTAATTCTGCCACGTCTAAAGATCATTTCCCATTACCCTTCATCGACCAAATCGTGGAAAAATTAGCAGGGCAAAAGTACTACTGCTTTTTGGATGGATACTCGGGGTATAACCAGATCGCAATTCATCCAGAAGATCAGGCAAAGACAACGTTCACATGTCCTTATGGTACCTTTGCTTTTCGCAGAATGCCATTTGGATTATGTAACGCACCTGCCACATTTCAACGATGTATGATGGCAATTTTTTCTGACATGATTGGGGAGGCACTAGAAATCTTCATGGATGATTTCTCAATTTTTGGACCTACATTTGAAACTTGCTTAGATCAATTGGAAAAGGTGCTGAAAAGATGTGTGGAAACAAACCTGGTTCTTTCTTGGGTGAAAAGCCATTTTATGGTACGAGAAGGAATAGTCTTAGGACATGTGGTTTCTGAAAGAGGATTCGAAGTCGATCGCGCTAAAGTTAAGGTCATATCCACATTGCCACCTCCAATATCGGTGAAAGGAGTTAGATCATTCTTGGGGCATGCAGGGTTTTATCGCAGATTCATTAAAGATTTTAGTGCTATCTCTAAGCCCCTCTGTGGTCTTCTGTTAAAGGACGCACCATTTATTTTTGATGATGAATGTTCAAAGGCATTCAATATCCTTAAAAATAAATTGGTCGAGGCCCCCATCCTGAAGCCACCTGACTGGACACAACCTTTCGAGATAATGTGTGATGCTAGCGATTATGCCGCCGGTGCAGTGTTAGGACAGAAAATTGATAGGAAGCCTGTAGTCATCTGCTATGCTAGTAAAACTTTTTCTGAAGCTCAATTGAATTACACAACCACTGAAAAAGAGTTATTAGCTGTAGTTTTTGCTTTAGATAAATTCCGATCTTATATCTGGGGATCCAAGGTGGTGGTTTACACTGACCACAGTGCAGTTCGACAATTGCTCACAAAAAAAGAATCCAAACCTCGACTAATTAGGTAGATTCTTCTTCTGCAAGAATTCGATATAGACATCAAAGACAAGAAGGGAGCTGAGAACGTGGTAGCAGATCATCTTTCAAGACTACCAGTTGAAGGATTGGAAACAGGAATTCAAGAATCATTTCCTGACGAACAGTTGTTAGAAGTTAATGGAGCTCCATGGTATGCAAATTATGTAAATTTCCTGGCCACAGGAGCAATACCAAAACATTGGACGAAACAACGGCAGAAGCAATTTCGCACGTACGCAAAGAGATTCATTTGGGATGATCCAGACCTTTTCAAGGTAGGTGAAGATCAGATAATTCGTCGATGTGTGCCGGACAATGAAATTGGTAAAGTGTTGGATCTCTTTCATGCGTCAGCGTGTGGAGGACACTTCAATGGAAGGAAAACCGGGTATAAAGTTCTCGAATCCGGATTGTATTGGCCGAATATCTTTCGGGACGCGCATAGGACTGCCAAAGAGTGCATCAATTGCCAGCAATTAGGAAATATATCAAAAAGGGATCAAATGCCCTTGAATCCAATTTTGGTGGTAGACATCTTTGATGTCTGGGGAATCGATTTTATGGGTCCATTCCCCACGTCACATGGATACGTCTACATTTTGGTGGCAGTAGATTATGTCTCAAAATGGATTGAGGCTGAAGCAACTCGCACAAACGACCATCACGTGGTTTGCAAATTTGTAAAGAAAAACATCTTCACCAGGCATGGAGTCCCAAGGGTAATCATTAGCGACGGAGGATCACATTTCAAGAATTTCAAGTTCGGAAGATTGCTGAAACATTATGGGGTAAATCATCGCATTGCAACGCCTTATCATCCACAGACCAGTGGCCAAGTCGAAGTATCCAATAGGCAAATCAAAGAGATCCTTCAGAAGACTGTCAAGACGGATAGAAAGGATTGGTCGTTAAGGTTAGATGACGCATTGTGGGCATACCGGACAGCATACAAAACACCGATCGGAACCACTCCATATCGGTTGGTCTATGGAAAGGGATGCCATCTACCAGTGGAAATCGCCAATCGTGCCTTATGGGCTGTCAAGGAAGTCAATATGAACTACACTGCTGCCGGGAAAGAAAGAAAATTTCAGTTGTCCGAGTTAGAAGAATTACGAGATGAGGCCTATGAGAATGCAGCCACTTATAAATAAAAAATGAAGCGATATCACGACGCAAAGCTTCGACTGAAAGTCTTTGAAGTCGGGCAAAAAGTTTGGTTGTATAACTCAAGACTGAAGATGTTCCCCGGAAAATTGAGAAGTAAGTGGAATGGTCCTTACAAAGTAATCGGCACTACAGACTATGGTGCAGTCGAAATCCAGGACTTAAAAGGTGGACAACCATTTAAAGTCAATGGCCATAGACTCAAACCATACATTACTACAGGCACATTCCTGAACTTAGAGGTTGAAACAGTCGAGTTCATAACAGAAATTCCAATGTATACTACGTAAGCAGGTAAGTGTACGTCTGGCTGAAGACGTTAAACTTAGCGCTTGTCGGGAGGCAACCCGATCATCATTTGTATAATTTTGCATGTCACTCTTAATTCTGTACATCCATGTTATCACGGTATGAAAAAGGCAAGTGTGGGGTCATTTTGGTAATTTTGTAGCACCACGACGCGGGATCTTCAAGTCCGCGGCGCGCGTGTTCAATTTTTACGATTACGCTTGAAATCAGATTTTTTACGCGACGCGGATAGAAGCTTCCCGCGCCGCGGCCTTATCTTAATTTGAAATTAGAGATAATCCTAAAAACAGAGTTTGAATGCCATTCCAAATCCCCCATACTTGTATATAATCGAAACTTGATAAGTCTTGCTTCTTTTTATCGTGGTAAAATCTCTTCGCGCAAGTAATCCATCGGCATTGCCTGTTTCTTCACAGCAAATCAAGTAAGCATCCCCTCTTCATCTCTTTTCTCTCTTTCTTGAACTTAGAGTAAATACTTCTGTAATCCGCAATGTTGCAGTAATCTGGTGAAATTGACAGTGAAATTAGGATTAGACTACTATGCTCTGCAAAACCCAATATTTAGAACTAGAAAAATGACTTAGTAAGGACGTAATCTGCGAATTTTTCACCCTGAACTCATTCGCCGCGCCGCGCCTGTTACAGCCCGCGACGCATATTATGAATGCTCTAACAGTGCGCCGCGGGACTATATACGCGCGACGCGCCGAGCGTCTGGACAGAACAGTAACTTTTAAATTTTGTGATTTTTGCAGAAACAATGTCTTCTTCGGCCAGTTCGGAATCAATCGATTGGAACTCCCTGGCTACGGGAGTGGGTAGAACACGAGCTTATAACTTTTACAACCGTCGAACTATTCAACAACAGAAGCGGATTCTTCCCGCGCGATCGGTCAACTGGGAGTTGACCACGGAGTCAGGGATTATGGCACATTTGCAGTACTGGCTGGTACAGACGGGTTATGACAAGGATGAGCTTACTTATTCATGCCGGGCTATCGAAAGCGCGGTCAACATGTCTGAACCAATCTACCGCGAGGTATACTTGCAGTTTCTTGCAAGTTATCACTTTGACCACCAGCCGGTGGGGATGGATATAGAAGAGATGGTGCAGTTCCGGTTGGGCAACCACAACCGCAGCTGCAGCTTACGGGAGTTCGGGTATCGGATCGGGCTTTACACTGAGGAGGAGTCTGAGGCGCCAGGGTTTGACCTATTCCACCGGCAGGCTAACTACGCCGCCGACGACTTGTTTTCCCCTGGTGACTACTGGAGCACCATTTCATCCACACGGTATCATGAAAATACCGTGCGTGAGGGATTGATGCACCTGCCTTCTCACCAGATGCTACATCGGTTGATCACGACTATGATCTGGCCGCGTGCTGATGAGGAGCGCGTTACACCGCGTGAGCTGCACCTCATGTGGTGTCTGACCCGGATGTTGCAGACATGCAACATGCCATACTTCATTGCAGACTACTTCAGGCAGATCACCGACGCCCCGCTGCACCAGATTGCTCTCGGTGGAGGGCACTATGTTATGAGACTGGCCCAGTCTTATGGGTTGCTGACTGAGCACACCACTCGGGAGCTGACAGTCATCCCGCCAGTTCCTCTCAGCCCGCCCACCACCTTATCGAGGGATGTGATCTACATTGACGATGGGGTCACGACATCTGAGCGATCTCCGTTCCCGGCCCTCCGGACCGAGCCATCTTCCTCAGCATCCAAGAAGCGTCAGCGAGTGACCGACAGTCTACCTCGCAGCCTCTCCCCTGCTACCATGGAGTCCCGGTACCTGGTTAACAAGATGCAGGCGATCCAGCAGACTCTGCAGACCCACCAGAGAGACCAGCAGGCACAGGCGATTGTCACTAAGGAGATGAACAGACGGACCGAGAACATGCAGGATCAGCTCCTGTGGTTGGCCGACTGCATGATCACTTTCATGGCTAAAAGCCGATGTGCCCCACCGAGACCACAACCAACAATCCGGGATGAAGACGAGGAGCCCATGGAGGAGGATCCAGAAGAAGACCCAGAGGAAGGTGAAGAAGATGACACTGCACACAACTGAGGGTGCATTTATGAGTGTCTTTTTGTCTTTTTGTTAGTTTTTGTCTTTTAAAACATTTTGCATAGATTTTACATGTTTTTCTTAAGTAGGTAGGAATTAATTGTTCATAGTTAACAAAAATAAGCCATTGCGCGCCGCGGTCATCCGCAACACATACATATAATTTATTTGTTAAGTGATGCATGATATACTAAATTGAGAGAGAGTTGTTTCAGACAAGTGTGGGGTCACCGTGCCCCCTCCACTTGTCTTGACCACCGGCGTGTCCTACTGTAGCGCTACAACTCCAGCATATGAATCAGGAATCCGATTGTACGCATTATACCTGTGGTATTGAGCACCAAGCAGTCTACTGTCTAAAAAGGGGTAACTCTTTCTCCCTTGTTTTGAATTAATTTCTGTACAACGGGGACGTTGTACGGTTTTAAGTGTGGGGTGTGGACGGTCGAAAGAGATACTTTTGAAATTTTTGCAGAAATGATTAATTTTTCATTTTTTAGCAATATTTTTCAAAATTTTTAATGAATTGCAATTTTGAAATGAATGGTTTGTGATTGTGATAGCACTAGTATTCTTCAATAAATACTGTTTAGTTGTGATCATGCTATTAGTTAGTCAAATAAGTTGAGTTTTACGAGATTAGAAGATTGAGCCGTTTTAGGGTTGGAATTTAGGAAGGAAAAGTCAATCTGTGGCCTTTGTTGTTCGAGCCGGTAAGTCTAAAATGGGTGGACCTTATGCACCTTACCACCTAAGATCGTCTGGTCTGGGATGGTATTTCTGAAAGCTCGCTACACGGACAACATCGAAAGTCATGGACAATTCCTTAATGGCCTTTAGAATCTGAACGAGTAAGTACACTGCATTGTGGACAGAAAGTTTGTAATCAAGGGTTCTTTAGAAAGCCATGAATTCCAAAGAACAACTCAATTATGTTTTCACGAACTATTCCATTCTAACTCGAAGAGCAATAAACTTTGAAACTAAACACAGTAAAAAATTGTTCGATTCTCTATTATAATTTGTTAAAAACTCTCTTGCTTGGGGACAAGCAAGGCACAAGTGTGGGGTGTTTGACAACGCCTAGTGATATCAAGTATTTTAGGCGTTGTTGAGCCCTGTTCTTGGTAAAATTATATCAAATATGCATGGGTATTCTCACTTTTCGTGTCAGGACTTGTCTGGAGAAAAAGAGTAAAAAACAGGGACTAAAGGTGTACAAAAGGAAAAAGTATGGAAAGAATGCAAAATCAAGAGAACACGTACGCGTGCCGCGGATTTCTCTTCTGCACGACGCGGACGTAAGGCGGTGGAACACATTTGAATGACGAAAAAACGGGGAACGGATAAGTACGCGCGCCGCGGATTTCACTTATGCGCGGCGCGATCACGAGAAATTTGCAACTATAAATAGACGCATTTCCAGCCGAAAACCCTAGCAAAGACCTGGTGTAAACATCGACCTAGAAGCTCTTTGACTCGAGGATTCCATTTCAGAAGCTATTAATTGGTATTTTCATGTTTTAGATTTTATTTCATTTTAGTTAAACGTTTGTAAGCTTTGAGTTGAATCTTTGGGTGTGACAATCATTGATCTTCAGCTTAGGGTTCTGTTTTTAGTAACATTTGGTTACTGATTTGATGTTTGGATATTGGTTTTGGTGAATGAAATCATTCGGTTACATTAAATATTGATTTTTCGATATTTTGGATGTTAGTTTGTGTTTTGATTGTTTGTTTGTGATTGGATTGTGTTTGTGGCTTGGTTGGGACTGTTTCCCTTTGCTGAAAACAGTAGCTAACTTGGTTAGGTTTAGCATTAAATTTTGGCTAGTAATTGTTCAAGTAGAACTTTAGTTATTAGCTAGTTTGTGCTATGCTCGGTTTTGCTAGTTTGAATGCCTTCAATTGCTTCTGATTCAGAGATGTACTTCTGAGTTCAGAAAGTAACTAGGTCATTTGGACATAGCTAAGCTTGGCTTGTGTGTTTGAATATTGTTTCGAGATAGAAAGATAGAAATTAGTTCCTCCGACTATAGTTGTGACACTATTAGTTGGTAATCTCTCATCTAGGCTAACCACGTAGCTCCTGTGGATCGACCCTGACTCCACTATACTAGTGAATGTTAGGTTATCTCTTATTTTTGACCGCATGACGACCTCTGCGTGCACGTCATTATGCAACATATTTAAGAATATGTTGCATAAATAGAAACATACTTTCAATATTAATGCTTTTAAAAAAATCAATCCCTAAATAGACTTGGTATCACACTTTTTTGCAATTACAAAAATGGTTCCTTAACATACCCAAGTATATCCTAGTTCATACCTAAGTATATCCCAGTTTTCAAGTCTGTGAAATGTTGTCATTTATGCAACATACTTTCAAAGTATATTGCATAAATAGCAACATACTTTCAGGATTAATTCTTTTTTTTAAATCAATCCTTAAACATACATGGTATTACCATTTTTTTCAATTACATAAATGGACCCATAACAAACCCCAAGTATACCATAGTTTTGGAGTCTGATAAAATGGTGCCATTTATGCAAAATACTTTAAGTATTAATGTTTTCTTAAACAACCCGTAAACAGATGTTGTAGCATATTTTTTGCAATTACATAAGTGGTCCCTTAACGTACCCAAGTATATGCCAGTTTAGAAGTCTGTGATGAAATGTTACCATTTGTGCAATATAAGGGAAAAAGTCGAGTCATGTAGTGCGTAGTGCGTCCGAAGTAAAATGGAATTGCAATAAACATTTTTTCCAAAAAAGATATAGTACAATGTTACAACTGATTAGTTTTTCAAAATAGAAACATTAGTTAAATACTATAATTAGTTATGGTTAAGAAAACCTAAAAACTTACCGTTATGGTTCGTTTGTTTTTCAAAATAAATGATCGTTTATTTGTTAAAGAAGTAAATGTACAATGTTATAAATGATGAGCCATTTAAAGATTTAATCTAGACATAATTATTAATTTCTTTAAAAAATTTATATAAACGGGATAACCAAAATTAAGAAAAAAAATTTCACCTATCAAATAGTTGTTGTGTGTAGGTTGTGTTGTGAGCAATCCCTGCTCTATGGATGAAAGTGGTTATTGTTTTTAAGGTGGGCAAGCACTTTGGTCATGAGTTTTCATAGGTTCCATATGTCAAAAGTAAATATTAACAGCATCAACCACATCTACCCTAAACTAAAGAAAGTAAACCTACTGACAATAACTATGAATTCCATGTTGGTTTAGGGGTATAAATGTCATATGTCAAAAGTACATATTAACAACAGAAACTATATCCACTATAAACTAAAGAAAGTAAACCTGATTACAATAAATATGAATTCCATGTGGATTTAAGGGTATGACAACGCCTAGTGATATCAAGTATTTTAGGCGTTGTTGAGCCCTGTTCTTGATGAAATTATATCAGATATGTCTGGGTATTCTCACTTTTCGTGCCAGGACTTGTTGGGAAGAAAAGAATGGAAACAGGGACTAAAAGCGTGCAAAAGGAAGAAGTTTGGAAAGGAATGAAAAATCAAGAAAACTCGTACGCGGGCCGCGGATATCACAAATGCGCGACGCGGGCTTGAGGCGGTGAAACACATTCAAATGACGAAAAAACGGGGAAAAATAAGTACGCGCGCCGCAGATTCTTCATTTGCGCGGCGCGGTTGCGGGAAATTTGCAACTATAAATAGAGGCATTTCCACCCGAAAACCCTAGCAAAGACCGGGTGTAAAATCGACCTTGAAGCTCTTTGACTCCAAGATTTCGTTTCAGCAAGCTCTCAATTGGTATTTTTATGTTTTGGATTTTATTTTTAATTAGTTAGATAGTTGTAAGCTTTAGGTTCTATCTTTGGGAGTGACAACCATTGATATTAAGCTTTGGCTTCTGTTTTAGTACTATTTGGTTACTGTTTTGATGTTTGGATTTGGATTTGGTGAATGAAAATCATTTGGTTACATTTGATATTGGGTTTTCGGTGTTTTGGATGTTTGATTGTGTTTTGATTATTATTTCGTGTTTGGATATTGTTTCGACCTTGTTGGGACTGTTTTCCTTTGCTGAAATCCGTAGCTAATTAGGTTGGTTTAGGCATTGAACTTTAGCTAGTAATTGTTCTGTTAAAACCTTAGTTACTGGTTAGTTTATGCTTTGCTTAGTTTTGCTTAGTTTGGATGCCTTCAGTTTCTTCTGATGCAGAGATGTACTTCTGATTTCAGAAAGTGACTAGGTTCATTTGAGCTTAGCTTAGCTTGGCTTGAGTTGTTTTATCACTGCTTTAGGTTGTTAGTAAGCAGAACGATAGAAACTGATTCCTCCGACTGTAGCGTGACACTACTAGTTGGTAATCTGTCATCTGGTCTAACTCGAAGCTCCCGTGGATCGACCCTGACTACCACTGTACTAGTGTGTGTTAGGTATTTTCTTATTTTTGACCGCACGACGACCTAGGCGTGTCAAATTTTGGCACTGTTGCCGGGGAGCTGTGCGCTTAGATTAGGTGATTTGTAGGACTTAGTTTCTGATTTTTGATGTTTGATTTTAGTTTGCTGATTTTTGGTATGTGTACATCCTTATAATGGGTGATTACATGTACCCGGATCAGTATTATGAAGATTATGAAAATCCAGCCGACACCTATTACGAGGATGATTGCTACAATGGATCACCCGATGACAATGGATGGCGGACCGAGGAGTCATCTCAACCTGAAAATTCTGTAACTTGGGCCCAACTTTGGGTACTCTGGTATAAGACTCACCAAGAACAGAAGGACCAGGCTGATGCTCTTTTAAGTTTGCAAGCTTCTTTAGATAGGTTAGAGGAAAGTTGGAAATGTTCACCACCTTCGCTAGAACCGGAGGCGAGTGATTTTTATACGAATAATAATGTGTGTGAACTTGCATCACCTGAATATGTGATGGAAGGGCATACACCGTGGGAAAGTCAAGAGACCACTGAGATGGTCGAAAATGTTGTTGAGGAAGAGGTTGTAGGTGACAATGCTACCTCTAACTCAACAGCTTTTGATGTTTTTGATGTTTTTGATAATGTTGATCTGGTGATGTGTGAATCTGTCCCATCACCAGATAATTTGGTTGATAAGGATGTTAAGGAGGAGGCTGTAAGTGACAGTACAGACCCCAGCCCAACAATTCCTGAAATTTTTGAAAATTTTGAGAAATTTGAAAGTAAGGATCTGATGATGGGTGACTTTATACCACCATCAGATCAAACCAGTCACTCACTCTTGGTTCCGATCCACCTGTTGGACAATGACCAAGAAGTTGATGTTGATGAGTTAATCTTTGAAAATAAAACACATGATTTTATCACCACTCATGATCCATTCATGAATGGAAAATTAGATGTGATCAATATTATCGATGAGGACATATGGAAGCATCCTGATATGTTGCCTTCCGATTCCATTCGATTGGAAAATACTTATTGGTACTGCAAGCCAAAATTGCAACATGAAGATAGCATGCGAGACACTAGCAAACGGGGTATGAAACAACTACTGGAAGAGGCACTGGGCGCCCTTCATGTCAAGCCTTTGACCTTGAAGAGATGCAGAAGGAAGGACCGAGCTTAGAGGTTCAAAGCTACCTCCAAGCACTCACGAGAATTAATCAACAAACAGCAACTGGGCAGCAACAGGAGAACCAACAAGCCATTCGACCCAGGAAAGTTTGAGGGGCAGTGGGTCAGCAAAAGGACGGTGGAAGTAGAAATGCAGCAGAAACAAATGGCGTACGATCCACCGTAGCAGTAGAAGGAGTTCCATGTCTGGCTGAAGACGTTAAACTTAGCGCTTGTTGGGAGGCAACCCATCGTGTCATAGGGTAGGATTTATATTTCTTAGGTTTAATTAGGAAAATACATCAATCTTTTACAGGTGTTAGTGGCTTAAAACAAGTGTGGGGTCGTGTGAAGAGTTTTTGAAATTTTGAAGACCGTGCCGCGGGTTTTCGAATTGCGCGACGCGTGGTCGGAACTCAACCCGATGCGCAGGGGTTGATTTGGCGACACGCGCGCCGCGGAAAATGGAAATGTGCGCCGCGGGAAACGATCGGTCGGTTTTTCTCCTATAATAAGGTGAGCCGCGGCTCACAACTCATTTCAACAAATT
This sequence comes from Cichorium intybus, assembly GCA_023525715.1. NCBI lineage: Eukaryota > Viridiplantae > Streptophyta > Magnoliopsida > Asterales > Asteraceae > Cichorium > Cichorium intybus. The sequence goes on along the minus strand of CM042011.1, from coordinate 156,190,028 downwards.
TTTCTTTCGATTTTTCTTGCTTATTGTGTTTCTACTACCAAGGTACGCTGTTCTAACTACTTATTAGTTGTTTAAACTAGTGATTAGGTAGTTAATTTAGTGATTTTATCCAAAAAAGTTCAAAACATAGAATCACCAATGCTAGCTCATAGGGTGTTTGTTTTGCCAAATAGAGACCCTAGATGAGTTAGTCGGCACCTAGGCTACCTTGTAGTATGATTGGATTGAGTTGTAGCAGGCTAAATCACGAGTTTGATATGGGGTTTTGAAACAGACGCGCGCCGCGCCGCGCCCTTGCTCTTGGGTCGTGCCGCGGTGTGCTGGGGAAGAAGAGGACTAATTTTGCAAAAAAAAAAATTTGTGCTATGTGTCTTCTTTTGCAGATGATGTTCAGATTGGACCACCCCTTCCTCCAGTTCCCCGCGGAGCTCGCCAGTTCAGCAGAGTATACCTCGCGGAGGGACGCATTGACTCGTCGCCGAGTCCTCGAGGCGACAGTCATCGACCGGGACATCCTCAGGGACGCAGGACTTTGGGGAGAGATCGAGCCATTCCTCCATCGCACCTGGACCCACGAGGAGGCATCATTCACATGCCGTGGCTGGGACAAGATCATGGCCACGGACGAGGACGTGGTCTATACGGAGCTGCTACTGGAGTTTGTGTCTACTATCCAGTTCGCACCTCGGGCAGGGGACCCACGATCTAGGATAGTACGATTTCGCTTGGGAAGTGAGCACAGGGAGTGCAACCTCCAGGAGTTCGGGAGGCGAGTGGGGATATACACTCAGGAGGACCTCCAGCACCGCTTTTTAACCCGGTTCTTCGGGTCCTGTATTCAGGGGGAACCAGACAGGGCTCCCAACATGGAGGTTTGGGCATCGCAGTCCAACGTCAGATACGAGGCGGGGACTTCCAGGGAGAGTCATCTTCGGGACCCACTCCACCGCCTCATGCACCGTATCGTCTCAACCTCCATCATGCATCGGGAGGGGGCGAGAAGGTGTCGGGTGACGACATGACATACTTGTGGGTCCTCCTCGACCCATCCAGATTCCTCCACCTCCCATTCGCCCTCGCAATTGCCCTCTCCACCCACGCGACGGGAGCGTATCCCACCAGTCCACTTGCCAGGGGGTATTTCATCACCCGCCTGGCCCGTTCATATGGGATCATCACTGCCCCTGTCGCCGCCTCCTTGACCGCTCTTCCTCCATCGCACACCCCGGCGCGCACGCTGGAGCGGATGCAGCTCATCGAGCAGCAGCGCCCGGGGCAGTTCATCCGGGCACCTACAGAGCCACCCCAGGCACCCCAGCCGGCATATGCTCAGCCCGGCAGGAGACGCCGGAGACTGGAGCCAGCAGCACCAGCAGAGCCACAGCCACCGCAGGAGGACCAGGCAGCCAGGGTTGCCAGGATCGAGGATCAGTTGGCTTGGATCGAGGAGGTACTCCTGCATTTGGCCACTTAGCAGGGCCGGCCCCCTCGACCATTCCCAGCCAGGGCACACGATCATGAGGCTGGACCCTCCAGGCCACCTGGAGGTGATTGATGTACTTTTTCTTTTATTTATTTTTATTTTTTTGGGATATATGTATAAAACTTATGGCACCATTATATGTATGTTTTTTATTCTCTGTCGTATGTGTTTTTTAATTTGTTTGTTGAGTTATGCATGATATACCAAATGAGAAGGAGTTGTCTCAGACAAGTGTGGGGTCACTATACCCCCTCCACTTGTCTTGACCACCGGCGTGTTTACTGCAGCGCTACAACTCCAGAATATGAAATCGAGGATCCGTTTGTTCGCAATTATACCTGTAATACTGAGCACCAACCGAGCAGTCTTCTGTCCAAAAAGGGGTAACTCTTTCTCCCTTGTTTTGAAATAAATTTTGTACAATGGGGACGTTGTATGGTTTTAAGTGTGGGGTGTGGACGGTCGAAAGAGAATTTATTTTTTGAAATTTTTACAGAAATGATCAATTTTCAAATTTTTTAGCAACTTTTTCAAAATTTTTAATAAATTGCAATTTTGAAATGAATGGTTTGTGATTGTGATAGCACTAGTATTTTTCAAGGAATACTATTTAGTTGTGATCATGCTATTAGTTAGTCAAATAAGTTGAGTTTGATGAGTTAGAAGATTGATTTGTTTTAGGATTGGAATTTAGGAAGGAAAAGTCAATCTGTGGCCTTTGTTGTTCGAGCCGGTAAGTCTAAAATGGGTGGGACTTATGCACCTTACCACCTAAGATCGTCTGGTCTGGGATGGTATTTCCGAAAGCTTGTTACACGGACAACATCGAAAGTCATGGACAATTCCTTAATGACCTTTAGAATCTGAATGAGTAAGTACACTTCATTGTGGACAGAAAATTCGTAATCAAGGGTTCTCTAGAAAGCCATGAATTCCAAAGAGCAAGTCAATTATGTTTTCACGAACTATTCCACTCTAACTCATAGAGCAATAAACTTTGAAACTGAACACAGTCAAAAATTGTTTGAGTCTTTATTATAATTTGTTAAAAACTCTCTTGCTTGGGGACAAGCAAGGCACAAGTGTGGGGTGTTTGACAACGCCTAGTGATATCAAGTATTTTAGGCGTTGTTGAGCCCTGTTCTTGATGAAATTATATCAGATATGTCTGGGTATTCTCACTTTTCGTGCCAGGACTTGTTGGGAAGAAAAGAATGGAAACAAGGACTAAAAGCGTGCAAAAGGAAGAAGTTTGGAAAGGAATGAAAAATCAAGAAAACTCGTACGCGTGCCGCGGATATCATAAATGCGCGACGCGGGCTTGAGGCGGTGAAACACATTCAAATGACGAAAAAACGGGGAAAGATAAGTACGCGCGCCGCGGATTCTTCATTTGCGCGGCGCGGTTGCGGGAAATTTGCAACTATAAATAGAGGCATTTTCAGCCGAAAACCCTAGCAAAGACCGGGTGTAAAATCGACCTTGAAGCTCTTTGACTCCAAGATTTCGTTTCAGTAAGCTCTCAATTGGTATTTTTATGTTTTGGATTTTATTTTTAATTAGTTAGATAGTTGTATGCTTTAGGTTCTATCTTTGGGAGTGACAACCATTGATATTAAGCTTTGGCTTCTGTTTTAGTACTATTTGGTTACTGTTTTGATGTTTGGATTTGGATTTGGTGAATGAAAATCATTTGGTTACATTTGATATTGGTTTTTCGGTGTTTTGGATGTTTGATTGTGTTTTGATTATTATTTCATGTTTGGATATTGTTTCGACCTTGTTGGGACTGTTTTCCTTTGCTGAAATCAGTAGCTAATTAGGTTGGTTTAGGCATTGAACTTTAGCTAGTAACTGTTCTGTTAAAACCTTAGTTACTGGTTAGTTTATGCTTTGCTTAGTTTTGCTTAGTTTGGATGCCTTCAGTTGCTTCTGATGCAGAGATGTACTTCTGATTTCAGAAAGTGACTAGGTTCATTTGATCTTAGCTTAGCTTGGCTTGAGTTGTTTTATCACTGCTTTAGGTTGTTAGTAAGCAGAATGATAGAAACTGATTCCTCCGACTGTAGCGTGACACTACTAGTTGGTAATCTGTCATCTGGTCTAACTCGAAGCTCCCGTGGATCGACCCTGACTACCATTGTACTAGTGTGTGTTAGGTATTTTCTTATTTTTGGCCGCACGACGACGTAGGCGTGTCAGGGTACAAATGGAAATATCAATAAAAAAGGCTAATGGTTTTTCAACGAATTAGGTATTTTTGGTTTTGGGTCGTACGATTAATACCAAACAAAATTAGTATGCCTTTTCATAAGTTTTCATGTCCCAGCAAGTATATTTAAAATAAACTAAATCAATTTATAATCAAGTTACGAAAAATCAATTTAAACCCTATAATAAAAGCACAGATAGTGTTTGTAAGGCGGGAAGCATTTACCTGTTGTTGGGATTCCTACACAACCGATGATTGTGAAACGGGTGAACTATGGCGGTAAAGTTGACCGGATGAAAAAATCGTAATAGGGGGCCCCCCACTAAAAGGGGGGATTCAATTCCGAAGCAAGTCGACAATCGGAACGATGAGTTCTCGTTGATTCTTTGTTGTTTCTGCCAAATCCAGATCAATTGAACGGTAGGTTTCTTTGAGGAGGAGATGGAGGTGGGAAGGGGAGGTTTACCTGCAACCGAAAGGAAGATAGAAAGAAGAACACGTAGCAGCAGAAATGCAAAACCGAAGAAGAAATCGGCAGACGAAGTTTACCTAAAAGCAATCGAAAGGAAACCGGGTAAGGAAATCAAATAAAAACAACCCACCTAAATACGTGTAAAAATAATCGCAAATGTAACCTGGATATGAATACTTCATTGGACCTCAACCGGGTCCAATGAAAAAATTGACAGCACATTCAAAGCCAAAACCATGGAAGAAGCAAAGGTCCGGCAAGGTAAATGAAACAGCAACATCAGAGGACTAAAAGCATCAACTAAGCAAAAGAAAGCAATAAATGAAACCCACATGATCAACATCCAACCGGCAGCAATTGATTTGCCAAACAAAACTCACCCCGTCTAAAATTCGAAAACCCCCCACCCCACCCATTCCTTCTAGAAAACCCTTCAAATTTGATATAAAGAGTAATATACTATGAATTTATCAAACTTTTTGAAAAAAGAATTTAGAACTCAAATATACTATAAATATATTTTTAAATAGAATTTACGTCTTAAATATCGTTTTTGACATTTAGACCTTTTTTTCATTCACAATTTCAAAAAATTACTTACTAACTCTAAAAAATTATTTTAAAACTCTTCAATAATTTAATTAGTTGATAATCTTGTTGTTATATTTAATAACGGAATAGTAATATATTAAAAAATCTATCTATTTTAATCTTATAAAAATCTATTTCTATACTGAAACTTAAACCCTATCCAATAACACCTCTTTTTATTTAAAAGGTTAATATTATGCTAATATAACTCATACTCTGTAATATATATCAGATATTCATAATATTTTATAATGTTAACTTTATTTTAGTTTATTTTTCATTAAAAATCATATCGTTAAATATTTATGAATTGATTCAATATATGTTATTTAGGATATATTTTTACAATCTATTATTATAAACTAGTTTAAAACCCGTGTGTTACACGGTTTGATTAAAAAAATTAATATAAATAATCAATCCATCTATATTTTAGGGATTTTTTGAATTTAGAATAATTCTATTTAAATTTACAAAAGATAGGATGTGTATTTTTATGGGTTTTTTGAATTTAGATTATGATATCCGAAAATCATAAACCTGATTTATTGTGATTTATTTTGAATTTAGATTGAATTAAATTTTCATATTTTTACAGATAAATAAATGTTCACACTGTATTTCTAATTAAAATATAGTTTTTATTTTATTTTATATCATGTCTACCTTCATATAAATTGTACGTACTTGAATACACCGAGAACCCAATTTTTATTAAAATTTATAGTTTATTCACATTAAAATAAATAACGGTTTCAACTTTAATTACAACTTGTCACATTATTAATATTTAAATGAGTAATATAGTTATTTGGTCATTCACTTGTAAGTAATTAACATAAACAAAAATATCAATCGTTTTAATGAATTATCCAATTTTAAATTATCAAATATGACGGGTTAGATAAATGTAGTATATTTCGATAATATATATATATATATATATATATATATATATATATATATATATATATATATATATATATATATATATATATATATATATATATATATATATATAATCAATCCACTTATATTTTAAGGATTTTTTGAATTTAGATGATTTCTATTTAAATTTACAAATGATAAGATATGTATTTTTATGGGTTTTTTGAAGTGGTACAATAGTGCTTTGTTAATTAGTGTATATATATATATATATATATATATATATATATATATATATATATATATATATATATATATATATATATATATATATATATATATATATATATATATATATAATTTTTCTATTAGTTGTCATCCTTTGAATTTAAATGTCAAACTTGTAGTTATCAAAATTGTGATTACTGATTACCATGAATTTTCAATGATTATATATCATTTTTTTACATTTTATATGTTATTTGTTACTTGTTTTAATGAAGAAAATGACATGTGGCATTCTAGCTTCTAAGACATGCCACTTGGCAACTAAATGGCCTTGTTTATTAGTATGTATAGATGTTTCATGTTTATAATTATCATTTTAATATTATTTTTAAATATGAAAATCTATTATTATAAATGGTTAATATGTATAATTATCTATTTAATATTATTTTTAAATATTTGTGTAGTTAGTTGATTAAAATTGTCAAATATCAACACTCCGTTGTTGTTGTTGTTGTTGTTTTTATTTTATTTTTTTGGGTATCACCATTAGAATAAATTGTTCCTAGTTTAGCCTCTAAAAGCTTGTTTTCTAAAATAATACATAACACATTGAATTTTATAAAAACTACTACGTTTTAGAGCATGTTTAGTTTAAGTATTTATAAAAAAAAATTTATGATTTAACCAGTTATAACTTTGATTGTTTTTTAAATAAGAAACATCTTTAACCAGAAAATATTATTCATATAGTTATTTTACAATTCATTATATGAAAAAACTAAGAGTGGTTTTTTTTTCAAAAAAAAAAAGAAAAAAATGCAAACACTAAGGCTGTGTTTGATAGTTGCTGACTGAGTTAGATCTGACTGAGTCAGAGGCCTAATTGAGTCAGAAGCTCGGACTGAATCAGCCTCTAACTAAAACCATGCTGTTTGATAATGCATCTGACTTAACGCGTCTTTTTTTCCATTCAGCGGCTCTAGGTTGCTTACCGAATCAGACCTTAATCAGACCTCATGGACCGAGTCAGATGTTGTTTTTTTGGGCTATCAAACGGTCTGACTCGGACCGAGTCAGACATTGCCTCTTACTAGACCCAGTAAGAGGTAAATCAAACACACCCTTAGGACATCTCTAACTCACATCTATAAATGATTTTATAGTATTTTTTAAATTATTTTTTCTCCAACCCATTCTATAACTCACTTTATGTTTGGGTATATGAAGAGCATTACTTCAAATATAGAGTAATACTCTTCATTCACACCAAAAATAGAGTTAATGTTTCATTTGTCATTTTTATTCATTTATTTTTTTTCTTATATATTTCTAGTTTCATTTAAATACAATAAGAAATATTTACAATCATGTTATATATTAAATGATATTAATTAGTTGTAATTATCAAAATTGAATATTTATACATTGAATTCATATAAAAGTTTACGGATAATAAATAGAAGAGGAGATTTTGACAATTTTTATAAATGAAGAAAAAACAATATACTAGGAATATACTTTTTAAAGTAAAAATGATGTGAAAAATAAATGTGGGTTGAAGATGCTCTACCTTTTACATAATTTTTTACTTCAAAAATAGAGTAAAATATAAACATAGACGGGAGATGGTCTTAGTGGTTAAGATGTTCTTTTAGTCTTTAGCAAAAAAAAAAAAAGAAAGAAAGAAAACAAAGTTAGGACTTTTTTCGGAATTTGCATTTTTAAAAACAATTCATTTGCCTGTTTTTTAATTTCGGTATTGATGAATTTTTTAAAATATCAATCATTGTATTTAACGTAATATAAATTTTTATTGTATGTAATTTTTAGATAAATGTAATTTCTAATATTATTTTTATATATTATAAATTTTATCAACATAAAACAATTTATAAGGATATCTTTCAATTATGAAAAAATCAACCATATGGGGTTCAATTTACTGCCTCAGGTCAGTGTGCTTTGATGTTGGAGAACTACTACTACGAATAAGTAATCTCTACAAATATCAACATACAGTAGGAACAACAACTGCCAGAAAAAATGAAGGTTGAAATCTCTGGTCTCTTTTGTGAGTTCAACAAATATAAGGGATTGATAGGGAGTAGGTGATGACGCCTCACACAAGTAAATGGGAGCAATTAGGTTTTAAAATTTGACCATGTTCCCTATTATGGTTGCTAGTGGTTAAACTTCCACCCATTTGGTGAAGTAGTCGATTTCTACCACTAAGAATATAATCTTTCCCGGTGCCTCGGGAAAGGGACCTACTATGTCAATTCCCCACTTTGTCATAGGACATGAGATTATGATACTGATAATTGGGGTTGCTGTTGTGTTGGGTATTGTTGTGTGTTTCTGGCATTTGACACATTTAAAGACAATGCTCTTTGCATCTTTGTACATTGTTGGTCAATAGTAACTTAGTTTGGCTACTTTCTGTACGACCGTCTGTCTCCCTCGTTAGCTCCTGTAAGGCCTTCTTGTGTTTTGAGTAATATATAGTCAACTTGCTTCTTTACCAAGCATCATATCCATGGTGAGAGATATCTTTTTGTACAATTTTCCTTCCCTTATGATTTAATTTTGTGCCCTTAAACGTATTTTCCTTGCTTGGATTTCATCGGACATTAGACTATCATTAATTAAGTAATCAGTTATGGGTGTTTTCCAATCGTCCTATGGCTAGTCGATGTTGTGTACATCATTCTCATCAATACTTATCTTTGGAAGGACCAATATGAGAACTTTTTATTAGGTATTTAAACTTCAAAGATGCCAATTTGTTAAGCACATCTGCTAATGTTGAATACTTCGAAAGTACGCACGACTTGAAGAACCTTGTTGGCTTATTTTATTAGATTTTGTCCCACCTCATATGCCTCTTGGGCCTGGTTAGATACAATCATTTTGTCCACATGAGATCTAGTTTTCATTGCTACCATCATGATGGTCAGGAGTAGTCTTACCAGTAGTGCTTCGTATTGTGCTTCATTGTTAGATGCTTTAAAGTCGAAATGTAATGCATACCTCATCTCATTTATGTCTAGGCTTGTCAAAACCCTACCACTTCTCCACTCAAAGACCTATTTATTTACAACATTTGTTGGTCCTTCTGATTTCATGGTTGTTTGTTTGTTTGTCTAGCCGCTTTGATTGTTTCACATGTTAGGATCGATTTTGTTGTGTTAGCGCCATGCATAATTTTGGTGATGAAGTCGGCTAGATCTTGTCCCTTGATTGTCGTCCTTGGCCGATATTCTATTTCATGCTCCCTCAGTTCTACTACATATTTTGTCATTCGTTCCAATTTTTTGGGTTTAAGTAGGACTTGCCTAATTGGCTCATTTGTTAGTACCTCTACTCGGTGTGCTTGGAAATATCGTCTTAATCGTCTTGCATCATGTACCAAGGCTAAGACTATTTTCTCTATTCCTAGATAGCTTATTTCTGCCTATTGGAGTGTGCAACTAATAAAGTAGATTGAGACTTGCATGTCATCCCCTTTACATGCGAGAATGGGGTTTACTGCTTCTGTTTTTGCTGCTAGATACAAGGTTAAAGTTTCATCGGGAATTGGTGATGCTAGGATTGGTAAGCTTGATAGTGACACTTTTAGTCATTTTAATGCTTCTTTTGTTTATTGGTTCCACTTGAAATTACTTTCAGAGAATGCTTCTTCTGCTTCTTGACTCCATTGGAAATTCATTTTAGAAATATGCGAGACTGGCGCTTACTGTTTCCTTTTTCGCTGCTTCTTCTGCATTTTGTGTAGTCATATGCCCCTATCCATGGGGAAGAATGTTTTCTCCTCATCGTCCTCTGCCATGTGGATCTGGTGGTACCCTTTATACGCCTCCAAGAAGCTCTTCCATTTGAACACTTTTAAAGACTCGATTTTTTTTTGTTTATTTCAGATAGTGGGTAGTAATCCTTCAGGCATGCTTTATTAAGATCAATGAAATATATGCACATACGCCATATCTTTTCACCCTTCTTAACCATGACTAGGTTGGCTAACCAAGAGAGGAAATATCTACTTCTAAATTTATGGATTTACTTATTTCGCTCAATTGCCCCTTTTTCTACCTTACCGGCTTATATCCCACTTTTTCATTAAGTTAGTGTTCAATTATGTGTCTTAGATACCTGCCATGTCGCTTGGTTTCCATTAAAAAATGACCACATTATTTGGCAATAAATTCTGAAGACCAGACTTGAGGTTTGATGGTAGCGATGCCCCTAATAGAATGGTTTATTCAGGATGTTTTAGGTTTATGGAAATGGTGTGTGACATTACTCGTCATTCTTTTTTCATGTCTGTATTAATTATTTTGCTTCTATTATTTGGTTGATTCGGGGTACGAACGGTGATGTGCTAATTATTGTGCTCGTTCTGCAAGTTGTTTGGAATTTTACAATCCCATGTAGTTTTGATATGACTGCCCCCAGTTTCCTCATTCTGGGTCTGTCGGACATTATATAATGTGGTGATGACATACGTACTATGACAAAATATATTTCTTTAGTTGTTGTATCACTTCTTTGAGAGTCTTGGAATGTTAAGGGAAGTCGGATTGTTCCCCGAGGCCAAACCGAATGACAGACGAAACTGGTTAAATGTTATGCGAGTTTTTGTTAGATCATGTAAATTTGTTGGGGAGTCTGTTAAAGCAATGTTCGTACATTATTTATGTTGAGCTTCCACTATCGACGTATATCTTACACACACATATATTATCAATACATCCTTTAATGGTAATTGGTTTGTCCCATTATCCTTGATGTGGTTGGATGTCTAAGTTTTCAACGCTCATATATTGCCAAAGCAACCTCTAATCGGCATGTGATGATAATTGTGTGGAAATCATTATGACCTCTTGGTGTGTTGGTGTTACCTTCTCATGTTCGCTATTCTGTTAATCTATTCTTAATAATTACCAAATTTTCCAGCCTTCTAGTGGCTAGTTTATCTTGTATGATACTTAGCAACTTTGCGTATTTTGATGTATCATGCATTGTATTGTAGTTGAAAGAACATGTTTTGGTCTTTTGGTGCTTGTGATCGTCTAAACTCGAGCTTTTTATTGTATAATCTTCCACCGTTTTCTTTTTCTTACCTCTTCCGGCTACCGGAGTTTCATAGGAATTGGCTAATAATTTGAACACCTTGACGTGCTATAATATTGTCCGTAACTGGAAGCCATTCAGGGTACACTTAGGTGTGATATGATAAATGAGAAAACATATATAAAGTCAATATTGATTGGTTCCTTTTGACATGTGGTAGAAGTGATATCCCGAGCCCCTCGATGATTTGAAGCCAAAAATAGAAGTATATATACTCGGACTAAATTGATATTGAATCAATTTGACAGTTTTCCTTGAGGTCACATGAATCTCTATCGAGAAATAGAATAAATAAATAAAGGAATTATTTTTTATTCATTGGTAACTAATGGTTTAACTAGAAATAAAAAAGAATGACCATTTATGCAATAAATGTAGAAGATTTTAATCATGGAATTGTTTCTACAGTTAAGCAGAATTTAGGGAGGAAGAAAACCCCATGGTTTATGCTACTATATATGTCATAGAAACCCATGTGAATTGCCCAACCCTTAACCCTAATTCATTCTCCACACTCTTAGTTAATCTTCTTTTGGCGCCGCAAAAATCCTTACAAGAAGGGTGTTTTTGACTTTGCTTGGTGATCAATGTAGAAGGATTTAAAGATCTTGGTTGCTTGCAACTTTGGGGTGCGATTGCGATAAAAGGATTCTACTTTGAATCCTCTTTTGTGTTATTCTTGACGTAAATTAAAGGCATTATTTATAACATTCTTCTAGTGTAGATTAGTTGCAATTAAGTTGTGAACATTGATCATTGGTTCAATAACGATGGCTTTTGTTAAATTCCCTTCTGTTGTCTGTTATATCATTTTGAATAAGCATCATGATCCAAAAAATAATGACACTTCTACCGCACTTCTTTCCACTTCATTTATAAAAATATGGTTTTTTGAAATGTTTTAATCCTTCGTCAACATCTGCATTTTTTTGTTCTCTCTCTATCAAATCATAGTAGTCTTTTAGTATCACCACATTTGCATCGATTCATCAGGTAACATACGCCTTTGAGCATTTAATATCCTATCACCAAGATAACAACAATATTTTAAAGCTATGTTACTAGCTTGGACAGTTAGACATTTTAGCCATTAAGGCTAAGACTTTATACCGACCCAAACATTTTTTTTTCTTGCAACTATTTTAAAATTTTCTAATTGTGTAAATTATTTGTTAGCTATATTAGAAACATAATTGGTTCCTTTTAATTTGAAACTTCATATAAAAATGTTTAAACTCTGAAACATTTTGACTAACTCCCCGAAACCATGAGGAGTCGATGGTCAACAAGCTAGGTGCTCTCGGAAAAGAACTAGTTTTGATGAGTTGACGGCCTTGGGATAGAAGTTGATCAATTTCAACTAAGTATTCATTATCATATATTATACAAAAATATCTAATAGTTTCTTCAGAATTTGACATATTTTATTTACGTCAAGGTCCCCTAGACCCAAAAGTTGGTTGATCCTATTTAGATGATCGATACACCTTTTACATATTGTTTTTAATTTGAAAATAGTCATAAAAATCGATGGAGATTTTTTCAAGTATTAACATCATTTGAGAAGTAATTCCCTTCTATTGTTGATTCAAACGTTCAAATTTTGACAATATTTTTACTATTGAGCAATACTAATCAAATCAATATTAAATGTTGGAAATGTTGGGGATTCTTTAGAACGAGGGTCGTTTAAGTAATCACGGACTGCTTCAAGAATCGTGTGAATCACTTTCCGAATTTGATATTTCGATTCTATGCATGGGTTCACCAAAATCAAATCTGGGATAATTCTTGAAGAATCAAACTCAATTAGGCACAATAAAGAGTTCATGGTTTCAGAGAGTAGAGAGAATTCGTGTGTGTGTTTTGTATCTCTATTTGAACGTTAATCTGATCGTTTATATAAAAAAACCGAATCCTTGAAAGTAGGAGCGGTTACAGCGGTGGTTAGAGTATGATCAGTGCCAGCATCAGCATCAGCGCCTGCTCCTACTTCAGTGTCAGCGAGTGAAAGCGTGGCCCCTTGAACAATGTCATCATCAGCATGTCCATCAATGCCAGCGAACCCCCGCCAGGGGCAGAGCCCCTAGGACCCTGTCAAGGGGACACGACCCCCTTGACCCCCGCTATTAGGTCGTACCGGTATCAACCCAGTCTTATACAAGTGTGCACCCCTGCACCTCCTAACTTGTATATGAACTAAAGTACAAACCCATTGAAATACTAATTATTTCCATTAACTAAAAGGTAAGATGACACTAAAATCACCAACAAGAAATAACATAAACGTTGCTTGATATGGTACTCTTAAAGTCGTATGTAACTCTTGAAGAGCCCAATTAAGTGGGGTAATGTTGGCTTTGAGAGCATGTGGAAGGTATTCTCTATGTTATTCAGTTAATAACCTTGTAGGTTAAAAAATGTTCAATCATTAGGTAAATAGAGTTCCACCTAGTCGGCATATCATCAACCAATTTTAAAGGCCTTTTCCTTCATTTTGTAAAAGAATTTCCATCTTTATTGTTCGGGTCCGTTTCTAAAAATGGACTCATTCAATGTTCCAAATTTTGAAAGATAAGTTTCCAATATCAAAACACCTTTTTCAGCTGTCAGAGTGAATATATGACAACAACAACGTGTGTAATATACTTTTCCATCACATATTGGATTCAAAGCTCATTTCACTTGATTCATTGCGTTAATATTATTACTAACGTTGCCGAGTGTTATAGAATGTATTTTTTTTCTTTTATACTAAAAGTGTTCATCATTCTAATTTAAATAATCATATATTTGTTCATCCACATCCAGCCGGGGAAAGTTTTCTATCAAGAATTTGTTTTTGTATTAACCATGTTTTTTGATCAATCTAATGTGTCGTGAAACATCAGTGGTCAATGAGACTCTACCCAAAGATCTAGCAAAGAACTCCTTTGAATCCTATGTTAGGATCGAGACACTTAGCATACAAACACTAAACTCACACACTCAGCTCACAAATTAAGAACACAAGAATTTAACGTGGTTCGGTCCAAAATAACCTACGTCCACGGCGGATAACTAGGAATGTATATTGCTTCTGTGTTTATTTGTGTTGTGGTACATGAAATATGGTGAACATGAAGGCTATTTATAGATTGTTTTCACCAACTTAATGAATAAATAATTCATTCCTTTACCCACCATATTTGAATTGGACTTATTCAAGTCTTCATTTACCTAACAATCTCCCACTTGAAGGCTTGAACAACGTAGTCTTTCTCTAACATCCAATTCTTGCAACAATTCTTCAATCTCTCACTTGAAGCCACGGAACAATCTTCACCTGCGCTTCAACTGTGCATTCCAAAAAAAACACTTTCGATCTTAGCTCATTCCTAGTTACCCTGGCCTTCTCTTCAATTATCCTGAAGGCCAGTTGAAGCTATGCAGAGCTTCAACTTCTCTAAGGTAACAACCTTAGTCAACATATCAGCTGGATTTTCAGTTCCTTTGATCTTCTTCAACTTCAGAGTACCATCATTAATTCTTTCTCTGATGAAGTGATATCTCAGCTGTATGTGCTTTGTCTTCGAATGGAAGACAGGATTCTTTGCAATGTGTATTGCACTTTGATTATCACAAAACAGTGCACAATCAACTTGTTCCTTGCCAAGTTCTTCGAGAAAGTTCTTCAACCATATAAGCTCTTTGCTTGCTTCAGCAACTGCCATATACTCTGCTTCTGTGGTTGAAAGGGCAACACTTTTCTGGAGTTTAGACATCCAACTCACTGCAGTGCCTCCCACTGTAAAGACATACTCGGTAGTGCTTTTGTATGAGTCTTTGCAACCACCAAGGTCTGCATCTGCAAAACCCTTCAGAATGACATCCTTCCCTTTAAAATGCAATGCCACTTTTGAAGTCCCTTTCAAATATCTTAGCAGCCATTTAACTGCTTCCCAATGTTCTCTCCCTGGATTGGACATAAATCGACTAACAACTCCCACTGCATGTGCAATATCTGGTCTCGTGCATACCATTGCATACATGAGACTACCAACTGCATATGCATAAGGTACTTTAGCCATTTCTTTCTTGTCTTCATCTGATTTGGGTGACTGAACTTTAGAAAGCTTAAAGTGACTTCCCAAAGGTGTGCTTCTGATCTTGGCATCTTTAAGGCTGAATTTCTCTAATACTTTCTCAATATATTTCTCTTGAGAGAGTGTCAAAGAGCCATCTTCTTTGTTTCTGAAAATACTCATCCCGAGTATTTGGTTTGCAGCTCCCAAGTCTTTCATCTCGAATTCTTCAGACATTTGCTTCTTAAACTTCTTGATCTCTGTCATGTCTGAGCCTGCAATCAACATATCATCTACATAGAGTAGTAGAATGATATAAGAACCCTTAAACTTCTTGATGTAACAACAATGATCATTGTCACATCTCTTGTAACCAACTCTTCTCATGAAGTTATCAAACTTCAAATACCATTGTCTTGGCGCTTGTTTCAAACCATACAAGCTCTTCTTTAATTTACACACCAAGTTTTCTTTGCCTTTAATCTGAAAACCCTCTGGTTGTGTCATGTAAATTTCTTCATCTAGGTCACCATGTAGAAAAGCTGTCTTGACATCTAGTTGCTCTAGATGCAAACCTTCTGCTGCTACAATACTGAGAACAAGTCTGATAGTGGTCATCTTCACTACTGGAGAGAATATTTCATTGAAATCGATTCCCTTTTTCTGTTGAAAGCCCTTGACTACTAATCTTGCTTTGTACCGTTTGGTACCATCATGTTCATCCTTGACCCTGAAAACCCATTTGTTTTGAAGAGCCTTCTTCCCGGATGGAAGCTTCGTTAGAAGCCAGGTCTTGTTCTTCTCAAGCGACTTCATTTCATCTTTCATTGCTAGCTCCCACTGCAATGAATCCTTTAACCTCTTAGCTTCAGAGTAACACTGGGGTTCACCATTTTCTGTCAAAAGAATGTAGTTGACAGATGGTGAGTATCTTTGTGGTGGTCTGATGACTCTGGAAGATCTTCTTGGTTGAACTTGAGGTGTGGCTGGGGACTCAGGAGCTGGAGGACTGGTTTCTTCATCTTCAGAGTCATTTCTGGAATCATCCTCTGAGCTCCCACTGACAGTTGAATCTTCCCCAGATTCAGGGATTTCAACTGAAGCTTCTTTCTTCATTGCACCACCTTCATATTCAACGTACTCCTTCTGGACTTCTGAACTTTTGGTGTTTATGTCTTTGTATAACTCAGCTTCGTTAAAAATGACGTTCTTGCTTCGGATTATCTTTCTGCTTTCATTATCCCAAAGCCTGTAACCCATTTCGTCTGACCCATAACCAATGAATGTGCACTTCTTGGTTTTTGAATCAAGTTTATCCCTGTCATTATCTTTTAACAGACTGTAAGCACTACAACCAAAGACTTTTAGGTGTTTGAGACTTACTTCCTTCTCTTGCCACATTTCTTCCGGCAATTTAAAATCCAAGGGAACACACGGTGAACGGTTGATCAAGTAGGCTGCAGTGTTAACTGCATCAGCCCAGAATGTCTTTGGTAAACCAGCATTCAACCTCATGCTTCTAGCCCTTTCATTCAGAGTTCTATTCATTCTCTCAGCTACACCATTCTGCTGAGGGGTTCCTGGGACTATCTTGATCATCTTTATCCCTTGCTTGGCACAATAGTCAACAAACTCCTTGCTTATGTATTCACCACCATTATCCGACTTCAGGCATTTTACCTTCAAATCAGTTTTATTTTCAACAGCAGATTTCCATATCTTAAAAGTATCAAATACATCATATTTATTTTTAAGAAAATAGACCCATACCTTGCGTGTTGAATCATTAATAAAGGTTACATAGTAGTTTTTGCCTCCTAAGGATGAAACTGGTGTTGGTCCAAATACATCCGAGTGAACAAGCTCCAACTTCTGAGCTTTCGGTGTCTTCCCCGTCTTTACAAAAGTAACCCTCTTTTGTTTCCCGAGAACACAAGATTCACAAAATTCAGTTTCAACTTTCTTCAAGTCTGGAAACTTCCCTTTCTGAGCCAACATCTTCAATCCCTTATTGCTCATGTGTCCGAGTCGTTGGTGCCATAAATTAGATGGACTCGGATTTGTAGTTACGACATGAACACCATCACTAGGTATCTCTACCATGTATAGAGTGTCTTTCTTCTTTCCTTTGGCAATCACCAAGTTGCCTTTGATCACTTTCCATTGTCCACTCCCAAAGTGAACATCAAACCCTTCATCATCCAACTTACCAACTGAGATCAACTTTCTCCTTAAGTTTGGGATAACCCTGACATCTTTCAATGTCCACGTGGTTCCTAAGGAGGTCTTCAAATCTATGTCTCCAATGCCCGTAATATCAAGCACTTGATCATCGGCCAAACGAACTTTGCCAAGAGCACCTGTTTGTAGGTTCTTGACCATATCTGGGCATGAGACGGCATGGAAAGAAGCACCTGAATCCATAATCCAGGATTCTGCTGAATTCTCAACACAACATATGAGAAAATCTCCTGATTCTTCAGAGGATACATTGTTTACTTCTTTCTTTTCAGCTTGTGGTTTTGGGCATTGGCTTCTGAAGTGACCTTTTTCTTTGCAATTCCAGCATTCAATGTCTTTTCTGGTTTTTGACTGGCCTCTTTTTCTGGATTTTGATCTGCCTCGACCACGTCCTCTTTCGTTTTTTCTTCCTCTACTTTCTGTATGCAATATAGAACTAGAACTAGAGGTCTCACCATTGCTTCTCCGTCTGATATCTTCATTTACAATTAAGTCACGAATACTCTCGAAAGTGAGTTTGGTAGTGCCAGATGCAATACTAACAGCTGTGACTGTGCCTGACCAACTGTCGGGCAAAGATGATAAAAGGAGGAGCGCTTGTACTTCATCTTCAAACTTTATTGCAACTGAGGCTAAACGAGAAATAATCGAGTTAAACTCGTTTATGTGAGCGGTAACCGACATGCCTTCCTTCATCTTGGTGTTAACCAATTGTTTGATGAGGAACACTTTGTTTGAAGCGGATGACTTCTCGTACATGTTGGACAAAGCCTTAAATACTCCATAAGTAGTTGTTTCATTGACAATGTTATACGCAACACTCTTTGCCAATGAAAGCCTAACTACACCCAAGGCTTGTCGATCCAACAACTTCCAATCTTCATCATACATGTCATCCGGTTGTACGCCCAACATAGGCAAATGCAAACTTTTTTGATACAGCATATCTTCAATTTGCATCTTCCAAAATCCATAATCGGTTCCATCAAACTTGTCAATCTTGATTTTACCGTCTTCAGCCATTTTAACGGACAAAATGCAATTTTCTTTCAGAAATTAAGGGTGAAAATGCAATTTTTCTGAAATTCAGGGGCTAAACTGCAATTTTCTAAAAGTTCAAGGGCTAAGCTGCAATTTCCTGAAAGTTCGGGGGCTAAACTGCAAATTTCTGAAAGTTTGGGGGCTAAACTGCAATTTTTCTGAAAGTCCGGGGGCTAAACTGCAATTTTCTGAAAGTTCGGGGGCTAAAATTGCAATTTCTGGAAATTCAGGGACCTATTTTGCAATTCCTGGAAGTTCAGGGACCTGTTTTGCAATTTTCGGAACTCCAGGGACCTGTTTTGCAAATTTTGGAACCTCAGGGACCTGTTTTGCAAATTCTGGAACTTCAGGGACCTGTTTTGCAAATTCTGAAACTTCAGGGACCTGTTTTGCAAATTCTGAAACTTCAGGGACTTGTTTTGCAACCGCTACAGTGTCGTCTTCTCCGACGAAACTCCGGTGCTACAGTGTCGTCTTCTCCGGCGAACTGGTTTTTCCGGCCAATTTTCCGGCGAGTTTTGACCAACTTTGACCGGCGATTTGGAGGTCTTCCGGTGCTCAAAAAATTCGAAAAAATATATTTTCGGAATCTGCGGAACGAGGCCTTTCCAACGGCGTAAACCAAAATCGTTTTTGAGACAAAAAAATTTCGACCCAAAAACAGAAAATCACTCTCTGAAGCTAATACCAAGGCTCTGATACCACTTGTTAGGATCGAGACACTTAGCATACAAACACTAAACTCACACACTCAGCTCACAAATTAATAACACAAGAATTTAACGTGGTTCGGTCCAAAATAACCTACGTCCACGGCGGATAACTAGGAATGTATATTGCTTCTGTGTTTATTTGTGTTGTGGTACATGAAATATGGTGAACATGAAGGCTATTTATAGATTGTTTTCACCAACTTAATGAATAAATAATTCATTCCTTTACCCACCATATTTGAATTGGACTTATTCAAGTCTTCATTTACCTAACATCCTAATGCAGAAAGGAAATAAACAAAGTGTTGAAAAACGCTCAAGAGGGTATGCTTTTATTGAATTCAAGATACCTCTAAATGCTTACATAGGGACTATATATAAGGAGAAGCAAAGTTTTGTAGGTTGGACAAAATTTGAAAATTTTAAATCAACAATCGTTTCAGAAATCAATTAGCTAAATAAACATGGGAAAGTAAGAAATTTGGGAAATGTCATACTCTATCATTAAAATAGAATCAAGCAAATTATAGAAATTTAGGGAAACCGGGGGAAATCTCAAATTGGTAAATAGTGGATTTTGGAGTCGTCCGAGGGGTAGGTCTCTGGTTCGTTGAGAGCTTTCTGATGATGTATTGCGAGCCTCTAAATTACTCACGGATCGTTTCTTTTTGCCTAATTTATCTTTCTCTCAATTGTCCATAAAGGCTTTTGATAGATCATCTATATTTTCCACACCAAATACTCATGAATTTCTCTAAAATTTTTCATTGCATTACGTTTTAGGGCCATACGACTTACTTTACAAACACCCGATTGTAAAGTTTTCCTAATGAACCTAATAACTAGGTTGACAGTAGAAATCACATGAAAGACTTTCTTATATGACTAGTTACGAACATAACTGGCGTGCTACAACATTATCATAAGGCCGAAATCTTCAATCATTACAAAGATAACCCGGCCATCGTTATGACCAACCTCAGATGGCCAGACCAAGACTAGCCCGACACGAGACCAATCCAGGACCGGCAGTTTACAGAAAACCATGACCAAACCCAGACCAACGATATAGACCACCTTGGGACTTTCCGATCTGGACTGGTCCGGTTCGGTCCTTATGCAATTTTTGAGACTAATTCGAGGCTGGTTATAATGTACAGCTCTAATTGCAGGACTTAAAAATGGGCCTGTAAAGTAGAAGGGCATTTGGGCCACGTGATGACATTGAAAACCTTAATTAATGATTCCGTATCTCCCATCTCTAGTTTCACTGGATTCCCATGACCATCATCAATTAATCATTCTCCAATTAATGGACATCTCATAACATAAGCCTCCATCATAAATTATTATTTAACAACAAAATAAAGACTCAGATTGGACATTTCAAAAACAACAACAGCTTATTTCTGTCTGCATTAAGCATAATTGACTATTAATTAAGTCGGGCTGTAATTAAGACAAAAACACATCCAGCCAAGACACATTCACGTGTTTTTTGTTTGAAAACCTTTTTCTTCTTCCCCATCTCATTTTACACTCCACATGTCCCTCTATCCATTATATCCCGCATCATCTTCATCACCACATATATATATATATACACACACACCACTTACACATACACACACTATATCATCATCATGGAACCAAGATCCATCATCTTCATCTTGTTAGTGACAACCTCCATGTTTATGGAACTTGAAGCTTCAAAACCCAGTATTCCTCACATCAGTGTGATGGGTATGGTTTACTGTGATGCCTGTTCCAACAACTCCTTCAACAACCACAGCTACTTCTTAGCAGGTCCGACCTTCTTCTTCATTATTCTTTAAATTCTAATTTCTTTTTATATATTTTCTTCAATAATCTGATTTATATAACTGATTGCAGGAGCAGAGGTTAGAATAGATTGCAAGTTTAATGCGGTTTCACCAAGAACTGCAGAACAGATATCATTCTCTGTGAACAGGACTACCAATCGTTATGGTGTGTATAGAATGGATATTCCTTCTGTGGATGGGATCTACTGTGCTAAAGAAGCTGCTGTTATGAACACGTGTAGGGCCAGTTTAATAAGAAGCAGTTCACCAAGATGCAACGTACCTGGTTTTATAACCACTTCTGATGAGTTCTCTCTGAAATCCCAACGGGATAATCTATGCATCTATAGCATGTTTGCTTTGAGTTTTAGACCATTTAAGAAAGATCTTACCGTTTGTGGAAACTAATTGGTGGTTTCACGTAATGTAATATTGATTAGTATTCTGATATTTACTTATTACAAAATTCTAGCATTGTTTGTGCGTTTTGAAAACGAACAAGAGTTGTGGGGCCTAAATCCACCTGGGAGTGGTACCGGAACTGGAAATGTCAGTCTAATGTGCTCTGAAGATTACTTGTTCACCGGATCTCTACTGGCAACAAATATGTTTATTGCCATTGAAACTTTAGCTGCACAAACTACCAAAATTGTTACTACTTTATTAGCTGTTAGTAATCGAAACGACAGTTTAAAGCATAAAATTCACCGTGTTTGTTTCTCAACTGAATCGAGAATTGCATACAAAAAGAATGCTGTTGCAAACAACAGAAACGCGATTTAGACAGAGTCAATTCGATTCAAGGGCAAGCCTGCTAAACCCTTGGGGACCGATTTGGGGAAGAATTGAGGCAGCTTTCCTTAGCTGGGACTTGAGAGAGCGACGATTTGGGGTTGTGTGTGTGAGAGAGAGAGAGAGAGAGAGAGAGATAGATAGATAGAGAGTGTGTATGTGTGATGTGTCACTGTACGCAGCAGAGTAGAAAACGAAAGAAATCTGTTTTTTAGTTTTTTAACTTAAAAGAAAAAAGAGCCCATTTCTATTAATAGGCTTACAATTTTAGACACTGGTTTTGGGCTAACTGAGATTCGGGAAAACTGATCTGCGCTTTAAACCGGGCCTGAGCCAAAATATCCCAGTCCTGTGTAACCGACAGGACCAAAATACTTTTCTTGGTGTGGCGCACAAATCAACCGAGTTTTGATTTCTTTCAAGGAAAAAAAAATTAAGTTTTATAACATACGAACAGGATAAACAAACTTGTTTACTTTATTTGATTGTAAAGTACAAAAGGGGAAAAGCATGTAATTTTTAAAGAAATCGTCTTCAACTTTATTTTTTATCATCTTCATTGTTCTTAGTATTCAATATTTGTGGTCTTCAATCTTCATCTTCAAAATCTACTATTAGTAGTCGGGGGCTTGGATCAATCTTGTGCAAATTCTTCTTTAAGTATTTTGTAATAGTTTGTTTCTATTGTCGGAGGCTTCAAATGTTACAAGATGTTCGATCCATGCCATTTAAGTAATATTGTGAGCAAATACATATATCAATCGATTATGGTTAAAACCTTGTTCTATGTTGCAATATAACCCTGCCATTAGAAGGAACACAAATCTCAAATCGATCATAGAAGTCTCGTCGATTAACAAATCACGAGTGACGGTGGTGATCAGGCCTCCTTATATTTCCACCATCCCAACAGAATCTAGATATGTAATCCACGATATTTGTAAAGTTTATAAAGGTGAATATAGTCCATGATCCATCATTGTTGGATAAAATATGATATTCGTTAATTAGAAAATATGGTTTTCACAAGAAGAACTTCGTAACGATATAATATTTATCCAAAATCGGAGTTAAGGTAAATGATGTATCATCTCCAAAGTAATTTATTTAGAATGAAAAGATGGAACTTGAGACAAGGGGACCCAAATTTTCACATATAATTTGGAGGACAAATATTTAGCAGGTCTATGTATCAATTAAGTCTCTAGCCATTCAACTCTTAGTAAATACCAGTGAGCCTGGCATAGATATATCCCATATCTATATAATAGATATCTACTGGTCTTTCACAATAGTCTTCTCATCATGATTCTCATCACAAAGTTACTACATACTTTTGGAATGACCACAATTCATTCGTTGATACTTAAACATACAAAAAAAACTTTAACTTGCACGGAAATTGTACTTACATTTATAAGATTTTAATCAAAACAAGTTTTATGGTGTTTATGCTACAGTAATATATTATTAGGTTAGTTGTATTACTTTCACTCGGATAAAAATCTTTATCATATGCTATTAATATAAACTTTATCTTTATGTACCGCTTGATAGAGAGACTTTGTTAGACGATCCATATTATTATCTTATATGGAAACTTTAGTTACCTTGACATCCTGTAACAACCATGGCCATAATATGGGGCTAGAAATTTTAACTCTTAAGTGAAAATTCTTATAAAAATTTACTTATTTAAAATAAAATTGAATGAAAATAAATGGTTTAAAGTTTCAAACTTAGTTAATTAATTTAAAAATAATATGATAATATTTTAATTAATTGATATGTGAAAGTTGAATTTAAAATCCGTGAGATTAGAAGTTAAAAAATGGCACTTCATTAAATTATGTATCTAGAATATGGAATTTATTTGTAAAAGTTTAACATCCCATTGTTGAATTAAAATAATGAGACTAGGAATGTTAAGTAGAAAGTCCTCTTGGAGTTGGATAAAAATATATAATGTTAAGGGGCCAATATTGCCACTTATGGAAATTAAGGTATGATATTTTGAACCTAAATTGTTAGATACTAACCATCTAGGGTTAAAGTTAGAAATGTTTATTCGATATCATTTTGGATTCAAGTATTTAGGTAGTTAAGGTACTTATGTTCCCAAGTGAGGAAAGTTTAGAGCTAAGAACCCCTAAATCCTCCATTACCATTCATTTTAAATGTAGAAGAGCTTAAGGAAGAGGGGAAAATCAGAATTTTGAGTGAGATTTGAAGTTGATAGTGGAATTGAAGCTTTTTTGGAGTTCTGATACCAAATCTGTAAGACCCGGTTCCTGAAATGACCCAACTTGGATTTAAGGAAAATGGATTTGGGATGACCTAGAGATAGCGTCGCTAACTATATGGTTAGTGCCGTTATTGGAAGCTTAAGTTGTATGCAGGATAGCCACAGTTAGCGACGCTAACTGCTATAGTTAGTGTCGCTAACCGCCGTCATTGCAAAACCCTAGGAGCTCGAGCTTAGGGCCTAATTTAAAACATCTAACCATAATGGAACACCCTTACCAGCCTCCATCATCCCCAGAAAACCCTAGTTCGTGATATCTTACATTCCCTTGGTGTTCTAGTTTTATTTTTGAGATTTTGTCATTGCTTGAAGAGGAATAAGGATAACTATTGTAACGCCCCGTTTTTGGCGTTAACGTTAAAGTTAATGTTGATTATACTAATCGCATATTTTAAAAGAAATGATAATAAATTTAATTAGAAAGCAGACTGTAGAATTAAACCTCGTTTTTCGGTATGTTAATTTTGATGAATTAATTATTTTAGCGTCAATAATAATAATAATAATAATAATAATAATAATAATAATAATAATAATAATAATAATAATAATAATAATAATAATAATAATAATAATAATGGAAAATTAATTATATGTTTGGGGGTAGATTATGTAAGTACTGGAAACTTGAAATGTTGGAAGAGCTAGCTTTTGGGTTAAAAGAAATTAAGTTGGCAAAGCCTAGGGACTAATAGTGAAAAGACCAAATAGTTGCATGGACCATTTTTTTTCTTTCTTGTGAACGACTACAACTTTTGGTAGGCCCTTAAGGGTCACAACTTTGACTTCTAGCACATGTAAAGATTATTGGATGGACCTTTGTGTGGTATTCCACATCCACGTAGAGATTTCCACTTTGTTTAGAACTTGTCTTTTTGTTTTCTTTCTTGTCGAGATCTGCTGCAATCAAGTAAAGAAAAGGAAGCAAATAATAGTGATGGATATCGTGAGTCAAGATTTGGTTAACAATAGGTATGCTTTGCTTCTTTTCTCCTTGTTCCACAGCCTTAGACTCGCACACACCACCACTATACCCACAGTGGGTGTATGTGTGTGCAGGTGTGAACGAGAGTGTTTATGTTGTAGTTCAGTTTGTCTTTCTGATTTTTGGATGCTCTAATGGCTTTATCTCCAAGTTCTTTGTTTGAGACCTTGTGTTCTACAATTCTTGTCAAGCTCATAATCATGTTTTGTACGTTTGTTGGGTTTTGTATATGTTTGAGTCGGGTATGGTTCCAATGGTCTTATCCCACTCCTAGATTTATGTTGTTGGAATGTTTTTGGACTTAATTCAGACCCTAGGGGTCTTAACCCTCGTCTTAATGGGTTTAGGAGTTGAAACTTTAGACCCTAATGTCATTTTTGGGATTTTCGTATTTTTCACTGTTTTGGACCTATTTTAGAAAATCCTTGTAAAATCTTGTACTTGGCCATTTGGGATGAACCATACATTTCTGGAAAGGACTTTGTGTGTAGTTTCTTCATCCATAAGGCCTTGGCCTAATTTATGTGTTAGGTTAGGTGAATATTTCAATATTCACTGAGTGGTCTAAGTTCTGTCAAATTTGGTCCCCTGCCTTGAGAAATTCATTGTAAATTGTACAAAAATCTTTTGGGAGCAAGGACACTTGCCTTAGTTCACTTTTGGAGTCTAGTTTGTCCTTACCAAATCTCAGAGTTCAGTTATTAACCCATTTTCATCGATTAATATTTCTTCAAGGGTGGTTCAGTGAGTGAACTAATTGTATAAGTCAACTTTGGTGATTTTTCGTTTATTCTTGGAAGGGGCAAATGACATGAGGTCAGGCCCTGTGACCTTGTCTCTGGGTCTAGTTTACCCTTGATTTGTATTGGATTTTATTTGTAATCTTTCCTTGGTTTAATATTGCAAACCTTGTCGTGGGTCTAAAAATCAGCTTTGTTGTCAAGTATTCTTTCGTGGGTTTTGGTCGTGGTTGCGGCTTAGAGTTTGTAGTGGGTGTTATATGCTTATTAAATATAATTAATAAACCTCAATGATGTAATTATAAGGTAAAGGGAGGGTATAGTGGGACACGGTACGTGTCGAGTATCGGGAAAATACATGTATACTTATATAATTATAAGTAATAAATGTAAACGTTAATTCGTTCTAAGCAGTCCCATGTGGAATGTAGGTTCGGGAAAGAAGAAGAGTTCTTGAGTATCACGTGCTTGTGTGTGCGACCTACTTTTACGTATCAGGTGAGTACATGTAGTATTTTTACCCATTTTGGGATACATGGCAAGTAAGCATTTTTTTTTCAGATTACATATAATATTTCTATGTGTGAAAATATTTGCAAGAATGATATTTTTTTAGCTTATTTGGAAAGTAAACTGCTATGTTTGAAAGTATGACTTGGTCTATGAGCCAAATATGTGAAAGTTGAGTTTTGGATTATAAACCATATATGTATGATTTTGGCAATAGCCTAAAATATGGTAAAAACATGTTTTAGTCAAAAGCTTGGCATTTAGCCATTATGTGTATAAGTAATGTTTCAGTATGCAGAATGTATTTTATATATGACTGGTATTTGTAGCAAGCAGCGTTAGTAAGGGAACTATGTTCCACCTACCCGGGTTAGGTAAGGGGTCTACTGGGGACAAGCCCCATCGCGAAGTAGATCGCCTCAGCACTTCTATGGTGAGGATTGATCCGTTCTTTCTAGCCATAGAGACTTGGGGTATCACTTATAGTGATTAAAGCCCTAAGTATAAAAATCCAGCAAGCTTATAAAACCAGTCAAAGAAAGTAAGAAAGATGTTATTTTTGTAAAGTATGTCATAAAATGATTTTTTAGAAGTAAAAAGTTATAGTATATTGCTATTATAAAGTTTGGAAAGAAGATATTTTTGCAAGGCATGATATGTGATGATTTTGAAAAGTAAAGAGCTATGGTACGATATTATTATAAAACTTTGAAAGATGTTTTATGTTATAAGTTTTATAAAAAGGTTGGAAAAGAAATTAAAGGTTTGAGTCTAAAACTCATGTAACTCACGAGACATTATTGTCTTACGTATTTTATGTTTTGTCATGTATTCCAGGTCAAATTAAGTTGCTATCAATAGGATGAAGTTTAGCTGGAGTGGAGCTTAAGTTAGCTCCTATATTGGACTCAAGGTTAAATCCTTTCTTGCTTACTATGGTTAGCTTGATATGAATTTGTACACCCACTGTTTTAAGCATTTAAATTATCGGTTTGTGATAAACCGTATTTTTGTATTCACGCATTTATACGAAAAAACCATAGTATTTGAAAACAGTAGAAATGGGGTGTCATAACTATGATGCCCAAGAGCCTCCTACAGCCAATATCTACCATTTCCATAAGCTTTTGGACCTCTGCAAGTCATAAAGCTCCCAGCTTGGTAGTTTCTATTCATGGATCTAGGAGTTAGGTTAAGAAATTGTGATTTTTCGTCCCTTTTGGTATTGTCTTGGAGTTTGGGGAACTTCAGACCTTTTGATAGAATCTATATCATCTCTTGGACCCCTTGAGTTTTGGTTGAGGGCATGCTCGGTCCCTCTTGGTTCCATGAAATCTTAATTAAGTGATTAGAAGCTCTTTTTGACCTAGATAATAGATTTGACAAGCACTATACATGCATGTCTATAAAGTTCATATTTGTATAACTTACCTGACTAAATGAATGAACCCTCGAAGTTGGTAGCCCCTGTCTTGATGAATTAAGTGCTTAATGAGGATTTTGAGAAAATCATAGTTAGCACCGCAAATGTATAGATTACTGATTTGAGATTTTATGAAAAGTTAGGAGTTCGTGTTGCTCAACGTGTGAGGATATTGGAAGCGTGTGGCTTGAGGTTGCGAATCAGGTGAGTCTCCTCACTATACTATGGGTGATATTGCATATGTAGGTAGCCTTGGACCCATATGGTATTCTTGGTATAACTAGTTGACAGAATGGGGCAGCCGTGAGCAGGACGGATCAGGACGAGACCCGAGATTCCCTAGCTATCGGCAGAACGGGGGATGAGCCCGCGAGCCAAACGGATCGGGGACAGCCCGACAGTCTTTGTCTATTGGAGGAACGAGGAACAACCCACGAGCCGAACGGATCGGTGAACAACCTGAGAGTCCCTAGATGTTGGCGGAATGGGGGATGAGCTCGCGAGCTTGAATGTTCGGACTAGACCGAAGGCTACTGTATGATGTGTTTATGTGATGGATCGTGCAGTATCTTCGGAACTCATTAAGCCTTGTGGTTACTTTTTCACCTTAAATGTTTTCAGGTACTTTCAATCTTGGGGATTGTGGCACGGGATGACTGTACGACATCTGAAGTGTTCTGTTTTACAAACTTCCGCTAGTTTATATGTTGTTAAATTTGTTAAATTGTTTTTGAATGTACTGGTTTTTCTCAGGAAATGAAATATTGTTTTATCGTTTTGAGATGGTTTTCGCTATTGTACTCTGATTTTAAAATGAAAATTTTGACTAGAATTTGGGTCATTGCAAAATCATAGAAGAATAAGCTTGTATCAATGATTGTTATACTCACCCTATAATGTGTGGGGTGATGATGTGGCCATTCAGACCTAACAAGAACACCAAACTGCCTAAGACAACTTTGAAGATTCAAGACTAATGATGTTAGGTCTATTGGCAGACCTACACAACATGCTAACCTGCTTGGCAGTACTGTGTGCCAGCCTGCTTGATAGCATTTTCTGGCCACACTACATGCCAGCCCTGTTAGAAGCATTTTCATGCATGATTTATCACGTTTTTTATATTCATTTATACTGCTTTCATGCATTTATCTCATGCATATCACATCATTTTGTGAAATACGTGCTTTGGTGGAACACAATCTACTTTGGGATATTTTTTGTTGTTTTTGTAGGTTTGGAGCAATGGTGGAGGAAAATCGAGGACCTTGGGATGATTTTGGCCGCTAAAAGAAGCTTGGGACGTGATTTTGGACATTGGAGTCGAAGTTGGAAAACTCAAGACAGAAGTGCAAAACGACCGTGTTGAGTTTTGCAAAGGAAGGCCACACGGCCGTGCTGATACCGATGTTGGACACCCTTTTCGTGGACCACACGGCTGTGTCGATTTTTGCCTATCCAGTGACACGGTCGTGTGACGCAAAACTGCTTGTAACCACCTCCTTAAAACACGAATTTTGTGTCTTTTTGACCTTACGCTTCATCTAGAGGACGATTTTGGAAGCTTTTATTTTGGGAAATTTCATCCACTTGAAGTGAAGAACACTAGTTTATTTTGATTGTAAGTACAATTAACACTTTATTGCTTAGATTTTGTGTTCACTTAGTCATTATGTGTGGCTAAATCACAACAATTCCAACATTAGGGTTTATCTTTTGATATTTGATTCAAGTACTTGTGTGAAGTGATTATGTTAGATCTTTTTGAATGTTTTGTTTGTATGAATTCCTGTTTTCAATTCCGAATTCCATTCGGAAACACGTTAGGTTGTTAATGAAATTGATCACTTTGTTAATCTTTCTAATAATGTTCTTCAAGATTTGAACCCTTATATAGTTTTGATTCTTGAAAATAGGAACAAATAATGGTGTTGTATTTTAAACGATTGCAATTCCGTTATAGATTCATACAATGTAATTAACTATTCCGGACGACGTGAGTGTTTAATTATAATTGACATTTCCATCATCATCTTTGCAATATGTATTCTAAATTCAGAACCGCTAGAATTTAGAGTGCATGTTAGATTTAATCAGTGAATTGCATTTGGTTAGATTACATAAATGGGACAAATGTTAGAACGGCTAAACATTTCATGCCATTACAATTCATTCTTTAAAGGATCATTGCACCATAATCATTTATGATCATAACTGGAATCATTTGAATAGATAACCCTTGTGTTGGAATGCTTTTTATTATTTGAAGTTATTCTTAATATCTTTCATGTTCATAGTAGTAATTTCTAAAATCAACCCCACCATTTTTGCTACGTTTAAACAACAATTGCATCTGTATTTGAATATATATCCTTGGTATAAATTGTTAATCTATATCCCTGAGGACACGAACCCTACTTCCATTCATACTAACTCTTAGTGTGTTCAAGTTGGTTCATTTTTAATCTTTTGATTATTTTATTTTGTTGGTTTCGACACCCAACAAGCTCGCCTGGCAGCCCCGCTTGACACCACTTCCTCCTCCATGATGAGGGATCCCAATTCTTTGACCTAGGTCCTTATCATACACATATACTCCTCACACCAAAATGCTTCTCTTTACCCAAGAGAAACCATCTCTTCTTACACACCGATCTACCTTGATTGCCGGAGCCTGCTCCCGGGGCATATGTCATGGGCGGTTCTAACGGTTTTTTTTATGATGGCAGCAAGGAATCAAGTCGGGAACTTGCTAACAACACATATCTCCAATCTACGATCCAAATCTGACACCAAGACCCGATGACTTTATAACATGGTATGAAATATGGAGTGAAAGTAAAAGAAGGGAGTAATGTGGCACAGAATGGTGAAAGATGAAATATGAGTATTAACACGTGGTCTATGGTAGCAATTTTATCTATATATTTGCCAATTAAGCTTCTAACACTTTTGAATCTTCTCCAAATCTGAATTTTAAGATGAACTACATAATTAGTTTAACTTTAATGTTGAATTCTAAGCTTATAACAATAGTCTAGTAATGTAATTTCATCACGAAGCTTTAATGGTGCTTTTGAAACCCTAGTTTCATGAATTCAACAATGGATCCAATCGAATTTGATTTTATTCAATAAAATAGCTTAATGTTATAATTCATATGTAAGTTTTATGATGCAAAGTCCAAATGAAGTGTTATAATCTGAATTTTAATTCAATATCGGTTTATAAAGCTTTAATGGATTTTTTGAGAAGAAAGTTGATTAGTTATTTACTAAACTCATTAGATATGATTGAAAGGATGTTAATATGGTCAAAGTTAAGTTTTGGAGTTAGGTTTATCCATCCTAATTGCAAACGCGTAAGTGAAACCAATTATAGTGATAATTTTATAGCTTGGAAGATCTAATGGAATATGATGATGTTAGTATTTGTAAATGAGGACGTGATTATTATTTTAATTAATTTGTGATCAAGTGTTTGAGAAAATATTTAAACTCCAACTAATCATCTTAAGTAGTTAGAATGAGAATCATAAATGTTGAAAGTCAAAATAGATTAGTTAACTGGTTAGTTTTAGGTTTTCAGAAAAATATGGAAATTTAAGGTTTATGTGCCTGTGTAAAAATTCCATGCACTTGTCTTTCTCAAAGCCTAAATTACATGTCCCCTCCATCTTTATTAGCTGCTCACCTTCCCCCTTTTAGCTTTCGTCGACCGCAACAAAGTAGGAGAAAAGGTTAAGCAAGTCTTTGATTAGAGTTGCTTGTCTATCAACTTCCTGGATTGGCTTGTGTGGATACACAATGTAACAAGTTGTCTTTGATCGTTATCTCCTACATCAAAGGTCCTACACTTCAAGAATATCATTTCTAGAACATCATATGGTTAGTTGATATAACTATGTAATTGGATCTGACTATTGGGGTTTATGAAAATTTAAAAATATTGTTTTTAGCTGTAAGATTGGTTTCTATAATTGTTTTAGGTTACATCAACCTCTACCATTTTTTCTCCAAATTCAACAAGGATGATTATATTAAACCAAAATCGGTAAGTGGCCATTTTAATACCATCATATTATCCGCCCAAGAATTTTTGGAAGAACTATTTTCCTTTGTTAAGATCAACAACTATGCAGTTATCGCAGTCAAAACTATAATAGCGGTAACCGACCGATATTTAATTTAGCGGTTCTCGCGGTGGTATAGCGGTTTTTTATAATATGTAGAATTTATACATTAGACTATTACTAGTAGAATTAATATCATAAAAGTTATATAAAAACATTACATGGCTTAAGACATAACATTCTACCGTAATAGCAAACTTTTACAGCAAATGTATATCAATCTCATGATAACACCACCATATATCTACATTTTATAAAAAAATAGCAAGCTAGTAAAAACATAAAATAAAAAACAAGTGATTACGTTAAAAAAATTTCCTTACATGGTGCAACTTTCATTTCCACTCCTTTCGCGGTATTTCGCGGCTCTATTTGCGGAACCGCTATAATTTATCGCTAAAATAAACCACTATTTTGACGACCACCGCTAACCCTGATAGCACCGCTATACTGACGCGATTAACTGCATAGATCAACAGTCCTATTTGGGGTTGTGGTAACAAGAAGGACCAATACCTAACAACTTTTTGTTTAAGTTCTTAAACCAATATTGAGAGATTATGAAAAATAAGACAATTTGGGATTTATCAAAGAGATTGTTGTATCAGGTTTTTAATTCGAGATTATAATGTTTCATTCATTTCAACCATACCAAAGACGCGTGATCCACTATCCTTGAAGGATTAACGACCAATCAACCAACCTCATCGGGTGCATGTATAAGATACTTTTATAATCCAGCAAATTGTCTCGAAAAGCCATTGCTTTAGTTATTTTGTAACATCCCAAAATTTTAGGGTAAAATTAAAAAAAAAATTAAACGGACACTTCAATATAAGAAAAGCCACTTAATTAATTTTTACAAAATTCCATAACTTATAAGTTTAATGAAAACATCCCAGGATTAACAAAAGTTAATGAAATCACAACATAGCGGAACTTTCATTCAAAAACAGTCCTCCAATGAAGCAGCACAGTGTATACACGTCACGCCTTGCCATCCATGGTACCTGATGTACCTAAAACAGTAGTTTATATAGGGAAAGGGTAAGCACGGAGCTTAGTGAGTTCCTCAAAATACCATACGATCCATCACATAACATACAACACACAATAACCATTCATATGTCTGTGAGACTCGCGGGCTATCCCTGTTCCGCCTGAAGACTCGCGGGCAGTTCCCGTTCCGTCTTATCGCTCGCAGGCTTTTCCCGTTCCGTCTAATGACTCGCAGGCTATTCCCGTTCCGCCTATTGGCTCGTAGGCTATCCCGTTCCGTCCACAAACAATCATTATCATAACAATAATTCATACAATTATCATAACAGGTAAGATCACCTTAGTCTAACATATCTTCCTTCCTACGCATGCAATATCACCTATAGTATAGTGAGAAGACTCACCTGATTATAGTTGACTATATCGTTTATCTTTCTCGGCTTTGTATTTCCTTCAACTTTAACTGTTAACATAATAAGAAAGCTATCATTTCTTAATCCTTAAGTATATTATAGTCGCATCATTAAACCCTTCAATAATTCCAATATGATACTCCATGATTTATCAAGTAAAGAACGGCTAGGTAGAAGATTAGATGGGATGGCAGGATCCTTTCAGCATTTTAGCCTTTCGGAAAATCCAACAACCAGATCCCAAGTAATCGGCCTAGTCACCGTCCTCGTAAGTAAATCAATCGGTATTATTTTCGGAAATTACGAATTGTTATAATAACGACATTTTAAGGTTTTTGTTTACTATTGTTAGAAATTAGTATAATATAACATATGTTATACTTATTAAATATTCTACTTCTTAACAAAAACTATTTTACAATACCTAATTAAGCTATAGAAAGGTTTGTAGTTACCTTATGACCAATCGTCGAGATCTATAACTCCTTCGTTAGGCTTTTGAGCTTCCTTCCGCTCACTTGCTTACACTCTAGTGCTTAGAAACCTCTATATATTGGATTGAGATTTAGTTTTGTGGTTTATGAGATGTTTTGAGGGGTATTTATACTTGAATTCTTGAATAAAAAATGGCATGACACTTTTGACAAAAGATTTTAATAATATAACTTTGTTGAAATTAATACCTTCTAGAATCAGTCTGTTCAAGGCTGGTTTAGCCGACTTTAAACCCATGAAATTCACGTTTTTATTTGCTATTCCAGAAATTTATCTCAATACCTTTCCAGGGATGTATTTTACGTATTTATACGATTTTTCTATGATTTATTATGAATTTTTGAAAACAGACTATCTAATCTGTCAATTACGAACTAATCAGTAAAGATTGCATTTTTTACCATAGATAATGTCATTTTCAAGCTTACTATTATTTTTGGTAATTGTACTAGACTCAATTTGTAAACTTTGTGCACTAGTTTAAGGTCCAAACGATTTTTCTAGAATTAAGTATGATTTTTCTAAAAACGACACAAAATGCTGATTTTCATATGAAATTGTAACTAAAGTTTTTCTTAGCTTTATAACTACCAATGATCATATAATTCCTAACGCTCTTATTTTAAGTATATGTTATAATCAGGATACGGGTCTTACAAGTCTCCCCCACTTATTTGGATTTCGTCCCGAAATCCGCATTCTCGAACGCCTCTAAGTATTTCCCATCGAGTCCTTGTGTCCTTCAAAAATCCTCCTCGTCTTATTGCCGAAACTTTACAAGATTTAATTATCTTTCCCTTTCAACATTCACATACCTCTGTAATAATGCTTAAGGTCATATTATTCTCATTCACTCCATACTTCTTTTCTTCTAATTACTCTAGATATACAAAAAAAAAAATTTAACTGTTTCTCACATTCCCACACATCGACTTGACCGGCTACTATCTATAGTACACATTTAGTATTTTCTAATCTATATGTATACATAGTTAACCTAGTTAACTTGCAACACCTAATTTTTAACACTATTTCGTATTTATATGAATTCGTCATATTTCAACACACATTTGCCTCAATTCAACATTTCTTTTAAATACTTTTTGGCTAAATAAATCTATTTTGTAAAATCTCCAATTTTTTTTTTGTTTCACAGAAAAATATAAAATTTATATCATATTTCCTAAGTTTTTTTTTTTTGAAGTACTGAACACTCTTTAAACTATTTCCATTATATAGAGACATAAAAATTTGTTTTATTTCAAAAGTCTCTTTATTATCTTGTTCTCACCAGAGTCAAGCAGGGAATTTTGAAAAAAATGTCACTTGGGGTAGTGAAAAGTCTCATCTACTGTAGTTAGTTTGAATTTCGGTAATTAAAACGTGAGGTGTCCTTTCAGTTCCGTGTACCCTTTCGGTTCCAGCTGTAAGATACTATATATACAGGTATGTAGTATCATTCATTTCCACATTCATTTTCAGTCTCGTCCTCTCTTATCACTAGTTTGTTTGTAAACGAACTCATATTTAAAGTCGAGTCATGGAAAACAGATCTTCAATGGGCGATCTGTCGAACCCTGGACCTGGTTTTCCGCAAGGAGAGGGTACTTCAAACCAGGAATTCTTAATAGAGTTCGGTGACTTAACATTCTAGACATCTATCATCCATATTTTGTTTATATTTCTAATGTTTTGTTTGATTCTGAATTATGTTACAGTCTTCCAGATATACTACCAATAGAGCAACTCCACGGTGAGCCGGAAATTTTTCCCGAGCTGAACATTAACTCAGAAGATCCGGTGCATGCATCTTTAGACTTTGTACTTGATCAGACTCCATACCTTCTACCAGGTTAAATTCTTTTAAATGATTGCTTCTATGAGTATTCAATTTCATTTTAGCATCTGACAATTGATATTTGTAGACCCATTTGTGGATGGTCTACCCGATTACAATTCATTCAACGACGTACCCGCAACGAATAGTGAGATCATCCCCATGAATCAAGGATTCATGACTGACATTCAGAATGAAAGTCAATTACAAACAACTCATAACATCAATATTGAAATGAATCCTGAGCTTGGGGTTAGTTTTCAATATCAAAATCACCTTCAGTTGATTCAAAGGAATCTAGAAGGATTTCAGAATCCTGAGTCCATGATTGAAAACCTACAATTACCACTGATAGAAGTTACTGATTTTAATGAATCAATGTCCATCTTTGGTTCAGAAAATCAGGATCATGTTCAAATGATCCCGAATAATAATAGTACATTTGAACTCAATCCTTCGATTCCGATAACCACAGTAGCTGGCAGTAGAAGAGGTTTCAGACATTCATTAAGTAGGGAAATAATAGTTGAACACTTTAACAAACCAATTGAGAAAGCTGCGAAGGAACTCAACATTGGATCGACACAGTTAAAAAAACGCTGTAGAGATTTAGGTATCGAACATTCGCCCCAACGACAACTTAAGAGTCTGCAAACTCTTATTGATCGTGTTGAGGTAAGGAATTACATTTTTTTTGTTTTATATCATAAAGTTGTAATTAATAAAGTTATTTATGTCACAGGAATTTCGTAACGAGTTTAATGGAGTAGCAGGATTATCGAAAGATTTAATACCCAACCTAAAAAGGGAGAAAGAAGCAATAATTGAAGGGTCACAATCGGGTCTAACAGATGGCACAAAAAAACTAATACAAGCTGCTCATAAGGTTGAATATAAGAAAAGAAAACTTCTGGAAAAGGCGGAAACTTCTTCAAGAACTCATACACAACAGCAATCTTTGCCATCTAACTCTGGTATGAGTAGTATTAATCCTGGTCTACTCGAGCCTGCGAGTGAGGATAATTTTGGTGGCTTTGTAGGTGACCTAGCCTGGTTTCCTCCTTCTTATAGCTATCCCCAACTGGTTCCGAATTGGAACCCTTCCTCATCACTTCCCTACTTACACACTCCCCAAACGAGTCGATTTTTAGCCCATAATCATGGGGTTACGGGTTCCAACCCTATTGAGACCCCATACCTTAGAGCTCCTCCTCCAATAATCGGAAGCATACCCCTTCCAATTCCTCAAGATGGTACAAGTCAACGTAATGATGACAAAGAGTAGAGTGTAGAAGATCTTTTCTCACATCTTTCTGATTCTCCAGTTTAGGTTAGTAGTTCTGTAAATTTTTCTTAATGTATTAATATAAAGTTATAGTAATGAATTAAATATATCGACGTGTTACTATAATTTTAATGATTTCATCAATTATATACAATATTCATGTTGTTCCCTTAATTTTGTATTCCTCCCCCACTTGGACTAAAGTCCAAGTCTGTTTCTTCGATTTATAATTTTTTTTACGAGCCCTTACTCTCGAACAAAAACCAAGCCCACTCTGCTCAGCCAACAACTTGCATCAGGGGCAAACACCATCTCAATAAACATGTTTCGATAATGTAAAGACGTTTACATCAACCACCATATGTTACTCATCCGCTTGCGACCCTAGTCAACACCTCTATCGTCAGTTACCTCAATCACGAGCGAGTGATCCATACTCTCAACCTACACGACCCGCTATCATCTCAGGCGCCGCTTGCACCTCTTTGACCGTGAGTTGGAAAACTCACCCTTGCATCCTCTAGTCTCTGTCTGACTTGTGCGCCCATTAGTTGCATGAAAAATAGCTACCACAATAGTACTTTGACATTCCCCCTTTCAACAGTCTTTAAGCTCAGTAATCAACTTAAGCATGATCGGTCCAACCAAACTGGTATGATCACATCTTAATTGTTCCTACTGAACCTCACAATCAACATTCAACAATCGAATGGATAAAGGTTTACCACATTACACTAGCATTTAAGTCAACTATGCTAGACACTCACATACTCAGCTCCTTGGATGATTCGTGACAAACTCCCGAATCGAACGCAGATCCTGTGCTTTCGATAGTAGGAGCTCTACTACTACCTTCCACATACTCAGCTCCTTCTAGGAATACTTGGAATCCCACCCCCACCATGCTATTCTAACTAAGACGGAACTTCCTCCAGTGATGACAGATTGTTTCGCGAACGTAGTTGTATACAATATCAAACTAAACAGTCTTTCAAATAAGAGAATCTTCCCTAAGGCAACAACCAAACAAGGAACATGCAATAAGGTCAACTCACACATTCTATGACTATTCAGTCCATATTGTATACAACTTAGTGGAAATCTCTAAGCAACCTATCGGCACTAGCATACAGTTCTATTAGCAAATAGCAGATAATAATACAACAATGTGTGATCTCTACCAGGCATTTCAGCAAACATATACCATATGTTTTTTTTAACATCCACAATATTAAATACTTAACCCATTTCTCATACTGGCGTCGGCTGGCGGTACACACTGTGTCTTCAGTTCACCCTTCATAAAACATATTTCTTTCGTAAAAATGTTTTAAGAAAACTCTTAAGCCTCAACTTGAGTCCAGAACTCACTAAGTGAGCCTGATTCTCTCAAGCTGTGCTCTGATACCAACTTGTAACATCCCAAAATTTTAGGGTAAAATTAAAAAAAAATTAAACGGACACTTCAATATAAGAAAAGCCACTTAATTAATTTTTACAAAATTGCATAACTTATAAGTTTAATGAAAACATCCCAGGATTTACAAAAGTTAATGAAATCACAACATAGCGGAACTTTCATTCAAAAACAGTCCTCCAATGAAGCAGCACAGTGTATACACGTCACGCCTTGCCATCCATGGTACCTGATGTACCTGAAACAGTAGTTTATATAGGGAAAGGGTAAGCACGGAGCTTAGTGAGTTCCTCAAAATACCATACGATCCATCACATAACATACAACACACAATAACCATTCATATGTCTGTGAGACTCGCGGGCTATCCCTGTTCCGCCTGAAGACTCACGGGCAGTTCCCGTTCCGTCTTATCGCTTGCAGGCTTTTCCCGTTCCGTCTAATGACTCGCAGGCTATTCCCGTTCCGCCTATTGGCTCGCGGGCTATCACGTTCCGTCCACAAACAATCATTATCATAGCAATAATTCATACAATTATCATAACATGTAAGATCACCTTAGTCTAACATATCTTCCTTCCTACGCATGCAATATCACCTATAGTATAGTGAGAAGACTCACCTGATTATAGTTGACTATATCATTTATCTTTCTCGGCTTTGTATTTCCTTCAACTTTAACTGTTAACATAATAAGAAAGCTATCATTTCTTAATCCTTAAGTATATTATAGTCGCATCATTAAACCCTTCAATAATTCCAATATGATACTCCATGATTTATCAAGTAAAGAACGGCCAGGTAGAAGATTAGATGGAAAACTATTTTACAATACCTAATTAAGCTATAGAAAGGTTTGTAGTTACCTTATGACCAATCGTCGAGATCTATAACTCCTTCGTTAGGCTTTTGAGCTTCCTTCCGCTCACTTGCTTACACTCTAGTGCTTAGAAACCTCTATATATTGGATTGAGATTTAGTTGTGTGGTTTATGAGATGTTTTGAGGGGTATTTATACTTGAATTCTTGAATAAAAAATGGCATGACACTTTTGACAAAAGATTTTAATAATATAACTTTGTTGAAATTAATACCTTCTAGAATCAGTCTGTTCAAGGCTGGTTTAGCCGACTTTAAACCCATGAAATTCACGTTTTTATTTGCTATTCCAGAAATTTATCTCAATACCTTTCCAGGGATGTATTTTACGTATTTATACGATTTTTCTATGATTTATTATGAATTTTTGAAAACAGACTATCTAATCTGTCAATTCCGAACTAATCAGTAAAGATTGCATTTTTTACCATAGATAATGTCATTTTCAAGCTTACTATTATTTTTGGTAATTGTACTAGACTCAATTTGTAAACTTTGTGCACTAGTTTGAGGTCCAAACGATTTTTCTAGAATTAATTATGATTTTTCTAAAAACGACACAAAATGCTGATTTTCATATGAAATTGTAACTAAAGTTTTTCTTAGCTTTATAACTACCAATGATCATATAATTCCTAACACTCTTATTTTAAGTATATGTTATAATCAGGATACGGGTCTTACATATTTGTTCAGAACAATCAACGCATATGAAAGGTAAAAAATCTACTTGATGGCCCCTCATTATCAGATACTCTTGGGCTAAAGAGATCGAAAAAAAGATGATGATTTTTAAAGTTAATTTTGACAAGGCATTTAACTCTCAATTTGGGTTTTTGGACTCGGTAATGGAACAAATGACATTAGGTGCAAATATAGGGTGTTAGTTAAATGTTGTCTCTCATTCGATAGAGATTTAATATTGGTTAGTTTTTCCTACCAAAGAATTTGAGA
This sequence comes from Cichorium intybus, assembly GCA_023525715.1. NCBI lineage: Eukaryota > Viridiplantae > Streptophyta > Magnoliopsida > Asterales > Asteraceae > Cichorium > Cichorium intybus. The sequence goes on along the minus strand of CM042011.1, from coordinate 156,149,973 downwards.
TCCAAATAGGGTTAAGCAATGTGACCTTAATTCCCCTTCCTCTTTATACTTGCCATGAAGGTTGTCCATGTTGTTGTGATCGCGACATGTGAAAACAATATATTTAATGGTTATTGCACTTTTAAAAGATGACATACACTTCCTCATCTTATTTATGTCGATGATGTCACTTTCTTCGGAGAATAGTCATTGGTGATAAACCTTAATTGTCTACTTAGAAGCTTCTACCTTGCAATAAACCTAAGGGAAAGTCTTCATAAAATAAAGGCATCTGGCATAGGTTTTGATAAGATGGAAATATCTTTTCTTTCTAGCATTCTCAAGTGTGAGGGCCTTACTCCCCATTTACTTAGCTTGGGCTCCATATGCTCTAATATGAAGTTGGCTAAGAATATGGTCTCAATTGTAAATAGATTTCTTACAACGTTCAACATTTGGAAGGCAATACATGTTCATTTGGTGGACGACTAACACTTATCAAATTGTGAGATGCTAACAACAAAAGAAACTATTTTGGTTGCTTAGCACACCGTTCTTCAATTTAAATATCTTAGTTGACTTGGAGTTGGTATGAAACACCCGACTTATTAACAAAACACCCCATAAAAATTTTTATTTTTCAAACCAAATATTTTACAATAAAAACATATCCAAAGGGTATTTGTTAACACAACAGGTACAAGAGTATCAAGGATTACAATACATAAGATATTATACATCCTTCAAGCCGGGTCGTCACTTCACAATCCTAAGTCCTTAGTCACGGACTTTATCTTTCCCCTTGGCGGGATCACGCTCACCTGCAGGGACATATCAAATAAACAGTGAGCTATAAAGCCCAATGAGTAATCACATCTATTATAACATGTATAAGAATAAAATTCCCTATACAAAACAAATATGCATTATAGCATAACACAAGATCATGTATGGCTCACAGGTCTGTCCCGCTTTTGCCTAGACTCACGGCTCCGCTCTTGTCGTCTCAACGACTCACGGATTATCCGGTATTGCCTTTTCAAAGTTTGATTCACAGCTCCGTTCTTGTCTATCGTAGACTCACGGCTTATCTGGTATTGTCGTATTATTATTGTTGACTCACAGCTCCGTTCTTGTCTATATCAGACTCACGGCTTATCTGGTATTGTCTTTTATTTCATCATGAAATCTATCAATTTCCGTCCCCAAAACTGTTTCCATCTGCAGCTGCTCATCCAATATTTATCACATCGGATACACGTGAGATTACTCACCTGAATACTTGCTACCACTAGCTTTACTTGTTTCTTGCCTTGAAATGTATTCCGCAAGATTTTGTCACGTACCTATAATTCCATTCATTTCACAATGATTATAGGTTAATTTACCATTCCAGTTGGTTCTAGTGCACAAGAGTCTAATATAAGACCAATTCCAAGCATTAACCATCGTTATAAAAATTTAATACACTTCCCGAAATACGCGTATTCTACTACAGTACTTTCGGGAGGTCGTATTCGTATTCCGATAATTTTGTATGAAGTTTCACACCATATTAGACCTATGTTCAAAATTTGAGGTCAAACGGACAAGTCTAGCATCAAGTCCCAAAATTGGACCAAGCCTTAACAGAGAGCAGGAGAAATCTGCTCATTTTCATGCAGGCACAGGATCGCGACCCGATCTCCATGTGGATCGCGACCCGATCTCCATGGAGATCGCGACCCGATCTGCTGCTGTGCAGTTTCTCTTGTCCGTTTTTCATGCTACAAATTCCATTTTTTTCCTTATTAAGTCCTTATTACTCGACTTAATTGCTAGGCAATGTTCCAAGACCAAAACCTTTCATTAATATCAAGTTTTAGACAATGGAATTGGTGATTCCAACCCATTTCTAAAACTTCCCGTTTTCACAATTTTAGTCCAAAAACCGAAATTGTTGAATTTAACTTGTTTCTATTGATTTCTTTCAGTCAATATAGCATCTAGAACTCATTTAAAGCCATTAGAATCAGGTTTATCACAAGAATTCACAATCTAGGGTTCTTGATCAAAATCTCAATTCATCAAGAATAGCAACCTACTTCCATATTCTTGAATTAAGTCCTTTTAGCATGACTTACTGGAAGTATTAAGCCACTTATCACATAATTTATGACTAAAATTACAAATTTCAGTTTCCATAAAAGTTCATCAAGAACAAACTAGATGAGAACTTGAAATGCTTACCTTCAAAGCTTCCAATTCTTCAATCCAAAGCTAGTAATCGAAATCCAAACCTCAACCTTCAAGGAATTGCCAAAAATTCTGAAATGATCGCTCAAGAAACCCTCTCCCGTGAACTCTAGAAATCTGCACATGTGGGAGAGCTTGTCCCACTATTTATACTTCCAGAATTTGTAGTTTAGTCCCTAGAGTTGTAATTCTTGAAGTTTTGCCACATTTTACACATTTTTATGACAAAAACTAGTTTTTATAACATTTTAAGTCCAAAACTCAAAATATTATTACAAACAAAATCTTTTTCTGTCAAAAGACCAAATTACCCTTCCAAGGTAAAATGACTCATTTACCCTTTTATTATATTTACATATAAAAAAAGTGTCTTGGCGTTACATGGTAGTCTTAGATCGTTGATTTTTTTATCAGTTACTAAAGGGTGGTGGAGGTTAAATAGTGATGTTAATTGTTGTGGCCTCTTTGCATTAAAACTTTTCTTAACCTTAGGGGGTTTTGATGACCGTCCTATTGCTAATTAATCAATTGTAGGCACTTGGTTAAATATTTATCAAATAAATCAGGACTTCATAGAATGAGACATCTCACTTAAAGACTTTTTTTATAATAATCGTAGGTTTCGGGGGACAAAACGTTCCAAAAGATAAAGGCGTTGAGAATGAGGCTTCGAAGGATATTTCCAAGAAACTTTATGCAATTGAGTCCTACAAGGATTGTCTGATCGCTCACCGATCAAAGGTACTGTTAAGTATTTAATATCGTTTGAGTGGGAAAGAAAAGAGAGGTCTAGAGGGGAAAAGACTCTCTTAAACATGATGGTCAGGTACATATCCTGCATAACTTCAATTTCTCAGGTTCAAGTGACTTGTGTTGGTGCCTACAAACACATTGAGATATCTGATTGTTCTCTTTCTCAGAAGAATTATTTTCGAAACTAAAGTGATTCCAAAATCCTCTCATTTTTTGGTGGAAAAATCTGGTGCCATTTATTGTGTTGCTTGGTTTAGATGCTTTTTTGAATCGGATTCCATTAGCTCTTCATTTGTTTAAAAGGTGTTTTAATTCCATTCATTATTTTCTCATTTTGCAAAACAATTGAGGACCCATTGATCATGTTTTTCTTAATTGCCATTTCGCCTCACAAATCTTGAATTGGTTTGGATATTGGTGCGATATGAACCTATCAGTTACCAATACTATGCAGTCGTTCATCACATTTTTTAACTACTAGTCGTCAAACAAAAAGGTTTTCAAGTTCCTTATTGTGGTGGTTTACTCAATGCTTTGGTCTACTTGGAAGACTAGGAACTTGAAATTCAAGAATGTTGAAACTAAAAAAATAACAAATCATACCATCTGAACGGCCACGTCAAACAATAAATACCACAAATGAAATTCAATAACTGTTAACTACTTTTGTCAAACACAGAGCGCCTTTAGCTTCGTTATAATGGCATAATTTGTGTTAGTTCTTTAATTTCTACTTTACATTTTTAAAATGTACTATGTTCTAGCTTCATGCTAGTGGTTTGTTATTTTTTATAATTGTCTACCATTTACACTGTGTTCTCGAGTCTTATTTAAGGAGAAAAAAAAGAACTGGATGAAACCTAGAGGAAAAAGAAAAGTTTTGATGTTACTAAGTTTTTTTAATGAATGAAGTGGAAAGAAAAGAAGGAAGAATGATGAATAACATTCATTCCTAACTTTCTTTCCGATTTGAAAAGACTTAGAGAAAAATGAAATGACTGATAAAATTAACGCTTAATTATAAATTTCATTTTACTTCTTTTCCACTCGAGAATCCATAAAATATTTTTTTCTTTTGATTTTTTTTTCGTCTCGGGAATACGGAAATATGACTTTTTTTTCCCTTTCTTTTCCTTTCTTTTTTTCTCTTTCTTTTCTTTTTTCTTCTTTTCTCTGGATACTTAAACTCGGGAACTAAACATTAAACAAAAGGCAAATAGTTAAAGCAATAAATACATAATCTACGATTATACAGATGATTAGTTAAAGTTAAACGATATTTGCTATTTTTGTTAACTCATTAATTAGTAATAAGTGATTTGCTAGGAACACCCACCCCAAACCCGAACCAATAATAAATAATAATAAATAAAAAAATCAGACAAACAAACCTTAACTTGATTTTGTATGTATGGTTGTCATAATTGTTAGTAATTATGATTTCTATATTTCCAAGTAATACTATAACAAAAAGAGGTGTAGTATTGGACGTAACAATGGAGTATTTTTGTGAATCGGACGGCATTTGTTTTTTACCAATTACCATTAGCATTGGCATTAGCATGCCTGTTTGTCGTTTTGCTACTGATATACAACTGTTGTCCTCATATTTAATAATTTATCCGACAAATTATAATTTTATATGTCTAGGAAAAGGGAAACAATATTTTTTAGTTAATTTCCAGATAAATACTCGTCTTGTTTACATCCAAGTCCTCTTCGATTCTGGTTGTCATTTACTGCTCCATCCGCACATGGAAATCGAAGATACCCACGACACCATGCGCACGACGGCGAGGAGCATACAGATGCCGATCGGATATCGGTTTCGGCCAACAGATGAGGAGATTATCATCCATTACCTCCGCCCGAAGGTCTTCTCCTTGCCTTTGCCGGCCCCCGCCATCCTCCATGCCCACCACCTCTTCCTCCACCATCCGTCACGCCTCCCAGGTCAGTCTCCTTCTTTCCCCGAGTTCTTTCTTTCTTTCTTTTATTAGTTATTGTTGACGAGTTGCTCATGTTTTACAGGCGACCACAAGGAGAAAAGGTATTTCTTCTGCAAAACAAGTTCCCACCGTCCTTTTTCAAATCCCGCCGGCTACTGGAAGCCTGTCATCAACAGTGAGAAGTTCATTTTAGCTCCCGGATGCAACCATCCTATCGGTTTCAAGAAACGCTTTGTTTTCTATCAAGTTTCCGATCACCGCCGCTCCAGGACCCCATGGATCTTGCATCAGTTCCGACTTCTCTATCCCTTGCCAATGAAGGTAACGTATTTCGTGGGTTTTATTGATTTAGTTAAATATGTTTATTTCTGTCATGTGACGTTTTGAGTTTCTTGAAGATGGAAGAATGGACGGTATGCAGCATCCACATGAGTAAAAAACACAAGAAATCTCAACAGATCCATAAAAAAGAAGAAGAAAGTATTGACGATGATTCCATTATTTCCATGAAGGATGTGTTTTGGTCTTCCACAACAAGAATTGAATGATGAGGAAAAGGAATCGGAATTAATTGAAAAGTAGTTTGTAATTCCTTGATTTTGTTAAGTTTGAAAAACTGAGAGGTGGGAGGAAGAGTGTTTTGATTATCAGTTAGGTAGGTTTCCACCATTTAAGATGGATGCATGGAGGGATCCACATTGACTGGTTATATGGTTTTTTTTTAAAAAAAGAAGAAGCAAGCTTTTCTCTTCTTTTGTTTATGTTTTTCCCTTAACATTGATTCTTTTAACTCAGTTAGCTTTACTAGCTAGTAAATAAAAAGCATAGGTGCATGTGCGTGGCGATAGATCAGAAAAGGAAACCCTGATAAAAGTATAACATATTAAAGACTTAGACATGAAAGAGTTAAAACGAGTGATTGTTAATGTTGACAGGTATGCTCATTCATTGAAAAGGGGTTACGAAATACAAAATAACAAAGCAAGTCCAAGAAGGAAAGTTGCATATTAAATTTGACATTTAATAGATAGATAGACAGGGTGTCATGTGTTTTTGTGGGATTTTCAAGGTTTTGGTGTTGGTGTTTGAGTATTTTTATAAAAGACATGTCAAGAATGAGATTCCTCTACTCTCGGTATTTATATTAATCTTTTTATATTCTCTTGGTTGGATAACATTGTTTTGCATGTATTTATATATTGTTTAAATAACATGCAAGTACTCATTTCACATGTAAGAAATATTTTATATATCTTCATGTTCTTTTACAGTTTACTTCGTATTGATTATTGAAAAGTAAGGTATACGTGCTTCAAATAAAAAGGTAAAAAGAAGTAAGATTTAGGCAAGGGGGGACAGTTGAGTTTGACCAAGAAAAAGGGGTTTCGTAAAAATAGTGGTCAACCTGAGGTAGGTCTGTCAGTCAGCACCCAATGGGGGAAAACAGAGGTATCACTGGTAGCCTATACCTATACTCACGACTCAACTTTTATCAATCTTTTTAGAGTAAATTACAGTTTTGGTCCCTGTATTTTGCATGATTTTTTCACTTTTAGTCCATGTTTTAAATTTTCACAGTTTGGATCCCTATGGTCTGTATTTTATTGAATTGTTGGTCCCTAATTCATATAAAAAGACCAATTTACTCTTTTTATTTTTTTCCTTTATTAATTTATTATTTATTATATTAATTAAAAAAAGAAAAATACACCCATCCCCACCCTCACCCACTAACCCCACTACCCGACGGTCTCTCTCTTTCTCTCTCCTCATTATGTATGTATACATATATATATCTCAAAAACTCATGGACATAGAAACTTGTAGAAATGCTTCTAAGATTGACATATTCAAATACCAAAAGGTTCTTGAAAAGGACCATAGAAAGCTTCATGGCCTATTTTCCAGGAGGCTATCAAAGGCTACCAAAAATCCTACCCTACAACCCCTCCTCATTAAAAGAAAAAGGAGAAAAGAAATTAGAAAAGGTAAAGTGATCTTTTTATATGGACCAACGACCAACAGTGTAATAAAATGCCAACCCCAGGGACTCAAACTGTGAAAATTTAAAACTTGGACTAAAAATGAAATATCATGCAAACCACAAGGACCAAAACTGTAATTTACTCATATTTTCATGTGTAATTAGAAAAAAAACACATAGCAATCCAAATCAATTAACTTATTTTCTAATTTGATTTATTAGAAAGATAAACTATGCATATGTGTATTACTTAAACATATTTTTTGTATAGAAAATTCTACCCCACGAAATCAAGAAAATGGACCCTAAATATGCTGTCTTAAATAGATTAATAGATAAAACCAGCAAAGTGTAAACTTGTATTTCGTGAGACCTCAAGGGCTTGAATTTTTGGTGCATCAACAAAATAATGATGCTCTGCCTCATAGCAGTCCAGCCCCAACCCCATAACATTCTGACCACTGCAGCACACCGTGGTGGTGGTGCCCTTACTTGGTTGGTGTGGCGAAGACCAATTAGGCGGACTAATGAGCAATTTTGAGTTTTTAGAGTTTGAATCATTTGAGTTATGATTTTTATGGCATGTAAGGTTTATTTTATCTATATATAGTTCATATTTTTCATTTATCAATATTTTCTTTCTTTTAGTCATTATGAGTGCGACGAGGGTTTATTTCACTATAAGTATGAACATTTGTCTTTTAAATTATTAAGTTTGAATTTTTTATAAAAAATAATAAGATTTTTAGTATTTTTTTTAGAACATAAATTTTTCTTGAATGCGATTCTCATTTTCTCGCTATCGACCATTTTATTCCACAATTTCCACATCATTTTGTATTAGAGCTCAATTTAGATGACCGTCCATGAAAGACCTTGTGGTATTCCAAACCGCCAACACGTGGGAAAGATCGGCTACTCCAACGGGTCCGTGAACTCAAGCTCTAACCAAAATCAACCACTGAGGAAACCAATTTTAATTCTAAGATTTGGGACGAATAAGATTGGTCATGTTTCTGTTTAATTGGCTCTAAAATCGTAATGGTCACTGTTTTCATGATTACAACTATGATGATCCTCTTCACACCATGGGTGTATGATTGGACAATTTGGTGAAAGGCAAATCCCAACGACTTCATTTAATGAACTAGCATGATATATCACATTTTAGCATATGCATTGCTTTTGATCAACTTAATGTCAAGCTTTGGCTATAAAGTTCTGAGGTTACACCTGACCCTAGTGGGATCACTTGAAAAAGCAATGTTGTGTGAAGAAAAAAACCAAGATCACAATATGGGAGAAGATGCATAAGTTCTTTGAAGCAAGTTAACCCTATATTAGTTAACGGCAAGAAGCTTTTTTCAAATACAACCACTTATCTTTTTTAATGAGTTTGAACGCTTATGAATGATGTGTGATGCAAGGAAGTAAAAAAAACAAGGTATCATAATTTTTTGGGAAGTCTTCAACCCTAAATCTCTGATGTCGTTAATAAACAAATGTATATGTTCTACATCGATGTTTATCGACTAGAACTGAAGTTCATGAAACAACTATTGGTGAAAGAAAATGTTAGTGAGATTTGACTCATTTCCACGATAAGGAACATGTCCAATCACCACTGAAGCGTTTCTAAAGTCAATCCCCAAGTAAGAATAATATCTAATATCAATAACAATCCTTGATGTTTCAAGTATCATGGGTTAGGATACTTCTGAAGTAATGCCCAAACCAACAAGTCATAGCCTTAGTAGAAGAAGATAATATTGGATCATGATGTTTATTTGAAATTCACATACAAAATAAGCAATGAAAGAATTTAACAAAACATCATGATCTAACCTTGGGTCAGTGTTCATGAATACAAGTAACAAACCGTTAAACTACTAGAGGGTTTTTATGTTTGTATACCTTTAGAAAATCAAGAAGCAAGCATGAGAGGATCCAAAGTAGAACCCTTCTATCAAGTCGCTCCTCAAAGATGCAATCCAATAAAGAAAGCCTTCAATTTTTCTTAGCTTGAAGAATAAGAAAAATACAAAACTCTAAAGGGTTTGTGTGTCTTTGGCCACCAAATTTCATAATCATCAAATGCTTATATGGCAATTAATATCTTAATCGAAGTTATCGGTCCATATTTCATAATCATGAAATACTTGTATCGCAATCAATATCTTAATAGATATTATCATTGCCATTGTTAAAATGATTTCATCATAATAAATTCCTTGAGTCTGAGTATATTCCTTTGCAAACATGTGTGCACTTTTCCAACCATATCAGTCTTTTTCTAATAGACCCATTTGCAACAACTGTCTTATAGTCATGTGATCGATCAACCAAGTCCCATACTTGATTATCGTACATGGATTACATCTCATTTTCTATAGCCTTTCCAGACTCTAGGCATATCATGGCTTTTTGATAACTAGTAGGTTCATTATCATATACCAATAACTCATCACCATCAAGTATTAGTAAACCATATTTTTTTCTGGTTCATGACTTACTCTACAATATTGATAGACAAGAGGTGGTACTATATCAGGTTCCTCGGTAATTCTTTGTTAAGGCTCAATAGGTTTTATAACCTCAGTGCCAACACTAGGTTCTATGTTGGTTGACTCTTGAATTTCTTCAAGATCAGTCTGGCTTCTACTCATCTCCTTAGATATCAACTCCTTTTCGTGGAAAACTGTCCTTCAAGCAACAAATACGTGGTTCTCGAAAGGTTTATAAAAGTAATTCTAAAGGATCTGATAGGATATCCGGAAAAACAATACTTATATGATCTGGGTTTTAATTTTTCTTAAGCTTCACATAGAACGTAAGCCTCGTAACCCCAAACTTTTAAATATGCTAGTGTTGGTATTTCAAATGGTGTTTTGGAAACTCATTTATTTGGTATAAGGTTTAGGACTCCTATTGTAATTTCCAAAGTATAACCCTAGAAGCTGATTGGAAGCGTAGTGTGACTCATCATGTACCGAAGCATATACAATAATATTTGGTTTCTCCTCTCGACAACATTGTTATATTGTGCTGCTTCAAGCGAAGTCAACTGATCACTAAAACCTTGACTAAGATACTCACCACTTGCTTAGATCGAAGAATCTTAATCTTTCTATTTAGTTGATTCTTTACTTTGTATTGAAATATCTTAAACACCTCAAAGGTTTTAGAATTATGTTTAATTATATAAATATAACCATACCTACTAAAATCAATGAATGTGACAAATTATCTTTAACCATGTCTAGTGGTTGATTTGAACATCCCACATACATTTGTGTGTACAAGTGTAACACCCCGATCTTCATACACCTTAAACAGTGTAATATTTTATAAAACGTTATGTGAAAAAAATGTCAACTTTTAAAAACTTTTCTCATGACGTGGATGTCTTAAAATTTCGGTCCCAACAAAAACATTTAAGTTTTTATAATATTTAAACAACTTTAGGGGTTACAACTTCATATCAAACTAGACCATAGAAAGCAAGTTAGGATACGAACCATTACATCAGGCAGAATTCGCTCCGTCTAAAATCCCAATCGCATTGTCTTCGTGTCATCTACTTGCTACTGTTCATCGTCACTAGAACCTGGAATACATGGCATCAAAATAAAATACGTAAGACGATGACGTCTCGTGAGCTACATGGGTTTGGACACGAAACCTTTCTAAACATAACTAAATCATTTTTCAAAACATTTGTAATCATGTCGTATAAAGACACTTGCTGTCAAAACCTTTATAAATAAGCATAGATCGAGCTTTTGCTTTTAAAGCCTTTCATAATAAATCGAGTAATAATATTTCTATCATAAAACTTTCATTTTCATTTTCTTTGCTTTGACTGGTATTGTAGCATACTTGGTTTTTATACTTAGGGCCTTAATCACTATTGGTGATACCCCAAGTCTGTACTGAGGTGGAGTGAACATATCCAACCACCTCAGCATCTTATCACATGCTATGACTGGTATCTTAACATGCTTAGTTTTTATACTGTGGGCCTGAATCATTCTTGATGATTACCCCCGTCTGTAATAGAATGGAAAGAACACAATCAGTCCATTCTAGCATCTTTACATATTTAGGACATCTACTTCGCGAAGTGGTGGTGTTGCCCAAGTAGATTCCTCTGTATTCCCCTTGCGGGAACATCATAGCCCGGGCAGAAAATAATCCGTTCAGTCATATTTCTTTTCATTATAGTTCATTGCTTGCATCAAATACCAGTCATTTATAAATAAAATACTGTTAGTTATCAAAGCATTCATTCATAATCATCATAAGGCTAAGTGCCAAAACATTCTTTCATACGTATCGTGGGCTTGAAGCCAAAACATTCTTTCATAAACTTCATACGCTAATGTCAAAACATTCTTTCATAAAACATCATCGGCTAAATGCCAAAACATTCTTCCATAATGTTCATAGTCTAAACGCCAAAGATTCTTTCATAATTTCCATAGGCTAAATGCCAAAACATCATTTCATAACTATCATGGGCTAAACACCAAAACATTATTTCATAACTATCATGGGCTAAACGTCAAAACATTATTTCATAACTTGTATGGCTAAACGCCAAAACATTATTTCGTAACTTTCATGGCTTAACGTCAAAACATTATTTCATAACTTTCATGCATATTTAAATAAGCTTTCGTAAGCATGACTAGATAATAAAACACTTCACATTGAAAGTCATATAAAACTTTATAAACTTATTGCCATGTACCCCAAAACGGGAAAATGCCACATGTACTCACCTTGGTCCTCTTAGCCTTTGCCTCTAGTTGCTTCCGCGTACTCCTTAACTTCTATACCGATAATATAGAAGATTAGTATTATATTCAAATATTAACATACTACGTATGTTAAACAAGTCTCATTCCTATAACTCTTTTCAAAAGAGTTCAAACTAGCGTTATTCTAAAAATTATTCAGTTTTAGTCTGTTAACAAATTAACGTTCTTCTTACGTGTTATAATTTAACACTTTTCGATATTAACTTTTTAACGAAAATTCCCTTTTTATAGTCAAGTTTGACCAATTCCGTCAAGCCAACAACCTTGTTATTCATTTTACCCAAAAACTCCAAGTTCATAAATTAAACGTCAAACAATTACTTTTTATTAAATCTTTTATACTTGTATCATACTTGTGTTCTTAAGTCCACATAGTATGAATTTTATGAACTTATTATTCCAACTTCCCAAATTATCGACCTCAATATATGTATAGACTAAATTTTCAGCTTTTAACATGGTGTGTTCTTCACACACTTTTTGTAACACCCAGTTTCCCGATTCTCTATTTTTAACAAATTAAGTATTTATTTTAACGAAAAACAAATATTACAAATTAATATAGAAATATCTATAAGGATTTGGGAAAAAGTCATCAAGAAGGATTTTGTAGATTTTGGTGAAGTAATATTATAGGGAAAAGATTCATATCATTTGGAGTTATAACGAAGAAGTTATGACAGGTCAAAGATGACCAAAAAATGACAAAAATGGTCAAAGGGTCATGTTTAAGGGTCTGTAACGTACAATTCAGAGAGTTTCATAATTAATTCAGTAGGAGAAAGTTATTAAGCTCACTCCTACCTTTCTAAAGGTATAAAGATTATAAAATTCCGATATCGTAGGCGGGAGTTATGATGCCGTAAAGTTTGCGAGAAAAATGGAAAGAATGCAGAAAATTTCCTAAGGCATTGTATGTCAGGGGTATTTTTGGAATTTTCAGATCTGGCCCATATAAAATAATTAGAACGTGGTTTTGGTTATTTGGAGGGTACGTATTCTTTTCTTTTTGACTTTTTGGAGATGCAAGCTTTTCCCCTTTCCTGATAAAACAAAAACACGCACACACGAAATAGATGGGAGAGATCGGGAACGAGAATGAGAAAAGGAGATCGAGGAGAGGGCTGGTTGGTTCTGATTTCTTATCTATAAACAGAAAATTTAAGGTAAATTTATAAATCTTTAGAACTTTAGTTTAGAAATTGAAATTTGTTGATACATATTAGATTTGTTGCAAGAGTTGTGAGGTTATTGAGATTTCTGGGATATATGACGGATTGATTATGAATTGAGGGTTATGTTGTTTCTAGACATAAAAAAATATGAATTTTATTGTTCTAAGGTTGAAGATGATGAATAGTATTATGGATTTTTCTGATTTTGTCAAAAGTGACCGTAAAATGGAATTGAAGGCTGATTTTTGAGGTGTGTGTACGTTCTTATGTAGCATGTTGTCTAATCATAAGGAAGTGTATGAGGTTTCTATTTTCACAGTTTCCTTTGAAGTTCTATAAGGTCTTAATGAGGTCCTTTATGGTTTTGGAGTTAAAAACTCTACCCTCAATGTTAGTTTGTGTAAAGGTTGGGTATTTACTGTTTTTGCCTCATCTTGTTAAATCCACAATAAATCGTAGGTATGTCCTTTAAATCCAAGATTTATGTCCCTGAATTGGTATTGTTGTGTAGTTTCTTCTCTTAAAAGGGTTTGAGTTGATTCAGACCCTAAGTCATGTGGAATTGTCTATTTCCACTAATTGGTCCAGGTGCTGTCAGTTTTGGTCCCTTGTCTTGATTAATTCATTATAAATTGTAAAAAATCGTTTGGGGGCAAGGTCTGTGGCCTTAGTTAACTTTTGAAGTCTATTTTGTCCATACCAAATTTTAGAGTTCAGTTCTTAACCCATTTTGAGCGAGTATTATTTCATTAATGTGTGGTTCCGTAGGTGGACTGATTGAATCAGTCAACTTTAGAAATTTTTGCATTTACTCTTGAAAATAGAAAATGACATGAGGTCAGGCCCTGTAACATTGTACTTGGTTCTAGTTTACCTATGATTTTTATTGGATTTTATTTTCAATCTTTCCTTGACCTAATATTGCAAATCTTGTTGAGGGTCCAGAAATCAGCCTTGCTGTCAGTTTCCTCTTTTGTGATAATCATCTTAGTTTTTGGTCTTGGGTGTCATGATGTGGGCTTGGGTTTACTTAAAATTAATTGAATCATATAATAACTTATTTGTTGAATAAAAGTAAATAAAAAAGGGGTGGGGGTATATGTCGAGGCACGGTGCATGTCGAAAGTTATAAACATTTAAACTATAAGCAACGCTATAAGTATCTATTTATAGTAACGTTAATTAGTGTATTTGGTAATAATTAACTTAATATACCTTATAGGAGTATAAGGTGTGCGGTTTTAAGCTTGGTTGGATTTGCGGAGTTGCCGCACGGATTTCTATATTGCCGACTTGAGGTGAGTACATGCAGTATTTTTACCCATTCTGGGGTACATGGCAAGTAAGTATTTTCAAGATTTCTTATAAAATTTCTATATGTGAAATTATATACAAGAGTTTTATTTCTAACTTGTGTAAAAGTATAATTCTATATTTGAAGTTATGTTTTGAACTACAAGCTAAATTAAATGAAAGTATATTGGTCAATGAATCAATTATGTGAAAGTATATTTGGATTACAAGTTATATATGTTTTCAAGTATAAATGGCATATAGCCATAAGAAGTTTAAGAAATATGTTTTGGTTACAAAATGTATATGTTTTTAAGTATAAATGGCATATAGCCATAAGATGTTGAAAATTATGATTTGGCATAAAGCTTAGCATGTTAAAAAAAATATATGTTTTGAACATATGATTATTATATGATGAAAGCTATATTTGGCATCTAGCCATAAAGACATAAAATGATGTAGTTTGGCACCTAGCCACAAGTTATATGTATATGAGAAATGTTCAAGCAAGCAGCAAGTATTTTGTATGACTGGTAATTGTATCAAGCAGCGTTAGTAAGGGAACTATGTTCCAACCTGCCCGGGTTAGGTAAGGGGTCTACTGGGGAAAAACTCTATCGCGAAGTAGACTGCCTCAGCACTTCTATGGTGAGGATTGATCCGTTCTTTCTAGCCATAGAGACTTGGGGTATCACTTATAGTGATTAAAGCCCTAAGTATAAAAATCTAGCAAGCTTATAAAACCAGTCAAAGAAAGTAAGAAAGAAGCTACTTTTGTAAAGTATATTATAAAGTGATTTTGAAAAGTAAAGAGTTATAGTATGTTACTACTATAAAGTGTTGAAAGATGCTATTTTTCCAAAGTATGTTATGAAATGATTTAGAGAAGTAAAAAGTTATAGTATGTTATTACTATAAAGTTTTGACAGAAGTTTTATGATATAAATTTTATAAAAGTTGGAAAGAGAAGTTAAAGGTTTGAGTCTAAAACTCATGTAACTCACGAGACATTTTTGTCTTACGTATTCTATGTTTTGCCATGTATTCCAGGTTAAAATAAATTGCTATAAATGAGATGAAGTTTAGCTGGAGTGGAGCTTGAGTTAGCTCCTATCTTGGACGCAAGGTTTAATCCTTTTCTTGCTTACTATGGTTAATTTTGGTATGGATTTGTAACACCCACAGTTTCAAACATGTAAATAATCGGTTTTTGATAAACCGTATTTTTGTATTCAAGTATTTATACGAAAACCATAGTATTTGTAAACAGTAGAAATGGGGTGTCACAAGTTGGTATCAGAGCCATAGTTTAAGCAAATTAGGATTGGCTTGTTCCACTCCTAGGCTTAAACTCATGCTATAGGATGTTAGTTCATGAAATTATGCTATAGGGTGTCTTAAATGATTAAGACATTATGCATTATTTAAAATATGTAGATATATATATATATATATATAACACTAAGAAGTGTTAAGCCAACGTTTAAAGTGAGCAAAAATCTGACTGTTAGGAAAATTATATGATATTTTCCGTAACCGTCTAAATATATTTAAAGACTATGTTTATAAAGTAGTAAGATTTCTAGTATTGATCACCATGTATTTATTAATGATGTTATATGTTAAAGGAATCAGTGTGCCATGAGACCTTATGATAACGGCAAAATCAATATGTATAGGTGATTATGGTAATATGGGCCCGTATTAACATAATCACAGGATATGTATTGAGACTGGTGGAATTGTAAAGGGATTATGGTACTCTGGTGAGTAAGAGTTTTGAAGAGGATAGTAAGAATAACATAGGGATTATATGCCTATGTAATAAAAATAAGTAAGATTATAAGTATTAAAGGTTAATGCAGTGGATATATACCACTTAGTATGACAAGGTAAAAGAAATTAATAAGATAGTTAATACTCCTGAGACAATATGAAAGGAACCAGTAAAAGAGACATGGCCAGAAGGTATAAATATATTGAAAATGTGAATGGAGCATATAGTACAAATATAAAAGAAAGAGTATAACTGAAAATTTCGTTGTCTAACGGAAACGAATTATGATTATAGAATAAAGATAAAAGTAGTGTCACTACAGTGACCAAAGAAAGAAAGATTGGAAAATAATAATAATAATAATAAATAAAAGTAGTAACACATCGATACATGTGATCCATTGCTATAACTTTATATTAATACATTAAGAAAAGTTTACAGAACTACTAACCTAAACTGAAGAGTCAGAAGGAAGTGAAAAAAGATCTTCTACACTCCACTCTTTGTCATCATTAGGTTGACTTGTACCTTCTTGAGGATTTGAAAGGGGTATGTTTTCAGTTATTGGAGGAGGAGCTCCAAGGTGTGGGGTCTCGATAGGGTTAGAACCCGTAACCCCATAATTATGGGCTAAATATTGACTCATTTGGGGTGTGTGTAAGTAGGGAAGTGAAGAGGAAGGGTTCCAATTTGGAACCAGTTGGGGGTAGCTATAAGAAGGAGGAAACCAGTCTAGGTTACCTACAGAGCCTCCAAAATTCCCCTCACTCACAGGCTCGAGTAAACCAGGATTAATACTACTCATACCAGAATTAGATGGCAGAGATTGCTGCTGTGTATGAGTTCTTGATGAAGTTTCCCCCTTTTCCAGAAATTTTCTTTTCTTATATTCAACCTTATGAGCAGCTTGTATTAGTTTTTTTGTGCCGTCAGTAAGACCCGATTGTGACCCTTCAATTATTGCTTCTTTCTCCCTTTTTAGGTTGGGTATTAAATCTTTCGATAATCCTGCTGCTCCACTAAACTCGTTACCAAATTCCTGTGACATAAACAACTTTAGTAATAATAACATTATGATGTAAAGGAATTTAAACAAAAATGTAATTCTTTACCTCAACACGATCAATAAGAGTTTGCAGACTCTTAAGTTGTCGTTGGGGCCAATGTTCGATACCTAAATCTCTACAGCGTTTTTTTAACTGTGTCGATCCAATGTTGAGTTCTTTCGCAGCTTTCTCAATTGGTTCGTTAAAGTGTTCAGCTATTATTTCCCTACTTAATGAGTGTCTGAAACCTCTTCTACTGCCAACTACTGTGGTTGTCGAAATTGAAGGATTGAGTTCAAATGTATTATTATTATTATTTGGGATCATTTGAACATGATCCTAATTTTCTGAATCAAAGATGGACATTGATTCATTCAAATCAGTAGCTTCTATCAGTGGTAATTGTAGATTTTCTATCATGGACCCAGGATTTTGAAATCCTTCTAGGTTCCTTTGAATCACCTGAAGGTGATTTTGATATTGAAAACCAACCCCAAGTTCGGGATTCATTTCAATATTAATGTTATGAGTTGTTTGTAATTGACTTTCATTCTGAATGTCAGTCATGAATTCTTGATTCATGGGGATGATCTCACTACTCGTTGAGGGTACGTCGATGAATGGATTATAGCCAGATAAATCATCCACAGATGGGTCTACAAATAACAATTATCAGATGATAAAACAAAATTGAATATTCATAAAAGCATTCATTTAAAAGAATTTAACCTGGTAGAAGGTATGGAGTTTGATCAAGTGCATGGTCTAAAGATACATTCACCGGATCGTCTAAGTTGATGTTTAGCTCGGGAAAAATTTCCGGCTCATCGTTGAGTGGCTCTATAGATAGTATATCTGGAAGACTGTACCATAATTCAAAATCAACAAAACATTTGAAATAATAATAATAATAATGGATGTTTAGAATGTTAAAGTCACCGAACTCCAGTAAAGATGTTTGATTTGAAGAACCCTCTCCTTGCGGAAAACCAGGTCCAGGGTTTGACAGATCGCCCATTGAAGACCTGTTTTCCATGACTTAGCTTTAAATGTGAGTTCGTATACGAACAAACTAGTGATAGAAGAGAATGAGACTGAAAATGAATGTGGAAAATAAATGATGCTACTTACCTGTATATATATAGCATTTTGCAGCTGGAACCGAAAGGACGTATGTAATTGAAAGGACACTTTACGTTCGTATTACCAAAATTCAAACCATCTACAGTGGGTGCAACCCTTCACTACCCTGAGTGCCGGTTAATTTTCAAAATTCGCTGCTAGACTCTAGTGATAAAGGGATATTGATGAGATTTTTTTGGAATAAAGGTGAATATAATGGTGTCGTTTACTGATTACTTTAATACATACTGATGAACGCTGTTGATCAATAGTGACGTGATATCACATAAAAACAAAGTGTTGGACTCTAGGCCTAATGGGCTAAAGTTTAACTTATTTAGGCTCATATCGTTGGGCTAGTAGTTATGGGCAAAATACTAGACCAAAATGAAAATGAAAAAATGGGCTGTTATATTCACAGATAATTAATCTTGTGGAATTATGAGTTAATGAAAGTTTCAACCTTGATTACTTAATATCTTGGTGTTGAATTTCGGGGACGAAATTCTTATAAGTGGGGGAGATTTGTAACACCCCGTTTCCCGATTCTCTATTTTTAACAAATTAAGTATTTATTTTAACGAAAAACAAATATTACAAATTAATATAGAAATATCTATAAGGATTTGGGAAAAAGTCATCAAGAAGGATTTTGTAGATTTTGGTGAAGTAATATTATAGGGAAAAGATTCATATCATTTGGAGTTATAACGAAGAAGTTATGACAGGTCAAAGATGACCAAAAAATGACAAAAATGGTCAAAGGGTCATGTTTAAGGGTCTGTAACGTACAATTCAGAGAGTTTCATAATTAATTCAGTAGGAGAAAGTTATTAAGCTCACTCCTACCTTTCTAAAGGTATAAAGATTATAAAATTCCGATATCGTAGGCGGGAGTTATGATGCCGTAAAGTTTGCGAGAAAAATGGAAAGAATGCAGAAAATTTCCTAAGGCATTGTATGTCAGGGGTATTTTTGGAATTTTCAGATCTGGCCCATATAAAATAATTAGAACGTGGTTTTGGTTATTTGGAGGGTACGTATTCTTTTCTTTTTGACTTTTTGGAGATGCAAGCTTTTCCCCTTTCCTGATAAAACAAAAACACGCACACACGAAATAGATGGGAGAGATCGGGAACGAGAATGAGAAAAGGAGATCGAGGAGAGGGCTGGTTGGTTCTGATTTCTTATCTATAAACAGAAAATTTAAGGTAAATTTATAAATCTTTAGAACTTTAGTTTAGAAATTGAAATTTGTTGATACATATTAGATTTGTTGCAAGAGTTGTGAGGTTATTGAGATTTCTGGGATATATGACGGATTGATTATGAATTGAGGGTTATGTTGTTTCTAGACATAAAAAAATATGAATTTTATTGTTCTAAGGTTGAAGATGATGAATAGTATTATGGATTTTTCTGATTTTGTCAAAAGTGACCGTAAAATGGAATTGAAGGCTGATTTTTGAGGTGTGTGTACGTTCTTATGTAGCATGTTGTCTAATCTTAAGGAAGTGTATGAGGTTTCTATTTTCACAGTTTCCTTTGAAGTTCTATAAGGTCTTAATGAGGTCCTTTATGGTTTTGGAGTTAAAAACTCTACCCTCAATGTTAGTTTGTGTAAAGGTTGGGTATTTACTGTTTTTGCCTCATCTTGTTAAATCCACAATAAATCGTAGGTATGTCCTTTAAATCCAAGATTTATGTCCCTGAATTGGTATTGTTGTGTAGTTTCTTCTCTTAAAAGGGTTTGAGTTGATTCAGACCCTAAGTCATGTGGAATTGTCTATTTCCACTAATTGGTCCAGGTGCTGTCAGTTTTGGTCCCTTGTCTTGATCAATTCATTATAAATTGTAAAAAATCGTTTGGGGGCAAGGTCTGTGGCCTTAGTTCACTTTTGAAGTCTATTTTGTCCATACCAAATTTTAGAGTTCAGTTCTTAACCCATTTTGAGCGATTATTATTTCTTTAATGTGTGGTTCCGTAGGTGGACTGATTGCATCAGTCAACTTTAGAAATTTTTGCATTTACTCTTGAAAAGAGAAAATGACATGAGGTCAGGACCTGTAACATTGTACTTGGGTCTAGTTTACCTATGATTTTTATTGGATTTTATTTTCAATCTTTCCTTGACCTAATATTGCAAATCTTGTTGAGGGTCCAGAAATCAGCCTTGCTGTCAGTTTCCTCTTTTGTGATAATCATCTTAGTTTTTGGTCTTGGGTGTCATGATGTGGGCTTGGGTTTACTTAAAATTAATTGAATCATATAATAACTTATTTGTTGAATAAAAGTAAATAAAAAAGGGGTGGGGTATATGTCGAGGCACGGTGCATGTCGAAAGTTATAAACATTTAAACTATAAGCAACGCTATAAGTATCTATTTATAGTAACGTTAATTAGTGTATTTGGTAATAATTAACTTAATATACCTTATAGGAGTATAAGGTGTGCGGTTTTAAGCTTGGTTGGATTTGCGGAGTTGCCGCACGGATTTCTATATTGCCGACTTGAGGTGAGTACATGCAGTATTTTTACCCATTCTGGGGTACATGGCAAGTAAGTATTTTCAAGATTTCTTATAAAATTTCTATATGTGAAATTATATACAAGAGTTTTATTTCTAACTTGTGTGAAAGTATAATTCTATATTTGAAGTTATGTTTTGAACTACAAGCTAAATTAAATGAAAGTATATTGGTCAATGAATCAATTATGTGAAAGTATATTTGGATTACAAGTTATATATGTTTTCAAGTATAAATGGCATATAGCCATAAGAAGTTTAAGAAATATGTTTTGGTTACAAAATGTATATGTTTTTAAGTATAAATGGCATATAGCCATAAGATGTTGAAAATTATGATTTGGCATAAAGCTTAGCATGTTAAAAAAAATATATGTTTTGAACATATGATTATTATATGATGAAAGCTATATTTGGCATCTAGCCATAAAGACATAAAATGATGTAGTTTGGCACCTAGCCACAAGTTATATGTATATGAGAAATGTTCAAGCAAGCAGCAAGTATTTTGTATGACTGGTAATTGTATCAAGCAGCGTTAGTAAGGGAACTATGTTCCAACCTACCCGGGTTAGGTAAGGGGTCTACTGGGGAAAAACTCTATCGCGAAGTAGACTGCCTCAGCACTTCTATGGTGAGGATTGATCCGTTCTTTCTAGCCATAGAGACTTGGGGTATCACTTATAGTGATTAAAGCCCTAAGTATAAAAATCTAGCAAGCTTATAAAACCAGTCAAAGAAAGTAAGAAAGAAGCTATTTTTGTAAAGTATATTATAAAGTGATTTTGAAAAGTAAAGAGTTATAGTATGTTACTACTATAAAGTGTTGAAAGATGCTATTTTTCCAAAGTATGTTATGAAATGATTTAGAGAAGTAAAAAGTTATAGTATGTTATTACTATAAAGTTTTGACAGAAGTTTTATGATATAAATTTTATAAAAGTTGGAAAGAGAAGTTAAAGGTTTGAGTCTAAAACTCATGTAACTCACGAGACATTTTTGTCTTACGTATTCTATGTTTTGCCATGTATTCCAGGTTAAAATAAATTGCTATAAATGGGATGAAGTTTAGCTGGAGTGGAGCTTGAGTTAGCTCCTATCTTGGACGCAAGGTTTAATACTTTTCTTGCTTACTATGGTTAATTTTGGTATGGATTTGTAACACCCACAGTTTCAAACATGTAAATAATCGGTTTTTGATAAACCGTATTTTTGTATTCAAGTATTTATACGAAAACCATAGTATTTGTAAACAGTAGAAATGGGGTGTCACACTTTTGATCTAGAAGATTACAATTCCAACATGACAATTCCATTCCACTTTTCAATTCCAATGTCTACTACTAACTTGCATCAAATTCCATCATATCAAGTTTTAACAAAAATCCAACTCAAAACATATTATCTTTGACATAAAACCACATTATAAGTGAGGAACATCCATGATTTTTCATCTAATCAACCATTTGCTAACATACATGTAAAAATCCAATCCAATTGTTCAATACTTCCACCTCATGTGTGTCTTTGAACTCAAATCAGTAAAAGGAACCAAAATCCATCTTCAATTTCGACATGTATGGACAAATTCGGGTCTAGAATCTAGGGTTTAAAGAAATCAATTTATACCTTTTCTGATTTCTCCTCAATGACCTTAAAATTTCTGAAATTGAGGTTGAATGGGGCTTAGAATCGGACTATAAGACTTCCCTTGAACCACCACTACTGTCGCCGGCCACCGCAGCATCTCCGACCACCTGATACAGCGCCGACGGTGGTGTTTTTCTTTGGTCTGACTCTCGCTGCTGTACGAGCTTCTCCCCACGACCCTCGCTCAAAAACCCTCGACCAAGTCGCTGGACTTCCCTTCCTTGATCGGAATCGCACACGATAGTGTGTGTGTGTCTTTTTTTCCTTTCTCGTTCCTGACCTCCCTTTCTCTTCTCTGATTTTCAATTTAACGTAAAAGAAAGGAGAAGCGTGTTTGGGAATTAACGCTGCACAAAGGACGTGAAAGAAGCCAATTGGCTGATTTTAAATGGGAAATGACGATAATGCCCCTAGCCCCAGCCTTGGTGAAATTCTCTCACTTATATTTTACACCAACTTTGCTTAGACATAACTTTTTCATATGACGTTCGTTTTTCGTAAACTTTATATTTCTGTAAAGACGACAATAAGCTTTACAACTTCTCCTTACTGACTTTAGTTTAAATCTTAATAGATTTTCCGATATTAACCCTTGAAAATGACCCTTTGGTCATTTTTGTCACTTTTGGGCCATTTTAAATTCATCATAACTTCTTCGTTATGAGTCCAAATGACCTGAATCTTTTTCCTATATTTTTATTATCTCAAATATTACCAAAGTCTCTATGAGGACTTTTTATCAATTCCTTTTAGATTTTGAGATAATAATTTTTAAAGATTGTTCAATAAAAATTTCACTTTTAGTCCTTTATTCCTCTTTTTGCTCTTGGGTTATTAAAACCAGTTTTCTAAATGAAGTAACACTTCATGTTAACTTAATAAAAGGCCTTACCATGTAAGTTCCATAATTTTCACCTTCTTTGACCCTTTTGCCCATCCTTAAAACGTTTAGGCGTCAAATTGTATCTTATACGCGTGAATAAATTTTTGGTTGTCACAATTATCTACCCCTTAAACGGATTTCGTCCTCGGAATCACTTATATGATAATGGGTTCATCTACAACCGCATAGACCAACAAAATAACTTCTTACTAAGTCCCTATCAAAGGTCTGACTTCTAGTCCTCATTACTTTGAGAAGTTATTATGGTAGTCATTCCTTTGATATCACTTAATTTCTATTTCTAATACTCCCTTTGCTTAACTCATTATCACTAAGATGTATTCCTATTAGAGGACTTGACAACATCTTACTTTATATGTCATAGCAAGTTTGACTTTTCCCAAAAGTCAACTTGTACTCCATTCATTTCCTTCTTGCCACTTGCACCTAAAGTAGCATTCTACTTTATCATTTCTACTTAACCGTTAGTCATTAGACTTTATCTCCATCGGCCTTTCTTTCCTACGATTCTTTTTATCTTAAGTGACTTTGGCTACTATATCAATTATGCCATGATATCAGGTCATCCATGTATCTATATCATTTATAAGCTTTCATCACTCACCAACTTAGTTTTTATACTTTACTAAGTTCCAAATTCCTTTGACCATTTCAATTGGGCATCATGATTGTAACATCCCAAAATTTTAGGGTAAAATTAAAAAAAAATTAAACGGACTATTCAATATAAGAAAAGCCACTTAATTAATTTTGACAAAATTCCATAACTTATAAGTTTAATGAAAACACCCCAGGATTAACAGAAGTTAACGAAATCACAATATAGCGGAATATTAATTCAAAAACAGTCCTCCAATGAAGCAGCACAGTGTATACACGTCACGCCTTGCCATCCATTGTACCTGATGTACCTGAAACAGTAGTTTATATAGGGAAAGGGTAAGCACGGAGCTTAGTGAGTTCCTCAAAATACCATACGATCCATCACATAACATACAACACACAATAACCATTCATATTTCTGTGAGACTCACGGGCTATCCCTGTTCCGCATGAAGACTCACGGGCAGTTCCCGTTCTGTCTTATCGCTCGCAGGCTTTTCCTGTTCCGTCTAATGACTCGCAGGCTATTCCCGTTCCGCCTATTGGCTCGCAGGCTTTTCCCGTTCCGTCTAATGACTCGCAGGCTATTCCTGTTCCGCCTATTGGCTCGCGGGCTATCCCGTTCCGTCCACAAACAATCATTTTCATAGCAATAATTCATACAATTATCATAACAGGTAAGATCACCTTAGTCTAACATATCTTCCTTCCTACGCATGCAATATCACCTATAGTATAGTGAGAAGACTCACCTGATTATAGTTGACTATATCGTTTATCTTTCTCGGCTTTGTATTTCCTTCAACTTTAACTGTTAACATAATAAGAAATCTATCATTTCTTAATCCTTAACTATATTGTAGTCGCATCATTAAACCCTTCAGTAATTCCAATATGATACTCCATGATTTATCAAGTAAAGAACAGCCAGGTAGAAGATTAGATGGGGTGGCAGGATCCTTTCAGCATTTTTGAGCCTTTCAGAAAATCCAACAACCAGATCCCAAGTAATCGGCCTAGTCACCGTCCTCGTAAGTAAATCAATCGGTATTATTTTCGGAATTACGAATTGTTATAATAACGACATTTTAAGGTTTTTTGTTTACTATTGTTAGAAATGAGTATAATATAACATATGTTATACTTATTAAATATTCTACTTCTTAACACAAAAACTATTTTACAATACCTAATTAAGCTATAGAAAAGTTTGTAGTTACCTTATGACCAGTCGTCGGAACCTATAACTTCTTCGCTAGGCTTTTGAGCTTCCTTTCACTCACTTCTTACACTCTAGTGCTTAGAAACCTCTATATATTGGATTGAGATTTGTTGGTGTGGTTTATGAGATGTTTGGGGGGTATTTATACTTGAATTCTTGAATAAAAAATGGCATGACACTTTTGACAAAAGATTTTAATAATATAATTTTGTTGAAATTAAAGGCCTTCTAGAATCAGTCTGTTCAAGACTGGTTTAGCCGATCTTAAGCCCATTAAATTCACGTTTTTATTTGATATTCAGTAAATTCATCTCAATACCTTTCCAAGGATGTATGGTATGTATTTATACGATTTTTCTATGATTTATTATGATTTTTTGAAAACAGACTATCTAATCTGTCAATTCCGAACTAATCAGTAAAGATTGCATTTTTTACCATAGATAATGTCATTTTCAAGCTTACTATTATTTTTGGTAATTGTACTAGACTCAATTTGTAAACTTTGTGCACTGGTTTGAGGTCCAAACAATTTTTCTAGAATTAATTATGATTTTTCTAAAAACGACACAAAATGCTGATTTTCATATGAAATTGTAACTAAAGTTTTTCTTAGCTTTATAATTACCAATGACCATATAATTCCTAACACTCTTATTTTAAGTATATGTTATAATCAAAATACGGGTCTTACAAGTCTCCCCCACTTATTTGGATTTCGTCCCGAAATCCGCATTCTCGAATGCCTTTATGTATTTCCCATCGAGTCTTCAAAAAATCATCCTCGTCTTATTGTCGAACCTTTACAAGGTTTCATTATCTTTCCTTTCAACATTCACATATCTCTGTAATAATGCTTAAGGTCCTATTATTCTCATTCACTCCATATATATATATTTTTTGGAGTACTGAACACTCTTTAAACTATTTCCATTATTAGGAAACATAAAATTTTGTTTTATTTCAAGAGTCTCTTCATTATCTCGTTCTCACCGGATTCAAGCAGCGAATTTTGAAAAAATGTCACTTGGGGTAGTGAAAAGTCGCATCTACTGTAGTTAGTTTGAATTTCGGTAATTAAAACGTGAGGTGTCCTTTCAATTCCGTGTGTCCTTTCGGTTCCAGCTGCAAGATACTATATATACAGGTATGTAGTATCATTCATTTCCACATTCATTTTCAGTCTCATCCTCTCTTACCACTAGTTTGTTCGTAAACAAACTCATATTTAAAGCCGAGTCATGGAAAACAGATCTTCAATGGGCGATTTGTCGAACCCTGGACCTGGTTTTCAGCAAGGAGAGGGTACTTCAAACCAAGCATTCTTAATAGAGTTCGGTGACTCGAACATTCTAGACATCTATTATCCATACTTCGATTACCTTTCTAATGTTTTATTTGATTTTGAATTATGGTTCAGTCTTCCAGATATACTACCAATAGAGCAACTCCACGGTGAGCCAGAATTTTTTCCTGAGTTGAACATTAACTCAGATGATCCGGTGCATGCATCTGACTTTGCACTTGATCAGACTCCATGCCTTCTACCAGGTTAAATTCTTTTGAATGATCCATTTATGAGTATTCTATTTTGTTTTATCATTTGACATGTGTTATTTGTAGACCCATTTGTGGATGGTCTAACTGAGTACAATCCATTCATCGACGTACCCTCAATGAGCAGTGAGATCATCCCCATGAATCAAGGATTCATGGCTGACATTCAAAATGACAATCAATTACAGACGATTGA
This sequence comes from Cichorium intybus, assembly GCA_023525715.1. Classification (NCBI taxonomy): domain Eukaryota; kingdom Viridiplantae; phylum Streptophyta; class Magnoliopsida; order Asterales; family Asteraceae; genus Cichorium; species Cichorium intybus. The sequence goes on along the minus strand of CM042011.1, from coordinate 156,123,173 downwards.
TAACATCAATATTGATATGAATCCCGAGTTTGGGGTTGGTTTTCAATACCAAAATCACCTTCAGGTGATTCAAAGGAATCTAGAAGGATTTCAGAATCCTGAGATTTTAGTTGATAACCAACAATTATTACCGATAGAGGCCACTAATTTTGATGAATCAATGTCCATCTTTGGGTCAGAAAATCAAGATCATGTTCAAATGATCCAGAATGATAACAATACAATTGGATTTGAATCTTCTAGTTCAGAAAACATAGCAGGTGGCAGTGGAAGAGGTTTCAGACATTTATTAAGTATGGAAATAATAGCTGAACACTTTAACGAACCAATTGAGAAAGCTGCGAAGGAACTCAACATTGGAACGACACAATTAAAAAAACGTTGTAGAGAATTAGGTATCAATCATTGGCATCAACGACAACTTACGAGTTTGCAAACCCTTATTGATCGTGCTGAGGTAAAGAACTACATTTTTTTTAATTCCTTTATATCATAAGGTTGAAATTACTAAAGTTATTTGTGCCACAGGAATTTGGTAATGAATTTATTGAGGCAACAGAATTATCGGGAGATTTAATACCCAACCTAAAAAAGGAAAAAGAAGCGATAATTGAAGGGTCACAATCGGGTCTAACAGACGGCACAAAGAAGCTAATACAAGCTGCTCATAAGGTTGTATTTAGGAAAAGAAAATTTCTGGAAAAGGGGGAAACTTCATCAAGAACTCATACACAGCAGCAATCTCTGCCATCTAACTCTGGTATGAGTAGTATTAATCCTGGTTTACTCGAGCCTAGGAGTGAGGATAATTTTGGAGGCTTTGTAAGTGACCTAGCCTGGTTTTCTCCTTCTTATAGCTATCCCCAACTGGTTCCGAATTGGAACCCTTCCTCATCACTTCCCTACTTACACACTCCCCAAATGAGTCGATTTTTAGCCCATAATCATGGGGTTACGGGTTCCAACCCTATTGAGACCCCATACCTTGGAGCTCCTCCTCCAATAACTGGAAGCATACCCCTTCCAAATCCTCAAGAAGGTACAAGTCAACGTAATGATGACAAAGAGTGGAGTGTAGAAGATCTTTTCTCACATCTTTCTGATTCTCCAGTTTAGGTTAGTAGTTCTGTAAACTTTTCTTAATGTATTAATATAAAGTTATAGTAATGAATTAAATATATCGACGTGTTACTATAATTTTAATGATTTCATCGATTCTATACAATATTCATGTTGTTTCCTTAATTTTGTATTCCTCCCCCACTTGGACTAAAGTCCAAGTCTGTTTCTTCGATTTATAATTTTTTTTTACGAGCCCTTACTCTCGAACGAAAACCAAGCCCACTCTGCTCAGCCAACAACTTGCATCAGGGGCAAACACCATCTCAATAAACATGTTTCGATAATGTAGAGACGTTTACATCAACCACCATATGTTACTCATCCGCTTGCGACCCTAGTCAACACCTCTATCGTCAGTTTCCTCAATCACGAGCGAGTGATCCAGACTCTCAACCCACACGACTTGATCAATCACTCAAGCAAGATCAATACAAGGGTAGGTAGCCCCTATTACCCAGCACTAGGCATGTACAGAGTCGACTCAAAAATACCCGCTATCATCTCAGGCGCCGCTTGCACCTCTTTGACCATGAGTTGGAAAAATCACACTTGCATCCTTTAGTCCCTGTCTGACTTATGCGCCCATTAGTTGCATGAAAAATAGCTAGCACAATAGCATTTTGACATTCTCCCTTTCAACAGTCTTTAAGTTCAGTAATCCACTTAAGCATGATCGGTCCAACCAAACTGGTATGATCACATCTTAATTGTTCATACTGAACCTCACAATCGATATTCACCAATCGAATGGATAAAGGTTTACCACCTTACACTAGCATTTAAGTCAACTATGATAGACACTCACATACTCAGCTCCTTGGATCCTTCGTGACGAACTCCCGACTCAAACGCGGATCCTGTGCTTTCGATAGTAGGAGCTCTACTACCACCTTCCACACCTATCCATGTCCGTTCCAAGACCCGTCTCGAAATATCCAATTCGCTTCTCACCGATAATTTTAACACATATGCTCTTACAAGGCATATGTCAACCCTTCTAGGAATACTTGGAATCCCACCCCCACCCTGCTATTCTAACTAAGACGGAACTTCCTCCAGTGATGACAAGTTGTTTCACGAACTTAGTTGTATACAATATCGAACTAAACAGTCTTTCAAATAAGAGAATCTTCCCTAAAGCAACAACCAAACAAGGAACATGCAATAAGGTCAACTCACACATTCTAGGACTATTCAGTCCATATTGTATACAACTTAGTGGAAATCTCTAAGCAACCTATCGGCACTAGCATACAGTTCTATTAGCAAATAGCAGATAATAATACAACAATTTGTGATCTCTACCAGGCATTTCAGCAAACATATACCATATTTTTTTTTAACATCCACAATATTAAATACTTAACCCTTTTCTCATACTGGCGTCGGCTGGCGGTACACACTGTGTCTTCAGTTCACCCTTCATAAAACATCTTTCTTTCGTAAAAATGTTTTAAGAAAACTCTTAAGCCTCAACTTGAGTCCAGAACTCACTAAGTGAGCCTGATTCTCTCAAGCTGTGCTCTGATACCAACTTGTAACATCCCAAAATTTTAGGGTAAAAAAAAAAAATTAAACGGACTCTTCAATATAAGAAAAGCCACTTAATTAATTTTGACAAAATTCCATAACTTATAAGTTTAATGAAAACACCCCAGGATTAACAGAAGTTAACGAAATCACAATATAGCGGAATATTAATTCAAAAACAGTCCTCCAATGAAGCAGCACAGTGTATACACGTCACGCCTTGCCATCCATTGTACCTGATGTACCTAAAACAGTAGTTTATATAGGGAAAGGGTAAGCACGGAGCTTAGTGAGTTCCTCAAAATACCATACGATCCATCACATAACATACAACACACAATAACCATTCATATGTCTGTGAGACTCACGGGCTATCCCTGTTCCGCCTGAAGACTCACGGGCAGTTCCCGTTCTGTCTTATCGCTCGCAGGCTTTTCCCGTTCCGTCTAATGACTCGCAGGCTATTCCCGTTTCGCCTATTGGCTCGCAGGATTTTCCCGTTCCGTCTAATGACTCGCAGGCTATTCCCGTTCCGCCTATTGGCTCGCGGGCTATCCCGTTCCGTCCACAAACAATCATTTTCATAGCAATAATTCATACAATTATCATAACAGGTAAGATCACCTTAGTCTAACATATCTTCCTTCCTACGCATGCAATATCACCTATAGTATAGTGAGAAGACTCACCTGATTATAGTTGACTATATCGTTTATCTTTCTCGGCTTTGTATTTCCTTCAACTTTAACTGTTAACATAATAAGAAATCTATCATTTCTTAATCCTTAACTATATTGTAGTCGCATCATTAAACCCTTCAGTAATTCCAATATGATACTCCATGATTTATCAAGTAAAGAACAGCCAGGTAGAAGATTAGATGGGGTGGCAGGATCCTTTCAGCATTTTAGCCTTTCGGAAAATCCAACAACCAGATCCCAAGTAATCGGCCTAGTCACCGTCCTCGTAAGTAAATCAATCGGTATTATTTTCGGAATTACGAATTGTTATAATAACGACATTTTAAGGTTTTTTGTTTACTATTGTTAGAAATGAGTATAATATAACATATGTTATACTTATTAAATATTCTACTTCTTAACACAAAAACTATTTTACAATACCTAATTAAGCTATAGAAAAGTTTGTAGTTACCTTATGACCAGTCGTCGGAACCTATAACTTCTTCGCTAGGCTTTTGAGCTTCCTTTCACTCACTTCTTACACTCTAGTGCTTAGAAACTTCTATATATTGGATTGAGATTTGTTGGTGTGGTTTATGAGATGTTTGGGGGGGGGTATTTATACTTGAATTCTTGAATAAAAAATGGCATGACACTTTTGACAAAAGATTTTAATAATATAATTTTGTTGAAATTAAAGGCCTTCTAGAATCAGTCTGTTCAAGACTGGTTAACCGATCTTAAGCCCATTAAATTCACGTTTTTATTTTATATTCAGTAAATTCATCTCAATACCTTTCCAAGGATGTATGGTATGTATTTATACGATTTTTCTATGATTTATTATGATTTTTTGAAAACAGACTATCTAATCTGTCAATTCCGAACTAATCAGTAAAGATTGCATTTTTACCATAGATAATGTCATTTTCAAGCTTACTATTATTTTTGGTAATTGTACTAGACTCAATTTGTAAACTTTGTGCACTGGTTTGAGGTCCAAACAATGTTTCTAGAATTAATTATGATTTTTCTAAAAACGACACAAAATGCTGATTTTCATATGAAATTGTAACTAAAGTTTTTCTTAGCTTTATAATTACCAATGACCATATAATTCCTAACACTCTTATTTTACGTATATGTTATAATCAAGATACGGGTCTTACAATGATTCTTGCATTACCGCAGTAATGCTACTATAAATGATTAGCAAATCATTTATTTCATTTCATTGCACGTGTATCAGTAGTTCAGTCACTATCCATGACCCTTGCATCAATCATTGCCTTTAAAATTCTTAATCATCCTTCTTAATTCAGGGATTTACGGCTACTTAACTTTCAACATCTCTTGGTCTCCTGCTGCATCCCATCCATCAAGTCCTTGGACTTGCACTTGTACTATTCCATTAATATGACCATTTATATGGCTAAGCCTTCATGGTCTTCCCATCTACCCCTTAAACAAAAATAAAGGGCATTTTTGTTTAAGGTTCAATTCTCTACATGAGTCTACAATGTCATTTGAATCAATCACACTTTCAAATCAGAGTATCACCTTTGTGATAATCATCTCAAGGTGAGGAAATAATTATAATTCCATGATATTCTTTTCTACTTCTCATCACTCATGTGCTAAATCTAGCACGACAAATCATGGAAATCTTACTTATCTAAAGACAATGTCAATATTCTTCTTTAAGTTGTGAATTAACAACTTACATCTCAAATTATTGCCATTAACCATTGGGTAGACATGCCATACCTTCAATTTCTAGACTTGTTAATGCATTGACTTCGTCTTAAATGTAGCTTCTGGCAATTAAGAGTCCCTTAGGAACAACCAAGAAGCTTCAAGAAGTCCAACACATATTTACAACTATAACTCAATATAGCCAAGGTGTCACTATCTTCCGATGTCGCATCGCATCAACTTAAGCGTCATGCCCGCTCTTCGTTTCAGCATCTCGTCCATGGAATACCCTCCTAAACATCAACTTACGCTTAATCATGGCGTCGCGTCTTCCACATAAATGCATCGTGACACTCACGAGCCCATCTTACTGATAATCCCTCTGTACGTTAGCTTGGGCAATCTGCTTTCAATTTTGTACACTACTATGGTAGTCAACTTACCATCCCGTAGTGATCCCCGTATGATTGCATCACGTAAAACAAGGCATAAAATCCTTGCCTTGCTTAAACCTTCTATCTTCCCAACCATGGCACTTAAGCTGCCCAGCTTTGACAATGTGCTTTCAACATGTTTCATGCCATACTTAGTCATTCAATGCGTGAAATCTTCAATACCCTTACACGTAGCTTAGGCTCGTATAGACACCAAAGCTACAATAAAGTACAGTACTTGGAATTTCATACCTTAGTTACTCTTCCATTTTCATCCTCTTCCCCCTTTCAGTGTTTCACTCGTCATCTTACCTGTTAAGTCATCATACTTATGACTTAATCGCTTTCCTAGCCTTTATGTTCTTTTACTCGTTATACTCCTTCAGGTCTGGAAGTCATAGCTTCCATTTCTAAACTACATTGCTCTTCTTTATCTTTATTCTTTCTTAACTATTTCTATTCGGGTGACATATACCCCTTATACTTCCTTAAATGTTTTCATTCATACTTCATCTTATTACATATGTATAACAATCACATGTCATTCGAACTTTCTATTTCCTCTTTGCTACTTTCTACTTGTATCCCTTACCAGATTCCCATGATTCCTTCGTGATTCCACCAATCTCAAATAGATATCCTGTGATTATGATAATATGGGCCCATATTATCATAACCACCTATACATATTTGATTCTAGTGTCACCACTAGGTCTCCTGGTTCAATGGTTCAGGTTAGCTTAATACATTACAAAATTTATACTATTAACATGTATCAGGGAATCTTAATGCTTATAAGCCTATACTTACATAAGTGTAACAACTATGGAAAATAAGCGCATAATTCTAGTATCTTAGACTCAACAGTGGCATCATCCTATAGGCACATAACCTATCTTAAGTTCTTAGGTTAATGAACCTATCTTACGAAGCATCTTATCATAGCCTTAGCTTTCTTGCTTACGGTCTTATCTTAAGTCCGTATACTCACTTAAGCCTCACACAGTTTAAGCCTAGGTTCGAGTCTCGACACCTAATTCGCTTAAACTATGGCTCTGATACCAACTTGTAACACCCCGATCTTCATACACCTTAAACAGTGTAATATTTTATAAAACGTTATGTGACAAAATGTCAACTTTTAAAAACTTTTCTCATGACGTCGAGTCATGTCTTAAAATTTCGGTTCCAACAAAAACATTTAAGTTTTTATAATATTTAAACAACTTCGGGGGTTACAACTTCATATCAAACTAGACCATAGAAAGCAAGTTAGGATACGAACCATTACATCAGGCAGAATTCGCTCCGTCTAAAATCCCAATCTCATTGTCTTCGTGTCATCTACTTGCTACTGTTCATCGTCACTAGAACCTAGAATACATGGCATCAAAATAAAATACGTAAGACGAAGAAGTCTCGTGAGCTTCATGGGTTTGGACACGAAACCTTTCTAAACATAACTAAATCATTTTTCAAAACATTTGTAATCATGTCGTATAAAGACACTTGCTGTCAAAACCTTTATAAATAAGCATAGATCGAGCTTTTGCTATTAAAGCCTTTCATAATAAATCGAGTAATAATATTTCTATCATAAAACTTTCATTTTCATTACCTTTGCTTTGACTGGTATTGTAGCATACTTGGTTTTTATACTTAGGGCCTTAATCACTATTGGTGATACCCCAAGTCTGTACTGAGGTGGTGCGAACATATCCAACCACCTCAGCATCTTATCACATGCTATGACTGGTATCTTAACATGCTTAGTTTTTATACTGCGGGCCTGAATCATTCTTGATGATTACCCCAGTCTGTAATAGAATGGAAAGAACATAATCAGTCCATTCTAGCATCTTTCCATATTTAGGACATATACTTCGCGAAGGGGTGGTGCTGCCCTAGTAGATTCCTCTGTATTCCCCTTGCGGGAACATCATAGCCCGGGCAGAAAATAATCCGTTCAGTCATATTTCTTTTCATTATAGTTCATTGCTTGCATCAAATACCAGTCATTTATAAATAAAATATTGTTAGCTATCAAAGCATTCATTCATAACCATCATAAGGCTAAGGGCCAAAACATTCTTTCATACATATCGTGGGCTTGAAGCCAAAACATTCTTTCATAAATTTCATATGCTAATGTCAAAACATTCTTTCATAAAATATCATCGGCTAAATGCCAAAACATTCTTCCATAACGTTCATAGGCTAAACGCCAAAGATTCTTTCATAATTTCCATAGGCTAAACGGCAAAATATTATTTCATAACTATCATGGGCTAAACGCCAAAACATTATTTCATAACTTGTATGGCTAAATGCCAAAACATTATTTCATAACTATCATGGGCTAAACGTCAAAACATTATTTCATAACTTGTATGGCTAAACGCCAAAACATTATTTCGTAACTTTCATGGCGTAACGCCAAAACATTATTTCATAACACCCCTACTGTCGTCGGCCACCGCAGCATCTCCGACCACCTGATACAGCGCCGACGGTGGTGTTTTTCTTTGGTCCGACTCCTGCTGCTGTGCGAGCTTCTCCCCACGATCCTCGCTCAAAAAGCCTCGACCAAGTCGCCGGACTTCCCTTCCTTGATCGGAATCGCACACGATAGTGTGTGTGTGTGTGCGTCTTTTTTTCCTTTCTTGTTCCCGACCTCCCTTTCTCTTCTCTAATTTTCAATTTGACGTAAAAGAAAGGAGAAGCGTGTTTGGGAATTTACGCTGCAAACATTACGTGAAAGAAGCCAATTGGCTGATTTTAAATGGGAAATGACGATAATGCCCCTAGCCCCAACCTTGGTGAAATTTTCTAACTTCTCACTTATATTTTACACCAACTTTGCTTAGACATAACTTTTTCATATGATGTTCGTTTTTCGTAAACTTTATATTTCTGTAAAGGTGAGAATAAGCTTTACAACTTCTCCTTACAGACTTTAGTTTAAATCTTAATAGATTTTCCGATATTAACCCTTGAAAATGACTCTTTGGTCATTTTTGTCACTTTTGGGCCATTTTAAATACATCATAACTTCTTCGTTATGAGTCCAAATAGCCTGCATCTTTTTCCTATCTCAAATATTACCAAAGTCTCCTTGAGGACTTTTTCTCAATTCCTTTTAGATTTTGAGATAATAATTTTTAAAGATTGTTCAATAAAAATTTCACTTTTAGTTCTTTATTCCTCTTTTTGCTCTTGGGTCGTTAAAACCAGTTTTCTAAATGAAGTAACACTTCATGTTAACTTAATAAAAGGTCTTACCATGTAAGTTCCATAATTTTCACCTTCTTTGACCATTTTGCCTATCCTTAAAAAGTTTAGGCGTCAAATTGTATCTTATACGTGTGAATAAATTTTTGGTTGTCACAACAAGTTCCAACAGATCCTTGACCTGCTCACATTTTCCCTATGAGTGGTGGTTGGGCATCTTTCCTAACAAACAATATTCATATTCATCATAAGAATTTTGGTAATATGATTGCAAAATCCCGATTGTTTGGAGTTTGGAGTTTGGTGATGTGTTTTTTGTTTATATGGCCAAGAAGATAATGCTAATTGATATGACTTATCCAAACCATGCAGTTGAATCAACACTAAAGATTGAACTGTCGTTGCTTCTTATGCTTATATGAATATTGTAAATACCATGGAAATATATGGTTTAAAGTAAAGAACTTCGGTTTTTAAAACTTAAATAGAAACATTGTTAAAACCAAATTTATAGCCATCTCGATGTCATGCATACAAGGATATAATGTTTGTTGTTATTATTTCATGAGAGTAGTATCAATCAAGCCAAACCATAAAAACCCACTAGAGAGTTTGGTTCATAACTCTCAATCCTATTGATAGCAGCAGTTTGCTTGATATACATGATCATGCCCACTTCCCTATGTCTTGGTTTTCTACTTTCCTTTAGTCCATGCACATCGGTACAAATGTAAGTACCACATCATGTTTCAAATATGCAGGACTTAGAAGTAAAAGCACTATAGAGTTTAATAATAAATATACTTGAATGGTTAGACCCCTTCTCCTGGAGCTTCTTCATTTCCTCCAAGTATTTTGGACAATTATGCCTCTAGTATCCGGTCTCCTTGTAATGGAAACAAATTGCCTGCTCAGGATTCTTTGATTATGGTATCTCATATTGAACCTCACTGTTCCCTTTAAACTTGGGGTTGGAGTTGGTTGGACCAAGTTGGCCCTTTATTTTTTCCATTTAAGGGGCTTGGCCTCTTTTTTATACCTCCTTCTGTGCTAAAACTTTTCCTCTTTTCTTCTCCTCGTCGTTGAACTCGAGAAAAGAAGATGCAAAGTGAGCCGCCAATTATTTTTGGGTAGGAGGGATTAGGGTTTGATAATTGTTGCTTATTTCTTTAATAACCCTAATCTCATCCTTGAATACATGCACTATTGGATAAGGTTTCCAAACTATTAAGTAATTTTATTTAGTTCTATGATATTAATAAATAATAAAATAAATGTTAGGTGTCGTAAACCAACAAATGAAGAGATTATAATTATATGATATTATGATGATGGGACAGAATTGTACCTCTAAATACTGTTCAATTAAGAATAGTAAATTAATGGTACGAGTCGAACCCAAGAGTGTCAGGAATGGTCAATCTCTACCCAAGTTTTTAAACTTATAGAGATGGATAGAAATTGTAAAGTAGGGGGGTTGTCAAGTCACTTGAAAAATATAAAATAATAAGAATGTGATTACATTAATTAAATAAACATTCAAATTCCAGTTAACTTGAATAAAATCCTAATTAATAAGCTTAATACTTCAATGGTCTATGTTGTGAAAGATGTATTGTTTTCAAGTATAAAAGTAAATACATCAAGGGCCAATTCAAAGAGATAAATGTATCTCTTTGATGACAAACTACCACTGTGACACCCCATTTCTACTGTTTGCAAATACTATGATTTTTCGTATAAATACATGAATACAAAAATACGGTTTATCAAAAACCAATAATTTACATGTTTAAAAAAAACAGTGGGTGTTACAAATCCATACCAAAACTAACCACAGTAAGCAAGAAAGGATTAAACCTTGAGTCCAAGATAGGAGCTAACTCAAGCTCCACTCCAGCTAAACTTCATCCAATTATAGCATAGCATTTTAACCTAGAATACATGACAAAACATAGAATACGTAAGACAATAATGTCTCGTGAGTTACATGAGTTTTAGACTCAAACCTTTAATTTCTTTTTCCAACTTTTTTATAAAATTTATAACATAAAACTTCTATCAAAACTTTATAGTAATAATATACTATAACTCTTTACTTCTCGAAATCATTTCTTACTATGCTTTACAAAAATAACATCTTTCAAAACTTTATACTAGTAACATACTATAACTCTTTACTTTTCAAAATCACTTCATAACATACTTTACAAAAATAGCTTCTTTCTTACTTTGTTTGACTGGTAAGCTTGCTGGATTTTTATACTTAGGGCTTTAATCACCATAAGTGATACCCCAAGTCTCTATGGCTAGAAAGAACGGATCAATCCTCACCATAGAAGTGCTGAGGCGATCTACTTCGCGATGGGGCGTTTTCCCCAGTAGACCCCTTACCTAACCCGGGTAGGTTGGAACATAGTTCCCTTACTAACGCTGCTTGCTACAATTACCAGTCATACAAAATACTTGCTGTTTGCTTGAACATTTCTCATATACATATAACTTGTGGCTAGGTGCCAAACTACATCATTTTATGTCTTTATGGCTAGATGCCAAATATAGCTTTTATCACATAATAATCATATGTTTAAAACATATTTTTCTAACATGCTAAGCTTTATGCCAAAACATACTTTCCAACATCTTATGGCTATATGCCATTCATACTCGAAAACAAATACAATTTGTAACCAAAACATACTTTTTAAACATCTTGTGGCTATATGCCATTCATACTCGAAAACATATATAACTTGTAGTTCAAAACATAACTTCAAATATAGCATTATACTTTCATAACAAGTTAGAAATAATACTCTTGCATATAATTTCACATATAGAAATTTTATAAGAAATCTTGAAAATACTTACTTGCCATGTACCCCAAAATGGGTAAAAATACTACATGTACTCACCTTGTATAGTTAGAGAAGTCTAACTAGAATCACTTCTTCCCGTTGTGTTTTCCTTTCCTTCAACTTTACTCCTTAATACCTAAGGAGTTCATTTAACATTCTAGTTAATACAAGCTAGGCCTTAGTAACAATTAAAGACCTCTTAATCTACATCGTAATAGATTAATATCACATTATTAACTCATTTTTAGATTTTGACATCTAAGACGCATGGTCAAAGAATTGACCATAACTCCCAACTCAGAAACCCGAATGGCACAAACTCAAACATTCTGGAAAGTAGACACAATATATAACAAGTCTCGAGAAGGTACCGAGACTTGAATCACACTCTAAGACCTTAGAAAATAAGTAACAAGATTGACAGTGCAATCTGTCACAAATCTGGATTAACGGAGGAATCACCAATTCCATTCCACTTGGGAATGGAATCAAGGGAAACCCTCTTACATAGGCATACTAGATATAACCAAGAGACTACCCTCCGAAATTCAGACCCAAAAGACAAACCAATTAAGAATTAAAAATCATACAATATGAAGGAAATGGGTAGCAACATTTCTGTCACAACACAACATAGGTTGACAAGATTTGTCCAACAACCTGACTTCTGAAAGGAAATAAGTCAAGCCTTTTGGATGAGTTGCACTAGACATGAATATAAAGCTCTCATCCAAAAATCAAACTCAAAGCATAAGCCAACTGAGAATTAAAAATCGTGCAACAAGGACAATGTGCACAGCTACAATTCTGGTTCAGTCAAAGAGAAGGCATTGGAACCCTAGCTTGCTAATGGAATTGGATCAATCCCTCTGGATGTAACACATTAGACATGAGCATGGAATTTCCCTCAAAATTTCAGACCTAAACTATATACCATTTGGGAAATAAAAATCTCACAAGTTGACCTAGGTGTGCAGCAGCCAATCTGTGGAGGTCGGGTTGCACACACCAAAATCCAAACCAAAACAATGAACTGAGTAAATTCCTTTTGGTCGAGTATGGCTCATGACAAGGTTCTTCTCCACACAAAATTTCAGAACAATCCAGTGAACACACGATTTTAAAAGAATTTCACAACACAATTGGACACAGAAATCATGCTCATGGAAATCGGGTTCAAAACCCTAGAAAACGACTGAATGAGGTCTTAACCCCAACTGATGAACTGAAGAAGACATCGAGACGAAACCATGGGCACTGGAATCACCTAATTTGGACATCGTATGATTTTTCTACGAATTATACAACATAGGACAGATTCTTACCTTAAATTGTTGAAATACTTCTTAGATTAACTAAGGTTTCATGAAGAATTGCCTCAAATCTTCCTCCCATTTGCTTCTCCCGTAGCCTCAAAATGATCAGCCAACAATGGGAGATATTTTCTCTCTTTTATACTTCCCATTTTTACACTCTAGCCCCTCAATTTCCATATCTTGAACTTTGGCCACAAAAATCAATTTTTATCACATAAAATTTAGTTTTCTTACATTTTTAGTCCAAAAACCAAAATATAATGTCAATATGAATCCTACATATGGTCAAATGACCAAATTACCCTTTTATGGTTAAATGACCAAATTACCCTTTTATGGTAAAATGACCAAATTACCCTTTTTCACCAATTTTCTCCAAACTCTTGGAATTTTACTACATTTCCCACTATATTATTTTAAAACTTTTCAAAATATTTTGGTCTTTACCTTAAGTATTTTCTCGAATATAAATTCAAGATTTTTAGGTCGTTACAACTACCTCCCCCTTATTGGGATTCCGTCCTCGGAATCATCACACAACTACTAAGTTAAGGGATCACTTCTCCCTCCTTTTAAAAGGCTCTCAGCCATAGTTTAGTTGCTAATAAATACTTCCTTTTATCAACACATAGTCATATTCTTTATTCTTTTTTTTCCTTCTATAATTGTTTTTGGTTCTTTAATCAACCTTTAAAGGTTTCTATTTTCAATTCTTTATGAGGAATTTACATAGTCTCTTCCTCCTGAATATTTCTTTCAATTTCTCATAAAGCGCTTCATATTTCTGCTTCATTTCCTCAAGAACTCACCCATCCCATATTCTCATTACATATATTTTTACCTCATTTCATTCATATATAAATCTTTTAGTAAAGCTTATTTTACAAAGTGATTTCATACTTTCATATTCTTATCAAAAATAGTAGCTTACTTTGTAATCCTTCTCATATGTTTACCAAAACTTCATGAGATTATATTAATCATATTCTTTACTTATAAAACTTTTTCCCAAATACAATTTGGTAAAATTTTGTATTTATACAAATTTCATAAATACACTAAATCTTTTATTGAAAAATTTTGTCCCTTAGTAGACATTTTTCTTAAGCAAATTTTTTTTTATAACACCTCCTCATTCTTTTCACTCTTCTCTTTTTCTCATTCATTTACTAACTCATTATTACATAGATAATTTATTGCTATTTCTTCTTTCCAGAAGTTTTACAATTTCTTATCTTTTATATATTTTATTCTTAATTTTTTTTTTAAACTTCAAGTTTGTTCTTCTTTTTCTCTACTAACAACTTCCGGTTCATTACCATTTATAATGTAAGTATTCTCTTTCTTTCGTTACACTTTACATCCTCACTTTTCTGTTTGGGACAGAATCTGTCGAAATAGTACACCTCACACGAGAATTTGCATATCTAACTCTAGGAAAGTCAAAATGACGTACCGATTTTTGTTTTAGAAACTAGACATCCGTAGGTTTCTTTCTATTTATGATACATAATTTTTGGCCTGGTATACTTGTACAGTTTTGCTGTTGAAGTTGACCTATTATTTCTGTCAAATTCCTTGTTTTCTACTTTTGACATTTAAATTACTAATTATATACTTCATTTTAATCCCTATTAGCTTTCATACGTTCACTATAAATTACTATCTTTTCCACTCTATAATCTACATGTATTATTTTCTATAAATACATATCACGTACCATTTAGTACATATATTACTTTCACATCTTACTTTTTATTAATGACTCAATTGTTGCTTTCATTTCTGAATTCTCAATTTATGAAATTTCATTTTCATATACTTCTTACTCATTTCCTGTACATTATATGTATTACTTTCATTAGCACATACATTATATCACTTCTATTTATAATACATTCACAATTTTGACATATTGGCAATTTAAATGCTTCTTTCATCCTCCTTTATTATTTATGAGATTTCGATCTCATTTACTCATTACACTTACTAATATAATCATGTCTTTTTCATTTTCAGCTTTCTTACAATATTTTCATGAGTACACTTCTTATATTCTTAGGTACCTCGTGTACCATTCTCATATTATTAATTATGTTTTAGTACTTTCTTGTAGTTCTTATTTCTCACACTAGTGCTCAGTTTAGCACTTTATCTCCAACTTACTCTTTTTCTATCGGTCTTTCATTTGTTTACCATAATTGATTTGATTTTTCAAATAATATATCAAATCTCATACATTTTATGTATGATAATTCATCTTTTCGTAATTATTACACTTTTCATGACGTTCTAACCATTCTTTTAGAATAATGTTCCACTTTACCATCTAGACTTATCTTGCATTCATTAAACTTTATTTTCATATATTTTTCTTCCTTTACATTCTTTCTTCTTTACTAAGAAGAAATATAGCTAACATATTTTAACTGTCATTTACTTTTCAAACAAAATTAAATTACTACTTCCATAGACAACTTAAGTTTTACCTTTTTCCATTCATTACCATTTACTTGTTTTGGATAATGCCAAAAATAACTTTTACCGTTCACCCCAACTGCATCATAATAATACTTCCATAAAGACTTGCATTTCTGACCCAACAATTACTTGTTTTAGTTCATCATACTTATTAAGCATACACTACTTTCATAATTATATAGATTATCACCACCGTTTTTTTTATAGACATTCGATCTTTACATCTCATACATTTTACTTATAAACTTTTTAGGTTTTAAACCCAAAGTTTCTTTCATTGTATCTTTTACCATTTCTCTTTATGTGTCATAAGGCTACATGCCTAACACATCACATTATTCTTTCATTTAAACTTCATTTCTTTACACTCTTTACTTTTTCATATCTTAAGGAGATATACACCATACCTTTCTTTACAGTATTATATATTTCATATTTCATATAAGGCTCACTTCTTATATACCTTTAGGTGGTACACAACTCCCACTTATTTTCTCGCTATCTTTCGTTCTTTTGTATTTTTAAGTTATTTGTCAAATACATTATCTCACTTTTTATATTATATAATTTTCACATTTACTCTTTCTTTCACATATATAAACATATATGTACACTCATACACGTATCTTTACATTTCATAATTATTAACCATGTACCGACCACTTCTCACAATTATGAAACACATTTACCTGTTATTCACATTCAGAAGTAGTAACTTCTCGTCTGTTTATTTTGGTTTTTCTTCAGTTAACATACTTCGTTATACTCTTTCATTACTGGTATTTCTTCTTTTATTTCATTCATTTGGTTGCGGAATTTAATTCCTCTTTAAGTTGCTCTTATTCATACTTTTCCTCGACTCTGCAGACCTGTCTAAGGAGTATTAACTATCTTATTGATTTCTTTTATTTTACCATACTAAGTGGTATATATCCACTGCATTAACTTTTATTACTTATAATCTTTCTTGTTCTTGTTACATAGGCATACAATTCCTATGTTATTCTTACTACTCTTTTTTCACAAATCTTACCCACCAGAACGCCATAATTCCTTTACGATTCCACCAGTCTCAATACATATCCTGTGATTATGATAATATGGGCCCATATTACCATAATCACCTACACATATCGATTCTGCTGTTACCACAAGGTCTCATGGGACACTGGTTCATTTAACATATAAAACCATTATAAGTACATGGTGATCAATTATAGAAATCTTACTACTTTATAAACATAGTCTTTAATAAATTTAGACGGTTATGGAAAATATCATATAATTTTCCTAACGGTTAGATTTTTGCTCACTTTAAATGTTAGCTTAACACTTCTTAGTGTTATATATCTACATATTTTAAATAATGCATAATGTCTTAATCATTTAAGACATCATATAGCATACTTTCATGAACTAACATTCATATAGCATGAGTTTAAGCCTAGGAGTGGAACAAGCCAATCCTAATTCGCTTAAACTATGGCTCTGATACCAACTTGTGACACCCCATTTCTATTGTTTGCAAATACTATGATTTTTCGTATAAATACATGAATACAAAAATACGGTTTATCAAAAACCAATAATTTACATGTTTAAAAAAAACAGTGGGTGTTACAAATCCATACAAAAACTAACCATAGTAAGCAAGAAAGGATTAAACCTTGAGTCCAAGATAGGAGCTAACTCAAGCTCCACTCCAGCTAAACTTCATCCAATTATAGCATAGCATTTTAACCTAGAATACATGGCAAAACATAGAATACGTAAGACAATAATGTCTCGTGAGTTACATGAGTTTTAGACTCAAACCTTTAATTTCTTTTTCCAACTTTTTTATAAAATTTATAACATAAAACTTCTATCAAAACTTTATAGTAATAATATACTATAACTCTTTACTTCTCGAAATCATTTCTTACTATGCTTTACAAAAATAACATCTTTCAAAACTTTATACTAGTAACATACTATAACTCTTTACTTTTCAAAATCACTTCATAACATACTTTACAAAAATAGCTTCTTTCTTACTTTCTTTGACTGGTAAGCTTGCTGGATTTTTATACTTAGGGCTTTAATCACCATAAGTGATACCCCAAGTCTCTATGGCTAGAAAGAACGGATCAATCCTCACCATAGAAGTGCTGAGGCGATCTACTTCGCGATGGGGCGTTTTCCCCAGTAGACCCCTTACCTAACCCGGGTAGGTTGGAACATAGTTCCCTTACTAACGCTGCTTGCTACAATTACCAGTCATACAAAATACTTGCTGTTTGCTTGAACATTTCTCATATACATATAACTTGTGGCTAGGTGCCAAACTACATCATTTTATGTCTTTATGGCTAGATGCCAAATATAGCTTTTATCACATAATAATCATATGTTTAAAACATATTTTTCTAACATGCTAAGCTTTATGCCAAAACATACTTTCCAACATCTTATGGCTATATGCCATTCATACTCGAAAACAAATACAATTTGTAACCAAAACATACTTTTTAAACATCTTGTGGCTATATGCCATTCATACTCGAAAACATATATAACTTGTAGTTCAAAACATAACTTCAAATATAGCATTATACTTTCATAACAAGTTAGAAATAATACTCTTGCATATAATTTCACATATAGAAATTTTATAAGAAATCTTGAAAATACTTACTTGCCATGTACCCCAAAATGGGTAAAAATACTACATGTACTCACCTTGTATAGTTAGAGAAGTCTAACTAGAATCACTTCTTCCCGTTGTGTTTTCCTTTCCTTCAACTTTACTCCTTAATACCTAAGGAGTTCATTTAACATTCTAGTTAATACAAGCTAGGCCTTAGTAACAATTAAAGACCTCTTAATCTACATCGTAATAGATTAATATCACATTATTAACTCATTTTTAGATTTTGACATCTAAGACGCATGGTCAAAGAATTGACCATAACTCCCAACTCAGAAACCCGAATGGCACAAACTCAAACATTCTGGAAAGTAGACACAATATATAACAAGTCTCGAGAAGGTACCGAGACTTGAATCACACTCTAAGACCTTAGAAAATAAGTAACAAGATTGACAGTGCAATCTGTCACAAATCTGGATTAACGGAGGAATCACCAATTCCATTCCACTTGGGAATGGAATCAAGGGAAACCCTCTTACATAGGCATACTAGATATAACCAAGAGACTACCCTCCGAAATTCAGACCCAAAAGACAAACCAATTAAGAATTAAAAATCATACAATATGAAGGAAATGGGTAGCAACATTTCTGTCACAACACAACATAGGTTGACAAGATTTGTCCAACAACCTGACTTCTGAAAGGAAATAAGTCAAGCCTTTTGGATGAGTTGCACTAGACATGAATATAAAGCTCTCATCCAAAAATCAAACTCAAAGCATAAGCCAACTGAGAATTAAAAATCGTGCAACAAGGACAATGTGCACAGCTACAATTCTGGTTCAGTCAAAGAGAAGGCATTGGAACCCTAGCTTGCTAATGGAATTGGATCAATCCCTCTGGATGTAACACATTAGACATGAGCATGGAATTTCCCTCAAAATTTCAGACCTAAACTATATACCATTTGGGAAATAAAAATCTCACAAGTTGACCTAGGTGTGCAGCAGCCAATCTGTGGAGGTCGGGTTGCACACACCAAAATCCAAACCAAAACAATGAACTGAGTAAATTCCTTTTGGTCGAGTATGGCTCATGACAAGGTTCTTCTCCACACAAAATTTCAGAACAATCCAGTGAACACACGATTTTAAAAGAATTTCACAACACAATTGGACACAGAAATCATGCTCATGGAAATCGGGTTCAAAACCCTAGAAAACGACTGAATGAGGTCTGAACCCCAACTGATGAACTGAAGAAGACATCGAGACGAAACCATGGGCACTGGAATCACCTAATTTGGACATCGTATGATTTTTCTACGAATTATACAACATAGGACAGATTCTTACCTTAAATTGTTGAAATACTTCTTAGATTAACTAAGGTTTCATGAAGAATTGCCTCAAATCTTCCTCCCATTTGCTTCTCCCGTAGCCTCAAAATGATCAGCCAACAATGGGAGATATTTTCTCTCTTTTATACTTCCCATTTTTACACTCTAGCCCCTCAATTTCCATATCTTGAACTTTGGCCACAAAAATCAATTTTTATCACATAAAATTTAGTTTTCTTACATTTTTAGTCCAAAAACCAAAATATAATGTCAATATGAATCCTACATATGGTCAAATGACCAAATTACCCTTTTATGGTTAAATGACCAAATTACCCTTTTATGGTAAAATGACCAAATTACCCTTTTTCACCAATTTTCTCCAAACTCTTGGAATTTTACTACATTTCCCACTATATTATTTTAAAACTTTTCAAAATATTTTGGTCTTTACCTTAAGTATTTTCTCGAATATAAATTCAAGATTTTTAGGTCGTTACAACCACTTAGATACACAAGCTCTTTCCAAAAATGATATTTCGTCCCTTGTTAAGAAACTAAGAACAAGTTTGCAATTTAAAGGATAGAAGTTTAACCAGGACAAAAGGAGATATGCACCTCAATTGCACAACTAGGATAACTCTAAAATTGTACACAAAAGGTACTCGCCAAAATTAGTCAACTAGGAATTGCACTAATGTTGACCAAAAGGGATGTTTACACCAAATGTGGATTATTTACTCTCTAATAATTTGATTGATTCATCGTGTCAAACCTTTCAAAAGCAAAGTACTTCCATATGTTGAAGATAACTCTACTTGGTTAAAAACCAGAATATAGTGATCGACTAAATTATAATAGCAAACCAATATGATAATAATGACTAAATTGCTAGACTAAACCAAAACAGTTTAATAAGTTCAAATATTCCAAGGTTAAATAACACAAATAAGAAAGATGTCTGACTAAAAGTCGAATAATGTGGTACTTAGCCAAACATGTTGGCTAAAATCTGCATAATTATAGTAAAAATGACTAAAACTGGAAATTAACTACTAAACTAAGAAATAGTGTTCAAGATACTACTTGGTAGGATATTGGTACAATTGGTTTTCTAAAACATTAACACAAACACTCTATTTATAGTTTTAGAAAGGCCTTGAACGAACTTCTGAACGAATTAAAGAATGGAGGAAGACCCATGCATGCTTAATGATAAAAAGGCAACTTGTTGGTAGATTCAGGTTGGACACGACTTGTGTCATCCAAGGCTTATTGGACACGATTCGTGTGTTTCCCCAAAGTAGCTTGCCCTTTTCAATTGACATGATTCATGTCCATTTGGCCTTATAGGACACGACTCTTATGCTTCTTAAAAGTACATTGCCTTCTTAGCTTTGACACGATTTGAGTCCAATCAGTGTAAATGGACATGAATCATGTAAATCATTTGTTGGGAACAAAATTTCCAACTTCTTCAATCTTGGTCTGAGTTACATGAAAATTGTTGTGAGACTTCCTCTTGGTATGCCTTTTAAGTTCCAAGTCCTAAAATCCCTGCAAAACATATCATTTATTCCCACAAAACGGTATTGATCCAAAATAAAATCATTAGTCCAAAAACATGCATAGAGTATATGGTTAAGGGAAAATACGATGCCAAATCATGAAATAAACATGCTAAAATGTGCATTTTTATGCACCTAACAATAAAGTATTTATTTTATATATTTATTTTAGTTGAGAAATAATCAAATTTAGACAAAATTACATAGATAGTCCCCATAGTTTACAAAAGCATAGGTTTAAATCTTATTTTTTTTCCTGACGATGTTGGTCTTTGTGGTTTCAATTTCTTGCATGGTTGGTCTTTAAACCATGTCAAAACTTTGATATGCTCTTTCATTTCTTTTAAATGCTATTTGAACTTAATTACAATGGTCTGACTCTTTTGAAGAAGATGTGTATGCAATGGGGTGTATATCTGGATGCGACCTTATCCACTCCATTCATCCAAGAATAAGGATAAACAATTTCGTTTTAACTTAACTACAATGGTTTAATTATTTTGAAGAAGAGGTGTACACAATTGATTTTACTTCGCCTACTCTAAGGGTACTTTTATGATCGAATTTTACACTCTTTTTATTTATCTACTTTTACTGAATTGCAATTTACATTATTAAATTTAAATGTCCCACCATGCCTACCCACAACCTTTTCATTTCTCTTCAATCGTCCACCACCATCTACTATAACAATTTTCAACCATCTGAAACCATCACAAAGAGATCGACTATGTCTACTTGTACCATATGAAAATTGGATAACCACATGTCGTAAAATCTAAAAACTTTTAATTTGTCAAAGTTTCATTATTCGTCCCGTTGATAGCCATAGATCTATAGTAAAAAAATTGCAAAATGATTTATAATCAAAGCAATCTATAGTAAAATCTAAAAAAATTTAGTTGCTCAAGGTTTTATTGGTTCTATTTATATCAATGAAAAAATCGAGCTAAAAATTTTATACTTAATTTTTTTTTAAATCCAACCTAAATACAAACACATACATAAACACAATAACATGTAAATGCAAACACAGCTAGAATAGGGATTTTTGTAAAACACGTGACTGCGACAAGCAGTACAATTGAGGGAGAGAAGCGAATGAGAAAATTTCGCTCGAGCTCTTCAGCATCGGTGTTGGCGTCAACCATCATCAGCATCATCGGCAGTGTGTGCTTTATAGAATTGGGCAAGGCCTCTTTAGCATTGGTGGATGATTTATAGAAATAACCCATGGCTCTTCAACATCAAAATCAGTGTGTGCTTTACGGAATCGATAGGGCTCATCAGCATCTACATTGGTGGTAAAAACATCGCCAACATGATACGTTTCAGCATCCTTTTATGTAATATTTCCGCCTTCAATGCAAGCATAATTGGAAGAGATTTTTCATCATCGTCATGAGACAGTAATCAATGAGGAGAATGTCGGAGTTGGTTTGTATCGTAGTGTTTACCGAAGGAGATGATTGTGATTGAGAGATAATGTAGGTGATGGGAGTGGACAACAACCATTGAGAACATATTAGGGTTAGCTTAATATATTTATATAATAAATATTAATATAAATAAAACATAATTCATAAAAAGTTATAAAGCGTTTAATCAGGGTTAAAATAGTAATTTTAAATCAAATTTGTAACAAATCAAAACCACAAGGACTAACCACGTAAGAAATTAAAACCAAAGGACCATCCACATCAAGAAAAAATGTTAATAACTGAACTTATGAGTTTTTGTAAACCACATAGACAATTTATGTAAGTTTGTCTAAAATTTATCTTATAAATATTCATTATTTGTTCCGGATCTTTATGATTTGACAATCTCATTTATATATATCTTATAAATATTCATTATTTGTTCCGGATCTATATATTAATTTCTTGCATATTATTCCAGCATAAAGTTTTGAAGTATTGACATGCAAGCAGATGAAAGAGTTTGGGATCATTGTCACTTGACGTGGAACATATACAACACCTCGTAATGGCAAACGATAGAAAACATCAAAAATAAACTATTATATCACGAAATAAGACAAAGTTCATCATGCCCACTACTACTGTCGCCTTCAACCAAGATGAAGATGGCCTGGATGACTTTCAACAAAATCCAAAATGATGAAGACAAGCAAGATGCATGCAATGAAGTCGATGAAAATGAATAGTACGAAGACATATATTGTATTTTTAAAAGATATAAGTTCCATCATTTTTCTGTTTTTGTATTTTTCAATATCTATTTGATTAAAAAATTGTTATATAGTTTTTTTTTTTTTTTTTCCAATTTTTAGAAGAAAAAAAAATGGGTTAGGCCGTTAGGGTGCGGTTAACCAAGGCCTGGTGAAGAGCAGGTTAAACTTATTATAACTTTCAGTGAACAGCGCCCATGGCCCAAGGCCGGTTTCTTTTAGCCCGGTTAGACAATAGTCACCATTCACCAATTTGGTGCACCTCTATCTTTCATTAACCCGTTGTCATGTGGCTGCAATTAGCAATCGTGATTGGCCCACTTATTTCCTACCAAAATAAGTACATAACCCATCAAAATAGGTACATAACCCATCAAGTTTAATTTGGCCCAGGTTCGATTTTAAAGACACTTACTGACAATTCTTTACTTTTACCCTTGTGACATGCTATCAAAGATTTTCAGGTTATCATGAAATAAAATGTGCAAAAAAACCTTAAGTTTGTAATTTTTTTATGTTTTTACCTTAAATATTTTTTTTATATTATACGTATTTATGAAACAAAAAATTTATTCAAAACATGAAAATACATATTTATACATTAAAAAATATTTCTTAACATCGTATTTACGTTTTTTAAAAAATGATAATTATGGTATAAGTTTTTTTTTACCGATTTATACGGTTTAAAAAGTAAAATTATATTTACATTTTTATATAACAATGAAAATCTAACTTTCTTAAAATCGTTTTTTATGTTTTTTAAAATATATAAATATATTTTTTGAAGTATTACTAGATAAACTTATAGTTTAAACAACAATTGTCTCCACTTCCACAAACATTTATTTAAAATGAGGATTAGGGTGCCCGCGCGTTGCAGCGGGTATTAATGGAGAAAATTAGTAGGAACATGCGATATATACATTAGATGCATAACTTTCGGTAGTGTTAGTTGAGAGTATATATGCATGCATTAAAAAACGAAGCTATGCTAGAAGAGTGGAGCTAATGCTACTGTTTGTGTTTATATGTTTTTTATATTACATCCAAAAACATGGGGAGAGTGTTTCTTTGCATTAACTCCCAAAAAGTACAATACATGGCTGACTAATGTTGTGCTTCTTCAAATTTCTCTTTTCCTGGTCTATATTTATTTTTTTGTTTCTGGCTTTTCGGTTTCAGTCGAAGAGAACCTCTTTGTTGTAGCAGGCGATGCTGCTGTTTTTAGAGCTAATATAAATGAATATTAGTATGATGTAACAAATGGTTTTTTTTAATGAAATGGTCGCAAAGGAATCTAACCTGGTTGATATCTTTGTCGATTAGAATGTTGTCATTATACGACAATGTAAAATAATACAAAAATAAAAAACCCCTATGCAACATTTGTTGGATTAGGTGTCTAAGCAATGACTATAATTGATATATATTTAATTGATGGTAGCAAAGCCTTTTTGGGTTGCCCTCATAGCTAGTAATTTGACAGAATAGCCTTTAGAGAGAAATTGATTTATTATGTGATTAATAAATCAATATAAATAATTTGTTAATATATTATGAGGATAATATATTAATTAGAAATTGTATTATTTAATTAATAATTAATTAGAAATTAATTAGAATTAATTTGGTGATTAATTGGATTAATTAAAAGTGCAGGGGCTGAATTGTAATTATACAATAGTTGAGTAGTGAATAGTTTTGGCAGGTCTTATGGTTGGCGAAATTAAGGAAAGATAAATCCTTAATTTCGAAATCCATATGTAGATAAATAGGAGTTTGAATTAAAAGATAAAATGTTTATCTCGTTTGAATTCAAATAAGGTTTATCCATAAGGCTTATCTCTTAAACCCTTGGAACCTATAAATAGGGGTTCCTAGCTCCCCCTTTTCTGCGTCATTCTGTCATACTCTCTTTACTCTCTCTGGTTTTATTTTTGATTGCTTTGGGTGTGAACCATTAGAGGCACGACGCTTGTGGTGCTCGCTTCCAAAAGATTAAACAAAATGTTAGTATTTTTCTTTTAATCCTTTAGTAAATTTCGATAATGCCTTATGTATTAGTTATAGGTTCAAATAGTGAAAACGTAGATCCAATTAGGTTGCATGTGAACTTAAGGGTTAGGTTTATTTGTTTTGCCTAAAACCTATCAGTGGTATCAGGGCTATTTGGTTTGTTTTTTGTTTGAATTTGCTATAATTGTTATACCTTTTGAATTAGGGTTTATAGAAATTAAACCCTAACGGCTTAATTATCGATTTTGGGGCTAGGGTTTCAGAAACCCTAGCCTTCCCCCTTGATTTCGATTTCTGCTAGGGTTTTAGAGGGTTTTTCTATTTTTGGTAAATATGATTAATAAATTGATAACCCTATAACCTTTATGTGTTTTTCAGAATTAGTGGGTAAAGGATGGGATTAAATTAATTTGATTAATTTGTTGATCCCTATCTGATTTAATTTATTTAATTAATTGTTAATTAAAAGATAAACATTAAATCAATTAAGGGTTAAATTTAAATTTAACTTAAAAGGTTAATTTCGAAAATTTAAATAGATAAACCAAAATATTTTTAAAAGGTTTAAGATACATCTTATATATATTACTATTAAAAGTTAATATTTATATGTATAAGAATTGGTCAGTTAAATCGCTAGTATGCCTCATTCACGAAGCTGATCTATAAGGGGGGTATAAGGAAACTGCCTATAAAATGGCTGTTGAATGAGTGTCTACTCTCACCCCTCGCTTCTTTGATTAGTGGATGGTCGTTAGTAGAACGGATTTGATAGGACTACTTAATCTCATTAAAAGTATAATGTTATTAATAAAAGTACTAGAACCATTTTTTATAAAATCTCAAATCTAGTTACTTTAGAAAAAATGTGAAAGATATGCTAACCCCTGAAATTGCACATTACACTTTATTAGTCATTAATGGAGCGTGTGTGGTTTACCGACACACTAATTGGGACCAATAAAGAGTTGTAATGGGTATCTTATAAATTATCATTGTTGATGGAACGCGTGTGGTTTACCGGTACATCAATTTGAGATGATAAACGACATTGAGGTTACCAAGCTAACTTGCATGGTTATTCACATCTTGTTTGTGATGCTCGGTATCCCAGTCACAAATGGAAGAGCATAGTCTGAGATTAAACATGCCATTAAACAGTTCAATGAATCTCAAAGATCTAGGAATTTCACTTAATATGATTATCTTCCGCGGTGGAATTGGTGAATCGTGATTCACCTACCTTTATAAAAGTTACAATTAGATTACGACATCCCTCTTCTAAGTTCTGAATTATATAGTTGGGTCCTAGCCTTAATATTTATTTTGGGTTAATATATTAAGGAATATGTATATCTAATTTAAAAACTACCTTTCTTTTATAGATGTCTTCCTCTGCTGATGCTTCTACTCCCCAACCCGTATCCCACTCCAACAACCACTTCTCTTCGATCCTCTCGTTGTGCTCTAAGCTGACATTAGGTGACACCAATTACAACAATTGGATGCGTAATATCAAGATGGTTCTGAGATTTGAGGAAAGAGAGTATGTTCTCGAGAAAGAGCTCATCGAGGTTGATCAAGATACAGCTACTACTGAGGAATATGCCTCATATAAGAAACATTACGATGACGCAACCAAAGTGGCCTGCATCATGGTTGCTACAATGGTCCCAAAATTGCAAAGGTTTTACGATGTAACACCCGACTTATTAACAAAAACACCCCAAAATTTTTTCATTTTTCATACCAAATATTTTACAAATAAAACCATAAGTATGGGGTTTTAGTTAATACAATACGAGTACAAGAGTATCACGAAGTACAATACATAATATTATACATTCTTCAAGCCGGGTCGTTACTTTAAACACTAAGTCCTCAGTCACGGACTTTATCCTTTCCCTTTGCGGGATCACGCTCACCTGCAGGGACATATCAATAAAACTGTGAGCTATAAAGCCCAATGAGTAATCAAACAAATATACATGCATATATAAGAGAATAACAACAATTAAACTCTTAACAGTTTTTGTCCCAAAAGTCATAGTCATCGCTGACCGCACCGTATATCATAGCCATAAAAGGCCGCACCAAAATATCATAGCCCGAAGGCCGCACCAGAAAATCATAGCCCGAAGGCCGCACCAGAAAATCATAGCCCGAAGGCCGCACCAGAAAATCATAGCCCGAAGGCCGCACCAGAAAATCATAGCCCGAAGGCCGCACCAGTTTAGGTTCAATAACCCAATATCATGGTCCTAAGACCGCACCATTTAATGTCAAAGATAGTAATCCTAGCCAACAAGGCTGCACCAATATATCATACTAGATATAGTCAAGATTACTCACCTGAAGGTTTGCTACAACTAGCGTTTGTTGTTCCTTGCCTCGAAATGAAATCCGTAGGATTTTGTCCCGTACCTATAATTCCATTCATTTCAAAATGATTATAGGTTAATTTACCGTTTCAGTTGGTTCTAGTGCACAAGAGTCTAATATAAGACAATTTCCAAGCATTAACCATTGATATAAAAATTTAATACACTTCCCGAAATACGCGTATTCTGCTACAGTACTTTCGGGAGGTCGTATTCGTATTCCGATAATTTTCCATGAAGTTTCACAACATATTAGACCTATTTTTAAAACTTCAGGTCAATCGGATAAGCCTAGCATTGAAATCAAACTTGGAAAATGCACTAAAATTTAACAGAGGTGAAATGGCTTGCTGCCGCGAGATCGGGTCGCGATCGACCCCTGGGTCGGGTCGCGATCCTTGCGACTCCAGGCAGTGAGCTCCGAATTTTGAGCTAAAAACCCCATTTTCCTCTTGTTAAGCACTTATTGCTCGACTTAATCACAATGAAATGTTCCAAGACCAAAACCTTTGATTATTAACTAGTTTTAAACCATAAAATGCTCAAATTAAATTCCATTTCTAATTTTTCCCGTTTTTGCATTTTTGATCTAAAACCAAAATTATTGAATTCTACTTGCTTCTAATGATTTCTTTCAGTCATTATAGCATCTAGAGCTCATTTTAATCCATTAGAATCATGTTTATCACAAGAACTCATCATCTAGGGTTCTTGATCAAAATCTCAATTCTTGAACAATAGCAACCTACTTCCATTTTCTTGAATTAAGTCCTTATTAGTATGACTTAATGGAAGTATTACACCAACTTAACCACATAATCATAACTGCAATTGCAGTTTTTGAGTTCTACAAAACTCATCAAGAACAACTAGTCAAGAACTTGGATTACTTACCTTTCAAGCTTCCAATTCCACCCTTTGAAGTTATAATCCGATTTTGTAAACTTCAATCTTCAAGAATGCTCCAAATTTCTTCAACGATCGCTCAAAAATCCTCTCCCGTAACCTCTCAATGCACACAATTGGGACAAGTTTCCAAGCTTTTATACCTCCAAAATTTACATTTTGGTCCTTGAAGTTGCATTTTTAGGACTTTTGCCACAATTTACAAAATAAATGACAAAATCACATTTTTATAACATTTTAAGTCCAAGACTCAAAATATTATTACCAAACAAGTCCTTTTCTGTCCAAAAGACCAAATTACCCTTTTGAGGTAAAATGACCATTTTGCACTTTTTATTATAATTATATAATAAACATGTTGTTGGCGTTACAAATTCTCCCCTCCTTTAAGAGATTTCGTCCCCGAAATCATACAAAAAGTTGAGGGTATTTCTCCCTCATTTCACTTTCGGTAGGGGTGAGCAAAACCGAACCTCGAAACCGAAAAACCGATAAAAACCGACAAAACCGAAACCGAAAAACCGAAACAAAAACAAAAACCGATGGTTTGGGTTTGATTTTTTTTAAAAACCGAAAATTTCGGTTTGGTTCGGTTTTTGGAAATAATAAAACCGAATAACCGAAACCGAAACCGATTATATTAAATATTTAAAAAATATCTATATATTAGACATATTATAAATATATTTGAGTAATTATGTCACATGTACCAATGTAGATGGACTGGTAAGCTGCTGTTTCCCTATTCCAAAGGTCTCAAGTTCGATCCTCGGGATGCCTTCTTTTTCAGCGTTTTCTTTTCTACAGCTTTTCTTTGATTTCTACACATTTCATTTCATCCCACATCGCTGCTTGAATGAAAATATACTTCTGCATCCTCTCTATATAATGATGTCTCAGTTCTTAGGATTTGTAAAGTTGGTTTAGGATTGGGTTCGGGTTTAAACCCGAAACCGAACCGAAGGTAACCAAAAACCAAGAAACCGAACCCATCGGTTTGGGTATTGGGTTGGTTTTAAAATCTTGAAAACCGATACAATCGGTTTGGGTTCGGTTTTTAGTTCGGAACCGACCCAAACCGACCCATGCTCATCCCTAACTTTCGGTCTCCCATGTCATGTCGGAACCTTTGTGATGACGCCAAAGTACTTTTACCATGCTGATCTTCTTGTTTCGCAGCTGTCTTATCTTGCGGTCTATCACCCGCTCGGGTTGTTCCGGGTATCTCAACTTTTCATCTACCTCAATTTCAGCAAGGGGTATGTGTTGAGACTTTTCAAACAACGTTTTCCTCAAGTGGGACACATGGAATACATCATGTATACCATGAATTTCATCAGGTAACTCCAATCTATACGCCACGACTCCAACTCTTTGGGATATACGGAAAGGTCCAATGAAGCGAGGACTCAACTTCCCTTTCTTCCCAAAACGTATTAAGCCTTTCCAAGGGGATACTTTGAGCATTACCATATCTCCTACTTGGAATTCTATCAGTTTCACCCGTTTGTCCGCATACTGTTTCTGTCTATTCTGAGCTACCTTCAAATTTTCGCGTATCAGTTTGATCTTTTCTTCAGTCTGTGCTACAATTTCGGGTCCAGCCAACGGCTTTTCCCCAACTTCAGTCCAGCAGGTCGGAGTACGGCACGGTGCTCCATACAAGGCTTCATACGGGGCCATCTGAATGCTAGAATGATAGCTGTTATTGTACGCGAATTCCACCAAAGGCAAATGATCTTCCCAGCTTCCACCGAAGTCAATGACACAAGTTCTCAACATATCTTCCAAAGTTTGAATGGTTCTTTCACTTTGGCCATCGGTCTGCGGGTGGTATGCTGTACTGATAAGTACTTTTGTACCCAATTGCTTTTGAAGACTTTGCCAAAAATGGGAAGTAAATCTGCTGTCTCGGTCCGACACAATCGATGCTGGTAATCCATGTCGACATATCACTTCATCTATGTAGATTTTCGCCAGTTGATCTACGCTGTACTTTTCTTTATATGGTATGAACTGTGCCGATTTGGTCAATCGATCAACAATCACCCATATAGAATCATAACCTCGCGGTGTCCGCGGCAACTTTGTCACAAAATCCATAGTAATATGGTCCCATTTCTTCTCTGGAACCGGCAATGGTTGTATTTCCCCGTACGGTTTCTGATGGTTTGACTTAACTTGCAGACAAGTCAAACATCTTTGCACGTATCTTCCGATGTCTCTCTTCATTCCAGGCCACCAATACATCGGTTTTAACGTCCGATACATCTTGGTACTGCCCGGATGAACTGCATATCGGCTATAATGGGCATCTTCTAGAAGCAAATTCCGCGCTTCTCCTTGTTTTGGAACCCATATTCGACCTCTAAAGGTCTTCAATTTCTGAGCATTTTCTTCCGGATGCTTCAAATATCCAACCATTCTTTCGCTTTTTACATTCGCCGGCTTACACGCTTCTTCTTGTGCTGCACGAATCAATCCTGGTAACCAGCTTACTACACCCATGCATGCGGATGTAACTTCCAGAGGAGCTTCTTTTCTGCTTAGAGCATCTGCCACCACGTTCGCCTTGCCAGGGTGGTACTGAATTTCACAATCAAAGTCTTTCAACAGATCCATCCACCTTTGCTGTCTCATATTAAGCTCTTTTTGATCAAATAAATACTTCAGGCTTTTATGATCAGTGTAAATGACAAACTTCACACCGTATAAATAGTGCCTCCACAGCTTCAATGCTAGAACCACCGCAGCTAATTCCAGATCATGAACTGGATACTTCTTCTCGGCATCTTTTAATTGGCGGGACGCATAGGCTATGACCCGACCTTTCTGCATTAGAACACACCCAAGACCAATTCTAGAAGCATCGCTGTAAATCACATATTCTTCTCCGCTTTGTGGTAAAGCCAACACCGGTGCTTCACATAAAGCTTGTTTCAACTTCTGAAATGCTTCTCGTTGTTTTTCGGCCCACGTGAACTTTTCACCTTTCTTGGTCAACTTGGTCAACGGAGCAGCTATCGAGGAGAAATTCTCAACAAATCTTCTGTAATAGCCTGCCAAACCAAGAAAACTCCGTATTTCAGTGGGACTTCTAGGCGGTTCCCATTTCATCACGACGTCAACCTTTGCTGGATCTACTTTCACCCCCTCGGCATTAATTACATGGCCAAGAAATTGAACTTCCCTTAGCCAAAACTCACACTTGGAGAATTTCGCATACAGCTTTTCTTGGCGAAGCAGCTCTAACATCTGGCGAAGGTGAACCTCATGTTCAGCTTGGCTTCGGGAGTACACCAAGATGTCATCAATAAACACTATGACCGAGGTATCAAGGAACGGACGACACACTCGGTTCATAAGATCCATGAATACGGCTGGAGCATTGGTTAACCCAAAAGGCATCACCAAAAACTCATAATGACCGTATCTCGTTCGGAAAGCTGTCTTCGGAATGTCAGCTTCTCTTATCTTCAGCTGGTGATAACCCGACCTCAGGTCAATCTTGGAAAAGTAGGACGCGCCTTGCAGCTGGTCAAACAAGTCATCTATTCTGGGTAGCGGGTACTTATTCTTCACCGTGATCTTGTTTAATTCCCGATAGTCAATACACATGCGCATTGACCCATCTTTCTTCTTAACAAACAGAATAGGGGCTCCCCAAGGCGATGTACTCAGTCTAATAAAACCCCTGTCTAACAATTCTTCCAGTTGCTTTCGCTGTTCCACCATCTCTGAAGGTGGTAAACGGTATGGAGCTCGGGCAACAGGTGCAGCTCCTGGAATTAGTTCAATCGTGAACTCAACCTGTCGATCTGGTGGCAAGCCTGGAAGTTCGTCTGGAAACACATCTGGGAACTCATTCACCACATTCACATTCGCTACCCCCACTTTAATCGGTTGAGCCACCGATACATAATCTAAATAGGACATCCCTCCTTTACTGATACAGCTTCGAGCCTGAGCAAAGGAGATGACTGGCATTCTCAACCGAGGTCGTTCACCCTGAATCTTTATGCATTCTCCCTCCGGCGTTAACACTGTGATGTTTTTGTTTCTACAATCCATGTTAGCATAATTCGTTGCTAACCAATCCATTCCCACAATTACACCAAATTCATTGGTAGTCATCGGCTTCAAATCTATAGGGAAAACGGTCCCGTAGATTTTAAGCTGACAACCTTCCAGGTGTTCGGAAACCCAAACATATCTACCATCTGCTATAGCTACTTCCAAGCTTTCATCCATTGGTGTTAACGGTACATTCAGGCGAGACAACAAAGACTCTGATACAAAACAGTGTGTAGCCCCCGGATCAAAAATAACATATACAGGTTTGGAATTAAGAGTGAAGATACCTGTCACCACATCTGTCTTCTCACGGGCTTCCTCCACAGTCATCTGGAAAGCTCGCGAGGCCACAGGTCGTCCCCTGTTCTTCGACTCTTCTTTCTTTCCCACTTGATCATCCCTGGGTCTTTCACTGTATGCTCCAGATTTCAGTTGGGGACAGTTCAGGCGAAGATGATCCGTGGCTCCACATTGGTAACATCTACGCTCCGCCCGACAGTTAATGGCTTCATGTCCCGGTTTTCAACAGTTTCGACAATTCACAGGTATAGTGTTGACCCGGCAACTCCCGGAGTGCCTTTTTCTGCATTTTTCACACCACTTTCCTTCGTCCCTCTGGCCTTTACCTTTGGACCCGGTTTGCTGCGACTTTTTCTGAGGCGTCCAACCTTGGTCTTCCGCCTTTCGTTTAGTCTCCACGACCTTCTTTTCGTTTTCTTGTCGCTTTAATTCTGTTTTTCTTTCTGTGGCTCGATCCACCACTTGCCGGAAAGTAGGTAATTTCAGCGGTTGCACGATTTCCCTGATTTGGGTCGTCAACCCCCAGATATATTTATCGATCTTTCTCTTTTCAGTATAGATGTGGTGTTCTGCAAACCTAGCTTTCTCCAGAAAGCTAAGAGTATATTCCTGAACAGATCGGGAACCCTGTTCCAGGTGTAGGAATTCATCCTCCAATTGCTTTATCGCTACTTCAGAACAGTATTCTTCATTGAACTTAATCTTGAACTGTTCCCACGGTACTGATTCGGTTGGATCAAGATTCAAAGACTTATAGTAAATCTGCCACCAGTGTAGTGCACCGCTGGTGAGTTGGTTCGTGGCAAATTCCACTTTATCATCATCCGCACATTTGCTTACTCGGAACACCTTCTCGATATGCATGATCCATTCCATAGCTTTGACTGGATCATCTGTCCCCGAGAATTCCTTTGGTTTACAACCAAGGAAGGCTTTATACGTACACCCAACTTTCTTTATCTAGGCTTCCCCACCTTGAGTTTCTTTTACTGCCCGGACACGACTTTCTCCTTGGCTTTCATCTTCCGGCTGCCTGTCATGAACACTTTTTGCAGCCTCTTCAGTAGGATCAGGATTTACACTCGGGTTGGGATTGCCACTCGGGTTAGGATTGCCACTCGGGTTAGGATTGCCACTCGGGTGGGGATTGTTCGTTAACGTAGGCATCATTTGCCTAACCACTTCTTCCACTATCGCCCGAATATCAGGTGGATTTTGTCCCACCGGTTCCCGTGCTGGTGCTCTTCGCCCAACAGAGCCGTGTGACCGAGCTGGTCCACTACTTGCAGTTCTACGCGAATTCGCACCAGTAGGATTACTTCGTGTATTTCTCATACTTCAAAATTTTTAGCAAACCGTTAGGTTACATATATAATAACAAACTTATATATATCTAACAGTACATTTGTCCAGTTTCTCTCAAGGTTTAAGTCCAGGAATCTAATCTAAGACACCTAGTTCACTTAAACCACGGCTCTGATACCAACTTGTAACACCCGACTTATTAACAAAAACACCCCAAAAATTTTTCATTTTTCATACCAAATATTTTACAAATAAAACCATAAGTATGGGGTTTTAGTTAATACAATACGAGTACAAGAGTATCACGAAGTACAATACATAATATTATACATTCTTCAAGCCGGGTCGTTACTTTAAACACTAAGTCCTCAGTCACGGACTTTATCCTTTCCCTTTGCGGGATCACGCTCACCTGCAGGGACATATCAATAAAACTGTGAGCTATAAAGCCCAATGAGTAATCAAACAAATATACATGCATATATAAGAGAATAACAACAATTAAACTCTTAACAGTTTTTGTCCCAAAAGTCATAGTCATCGCTGACCGCACCGTATATCATAGCCATAAAAGGCCGCACCAAAATATCATAGCCCGAAGGCCGCACCAGAAAATCATAGCCCGAAGGCCGCACCAGAAAATCATAGCCCGAAGGCCGCACCAGAAAATCATAGCCCGAAGGCCGCACCAGAAAATCATAGCCCGAAGGCCGCACCAGTTTAGGTTCAATAACCTAATATCATGGTCCTAAGACCGCACCATTTAATGTCAAAGATAGTAATCCTAGCCAACAAGGCTGCACCAATATATCATACTAGATATAGTCAAGATTACTCACCTGAAGGTTTGCTACAACTAGCGTTTGTTGTTCCTTGCCTCGAAATGAAATCCGTAGGATTTTGTCCCGTACCTATAATTCCTTTCATTTCAAAATGATTATAGGTTAATTTACCGTTTCAGTTGGTTCTAGTGCACAAGAGTCTAATATAAGACAATTTCCAAGCATTAACCATTGATATAAAAATTTAATACACTTCCCGAAATACGCGTATTCTGCTACAGTACTTTCGGGAGGTCGTATTCGTATTCAGATAATTTTCCATGAAGTTTCACAACATATTAGACCTATTTTTAAAATTTCAGGTCAATCAGATAAGCCTAGCATTGAAATCAAACTTGGAAAATGCACTAAAATTTAACAGAGGTGAAATGGCTTGCTGCCGCGAGATCGGGTCACTATCGACCCCTGGGTCGGGTCGCGATCCTTGCGACTCCAGGCAGTGAGCTCCGAATTTTGAGCTAAAAACCCCATTTTCCTCTTGTTAAGCACTTATTGCTCGACTTAATCACAAGGAAATGTTCCAAGACCAAAACCTTTGATTATTAACTAGTTTTAAACCATAAAATGCTCAAATTAAATTCCATTTCTAATTTTTTCCCGTTTTTGCATTTTTGATCTAAAACCAAAATTATTGAATTCTACTTGCTTCTAATGATTTCTTTCAGTCATTATAGCATCTAGAACTCATTTTAATCCATTAGAATCATGTTTATCACAAGAACTCATCATCTAGGGTTCTTGATCAAAATCCCAATTCTTGAACAATAGCAACCTACTTCCATTTTCTTGAATTAAGTCCTTATTAGTATGACTTAATGGAAGTATTACACCAACTTAACCACATAATCATAACTGCAATTGCAGTTTTTGAGTTCTACAAAACTCATCAAGAACAACTAGTCAAGAACTTGGATTACTTACCTTTCAAGCTTCCAATTCCACCCTTTGAAGTTATAATCCGATTTTGTAAACTTCAATCTTCAAGAATGCTCCAATTTTCTTCAACGATCGCTCAAAAATCCTCTCCTGTAACCTCTCAAAATCTTCTCACAATTGGGAGAAGCTTCCAAGCTTTTATACCTCCAAAATTTACATTTTGGTCCTTGAAGTTGCATTTTTAGGACTTTTGCCACAATTTACAAAATAAATGACAAAATCACATTTTTATAACATTTTAAGTCCAAGACTCAAAATATTATTACCAAACAAGTCCTTTTCTATCCAAAAGACCAAATTACCCTTTTGAGGTAAAATGACCATTTTGCCCTTTTTATTATAATTATATAATAAACATGTTTTTGGCGTTACAGACGAAGACTACTGGCCATACGAGATGAACAAGGACCTTATGGAAAAGTTCCGTAAGCGAGCTCGTTAGGAAAAGTATGAGGTAGTCCGAGCCCTTATGGCTTGTAAACTGAAGGAAGAAGAGTCCATTTGCACCCACGTGCAAAGAATGCAGAGATACGTGGAAAGGCTTCAGAAGCTTAACATGCATTTCGATGAGGAGCTGGCTATTGATATAGTCCTTAACTCCTTGCCAAGTTGTTATGATCAGTTCATCTTGGCTTATCATTTGAACAACAATCAGACCACTTTGGCTGAATTGCACAACATGCTGCAGACCCTTGAGAACCGAATGAAGGGTAAAGGTATACCCTCCGCCAGTGCTCCTGTCATGGCTATTGGTCAGGGAAGAGGGAAAATGAGGAAAGGTCCTCCCAAGCAGAATTGGAAAGGCAAGGCTCATGTCGGGTCATCCAGTAATGGCCCAAGAGCCAGGCCCAGTTATGACACTTCTCATGTCTCGATCACCAAAGAGGCCGACTGTTTTTACTACAACGAGAAGGGCCACTGGAAACGAAGCTGCCCTAAGTACTTGCAGTACATCAAGGATGGCAAAGTGAAGCCATCGTCAGCAGGTATGACAACGCCTATCAATATCAAGTATTTTAGTCGTTGTTAGGCCCTATTCTTGGTGAATTTATATCATAGTTGTAGTGGTATTTCTCAGTTTTTGTGCTAGTGCTTGTGTGCAAGAAAATGTTAAAAACAGGGACTAAAAGCGGACAAAATGGAAGAAGTTTGGATTAAAGCTATATCAGTCGAATTCATACGCGCGTCGTGGGAAAGGTGATATGCGCGTCGCGCCACGTCAAGGGTCAGACGATTCAAAAAGCAAAAAAACGGGGATGAGGCAACACGCGCGTCGCGGTTCTATATTTTGCACGCCGCGGATCGACATATTTTTCAAGTATAAATAGAGGTCATTAGGTCGAAAATTGGAGGCGAATAACGAACCCTAAGGTGGACTTAAGGCTTCTTTGACTCAAGGATTCGGAATTCCAGCAACACTTTCGGTATTTTTATGTTTTCACTTTTAATTTAATGTTATTTAGTTTAGTTTAGCCTTTAGTCTATTGTTTCTGGATTGCTCAGATCAATAGCAGTAGTTTAAGTTGTTTATTTTCGGATTTTAGTACCTTGGATCTTCTGTTTTGGTTTTTAATTGAAGCAATCATTCGGTTTATGGTTTTATTGCACCTTAGTCTAGGATTAGATTTGGTTTAGTTTAGTTTATGTTTGAATTGGATTTTGGAACTTGTTTTGGAATTGGGTTTTTGTTTGATTTTTGGAAAAGTAGAGTTAGTCCCTCTGGCTGTAGCGTGACACTACAGTTGGTAAGCTATCGTCCTATCTTAACCACCAAACTCCCGTGGATCGACCCTTGCTACCGCTATACTAGTGAGTCTGTGAGGTATTTTTCTTATTTTTGACCGCATAACGACCCCTGCGTGTCAAATTTTGGCGCCGTTGCCGGGGAGTTGTGCGCTTTAGGAAAGTGGATCAGTGGTTTTATTTCTTTTGATGTTTGATCTTTTGATTTTCCGTATGTGTACGTCCTCATAATGGGGGATTACATATACCTAGATCAATACGCGTATTATGAAAATCCGGCCGACAACCATTACGAGGATGATTTCAACAATGGATCATTCGATGACAATGGATGGCAGACCAAGGAGCCATCACAACCTGAAAATTCTGCAATTTGGGCCCAATTCTTGGAACTCATGGGTAATACCTACCAAATGCAGAAGGATCAGGCCGATGCTCTTGTAAGATTGCAAGGTTTCTTAGATCAGCTGGAGGAAAATATGGGATCTTCACCACTTTCGCCAGAACCCGAGGCGAGTGATTTTAATACCAATGATAATGTGTGTGAACCTGCATCACCTGAACATGTGATGGAAGGACATGCACCTTGGGAAAGTCAAGAGTCCACTGAGAGGTTCGAAAATGTTGTTGAGGAAGAGGTTGTAGGTGACAATGCTACCCCTGACTCAACAGCTTTTGATGTTTTTGAACATATTGATCATGTCGATTTGGTGATGAGTGAACCCATACCATCACCAGACAACTCAGTTGAAACGATTATTGGGGACGGGGGCGTAGATGACAATACCACCCCCGACCTTGAGATTTTTGAAAATTTTGAACATTTTGAAAATAAAGATCTGGTAATGGGTGACTTTATACCATCACCAGATAAAACCAGTCGTTCACTCTTGGTACCGATCCACCTGTTGGACGATGATCAAGAAGATGATGACGACGATATGGTCTTTGAAAACAATAAACATGATTTCTTTGGCACTCATGATCCATTCATGAATGGAAAATTAGATGTAATTAATACCATCGATGAGGACATATGGAAGCATCCCGAGATTTTGCCTTCCGATCCCATTCGATTGGAAAATTTTTATAGGTACTATAGACCAAAGCCGCAAGCTGCAGATAATATTTAAGATACGAGCACAAAAGGAAGCACAAAACACTTACTAGAAGCGGCACCGGGTGCTCTCAAAGTCAAGCCGGCGATTTTGAAGAGACAGTGAAGGAAGGACATAACTTGGAGATTTAAAGCAACCTCCAAGAATTCACAGGAATTAATCAGAAAACGACAATCGGGCAACAGTAGAGAAACCAGCAAGCCATTTGATCCAGGAAAGCTGAAGGAACACGGGATCAACAAAGGAACGATCGGAATTGGAAATCAGCGGGAACAGATATGGGACGATCCACCGTAGCCGCAGAAGCACGTCTGGCTGAAGACGTTAAACTTAGCGCTTGTTGGGAGGCAACCCATTCCATAATAGGTAAGATATAGTGTTTTTATGAGTAATTAGGAAATATTATCATCATCATTGCAGGTATTCGTGGTACAAGGCAAGTGTGGGGTCGAACGAAAAACTTTGGAAGATTTAGAAGGCACGACGTGGCAAGGAGTAAAGCGCGACGCACGTTCGCACGTTAACCCGATGCACAGGAGTTGAATTGGACACGCGCGACGCGGTGTGCTCTTATGCACGTCGTGGAATTTGATCGGACAAAAACCGCCTTAAAAGGTAAGACTCATTCATCGCACACACACAACTCACGTCGCGCAACAGAGCAATGATCGACCAAAGAAATTTCATGTATTTTTCTATTGTTTCTAGTCGCTACGATCAAGGTATGTCACTTGAACTCATTTGTGCTAGTTATTACATCTATTTAGCATGCGAAATTGAGTGATTTCTTCAAAAGTAGAAAACTTAGAAAATCGACAATGCCGACTCGTAGGGTGTTGTATTTGCAAAACCCACTGCCTAGGGAGGCTAGTCGGTAGTTAGAGTACCTTGTAGTGGCTTTAGATCGAGTTTAACAGGTGAATACGTTGATTTTTGGAAAAAATTTCGCACCAGACGTATAGCGCGATCCGCAGTGTTCTTGGGCCGCGTCGCGCGTGTCTGTGCGAGGTTTAGGGACTGCTTTTGAAAATATTTTTGTTGTGATTCTTTTGTGTAGATGGAGTTCAGACGAGATCATCCATTCCTTCGATTTTCAGGGATGTTAGATGACACTCCACAGTACGAGGCTCGACTCGATGAGCTACGTTCCCAACCGGCCCTTGCTGCTATTCATTTGGACCGAGCGATACTAGTCCAGGCGAGAATTTGGGCCAAGCTGTTGCCCTTCATTCACCATACTTGGACTGATGGGATACACACATTTACTTGCCGGGGTTGGGACAAGCTCATGGCTACGGCGGACGACGTGGTGTACAAGGAGCTTGTGCTCGAGTTCCTTTCTACTTTCCGATACGCGCCAGCATCACAGGAGGCGCGATCCCAGCTGATCCGATTTAGGCTGGGAGGGGAGAGTAGGGAATGCAACCTCCGGGAGTTCGATAGACGCACCGAGATATACACCGGGGAGGAGAGGAGGCGCATGCACTTTGCGCCTTTCCTGCACGCTTGCTTCAGGGGACAGCCTCAGCGGGAGGCTAACGCAGTTATTTGGGCAGCGATGTCCAACGATTTGTTCCAGGCCGGGTCGGCCAAGGAGAGCCAGCTTTGAATCTATTTTTATGTACAACAACTCCTGGAAATCTCAATTGTGAGGAGTTCGTGTTTTTGTATCCTGTGACAATCGAGTTCCAACAAGCAGTCTACCGTCTAAAGGGTTAACTCTTTCTCCCTTGTTTTGAATCTATTTTTATGTACAACGGGGACATTGTACGGTTTAAGTGTGGGGTGTGGACGGTCGAAAGACTGTTTTTGAAATTTTTGCGGAAATGAGTAGATTTTAAAATTTTTTAGCAAGTTTTCAAAATTTTTTAATAGATTGTAATTTTGAAATGAATAGCTTTTGAGTGTTATAGCATTGGTATTTTTAAGAAATACTATTTAATTGTTATCATGCTATTTGTTTAGTCAAATAAGTTGAGTTTTAGGAATTGGAAAAAATTTAAGATTTGGAGTATTTTAGGATTGGAATTTAGGAAGGAACTGTCAATCAGTGGCCTTTTTTGTTCGAGCCGGTAGGTCTGAAACGGGTGGCCTCGAAAAAGGCACTTATGAACCTTACCACCTAAGATCGTCTGGTTTGGGATGGTATATCTGAAAGCTCGTTACACGGACAACATCGAAAGTCATGGACAATTCTTTAATGACCTTTAGAATCTGAATGAGTATGTACACTCTCTTGTGGACAGAAAATTTGTAATCAATGGTTCTTTAGAAAGTCATGAATTCCAAAGGATATTTTGGTCAGTTTTATCAAAATCATTTTCAATCTAATTCTGGGAACAATAAACTTTGAAACTGAACACATTCAAAAATGTTTGAGTCTTAGTTAAAATCAGTTAAAACTCTCTTTCTTGGGGACAAGCAATGCACAACTGTGGGGTGTTTGACAACGCCTATCAATATCAAGTATTACGAGGATGATTGCAACAATGGATCATTCGATGACAATGGATGGCAGACCGAGGAGCCATCTCAACCTGAAAATTCTGCAATTTGGGCCCAATTCTTGGAACTCATGGGTAATACCTACCAAATGCAGAAGGATCAGGCCGATGCTCTTGTAAGATTGCAAGGTTTCTTAGATCAGCTGGAGGAAAATATGGGATCTTCACCACTTTCGCCAGAACCCGAGGCGAGTGATTTTAATACCAATGATAATGTGTGTGAACCTGCATCACCTGAACATGTGATGGAAGGACATGCACCTTGGGAAAGTCAAGAGTCCACTGAGAGGTTCGAAAATGTTGTTGAGGAAGAGGTTGTAGGTGACAATGCTACCCCTGACTCAACAGATTTTGATGTTTTTGAACATATTGATCATGTCGATTTGGTGATGAGTGAACCCATACCATCACCAGACAACTCAGTTGAAACGATTATTGGGGACGGGGGCGTAGATGACAATACCACCCCCGACCTTGAGATTTTTGAAAATTTTGAACATTTTGAAAATAAAGATCTGGTAATGGGTGACTTTATACCATCACCAGATAAAACAAGTCGTTCACTCTTGGTACCGATCCACCTGTTGGACGATGATCAAGAAGATGATGACGACGATATGGTCTTTGAAAACAATAAACATGATTTCTTTGGCACTCATGATCCATTCATGAATGGAAAATTAGATGTAATTAATACCATCGATGAGGACATATGGAAGCATCCCGAGATTTTGCCTTCCGATCCCATTCGATTGGCAAATTTTTATAGGTACTATAGACCAAAGTCGCAAGCTGTAGATAATATTCAAGATACGAACACAAAAGGAAGCACAAAACACTTACTGGAAGCGGCACCGGGTGCTCTCAAAGTCAAGCCTGCGATTTTGAAGAGACAGTAAAGGAAGGACAGAACTTGGAGATTTAAAGCAACCTCCAAGAATTCACAGGAATTAATCAGAAAACGGCAACCAGGCAGCAGTAGAGGAACCAGCAAGCCATTTGATCCAGGAAAGCTGAAGGAACACGGGATCAACAAAGGAACGGTGGGAATTGGAAATAAGCGGGAACAGATAGGGGACGATCCACCGTAGCCGCAAAAGCACGTCTGGCTGAAGACGTTAAACTTAGCGCTTGTTGGGAGGCAACCCATTCCATAATAGGTTAGATATAGTGTTTTTAGGAGTAATTAGGAAATATCATCATCATCATTGAAGGTATTCGTGGTACAAGGCAAGTGTGGGGTCGAACGAAGAACTTTGGAAGATTTAGAAGGCACGACACGGCAAGGAGTAAAGCGCGAAGCGTGTTTGCACGTTAACCCGATGTGCAGGAGTTGAATTAGACACGCGCGACGCGGTGTACTCTTATGCGTGTCGCGGAATTTGATCGAACAGAAACCGCCTTATAAGGTAAGACTCATTCATCGCACACACACAACTCTCGTCGCGCAATAGAGCAATGATCGACCAAAGAAATTTCACATATTTTTCTCTTGTTTTTAGTCTCTACAATCGAGGTATGTCATTTAAACTCATTTGTGCTAGTTATTACATTCATTTAGGATGCAAAATTGAGTGATTTCTTTAAAAGTAGAAAACTTAGAAAATCGGCAATGCCGACTCGTAGGGTGTTGTATTTGCAAAATCCACACCCTAGGGAGGCTAGTCGGTAGTTAGGGTACCTTGTAGTGGCTTTGGATCGAGCTTAACAGGTGAATACGTTGATTGTTGGAAACAATTTCGCACCAGACGTACGGCGCGACGCGCCGTATTCTTGAGCCTCGTCGCGCGTGTCTGTGCGAGGTGTAGGGACTGATTTTTCAAATATTTTTGTTGTGATTCTTTTGTGCAGATGGAGTTCAGACGAGATCATCAATTCCTTCGATTTCCAGAGATGGTAGATGACACTCCATAGTACGAGGCTCGACTCGATGAGCTTCGTTCCCGACCGGTTCTTGCTCCTCTTCATTTGGACCGAGCGATTCTAGTCCAAACGGGACTTTGGGCCGAGCTGTTGCCCTTCATTCACCGTACTTGGACTACACACACCTTTACTTGCCTAGGCTGGGAAAAGCTCATGGCTACGGAGGACGGCGTGGTGTGCAAGGAGCTTGTGCTCGAGTTCCTTTCTACTTGCCGATATGTGCCAGCATCACAGGAGGCGCGATCCCAGCTAATCTGATTCAGGCTGGGAGGGGAGAGTCGGGAGTGCAACCTCCGGGTGTTCGCTAGAGGCACCGAGATATACATACATATGTGTGGTTGATCTCATACATACAGATGTGTGTGGAACCTTCAGATCAACCACAAGGGATGCTAATCGATTTTATGTGACTTTTACGGATGATTATAGCAGATATGGCTATATCTACTTAATCAAGCATAAGTCAGAAACCTTTGAAAAGTTCAAAGAGTTCATGAATGAAGTCGAGAATCAATTAGGCAGGAAGATAAAGATGCTTAGATCCAATAGAGGCGGTGAGTATCTTAGTATCGAGTTCCACGACTATCTTAAGGAATGTGGAATAGTTTCACAGTTGATTCCTCCTAGGACAACAAAATGGAATGGTGTGGCTGAGAGACGTAACCGGACCTTGTTAGACATGGTCTGTTCCAAGATGAGTCGAGCTTCTCTTCCTATTCACTTCAGGGGGTATGCCTTAGAGACTACCGCCCACATCCTCAATCTTGTCCCTACTACAAAGGTTGCCAAAACACCTCACGAAATATGGACAGGGAAAGTTCCCTCGTTAGCACATATCAAAGTCTGGGGTTGTGAAGCTTTCGTAAGACGAGAGACTCATGACAAACTAGCAGCTAGAAGTGAGAGGTGTATTTTCATTGTTGACCCAAAACAGTCTTTTGGATATTTGTTCTACAGACCGAGCGAGGACGTGGTCTTTGTAGCACGACGAGGATTCTTTCGTGAAAGAGAGCTCATATTCAAAGAGGACAGTGGGAGTACCATTAACCTTGAAGAAATTCAGGAGTCAACCAATGAAGGAACCTTAGAAGATACTAGCACTCAACCAGAGGAAGAAGTTCCTGTTGAGCCAATAAACAATTCATTACCTCTTAGATGCTCCGGTAGAGTTAGCATGCCGCCCAAGTTT
Source organism: Cichorium intybus (assembly GCA_023525715.1). Lineage (NCBI taxonomy): Eukaryota > Viridiplantae > Streptophyta > Magnoliopsida > Asterales > Asteraceae > Cichorium > Cichorium intybus. Next base: position 156,078,848 of record CM042011.1, on the reverse strand, counting down.
TATGGTTTCCATATAACTACGGATGGTGACACGTTTGTCAGTGATAGGACACTGGTGAATTTGGATGAGCCAGCTAACTACAAGGAAGCAGTGGCAGGCCCTGAGGCTCCTAAATGGATTCCGTTATCATGTTTGGTTGGTTTGAAGGGATGGAATGTGTTATCTTGTTAGTAAATCAGCTCGGTAGACACCTGGCATTGAAGCTAATGCCCTTGCAAGTTCCACAACATACCTAACCTAAGAAAATCTAAAAAATCAGCAAAAAAGAAACAAAAGAGTAGACTAGAATTGTTGAAAGTTACCAAACCGTCTGTATCAGAATCGCATCCAAGTTCCATGTTTTCACCGGTTATTAATCCATGAAGACTGTAGAATGAGTGTTAGGATGTGATATTAGGTTAGTTGGTTGATAAGAGTAAAGAAGGGAATACAAAGATGATTGGAAATTTGTACCTTATTAATACAAGATAGAGTTTTTCCCCTTTTATTGATTAGCCCATGCTTCCATGGCATCAATGGAGGACATTCTAGGCAAACGACCTCTGTGGCTTTCACCATGGTGAGATACATCACTGATGGTTTCTCCTTATCGCAATTGTTTCTCTGCGAACTTTCCGCGTTCAATAAGGCGTTTGGTTGTTGTGTGAGCTTCCTCATGTTCAAGCTGATAAACAATCAAAAATAGTTCATCTTTCTATTTATGTAGGAAATTCGTCAATCTACATATGCTATAAGTGTAGATGTATTTCTGTAGATTTTATAGATGACAAACGGTTCAGGCAGATTGTTGAGAGATCGAAACTGATTTAAAAATTTGAGCTTCTTTTTACGACAGTCTGTTCAGATGAAATTAACCGACTTAATCAACAGCCAATTGCGTAAGAAACAAAATTGAGAAAAAAAATTAACAATTTAATAAGTAATGATGTAAGAACCTGTTTTTTCTGTAGAGCTAAATTCCAAATCCTCCAACACATATTCTCAAGCCTGGTGTTCCTCTCTCCTTCAAGAGGTGCAAGAATCTTCTCGATCAGTGGTACCTCCAATGAACAACATAAACCCAGCACATCGAAGTAGTTTTTCTCTAAATCCTTCTGCGAATCTTCCTTCATCTATGTGTATCACAAATCTCCAATCAGAGACTCTAATTGGATGAGCGATGTAAGATTTTAGGGCAAAAAACCGAGAGTAGGTGTGCAGAACCGATGAACGAAGTAAATGGTCGCGGTGAGAGGAGATAGTGGTTATTTGTAGTGCCGATGGGGGTGGTGGGCTAGTAATTTACGGAGTTTTGTTTCGATTTTAAGAATGGGGAAGCAGACAGGAGGTGGCGGATGGGAAAGAATCAGAGGAAGCAGGAGGTGGACGAAGCGTAGATACCGAAGCCACTAAAAAAACGACGACCCCGTTAACCCCCCCACACCACCCCCCCCCCCCCCCCCCCCAATCTTCTAGAAGACATGTTCACTTTTAAACTATAAGGTAATTATACACTACATAAACCTTACACAAACCAAAATTAAATCTTCATTTTGATCCGAAAGTTATATATATTAAAGCGTCAATCATTCGGTTTCTTGGTCAAATTAGGCTACACAATTCAACCCTAATGCAAAATTATACACTACGTAAACCTCATACAATTCAAAATTAAATCTTCATTTTGATCCGAAAATTATATATAACAAAACGTCAATCGTTCAGTCGAATTGCGTTACACAATTCAACCCTAATGCAAAGGAACAACATAGAGACGAAATTTAACCTCGGAATTTAAGTCCAAGGTTACGATATATATATGACATCGTTTTACATACATGGACTTGCTCTCCGTATGAACAGAAGTTTATTTTTATCGTTCAAGACAACCCTATAATCATTGTCTAATTCTGTCTCATCTAGTTCCAATACAAACAGTTCACGTCTCTGTAGCAAACAAACACAGAGTACATAGTGTTTTTGTTTCTATTGGTATATTCCAATTCTCCGTTGTAACATTAAAATAAATAAATAAAACGACAAGGTATAAAAGGTGATGACTAGGCACAAAAAGGTTGAAGGGAAATTGCCATATTTGAACAGAAAGCAAAGAAACAGTTGGCAGTTGCCACTAGTGGGTGAGTTGAGTTACTGGCCGCATTCCAGGAAACAAACGACCATCCACTTTTCTGTAACGATTACTCCTATCAAATCATTACATTTCACATTTCTTATCAACTTTCACCCGACTCAATACCAACGCAAAAAGATCGTGTTTTTTTCTTAGGCTGCAGGGAGTGGTGGCCAATGGCCAAGGGATGGCCAAGGGGTTTTTGTGGGCCAGCCTATGATTGGCAAGTGTTGGCCATTTTGTAGGCAATGGTGGCCAATGGCCAACGAATGGCCAACGAGATTTTTTTAATTAACATAATTAAAATTAAATTAAAATTAATCATAAATATTTTATTTAAATAGAAACGTTACTGGACACGACAAATAAACTAATAATTAACTTAATTAAAACTTAAAAAGACTTAAACAAACCACTTAAAATAACTAAAAATTACTAAACATCAAATAAAATAACTAGATATGATCCTCATCAGAAAATTCATCGTCGTCTACGACGGGCGGTGGCACATTCAGATCAAGATGATTTAGCGTCCAAAGATGATCGATTAAATGGCGACGAAGATCCCCATGAATTGTGGAATCGTGCACTATTTGAACCCTTTGACGGTATCCTGGAGTCCCAGGTGCATGTGCTTGTCTCGGGGGTATGATCTCGTTTTCATCGTATTGGCATATCGCGCGTCCTTCGTGTTCAATTATCATATTATGCAAGATCATACATGTATACATCACCTTCTGCATAGTTGATTTATGACGAAAGAGTGCTGGTTTTGAAATTATATGGAAACGTTTCTTCAATACACCAAACGCTCGCTCGATATCCTTCCGTGCTCTTTCTTGAGCTATTTTAAACCTTTGCCTTTGAGGGTCACTCGGACAAGTCAACGTCTTAACAAGAACTGAATGCTCAGGATAGATCCCGTCCACAAGATAATAGCCATATCGATATTCTGTTCCTCGGAGGATAAATGAAGAGTCGGGAGCGGTTCCTTTATATAAATCATCGTAAAGATCAGAACTATTGAGAACATTGATGTCGTTATTCGACCCGGGCTCACCAAAAAATGAATGCCAAAACCACAGATCCTGTGAGGCTGCAGCCTGAAGCACGACAGTTGGGTATCCGTAATTACCCTTTGTGTATTGTCCGTGCCACGCATTTGGACACATATCCCATCTCCAGTGCATGCAATCTACACTTCCCAACATACCAGGAAAGCCATGCACTTGTCCATGATGGGCATACAACTGTCGGATGTCATTGGGAGTAGGTGCACGCATATAGCGTCCTTGGTACAAATGAATGACAGTGTCGCAAAAATACTGAAGGGTTTCACGACTAGTACGTTCGGCCATCCTAATACTTTCGTCTAGTGCATCAGCGTTGGTGCCATATGCTAACATACGAAGTGCAGCAGTACATTTTTGAATAGGATGAAAGCCTAAGGTACCTGTTGCGTTCGGGCGTTGCTTGAAATAAACGTTCGCTGCTTCCACATCTCCAACAATCTTCAAAAACAACGATTTGTGCATTCGAAAACGACGACGAAATTGATAATCGCCATATGTTGAATTATCGATAAAATAATCTTTGAAGAGCCGTTGTTGTGCTGCATCACGTTCTCGTTCAATAAATCTCCTCGTATGACCACCGGTATTACTTGATTCTCGGCTATCAAGTTCTTCAATTATCCGCTGCCTGATGCTGATGGCTAAATCTATCGCTTCATCGAGACCGTCGTCCGATGACGACATTTTCGTATAAAATTTAAGTGTATTGAGAATATGTGAGAGAGATTAATTTGAAAGGTTGAAGATATTGTGTGAAATAAATGTAAATATGTTGGTTTATATAGGTAAGAAATTAATTATTTTTGAATTAAAAAAACAAAAAAAAAAAAAGGAAATTGCCGTTGGCATCTCGCCAACAGCTTGGCGTTTGAGTTTGGCGAGCATAATGGCGAACGGACGCGGAGTGGTGATGGCGAGTGGACTTGGCTCGCCAAGAGGGTTGGCGACCTCTTTGGCGAGTCCTACTCCATCCAGCCTTATTAGTTCAATTGGGTTTTTTTTGGAACAAATGTTATAAAATTAGACAACTAGCAAGATTCTTTATGTTTTTCCAGAATTTGTTGATAATATTCGTGATGATGTTTTGCTTTTATTACTTACCAGACATTAAGTTTTTTTCTTTTTTTAGTTTTTGACATATATATTATTTAGCATATGAAATTAGAGAAAGAAAGGATGCATGGTGATGATGTGTAAGTTCGATATAATCTGACACAATAAAGTGTCATCATCATTGCTCCCTCTTCCTCTTCTCTTCTTGTTTGTTTTTGGATATGGAGGAGACATTACCAATACATGTGTAGCCAGACCCAGTTTCCGGTAATATTTTCCTCTCTCTCTCTCTCTCTCTTAATTTCTCTCTCTAAAGAAGTGGTGTTGGTGTGTGAGTGGTGGTGCCACCATGGCGATATCGCTTCATCCCTGACGGCTTCTGTTGCATGTCCACCCTGGCCACTTCAGTCCCACGTCTTTCTTTCTTTATTTGTTGCTTGTATTCTAGTTGTAATTTACTGTTCTACCCATACATCCCTCTGCTTACTTACCAAATATTCTTCTTTCATCACTCTAACTCTATGTCAATGTAATCTTTTACGATCCAACAACTAACACACACACACACAACCTTACCTGTGTTCCCTATACAATCACAGTCACACATAAGAAAAGTTCTATCCTTTCTCACAAAATAAACATTCTATTTATTTTCAGAAATAATAATAAAGAAATTAAAAAAAAAAAGCCCTTTTACCATATCCCAGAGGATCCCAAACACATGATACGAAGAGGTGGAATACATACTTACATTGGTTGAACATGAATGAATTTTCTTTTTTAGAAATAATAAAAATAGGCATTAGCTTATTGTAATAACTAGGGGTATTAGCCCACGCGTTGCTGCAGGGTCCGTAAACAAAGTTTGCAAAAATGGAAAAGTAACGTAATGACATAACTAAGGTATAGTCGTAATGAAGTAAACAAAGTTTCCGATAATGAAGTAGATATTTTTTTTCTTCTGAAAACTCACACATTGTCATAGGAAATAACAGGGACTACATAATCTTCATTATTAATACGATTAATTATACAAAAAATATAATTCAGTTAGCAAAAACAAAATAAAAAACAACGAAACAAAAAGGTCTATAAAAATAGGTTTTAAAAAAATAAAAAGTAAAAGATTGAAAACAATTTAGAGAAAATTGTAAAAAAATGAAGTTTAAAAAGTTGTAGACCTAATTGGGAAATATAATATACTATTAGCTAAAGTTGTAAAATAATAAACAAAGTTCATAAAAATAATTAAAAGTTAAATTAAAACAATAAAAAAATTTAACCTAAATTCTGTTCGGAACAAATTAAGACAATAATCCAAACTAAAAAAGTCTACGCCAAAAGTTAAACCAAATAACAACATACTTGATCCAAAATGGATTCACGTACATACCATCCAAATGAATAAAAAGAAGAGGAAGAGGGTTAGAACCCGGGACCTCTGCTAAGAAAACAGAACGCCTCAACCAGCTAAGCTAAATATAATATTGTGATGTTGTTGGCGCACTAAAAATATAAACAACTAAAAACGTTGACATCATACTTTGCAAATTGTATGGGTTATATAATTGGTATTAGGTTAATATACATATCTTATTAATATAAGGACGGAGATTGATTGGACGAGAAGGCGATTCCTATGTTGTCATCCAATATGACCCCACCACCCCTTACTCTTGTTTCTTACACGTATATACATGCACATGATAGACATCAAATAAGTTCTCCAAATATGTCACTATGCAACTAGTCGACATGCATTTTATTTTCAACCAAAATCGTTACTTATTATAACAACACTATGAAGTATGAAGAAACAAGCTAACCCTCCAAATAGATTATTTGAATATCTAAATAATATAAAGAGTAAATTACACTTTTGGTCTCTGTGGGTTGGGCCAGTTTTCACATTATTCCAAAAATGGGAAATCCCACTTTTTCGCCCCTGTGGTTTCCATTCACTAACAGGTTTGGTCCTCATTGGTGTTACCGTCCATATATCTTCGTTAACTGAGAGAGACTCGTGTGACCAGCTTGAGGGTAACTTCGTCTTTTCCTCTTATCACTTATACTTTTCAAATATAACTCTATAAACTGTCGTCGTCTCGGTAGCTCCAGTTGAAGAAAAGAAAAGGTGATTTGTCAATACGGGAGCAAAGCAGCAATGTCAACGTCATAGACGAACCTGAAACCTGGCAGGAGGTTCTGGAGGTGCAGCCGGTGTGGGTTTGTTGGTTGGTTTGACCCACCAATGTGTCATCGTTCCATGATGATCATTCCTGGCTTGATCCAAACAAAAAGGAATCTGATGGAAATGGTGACACGACTTGAAGACGATCTTGAGGCTGTAGAGAAGTACAAGCGGATGTTCTTCCTGTCTTGGGTGTTTTTCTTGTTGTGTGTATTTTTTACATATTAAGGATGGGGTAATATGGGGTTGGTTTGTGGTGCTGGTTTTTGTCCTTATAAAATTTTGAATGGTCTGTTCTGAAGAAGCAATGTAATGTCGAATCTGAAAGGTTTGTTTTAACTTGTAATGAAAAAGTATCGTTATCGTTGTTATATGAATATTCATTTTGATGTTCGTTAATGAGTTTTGTAGTGGGTAAAGGAGTGTGCAATTGTAAATTAGAACGGTTGGTGTTGAAAATTGTGATCCTTAACGTGGTTATAAAATTTTGATTCGTGTTGGTGGGGAAAATGTTGTTGACATAAACACATGTTTTATGAAGTATGATATTTATGATGGTTTGGGTGAGTCATCTTCGTCCATCCAACCAAATGTTTATGAGAGAAAGGTCTTTTGAGTGGTAATAGAATGGGTTGGACCACAATTTTGTTAAAATTGACTTCAAGTGGTTTTATAACTAGCATAACAAACGTACATACTGTTATCAGCAACACACTCAACAATATAGTCTGAATCATTTAGTGCTTCATAGGCTCTTAATGGTTATAGAAGTAATGACTAACACATAATTGTCCCATATGCAAAAACATTAGACCAGCACAAATGTTGCATACTACCTAAGGCAAATACTGCTAATGTCAACACATAATTGTCTTAAACATCATACACATTCGAAACATAAATTAAAACACATAAGTCATATCAGGCTTCACCCCAGCACAGCTTCCATTCCATGTTGTGCATTTCCTCCTTGTCACTTACAGGTCCTAGAATTATGCCCTTTGTCGTGACACTTACTGCATGTAGTTGTGATAAACTTTCTTGACAATTTAGATGGTTGTGGAACACTTTGGCTTCCTTGGCTAACTCTCTCATCCTCTCCCATTGTTATTTTTTCTTGGGTCTTCCAACCTGCAAAAGTAAGAAAGGTTTGTTATTACATTTAAAGGTCAAACTCCAAAGGTTATGTGCCAAATAATTGTACACTAAAATGAACTCGCTTGTTTATGATGCTTTGGATGAGTCAAGGTTGTGGGACAATCTGATTTGGGCCACATATCGGGACCATTAATAGGGTCCACCGTAAAAGTATACATTTTCCTCCAAGTTTCCATCCTGTAACATGGGTCAACCAAATGTCCAGGGCAACACATTTGTTTTCCATGATCAGTCATGTCCCATAAAGCACAAATAGCATGCTTACATGGTATATTAGTTAATTTCCAACTTCTATAAGTGCAACATTTCAACTTCATATCCACCACATACTGATCCGCATGTTCCCCAGCTACTTGATACTTCCCATTGCCTGTATAGATGCAGGTACATTGGGACGCTGCTTCTTTGACTTTTTCCATAAGTGCTTGGGATGCAGGTGTCAAAATACATTCGCTTCTATCAATCAACCTTTGGACTATCACAGTTTTCTTCATTATATACTCCCAGATGTACTCCAAATAAGATATAATTGGCATATCCCTCCCATCAACAATCTTTCCATTAAAGACCTCACATAGATTATTTAGCAGGATGTCAGAGTGTGCTCTTCCTGTTTTTTAAACATATAAGTATGATGTTATTATGTATTAAGTTAAATAACCACATACAAACTTTCCTATTTAATGTACTCGAGAAATGACTCCTAAACCAGTGCTTTGCAGAAATGTGCTTCAACCAATCATGGGCTTGTTTGTTTATAAGTTGAATGTTGAGCATTGCCTTATTGAAATGTTGTAAAGTGGTTGCCTTTGTACATATCCATAATGCATCCTTGAGTGGTCTGCCCTTCCAATGTAACTTCATATTTTCATGAATATGCCTGACACAAAACCGTTGTTCAAAACAAGGAAAGACCTTCTGTAAAGCTAGTACCAACCCCTGAAAACAAAGACAATATTGCAACGATATTAGAACAACTTGGTAATTAAAAAGTGGCATAATGGAAATCAGATCCAACACATGAAGATAGTTTGTCTAACCTTCTGTCTGTCACTAATAAAAGTGAAATTGGAGTTAAGGCCTAGATCCAAATCATAGCCAAGAAATTCAAGGAACCAGGTCCAAGAATTGGTGGTTTCAGCCTTGACTATAGCATACGCTAAAGGATAAATTCCACTATTACCATCCATACCAAATATTAATCCAAAATTATTAAACCCGTTTAACCAAGTTATTAATAAAAAATGTTATAACCGGCTTTAAAACAATTATGGATTTATCAAGTTTCAATGAATAAATATTCTATTAATAAAAACTCAACTTTATGTTTTGTTTTGTTTAAACATAAATAATTTTAAAATACAAACAATCATCCATCATAGCCATAATACTAATTACAATAAAACAAACTAATTGAAAACAAAAAACCAAACATGCATTGGCAAGCCTAAACCTATGTTCGATTTTATGAGCCAATCATAAAATTGAAGTTCCAAAACTAGGGGCAAAATCCATATCTCCATAGGATCAAGTGGGACATGAATGGGTTGGAAGAAATGGTCATCGAAACATAGACTGGCACCACTATCTCACGTTAAAAGTTGTCTTCAGATGCTCACATGTGTTGTTGAGGACCGCACTGCATTGTTGCTGCTGAGGTCACTACCAAGCAGCATCAAGTCACCTTCAGGTTGAAAGCCTGCAAGGCCTTCTATGCGTCGTGTTGAGGTGGCCAGCTTATATTACCTAGGGCTTGGCCGAGAGTAGTGGCTTGCTGTTATTCGCTAAGAGGTGTGCCAACTAAGGTTGTTTTCTTTGGTATAGTCCTCCAATATGATGGTTTTACATTGAAAATAAAAGAACCTGTTTTTTATTTTAAAATTAAAAATAATAAATACAAAGTGAAAACATGGTTTTATGGAAACTACAATTACCAAAGGCACAAAATTTTCCCTAAAACCATTACATACAAGAAATCTAAAATGAAAAAAAATCAACCCACTTCAAGAGCGAAAAATGACATGCATTTAACAATTACATCAACAATGAACAACAATTACATCAACAATGAAATAGATGATTTTAATCACATCAACAATGAAATAGTTGATTTTAATGGTTTATTTATAAAACACATGCATGTGAATTTTATAAAATTACATATATAATCATTGTAAATAATAAAGCAACCGTTAAAAGTTTAAACATCAACAATATTTAAAACATCAAAAATGTTCGACTTATCCCAATATCCATTAAAATCCATTGCAACAAAAAGAACTATAGAAAAATTCAAAAAATGTAATTTAAATATATAAAATGTGGCTCTAATAACATGTTAGAAATTCTAGGAATTTAAAAACAATTTATAAGAAATCAAACACCGGAAAGAAATACAATTTAATAAAATCAATGTTGGAAAATTAATTTTAATTAATTTCATAAAATGGGTTTTTCCCATTTTGAACACAAAATATAGTTCCATAAAACAATTTAATATAAATAAATTGTTACATATTTATGTTCTCCTCCGTGTTACCTTCGTTTTGATAGTTCATACGTCTAAAACGAATTTAAGATGAATGAGAAATTGTATCTCAAAGTGAGGTAGTTAGAAAATGAAAATGAAGTGTGTTTATAAGTCTAAAGCCTGTCATGCTTTGTAAGACTTAAAGCACAAAGGCTCTCTCTTGCGCGTGCAGGGGAGGTGCAAATGCGAACCAGATTGGGTTGGGTTCACTGAACTTGTGTGCGCGCGTCCTACGGCGTATTTGAGTTTTGATATGGTATTAAACAGAATTTAATTCGTCAGTTACGTTTTTGTGTTTAATTATTCAGTTACGGTTTGTTGTATATATACAACACTCGAGCAACTGTTGAGATACACTAATGAAACGATTCTCTCTTCTTCTCAACTTCTGCGTTCACTTCGTTCTCGTCTTACAACCAAGGTATAATCCGGGTCTAGTGACGGTTCGGGTAATATAGAAGAATTGCTTCCTGCTGTTGTATCCTGGGAAACAAACACCCATACCGGGCGAATTTCATTTAAGGAAACTGTGTCAAACACAGGCCTCAGCAACTAATCTCGTTTTCTTGTTCTTTGGCATTTTCGGTATATATATTTTCCTAACAGTCTTAAAATAAATTCGTTTGTGCCAAACGAACAACGAATATAATTTTTCTGCTGTTAATTCTTGCAATTCAGAAACTGTTTTTCCTGTAACAGTTTTCTGTTTTAAAAAGTTTTAGTTTTTCCATCTAGTTTCCGTTTAAACGTTTCGTTACAGTTTAATAATCTGTTTTCTGAAACAAGTTTAGTAGTATACTTTGATTAAACGTACACGTTTTGTTTGTGTTTATAGCATGACAACTGGAACTTCTGATACACTAAAACAAACGAACCCTCCTCCCCAAGGGACTCCAACGATTACCATGTCGAGTAATCATGCGGAGAAACCGGAAAAGTTTTCCGGTATGCACTTTAAGAGGTGGCAACAAAAGATGTTCTTCTACCTCACTACCTTGAATCTTGCACGATTCTTGACCGAGGAGGCCCCTCAACTCACTAAAGATGCGGATGTACAAGCCGTGAGCGCGCTCGACGCTTGGAAACACTCTGATTTCTTGTGTAGGAACTATGTTCTAAATAGTCTTGTCGACTCACTTTATAATGTATATTGTGTAACAAAATCGGCTAAAGAACTATGGGACTCATTAGACAAAAAATACAAAACCGAAAATGCCGGGGCCAAGAAATTTGTGGTTGCCTGGTTTCTAGACTATAAAATGAATGATAGTAAGCCGGTAATGACACAAGTCCAAGAACTTCAAGGCCTCCTACATGATATCCATGCCGAGGGTATGGTGATAAGTGAGACCTTTCAATTTGCTTCTATAATCGAGAAGTTACCCACATCTTGAGTTGACTTTAAGAATTATTTGAAGCATAAACGAAAGGAAATGACCATTGAGGACCTCATTGTTTGACTCCGAATCGAGGAAGACAATAAGGTTGCTCAAAAGAGTAGCAATATTAGTTCTACTTCTGAAAAAGCCAACGTGGTTGAATATGGTCAATCTTCTGGGAAGAACAAGTCCTTTAAAGGAAAATTCCAAAAGAAAGGGAAAGGTGCCAACTTGCGGGCGAAGGCTAGAAACTTCAAAAAAAGGTTTCAAGGTAATTGTCACAACTGTGAGCAACCCGGGCACCGGGCTGCAAATTGCAAGCTTCCAAAGCGACAAAAAGCTAAGGAGGCAAATGTTGTGGAGCAAATAACCCGCGATGTGTCCGACATCGATATTGCCGCGGTCATCTCTGAATTCAACCTCATGGAGTCCAATCCAAGTGAATGGTGGGTTGATACGGGAGCCACTCGACATTTTTGTTCCAATCGTGAGTGGTTCCGAAACTTCAAAGTTGTGGACAATGGTGACAAGCTTTTCATGGGGAACTCGGCGACTTCCGATATCCAAGGTGTTGGAAAGATTGTGTTGAAGATGACGTCGGGAAGAGAGCTGATGTTGAATGATGTGTTGTATGTCCCGGAGATTAGAAAGAATTTGGTCTCCGGGTGGTTGTTGAACAAGCATGGTTTTCGCTTGGTTTTTGAGTCGGATAAATTTGTATTGACTAAAAGTGGTGTGTATGTAGGCAAGGGGTATGCCGAGAGGGGCATGTTTAAATTGTGTGTATGTAGGCAAGGGGTAGCTGATACATATAGGACTTACATCAAGTTTTATATGCCTCTACTTGTTCCAGCACATCCATGAGAGAAGTGAGCTTGAAGTTTTCACTTGGTCTAGTAGGGCCTAACATCACACAAATTTGGCCATGATAGTAGTGGACCTATTTTAAAATTTACTCCTTTTATCCTTTGTGACAAAACCTTTGATGAAATCCAAGTTGTGTGGTGTACTTTACTGTGGTGGTAAAATTACATGGGGTTCCCAAGAATATTACTTCATGTCGCGATATCAAATTCGTCAGTCACTTTTGTATGCATATTATGGGCTATCTAGGTGGCAATATTCCCAGCACTCAAAATTTTAAATAAATCAAAGTCTCCAATTGAAGCTTGAAATTTTTTATACATAGCCATATTAAAGAAAACATTTAGTAATGAGATCTTAGTCTGCCCTTATCTAATTTATTTTACAATCGATCCACCAATTAGTATATCAGTAATAGTCTGTTTGAGTTAGTGTATGGGCACAACCCGACAACCCTACTCAACTTGGACCATATTCTCATAATTTAAATGCAAATAATGAAGGAAAATTTAAGAGGATCAAATCAAATAAATACACCAACAATTTTGCTAGAAAATTATATGCAATAGCACTTATTGTAGAGAATCGCCAAACCAACATTCCAAGCATGTTACATTTGAAAAGGGCCACCTTATGTTGATTCACCTCCAAAACAGAGTTACTTGACTAGATGATTTGATAAACGTAAGCAAAAGGAGGATTAAATATTTGTGTGTTAGGAAGAGTTAATGAAAATATATAATATCGAGCTTCTAGGCCATTACAACTTATTTGCAACATTTAGTATATTAGACCTTAGATCGTATGGATAAGATAACAATGAGGAAACAAACTCGATGTTGTGTATTTCCGCATGCAGAGGATGATGTAGGAAACCCCGAAAAATTCAATCATATAGACCTAAAAAGCATCATGTTAGGTACATTAATTGGCTACATAAACGAATAAATCAGTCAAATATGGCAAACTGCTAAGTCACCCTTGGTGGAATCGTCTGTTTTATAACCCTTGGTGGAATCGTCTGTTATAAACCATTAATGGTCCAACCTTATTTTTGGTGTTAGAGTGACAAGGTTATTACCCTTATCAATATGGTGCTAAAGGTTCATAATAAAACCAGTTATTCAGTTTGAATTCAGATCCAAATAAGATTCAAACTCGAATAAAATGAAAACGGATTTTTAGGAAATCGATTGATTCGACCGCATTTAATGGATCATATTCTAGTTGTTCGAAACTAGATTGGGAACAGATATTTATATCTAGTTATGAACAGAACCGATGATAAACCATTGAATATTGAATTAGACCGATTACAAACCGATTAAATTGATTCACACATTTTTTTAACTATGCTAGTTAAGAACCAATAAACAGGTTTGAGTAAAAACAAGTATAATTATTTATGAATAGAACCGAACTAGCTTGATACCGGTCCATATGAGATAAAAATCTGATTGTTTACACCTTTATCTTGCATCGCTAGTGTTGCTAGTTGGTTGGTCTCGGGGGGGGGGGGGGGGGGGGGGGGGTGGGGCTTCGCCACTTAGCCTGAAATTTAGGGTTTTTTAGGTTGCAAATCGTAGAGAATAATTTACGGTTCATGCTTTCTTATATGATTAGTTATCCATATGCAATTAGTGTTGGTGATTTTAATGTCACTTGATCATTAAGTGTAATTGGTTTTTATACGAGTGCCAAATAGGACTCAACTTATGATACTGTACAACTCAAGTAGTACAGAATGCACAATTGTTTAATGAGAGTTTTATCCCCACCACAGCGAATGGCAAGGCTAAGGGGAAGAGCCCCTACACGGTTCGGGACAACGTCTCGAACCCTAAATGGAACTTTAGGCTAGAAGTAAAGTGGAGAACATGCTCAGAAGTTGCATATTAGCATAGAAAGTTTGGATCATAACTTAAGTTAATTTGTCAGCTCCACATGGTTGTTTAGAGAGTTAGCTTGGACGGGTTGTGGTTGGATTGAATGGTGCCAACATTTGACTATGTTGGTCAGCTCGGGCTAACTTGTCAGCTTGTAGCTAACTTCGATTAGTCTAAATAATGTTAGCTTGGGACTGAGTTTGTTAACCCAACTTCAGTTCAAGCTGACTTGTCTGTTTGACGTCCAAAAAGAACTGCAGAACTGCAAAACTGTCTGTAATTGCTTCTAGCCTCTAAGAACCGTCATTTTAGTCATCTTTTTTTTTTATCAAATTTCAGATAATGAGTATAAATACCAATAATATGCTTAACGCCTAAGAGTTTGAACAATCCTTACACTTCTCTAGTACATTATTTTGTGATTAAAAACGAAAGTGTCTTCTTGTGACTTATCATGACTTTAAATACGTGTTAACCTAGACCTATAGTTGAATTATCATTTATATATATAAATAGTTAACATTACATGATACACAAAGATATCCAGGAATCAGGGACAATGTAATTATTTCCTCCACATTTTAGCAAAATCGAGTTTAGAACTATTATGAATTGGTTCGTTTCCATAAAAGATATCATATTTAGATATTATTTTTGTCAAACATCAGATGCTATTCTTCAATGCTTGTCCATCTCTTATATACAACCGATCATTTTGTTACGTAATTTACGTATATTGACATTAATCTGAATATATCTAATGACGAAAGTACATAATGCAACAATGAACTACTTATATTCGTTTAGGATGACATGCATATGATAAGTATTAATTTATTGAGATTTGATGTTTCAAAAATAATTTGTTGAAGATGATATTAGAAATTTAAAGGAAGGTAAAACAATTTAAATCTAGTTAACGTACAGTAGCACGTTTTCAACTTTCAAGAAGTGGAGAAGGGTAGTAGCGACTAGCGAGGGGTGGTGTTGTCATTTTGGTAACAGAACCAATCACCATTCGGAAAGCCTTGCGTAGATAAAGACAAATTAAAGAGCTTCAACACCATTCCATCACCATATATATGTATTATGTAAACCTACCTGCACGCCACTCGATCCTTCCACCACAACATCCTCTCTCTCTTTCTTTCTCTCACAATCTCCATCTCTCCCTCTGTTTCAAGCTTTCATGGCGGACCAAGGGTTGTATGATTTCTTAAAGCTGCAGCATCCTCAGGCGGCTCACCCACAGCCGCCGCATCCTCATCATTCCGATGCTAAACCGCCGCATCAATCTTCCCGGCTCTTCCGTTGCCTCTACTGCCCTCGCCAGTTCTACACTTCTCAGGCACTCGGCGGACACCAGAACGCCCACAAGCGTGAGAGAGCCGCCGCTCGCCGTTCTTGCATGACCACCGCCGATAACCACATTCCAAACACAGTATCCACCACCGCGTATAGCTGGTTCGATCACCCACTTCAAGCCGACGCCACCAGCTCTCTGGTCTTCCACGCCAGTCCTCCGACAACTACAGAAAACAGCGACGTCCTGGACCTTACTCTCCGGTTGTAATGGTAGGATCAGTCTGTTATTAACACATCTAATCTTCTTCAAGTCTAACATGCGGCTAAATTAGTGTAGTTGTTCAGGGATCGATGGATTTCGTGTTGTTTTCCCTTTGAGAAATGTAGCTAGCTACAAGAAATGAGAAGTTGATATTGTAGGAAATTTTAACTGAATGAGAAAAAATGCATTCTATTAAACGCTTTTGCCTTATGTTTCGTAAGTTTTGGATAAGAATTCTCCGTTTTAATATTCATTCATGCATGTTTAGCACTAAACTTCTTTCATCTATTACTTCACTTGCAATACGAAATACCATTTTTAACTTGCTCATAAAATGTAAAACGCCGATATATACATTCATCTCTCACACGAATAATCAATTCTAATATTGTCAATACATCCATGTCCATTTGAATAATCAATTCTAATATTGTTTCTTTTCTCTTTTTTGACCATATATGTCTATCCTTTTAATGGAAACATATGATACTTTCTACTTCTAGTATTTGTTTCAAATTTTACGTTCTAGCTTTAAATTATTAATGGGATTATGATGATAATTTTTGTCTTAAAAAGTTAATTTTGTAGTTTTTTATATGTAATTTATTGTGATGTTTTTATATTTATCTTATAGATATAGTCGTTTTTAGCCCAGCTAATTGTAAGGTTTTATCCAAATTACCGGCCATATAGTGGTCCCCACTTTTTTTCTTTACATTTTTTTTGTGTGTTCAAAAGAATAAAAAAAAAATGGTCACTGTCTTAATTCCTTAGATTATCAATCGAAGGGAGCAATCGCGATTAATGAGGAGCATCAACAACAAAAATGTAAATGCATACACGTGTAAAATCATACTGCCAATAGTTTGCAACAATTACATATTTAGGACCTCTCTTCAGATGCATGGCTTCTAGATATAGTGATATAGGCCCAAAAAACTTCGAAATCTCATCCTTTTAGTATTTTATATCACACATCCCCACGCTTTTTCCCGTTTTCATTCATCAAACATAAATTTATATTAACGAGTCCAGTATTCGAATATAAAACATTTATATGTATGTAGCAAACAAAATTATTCTTTGTACGCCAACGCCGCATAATCTCTCTCTCTCTCTCATTAAATTTCAATAAAACTTAGAATAATCTACAGTTTTGGTCCCTATGGTATACAACTATTTGCAGTTTTCGTCCTACTTTTAAAAAATTGATATGGTTGGATTCTTTCAGCTTTGGTCCTTTTAGTAGTTACCGTCAATCTCCATGCCTGTGATACGACTAGGAAACCCATTTTTGTCTTTTATGTTACTTTCACATTTCTGTTGACTTGAGGAACTATTTCTATAAAAAAAATTAGGGAAAATGACTTATTATGGTAACCAATTAGTTGATTTGTTCATGTTTAGTCACTGTCTTTTTTTTCGTGCTTTATTTGCCATTGAACTATCTATTTTGTTCATGATACATCCTTACGACCTGCAATAGCAGGTTACAGCCTAATTGACATCTATTTTGTTCACATTTGGTCACTATCCTTTTTTATTCGTGCTTTATTTGCTATTAATCTAATTTTTTTCCATTTTTAATTTATTTTTCTATTTTTATTCGTGCAGATCTGAAATGACTATTTTGCCCTTTTTAATTTATTTTTCCATTTTTATTACATTTTAAGGATTATTTATTAATAACTTTTAATTAAAAATAAATAAGAAAACAACCCACCACCGCCTCTCTCTCTCTCCGTCTCTCTCAATTAATAAAACCTCTGCAACTAAACACACACACACACACACACACACTTTGCAACTAAACACACACACACATACGCACTTTGCAACTAAAAACACAGACATCACCATCATCTACAGCAAAGATCTGGACAAAGATGATGAGAGGGAAGAGCACTCCATACGCACTTTGCTTAATGGCTCGTCTGATTTAATCCAAGAAGTTTTCCGTAGCATGCTTAGTTGGTTGAATCGTTGGCTTGTAACGGTGGAGGTGGTTTGTCGGGGCAAAACAACTTTGATGTGTACTTTTGTTTTCAATGTTTGTTTTTGCACAGATCGGGAAACTTCTGATTGCAACATTCTAATTCGATAGGTTTGGAGTGCTATTCCCTCTCATCATCTTTGTCCAGATCTTTGCTGTAGATGGTCTGTGTTTTTAGTTGCAAAGTGCGTATGTGTGTGTGTTTAGTTGCAAAGTGTGTGTGTGTATGTGTGTATGTGTGTGTTTAGTTACAGGTTTTATTAATTGAGAGAGACGGAGAGAGAGAGAGGCGATGGTCGGTTGTTTTCTTATTTATTTTTAATTAAAAGTTATTAATAAAAAATCCTTAAAATGTAATAAAAATGGAAAAATAAATTAAAAAGGGCAAACTAGTCATTTCAGATCTGCACGAATAAAAATAGAAAAATAAATTAAAAATGGAAAAATAAATTAAATTAATGGCAAATAAAGCACGAATAAAAAATGAAAGTGACCAAATGTGAACAAAATAGATGTCAATTAGGCTGTAACCTGCTATTACAGATCGTAAGGATGTATCATGAACAAAATAGATAGTTCAATGACAAATAAAGCACGAAAAAAAAGAAAGTGACTAAACGTGAACAAATCAACTAGTTGGTTACCCTAATAAGTCATTTTCCTAAAAAATTAAAAAAACTCTAAAAGCCCAACACCCCCATTGTTCATCTCTATTCTCTCGATCCTGTCAACTCCAACACTGACAGCACTTTAGTTAGCCACCTCCTCCACCATCGACCTCCGACCTTTCACTCACCTGATCATTCTCCACTACAACTCTCTCTCTCTCTCTCTCTCTCTCTCTCTCTCTCATTGTTTTACATTTTTTTTTGTTTGTGGCGGTTGCTCACCGGAGAGAAAAAGGGTAGGGGGAGGGGTTTGTTATTTTCTAGACTGTGGAAATGTTGATTGCTCGCCGGAGATGAAAAGGCTAGGGGCAGGGAGGGGGTTTATTTTCTCTAGACTATGGCAACGATGGTTGCTCGTCAGAGACAATGATTAGTGACGAAAAAAGAGTATCATCGGCAAGTTCAAGAATGGTGGGGGTGGGATAGATGGGTTCATTTATTTATTTAATACTACTACTAATAATAAATATAAAAATAAGAAAAACAAAAATAAGGATATTTTTATCCTTTTACAGACATTTAATGGAGCATATGGAAAGTAATTGTTGAATGGACCAAAAATGAAAGGTTTTGAAACAATGATAGACCAACCATATCAATTCCTCAAAATTAGAACCAAGATAGATAGCTACATACCACTAGCTAGGACCAAAATTGTAATTTACTCTAAAATGTATTGCTTGATAAATGCTTCTTTGTCATCTTAAAACTTTTATATTTTTTATGCCAACTATTTTGATTACAACATTTGTGTCCTATATATCTAGTTTGTTTAATTTATAAAAAAGAATTTTATGGTTCAAATGTTGGAATGTCGGTTTGAGGGCCATGTGTGAGCTGAAAAACCAATCGAGATAATATACTCCGATAGGGATCATTTTGTCTTTTCTCTTTTAAATAAGAAAGACACCTCTCTACCTCCGACTTCACCTCAACATACAACTCATGTGCCTTTTCCCTGTTCCTTAGCTCCTGTTGTCTCCCTTCAAACCAACACCATTTATTAATGTCCACAAAAAATGTCCATAATAATTCATTTCTACAAACATACATACCTTGTGTTTCAATTGGCTTTCCAAAAAGGTAATAAAACCTTCCCGGAAGTTTGGGTCGTATCACTGGCAAGTGGACAGCTTGGTTTGCTACTTCTCCTTCAACATCGCTCCTGTAGTCATCAATTAGGGTTTTGAACGTTAAAAAAATAATTAAAGATGTAACAAAAAATAAATAATACAAGAATTTCAAGGAACTAAGAAATGACAAGTATGATAAATATGGTTGGGTACCTAAGTTGTACTGCCTCTTCGGTTAATTCCTGTATAAATGTTCTGAGATAGGGAACTTTCATTTGGTCCTCATAGTCAAAAATTAACTGAAGAAACCAGCAAACTCATCAGTGGTGTGTAGTTACAGAAAAGGTAAATTACATTTTTGGTCCCTAACTATAACTGATTTATGCATTTTTGGTTCCAAAAAGTTTTCTCTTGAAATTTTGGTCCTTATTTGAGGTTCTTTATTCTTTAACCTTTTTTTGTCCCAAAAAGCTTTCTCTAGAAATTTTGGTCCTTATTTGAGGTTATTTTAACATTTTTCTCTTGCAATTTTGGACCTTACTTGAGGTTCTTGTAACATTTTTGGTCCCAAACTCTTGCAATTTCAAGATAAATATTGTATAAACACAAATATATATCAAAATAACTCTTTGATTAATTCGAAATATCACTCAAAAACCAATTACATATATGTGTGTATATTGCTATGTGTTGGTGTATTTTGCTCTTGATAGTACACTGCATATATATATCATAGAAACCAACTTGCTTGCTATAATATCTAGATATTAATTGTCCACTTGACAATTGGTTGGTGGATCAAAAGTATCCACTTGACACTTAGGATTCCAACATTCACCCCCGAATCTCTAAGTCCTTCTAGAGACGACTTTGATCCCGATCAAACTTTGCATTTCCTTGAACTTGGTTCGAGCCAACGGTTTTGTAAGGATGTCCGCCTTTTGTTCTTCACCAGGAATGTACTCAACCTTTATTTGTTCTTTCTCAACACAATTGCGAATGAAATGAAACCTTGTATGAATGTGTTTACTTCTTCCGTGAAAAACTGGATTCTTCGTTAGTTCGATAGCCGACTTGTTATCAACCCTAAGAACCACCTTCTCTTGTAGCTTGTTCATGATTTCTCCCAGCAAATCCTGAAGCCATATTGCTTGACAAGCAGCCGCGGTGGCTGCCATGAACTCTGCCTCGCAAGATGATAAAGCAACGGTATCTTGCTTTTGTGAACACCAGGTTATCGGAGATGACCCATAGTAGAAGATGTGACCAGTTGTGCTTCTTCCGTCATCTGGATCAACATTATGACTACTATCACTGTAACCAATAAGTCGTTTTTGTCCCATCCTCTCGTACTTGATTCCGTATCCCGTTGTTCCACGTAAGTATCTTAGGATGTGTTTGATTGCATTACCATGTGATTCTCTTGGATTCTGCATATATCGGCTAATAACTCCAACCGCGTATGCCATATCGGGTCTTGTTTGCAAGAGATATCTAAGACATCCTACCACCTTTCGATATTGTGTTGGGTCGATTTCGGGTTCATCTTCGGCCTTTGACAATTTTGTTCCTGGATCCATCGGAATGTGGGTCGGATTGCAATCATGTAAACCGGCTTCCTTCAGAATGCGTCGAGCGTATGCTTCTTGATTTATAGTAATCCCCGATTCATCCTGTTTGACTTCAATGCCCAGGTAGTAAGTTAATCTTCCAAGATCAGACATCTCGAAGTTCTTGGACATGTCAAATTTGAACCTTTTGATCATGTTCAAATTTGTACCTGTAACAAATAAGTCATCAACATAAATTGCTAAAATTAGCAAGTTAGATTCTTCGTTCTTCCGGTACACCGATGGTTCTTTCATGCACTTGTGAAACTTCATTCCCTTCAAAATCCCATCAAGTTTCGTATTCCATGCTCTTGGTGCTTGTCTAAGGCCATATAGTGCTTTTGAAAGATGATACACCTTGTGCTCGTCACCTTTCCTTATGTAGCCTTCCGGTTGGTACACATAAACGGTTTCCTTCAACTCTCCATGTAAGAAAGCCGTTTTGACATCCAAGTGGTGAAGCTCCCATCCATTAGTAGCGGCTAAGGCAATGAGAAACCTGATGGTTTCAATTCGAGCTACTGGAGCAAATACTTCTTCGAAATCAATACCAGGTTGTTGTACGTACCCTTTAGCAACCAACCTTGCCTTGTGTTTGTTTATGGTGCCATCTGCATTTTTCTTTAGCTTGTACACCCATTTGAGTCCAATTGCCTTTACCCCCATAGGCTTGTTTACGAGAGTCCACGTATTATTCTTGTTGATTGAATTGATTTCCGCATTCATGGCTTTAACCCACTGTGGTTCTTTCTTCGCCTCTTCAACCGTAACCGGCTCGTCATTGGTTGATAGGAGAAGTTCTTCAATGTCATCAACATAAAGTACATAATCTCGTAATCGAATTGGAAGATTCCTTTGTCTTGTAGACCTTCGGTGTTGGGTGTTGATGACCGGATTTGGTTGCTCATTTTCTTGAACCTGTACTTCGTCTTCAATTTCGTGGTCTGATTCAATCGGTTCATTGTTTACATCGTTTTCTTGGTTGTTGTTCGCCATATTTTCCGGTAAATCCCATGGTACTATGAATGTTCCTGGTTCTTCATTGTCGGGTGTAGCTTCGTTAACCCAATTCCACCCTTTGGTTTCATTAAAAATAACGTCTCGACTCACGATTATTTTTTGTGTTGTTGGATTAAATAACCGATAGGCTTTTGTACCTGGTTCAGAACCAAGATGAACTAGTGGTCTTGATCTTGCATCCAACTTCTTGAGATTCACTGGTTCAACTTTTGCATATGCTTGACACCCAAAGATGCGTACGTTCTCCAAATTAGGTTTTCTTTTATACAGCTTCTCGTACGGAGTTGTATCACCAAGTACTCTTGTGTAAACACGGTTGATCAGGTTTGTGGAGTGTGTTACCGCTTCTCCCCATAGATAGTTTGGAACATGCATTGTCTTCATGATACTTCGTGTCATGTCCATTAACGTTCGGTTTCTTCGTTCCACAATACCATTTTGTTGTGGTGAATATGGGGCGGTAAGATGGCGTTTGATTCCATTTATATCACAAAAGGAATTAAATTCGAGTGAAGTAAACTCACCTCCTCGATCACTTCGAAACACCTTCAAAGACTTTCCGAGCTCATTCTCCGCCAAAGCTTTGAATTTCTTGAAGTGTAAAAACGCCTCACTTTTCTCTTTTAAGAGAAAAATCCACATATATCTTGAAAAATCATCAATTAATGTGAAAATGTACCGATTGTGACCTATCGTTGACGGTGTGATCGGACCGCATAAATCACCGTGAACGAGCTCCAAAGGTTGTGTCGCTTTGTACATCGTCATTAATGGAAATGATTTTCTTGTTTGTTTGCCCACCAAACAGGACTCACATAATTGATTTTCACTGTTAAAATGTGGTAACCCTTTGACTAGACCATTCTTGGACATCTTCTTCATAGACTCGAAATTGATGTGTCCAAGTCTTGCATGCCAACGCCACGTGTCTTCACTAAGTCTTGAATGAAGGCAAATAGGTACTCCAATAGGCAACTGTATTTTATAAAGGCGGTTTGAAGTTCTTTGTACCTTCATTAATAAGCAGTTGTCAGCATCATGCATCGTCAAATAGTTGTCTTTCATCCGAATATCGCACCCGGCTTCAGTTGCTTGACCGAGACTGAAAATATTATTTTTTAGATCCGGAATGAAATAAATCTCCGTTATCAAACGTTGTTGGCCTGATTTTCCCTGGAAAATTATTGAGCCTTTTCCTTTGATTGCGACACTCGAATTATCGCCAAATTTTACTTTGCCGGTTATTCCTTCGTCGAGTTCTGAGAAAAATGAGCGATTTCCCGTCATGTGATTACTCGGTCCGTTGTCCAAATACCACACATCATTTTCTTGTGAATTGTATTTGGATGGTATCACCTTTTCTTCGTTCAAAAATACGGTCTCGTGAATAAATACGGTTTCATCGGCATCTTCTTGTTCGGCAAAATTCATTTCTTGAAACTTTTGAATTCTTTCCGGACATTTTGACGCGTAGTGGCCCGATTTATCACATCGATAGCAAATAATTTTTTATAAATCTTTTTTTCGGTTTTGATTTGAGTCCGAATTGAAATTGGGCCGGTTATTGGGCTGTTTGGTTTTAAAATTGGATTGGGTTGTTTTTGACCCGGAACCGGATCCGCCACCCGGGTTTGACCCGGTTTGTTTAAAACCATCCGCCCCATTATTTTTTCCCCACGTATTCGTCTTCCCCTTTCTACTTCTCTCGGACTCGGAAAAATTTCCCCCGCTGCCTCCTTGCGATCGAGACCCTCCGCCGGAAATCGAGTTGCCACCGCCGGTCGATCCTCCGCCGCCGGATCGTGCAAACATAGCCCTCCCTTGTTCATCTCCACCGTCTTCTCCTCGGATGCGCTCCTCATAAGCTTTCAGTCGGCCGACCACATCGTCGAAGCCGACGGTTTTCAGATCGAGCACCTGCTCGAGAGAGGCTACAAGGTGGATGAACCGACGAGGTACTACCTTCATTAGTTTCTTTACCATTTTCATTTCTTCGATTGTTTCACCGAGGGATGCAGATTTCGTAGCTAACCCCGATAATTTTCCGACAAACGAGTCTATTGACTCGGTTTCACTCATCTTCAACCGATCGAAATCGGTGGCTAGAGTTTGAAGCCGAGCCTCTTTCACCCGATCGGCTCCAATTTGGCGGGTCTTGATTGCATCCCAAAGAGTTTTTGCAGAACTGATATCTCCAATTTGCATCACAAGGGCTTCGGGAATTGCTTGGTATATTAGACCTACTGCTAAGCAGTCCTTTTCTTCAGATGTAGTTGTTCCAGGCTCAATTTCTGACCAAACTTTGTGTATACGCAGGATGACCTTCATGCGTAGAGCCCAGACAGTGTAATTTGTCTGGGTTAACATCGGACAGGTCACCGATGTGTTCCCGACTTCCTTGATTCTCATCGGAGGAGTAGCAGGTGGATCTTCTATATATGACATCTTCTACTCGGATTGTCAGGTATAATACCGCTCTGATACCAATTCAAGATAAATATTGTATAAACACAAATATATATCAAAATAACTCTTTGATTAATTGGAAATATCACTCAAAAACCAATTACATATATGTGTGTATATTGCTATGTGTTGGTGTATTTTGCTCTTGATAGTACACTGCATATATATATCATAGAAACCAACTTGCTTGCTATAATATCTAGATATTAATTGTCCACTTGACAATTGGTTGGTGGATCAAAAGTATCCACTTGACACTTAGGATTCCAACACAATTTTGGTCCTTATTTGAGGTTTTTTAACATTTTTTGTCCCAAAAAGTTTTCTCTTGCAAATTTGGACCTTATTTGAAGTTCTTGTAACATTTTGGGTCTCAAAATGTTTTCTCTTGCAATTTTGGTCCTTATTTGAGATTTTTGTAATGTTTTTTGTCCAGTTCCAAGTAAAATAACTATTTTTGGTACCTGTGTATAGCTGATTTTTTGCAATATTTGTCCTTATTTAAGGTTCTTGTAACATTTTTGGTACCAAAATGTTTTCTCTTGCAATTTTGGTCATTATTTGAAGTTCTTGTAACGTTTTGGTCCCTGTTCTAAGTAAAATGACTATATTTGGTACCTGAGTATAGCTTAGTTTTGCAATTTTGGCCCCAAAATTGTAGCTATTTTACTTGGAACTAAGACAAAATACATTACAAAAACCTCAAATAATGATGAAAACAATAGAAAACTTTTTGGACCAAAAATGTAATTTACTCTTAAGGAAAAGATTACTCCCAAAATCATATACAAGAATACTTACTTCACCGATATCAAGGAAGTTACAAAAACTTCAAACAAGGACCAAAATTGCAAGAGAAATTTTTTTAAGACCAAAATCGAAAAAATCAACTATACTCAGGGGACCAAATTTTTTAATCCCAAAATCACATACAATAACTTGATTATAAAAGCCTTACTTCACCAATATCGTCTTCTCCAACAACACCAAACGGTATGATTTTGGCCCCAAATATAGCAGCCATCCTCACAAACTCAGACTGCTCTGGCCAGAATAATTTATACTCTTCACCCTGAAAAAAAAAAAAACTAAAAATATTCAATCATCCATCAAAGAAACGTCATATAAAATAGTAAAAAACGAAATACTCACCTTTCTGTGAAGAGCCTCACGCATGCCACCTGGATACAATAATATATGGGACTTCGTTTTGAAGAGTTTAAACAGATTACTTGCTGAAACAGGAACCGCTCCCATAATTCTATGTGTATCATACTCTGATGTATCTGGCAATTTTCCTCCTTTCACTTTTTTAAACATCAGTGGATGTGCTACACCCCTTACAACAATCCCTCTTTCTGAAAAAATACGAGCAATTAATGGCGCCAATTCAAGCCCTAGCATCATGTGATACCCCACAAATAAAACCGGACCCTCTGAAGGAATCCCTGAAAGGCCCCTAACAATCTTTCCATTTTCCAAAGTTGATAGCATTACAGGAGAGAAAGCTTCTTCCACAAATCTGTAACTTAAATATATTTTGTTAATATATAATATAATTCTAAACAGAATCAAGTTATTTGAGTTACCTGTGAGATTCTCTTGCTTTTTTGAACTCGTAGGTGGTTGGTGGCAAGTAATCCAACACATAATCAAGGTTTCTTGTACGGCGATAGAAACTGGTGGCTTTTAAAATAGTAACCAAGTCAATATCTTGTTCCTGTCATATTTAGATAATTTAACATTTAGGAAAAAAAAAAAAAAAGAGTAAATTACATTTTTGGTCCCAGGATATAAGCTAATTTATGAATTTCGGTCTTTATTTGAGGTTTTTGTCACGTTTTTGTCCTTGTTTAAAGTAAAATGTCCATTTTTTGGACCAAAATTGCAAAAATAGTCATTTTACTTGAATATGGACCAAAAAAGTTACAAGAACCTCAAGAGAATTTTTTTGGACTAGAATTGCAAAAATCAGTGACCAAAAATGTAAATTACTCAGGAAAAAAAAAACAAATGTTGATAAATTGAGGAGTCCTACCATAAAGAGCACGTGACCACTGTCATCAAATATACGAATGTCAGATTTTGTAAGTAAACGATGTAGTCTTTCACCTTCCTGTCGACTTGGTAACAATTGATCCCTGCCACTGAAAACATGTAAAAGAAGCGTATGAATAATGACCAATTTACCCTTACATTCGAAAAGACAAAAATGTGAAAAAGATGGTGAACCTGGAGAGAATAAGTGTCTGAGCTTTGACAGCATGAAGGCGTGAATTGGTGTAAGAACAAGCCGAGTCAAGCAGCTTTAGTTTCCATACAAATGTCTCAACAGAAAACATTTGAGCTAACCCCTGTAAACTTAACTGATTCAGCATTTCATTCAGACCAACACCGAGTTCCTTTGGCATGGCTTCTAACAATGGTATCAAAGGACGTAACTGTGACCCATTGAAAGATGTAGCTGAAAGAAAGAAAATGTAAATAGAAATTAGAAAGTAAATAAATTACACAACAAAAAGAAATTCTTGAAATAAAGACTTCTCACCTGAATTTGCCAAAACTAAAAGAATATCAATTTCCGGATTACGTGCTGCAACAGAAAGTGCAAGACATGCCCCGAATGACTGGCCCACAATATATATTGGCCTTTCCGGTGATTTGTAATTTTCGGATTTAACTGTGCTTTCAACCAGCTTCACTAGCTCTGAAAGACACTAAAAAAGTCCAACAATCAAGAACAAAAACAATTGTTGACATTTAATTTGAACAATGTGGGTACACGTTGCAAGAATTTATTGTGGTTAGAAGGTAAGAACTGGATTTTTCTATGTTAGGAGTTAGAGTGTTTGACTAATTGACTTCAATTGCTAATTATTAGTACAATAACCCTAGAATGGAAAGAAAACGAGTCGGATTTGAGTCATGTTATGTACACTGCTAAATCTAAAAAGTTATTAAGAAAATAATAATAAAAAAGACCTGGGAATGGTGTTCTATCTGTAGGAGGTATATGCAGGCACCATATATCAAACATCCTACATTTGTGAGGGAAGGAATAAAACACAAATTAGTCGCTGCATCAGCCATTTTAACAGGGTAAGATCGATATACAATTTCATTAGCAATCCCTATCAAGCACTACAAGTCCAGATTGAATCTGTGATGATTAGTTTTATTAGATTGGTACTATTGAGATGCTGAGATGAACAACCATTTTACACCAGGGATGAACAATATGTTGGAATATTTAA
Source organism: Cichorium intybus (assembly GCA_023525715.1). Taxonomy (NCBI): domain Eukaryota; kingdom Viridiplantae; phylum Streptophyta; class Magnoliopsida; order Asterales; family Asteraceae; genus Cichorium; species Cichorium intybus. Next base: position 156,050,953 of record CM042011.1, on the reverse strand, counting down.
CGGAAATGTGCAATTGAAAGATGTATAATCTATCAATTCGATTGGATTGAGTACAAGACATATATATTAATCAGCAGGACTTACTCTCCAAGTCTTCGGTGATGCAACGAAAGTCCGAGTCCACTTCCAGCAATCCCTGAGAATACATGCATAGCAAAATTAGATACTTGACTTTTCATTCATATACAGATGCGAATGCGTAGTTGTATATTGAAAAGGTGAAGATAATCAGATACCTGGTAAGTAGAGGAGAAGAGGGGAGTTAGGTAAGCGAGAGGAGGAGCAGGAATCCAACGGAGAAAACCAGCGAGGAGGTCCCCGTTCTGTGGATGTAATCAGTTGTTTCGAGTGTTCCAAGTAAAGATGTAGATTTGTATCAGTATTGGTAAGAGGGGTAGGAATGTTTACAGTTTGAGGACGTGATTGAGAAACAGACGTGGGCGAAGTGGTGAGTGAAGCTCTGATGCTAAGTTTAGATTGAAACAGAGCAGGTGATGTTGAAGTGGTAGGCGATAGAAGGAAAGGGGAGTAAGAAGAAAGGTTTGGAGTGGTGGCCATGGATGGTGTGGAGTGAGAACTGAAAACTGTTGTTGGTTGGTTACGTAGAAGAAGGAAGAACAAGGATCGATAAGACTAGCACTTCCATTCAGTTTTCTTTACATTAATTGCTTGGTGACCTTTTCTATTGGCTGTCTTGTCTTCTCATATACCCTTTATTTTTATAAACTATATAATAATATCACGATTGTCAAGCCACTCCTAATTTTCTAAGTTTTTTTTCAACTTTGGTGTACGTATTTGAACAGGAGATGGAAATATGGTGTTTGGGTGTGGTGGAGGCACATGTGCAAGAATTTTTTTTATTAATATTGTGTTGTCGGTTGATTGTTTTTAATCGTTAACTTACTTTATTTTAAAGTGAATAGTAATAAGAGTATATTACAATTTATGTCGATCGGTTTATTAAATTTTTTTTTATTACCGAGGACCCCACCTGACCCATCCTTTGGATGACCCTGATGAAGCAACCTCAGGGCCCACGCACACCTGGCAGCAGGGTGGTCCGGATCAATCACCTACGAGGATAGGGAGGTTGGCCAGTGGTCATTCCCTGATTGAAACCTAACACTCCTTATGGGGAAAGGGAAGGAGTGAGATTAGAACTTTGAACCTTCTTATGGAGGAAGAGAAAGAGTCCAAAGCCTTATCCACTAGGTCATGAGGGTGATGGTTATAGTAATAAGAGTATATTACAATTTATGTCGATGGGTTGATTAACTTTTAATTCAAATGTATTAAGTATTTGTATTAATGATCCTAGATTTGGTCCATGTGCATCTTATTTAACGGTCCAACCTTTAAATATATGAATATAATCAGTTGTTTCCATTTTCTTTCTCTCGTTTGTCTCCCTTCTAAACCATCTCCTACTTCCACTATATATATTCTCGGTTTTCAAAAGAACTTATGTAGTTTATTGTTTGTAATCGAAAATCTCACGACAAATTGATAAACGATTTGGCACATAATGAATAAATACAATTGAAAAACAATAACAAAAACACAATAACTTAACATGATTCACACAATCAAAGTAATCAATTAAGTCCACATAGGACAACAATAGAGAGTCAGAGAGACAGCGGAGATTTTATTAATCACAAAACGTCGCTACAAATTACATGAAATTTATCCAAAATTTTGTGCATATTGAAAGATATAGAAAGACGCCTACAAATAGGCATCAGATGATCTAATCACTAAATGAGCCAAACCTATGCGCTTCTGGAAACGCATTGCTAAGGCAAGCACCGCCAGTCTCTGCTTGCCCAACACTGGATCCTTAACTTTTCCAACAATTTAGTTGTGGCTTGCCCGACACCGCAACCTTATTCAAGATTCATTTATTCTCCGCCTTCTCAAATCCCTCATGGAATTCACCACATATTAATCTCTCCATCATATATCCAACTCTATTAGCTATAGAATCATGAAGTTCTATCTCCGAGTTGAGCCAAAATCAAGCACAATTTGCTAGAATTGGCCTCATTTTTCCATGTTGTCCCCGTAAGTAGAATCTTAATATTTTGTACTCTATTAAACATTGGAGATCTAAAATATGATTATGGGATTTACATCTAGTTCAATAACCCCAACATTTAACCGAAAACCTAGCCAGATAAACTGAAAACTGATTAAACTGAAGCAAACAAACTAAAAACCAAGTTTACTGACCGGTTAACACCCTAGCTGTAACACCCGACTTATTAACAAAAACACCCCAAAAATTTTTGTTTTTCAAACCCAATATTTTACAATCAAAACCATAAGTATGGGGTATTAGTTAACATAATCCGTGTAAGAACCCGCGAAAAAGTCAAAAAGGGTAAAACGGTCATTTGTCACGTTGTACGACTATTATGTATAATAATATGTATTTGTGAAATTATAACATAAGAAATAAAAGTTTATGAGAAATTTGAATTTTTGCCGCGTGAATAGTGAAATTTGGTCAAAAAGGGCAAATTGGTCATTTGACATGAAGATGACCAAAAATGTCAAGAAATTGTAAAGTTAGGAATTAATGGAACTTTGGTTGCAAGTTATGGTCTTAGGACCATCTTTGTAGAAAAGTTAGTAACCAAAGGACCAAAAATGTAAATAATTTATAAGTTAATTATATAACTCTAAAATAGAGTTATTATCTCTATTATGTGAGACACAATCCAGAGAATTCCAGAGAGCACGAGAGGCAACGGGAAAGAGCAAGGAAGAAGAGAAATTAGCCAAGAAATCAAAGGAAATCAAGAAGGGAATTGAAATTGGTGATTCCAAGGTAAGATTTCATCCTCTTTAACCTAGTTTTTGGGTGTGTTCTTCATTTGGGTTTGTGGGATGGAATTGAAACTGAAATTGCAGTTAGAAATCATGTGGGTTAAGTAACTAATGCTCCCAATAAGCCATTAGTTAAGAACTTAACTTAGAAACATGAAAGTAGAATGCTATTCTTGAGAATTTTCAAGTTTAGCCAAGAACTTTAATTTATGCAATTGAGTTATTGAGGTGTTTTTAATGGCTTAAAATGTGTTATTAGTCAAGTGTTTTAGTCCTAGAACAAACCCCAGGTGATTAAGACCTAGAATAAGAGCTTAAAGCCTCAAAACTGCATGCTACAGTGCCAAATCGCGACTGATCAGGAGCCTGCCCAGGCGCCAGGCGCAGTGCGCCCAGGACCAGGGCGGGGTGCGCCCAGGCGCAGTGCGCCCCATACCTGGCGCAGTGCGCCTTCAGTCAGGGGCCAGACAGGGACCAAAAATGTTAAAATTTTCAAATAACTTAAACGCTAGAAACCATAGCTAGACTTATCCGATTGACCTGAAATTTTAGCCATAACCCTATAATGGTATAAGAACATGTCGGGAATGGTCAAATCCGTAATTCGACCTTGCGGAAAAGTTACTGTAGCGGCAGAGGCTAAAATCACTATTCATGCCCATGATTTTTAGAATTTGGGCTAGACTTGTCCAATGAACTCCAAATTTGAAACACAAGTCTAATATGGGATAAGATTTCATGGAAAAGAGTCGGAACTGAAATACGACCCCTCGGGGGTACTGTAGCAATATACGCGTATTTCGGAGAAACCGTAAAATGAGTTTATTAATGGTTATACATTTGTTATAACCTAGAATTGAGACGTATGAGACCTTAGCACTGTAGAGTCAGTTATAGTATGTATTTATTGAGTATTTATATATATAATACATGTATAGGTGGTGCTTCAAACGTGATTGAGCACGGAAAGGGGAAAGGAATACGAGAAGCATAGAGACTTGTAGCAACGTCAAGGTGAGTTTTATGAGGATTTCTATAGTACATAGCAAAATATTATTTTCTGAAAAGTATGATCTCCAAATGTTTATAAATACTAAAGTTTGGAAAATAGTTTTGAAAGAAGCTCTATACAAGAGCTTAGTATTTTGATCGGGTTTTCAAAAGTATGGTTTGTACGTATTTTGAAAGGAGTTCCTTATAGGAACTAAGATGTCAAAAGAAGTCTTGAAAGTATTTTTAGTAAAGAATTATAAAATGTTTGAGTAAGAGTTGTTTACAAATTGTGTCCCATTTTGACCAATTTGAGATGAAATGAAGTAAGAATTAAAGAAGTATGAGCCAGTTGTCCGGACTAGGATCACCCACATAATTGGGAGATCAGAAGACACTACTGGGATGGTACCTCCCGTCGCGAAGTAGTTGTCTAGCTTAGTATACCCTTGTGCTTGAATTTGTTCCAAGTCACAAAAGGGGAGACAGAATGAGCGAACCGAGTGGGCAGATCTGTTCTGTCCCGCGAGGGGAGCTAGTTGAATGAATTAATTAACTTAATTCATAAGTTTCAGTTGGTCACGTGAAATGAGAAAGAAAAGCAGTTTTAAGAAAAAAGTCTTTTTAAAGTTTGAAAGTAAAGAAGAAAAAGTTATTTTGAGATTTATGAAATAATCAGTTTTTAGCAATGTACTTTTAACATTTCAAGTTTTGAATAGAAAAGTGTTGGGTCTAAACCCATATTACTCACGAGACTTTATGTCTCACGTATACTATGTTTTTGAAATGCTATGTACTTAGGTGAAAGGAGCGAAAGTTGCAGTCGGGACCGGTTAATGTATTGTAAGTTTAAATTATGGTTATCTGTATTAAGTCTGTAATACCCCTCGAGTTTAAGTTTGTAAAATAAAATAAAAAAAAAATTTAAGTTGCTATTTTATAGTCACGAGTTGTAAAATATGTTTGAAAACTATATTTGTAATTTAAATATGGTACAAGAAAAGGGGTGTTACAGTTTTGGTATCAGAGCCATAGTTTAAGCGAATTAGGTTGGAATACCATCCTAGGCTTAAACTAGCAAGAGTAGTAGTAAGTTGCCTTAGTAATATAGGAGGCATAGAGTGGGTATGACTGGTATAAAAGTGCAGTCAATATAAGGAGATAACATGCTACCGCTTACGAAATACTATATAGAATTGTGCATTAAACCGATAATTTGTTTATCTATATAGTAATGGAAGGCAGAAGACAAGCTGACAGGGGTGAGGGCAGTCACACTTCTTCAAGAGGAAGTGAACCACATGTTATTCGAAACGATGAGTCTGAGCCAAACCCACCACCACCACAACCTGTCACTATGGAGGCAATTCAGTTTCTAATTGATAACTTACGAACTGAGTTGAGACAAGATGTACATAACATAATCGATGGTCGAATGGGTGAACCCAGAGCCCAATCTTCACAAGAAGTCTCTAAAAAGGCGACTGAGGAAGAAGGTAGTGGAGAAAACAGAAGGAAAGAGAAGGGCTGTTCTTTTAAGTCCTTTATGGCTTGCAAGCCGCCCGAATACCATGGCAGTTTTGAGCCAAAAGTGACGATGCGATGGGTCCGAGAAATTGAACAAGTGATGCAAGCAAGTAAATGTGGAGAAAAAGATCAAGTCAACTACGCCTCCCGGCAGTTGAAAGACGATGCTCTGGTGTGGTGGAACACCAAATACGATAGCTTGGGAAAAGATGTGGTTTATGGCTGGTCATGGGCAGAGTTTGTCTCGTGTCTCAAAGATAAATTCTGTCCCACACGATATTTGGAGAAAATGAATGAAGATTTCTTAACAATAAAGAAAGGAGATATGACGGTGGATGAGTATACGAAGAAGTTTTGCGACATGTTACCTTTTGTGGGGGAGTCTTACCCCAGTGAGCGGTCTCGAATTAACCGCTATGTCCAGGGTTTGACATGGAACTACGAGTTAGAAGTGAAGAAAGCTGAAACACTAGATGGGGCGATCAATGCTGCCCGAACGGTGGAAGATGTTGGAAAAAGAAGGAAGGAAGAAGGACCTGGTTTTGGTGACAAAAGGAAGACAGTTAGTAGTATCAGTGGTAACATAAAGAAGAAAGGGAAAATGAGTACAAGTCAGAGCCGACAGGGAAGTGTGAAAAAGTGCGAGAAATGTGGGAAAGAACATGGTGGCGAATGCAGAGCGGGATCAAATGCCTGCTTTAATTGTGGCAGATTCGGTCACAAAGCGAAAGATTGTAAAGCCAAGAAAGCCAGCGAAGTGGAGTGCTTCACATGCCATCAGATGGGACACTACAGTTTCAATTGCCCAAATAAGGGAGGAGAAACCATGGTGTCAACAGCCCAGAAGAAGACCGAACCTCAGAAAGTGAAGACCAGAGCTTTTCAGATTACCAGGGAGGAAGCGAAGGAGACTCACGATGTGGTCTCAGGTATTCTACTAATCAACTCGACACCTGCATATGTCTTGTTTGATTCCGGGTCTACATATTCATTTGTGTCCCATGGGTTTGGAGCTAGATTAAAAGTCCCATTAGAATTGTTAGACCTAGTCTTTGAGGTAGAAGTGGCTGACGGGAAATTTGTGGAAGTTCAGCATATGTATCGAGACTGTGAACTTGACATCAACGGCAAGAAGTTTCGACTTAATCACCTTCCTATTGGAATTAAGTCCTTTGATGTAATAATTGGGATGGATTGGCTTGGTGCAAATGATGCGAAGATAGCTTGTGGACAGAAGAGAGTGTCCGTTAAAACCCTTGGAGTAAAGGTGTACGTATATGGGGAAAGAAGAACGCACGTGCCAAGTATCATCAGTGTAGCTAAAGCTCGAAGATGTATCAGGAAAGGATGTGTATCTTTCCTGGCCTATGTAATGACTGAAGACAAAGTGAAACAGACATACAAAGACATAGAAGTGGTAAAAGAGTTCCCAGAAGTTTTTCCAGATGAATTGCCAGGCTTGCCACCAGAAAGGCAAGTTGAATTCAGAATAGATCTTGTTCCAGGAGCTTCCCCAATAGCACGAGCACCGTACCGGCTAGCACCAACAGAGATGAGGGAATTAATGTCCCAGTTGCAGGAGTTGCTAGATAAAGGCTTTATCAGGCCTAGTTCTTCTCTGTGGGGTGCTCCAGTTCTGTTTGTGAAGAAGAAGGATGGATCAATGCGGATGTGCATTGATTATAGAGAATTGAACAAGATTACCATAAAGAACCGTTACCCGTTGCCCAGAATAGACGATTTATTTGACCAGTTGCAAGGAGCAGATTATTTCTCAAAAATTGATCTGAGATCTGGGTATCATCAAGTCAGAGTAAAAGAAAGTGATGTAGAGAAGACGGCGTTTCGTACACGATACGGACATTATGAGTTTTTGGTGATGCCATTCGGTCTTACAAATGCACCAGCGATCTTTATGGACTTAATGAATCGTGTCTGTAAACCATTCCTAGACCGGTTTGTTATAGTGTTCATAGACGACATTTTGATCTACTCAAAGAATAAAGAAGAGCATGCGAGTCATCTGCGGTTAGTACTCGAGACGTTGAAGCGAGAACAACTATATGCAAAGTTCTCTAAGTGCAAATTCTGGATGAGAGAAGTGCAGTTCCTTGGACATGTTGTTTCTATCCAAGGTATAAAAGTTGATCCAGCGAAAGTTGAAGCAGTGATGAAATGGGAGCCACCTAAGACGCCAACAGAAGTTAGAAGTTTTCTCGGTCTTGCCGGGTACTACAGGAGATTTATTCAAGATTTCTCCCGTATAGCAGTGCCACTTACACGACTAACCCGGAAGGAAGAAAAATTTAGTTGGCAAGAAGAACAAGAAAGAGCTTTCGCTACATTGAAAGAAAAGTTGTGTAACGCGCCTGTCCTTACATTTCCAGATGGGACGGAAGACTTTGAAGTGTACAGCGATGCCTCGCATCGGGGGCTTGGCAGTGTGTTGATGCAAAGAGGGAAAGTTATAGCATACGCTTCCAGACAGTTGAAAGACCCAGAGAAAAAGTACACAACTCACGATTTAGAACTTGCAGCGATCGTATTTGCCTTGAAGATTTGGAGACATTACTTGTATGGTACAAAGTGCAAGCTGTTCACCGATCACAAGAGTTTGCAGTATGTGTTCACTCAAAAAGAGTTGAACATGAGACAGAGCAGATGGCTAGAACTGATCAGTGATTATGATTGCGAAATTGTGTATCATCCGGGTAAAGCAAATGTAGTAGCAGATGCACTGAGTAGAAAAGTTCCTGAGAAAAGAATCAAGGCAAGATCAATGCGAATAGAACTAGTATCCAGCATTATAGAACAGATTAAAGCAGCTCAGCAAAAAGTTGAAGAAAGTGGAGACTTAAAAGATGAAAAGTTAGGAAAAGAAACCCAGTTTGAGACCAATAGTCAAGGCTTGAAGACCTTCAGAAACCGTATTTGGGTACCGAAGACAGGAGGATTGAGAAAGTTGATTTTAGAAGAATCGCATAAGTCAAAGTATTCCATACACCCAGGGAGTACCAAGACTTATCAAAATCTGAAAAGACAGTATTGGTGGCCTGGAATGAAGAAAAGAATAGCTAAGTACATCTCCAAGTGTGTCGTTTGTGCACAAGTTAAGGCGGAACATCAGGTCCCGCATGGGGATGCTCAGTCACTACACATTCCAGCCGGAAAGTGGGAAGATGTAACCATGGACTTGATTGTCGGGTTACCAAGAACAAGAAGAGGTCATGATAGTATATGGGTCATAGTAGACCGATTGACCAAGAGTGCACTGTTTCTAGCCATAAAAGAAACTACTCCATTGGAGCAGTTAGCCCAGTTGTATACAGATGAAGTATTTAGAAGATATGGTGCACCGTTGTCTATCGTTTCAGACAGAGACCCTAGATTTACCTCTAACTTCTGGAGAGCCTTACAAGATAAAATGGGGACAAAAATTCAGCTAAGTACAACATATCATCCACAAACGGATGGTCAGAGTGAACGAACAATACAGACATTAGAAGACATGCTACGGTCATGCGTGATGGATTTTGGAGGAAGTTGGGACGAACACCTGCCATTAGTGGAGTTTGCATACAACAATAGCTACCATTCTAGCATTAAGATGCCACCTTTTGAGGCATTGTATGGTAGAAAGTGTAGAACTCCTTTATGTTGGTCAGAGGCGGGTGAGACGAAGCTTACGGGGCCAGAGATTGTTAGGGTGACTAATGAGAAGATTGGAGTAATTCAAGCCAACATGAAAGCAGCACAAGATCGACAAAGAAGTTACTCGAATCTAAAGAAGAGACCTTATGACTTGCAAGAAGGGGATTTGGTAATGATAAAAGTATCGCCATGGAAAGGAGTGGTTAGATTTGGCAAGAGGGGAAAGCTGAGTCCAAGGTACATTGGACCTTTTAGAATTCTGAAGAGAGTTGGGTTACAAGCATTCAAACTGGAGTTACCACCCGAACTTAGTGGAATACATGATACCTTTCATGTATGCTACTTGAAGAAGTACTTTGGTAAAGAAGAGCTAGCAATACCGTATACGGATTTGAGAGTGGAGACTCCCAGCAAAATGATTGAAGAACCCGAAGCTATTCTAGAGATGCAAACCAAGAAGCTAAGGAACAAAGAGATTGACCTTGTACTAGTCAAGTGGAAGCATCCGTTAGGGTCGAACTTGACTTGGGAAACGTTAGAAGAAATGAAGAGAAGATACCCGAATTTCACGGATTACGAAAAGATTCCGAGGACGGAATCCGCTTAAGGAGGGGTGACTGTAAGAACCCGCGAAAAAGTAAAAAAAGGGTAAAACGGTCATTTGTCACGTTGTACGACTATTATGTATAATAATATGTATTTGTGAAATTATAACATAAGAAATAAAAGTTTATGAGAAATTTGAAGTTTTGCCGCGTGAATAGTGAAATTTGGTCAAAAAGGGCAAATTGGTCATTTGACATGAAGATGACCAAAAATGTCAAGAAATTGTAAAGTTAGGAATTAATGGAACTTTGGTTGCAAGTTATGGTCTTAGGACCATCTTTGTAGAAAAGTTAGTAACCAAAGGACCAAAAATGTAAATAATTTATAAGTTAATTATATAACTCTAAAATAGAGTTATTATCTCTATTATGTGAGACACAATCCAGAGAATTCTAGAGAGCACGAGAGGCAACGGGAAAGAGCAAGGAAGAAGAGAAATTAGCCAAGAAATCAAAGGAAATCAAGAAGGGAATTGGAATTGGTGATTCCAAGGTAAGATTTCATCCTCTTTAACCTAATTTTTGGGTTTGTGGGATGGAATTGAAACTGAAATTGCAGTTAGAAATCATGTGGGTTAAGTAACTAATGCTCCCAATAAGCCATTAGTTAAGAACTTAACTTAGAAACATGAAAGTAGAATGCTATTCTTGAGAATTTTCAAGTTTAGCCAAGAACTTTAATTTCTGCAATTGAGTTATTGAGGTGTTTTTTATGGCTTAAAATGTGTTATTAGTCAAGTGTTTTAGTCCTAGAACAAACCCCAGGTGATTAAGACCTAGAATAAGAGCTTAAAGCCTCAAAACTGCATGCTACAGTGCCAAATCGCGACTGATCAGGAGCCTGCCCAGGCGCCAGGCGCAGTGCGCCCAGGACCAGGGCGGGGTGCGCCCAGGCGCAGTGCGCCCCATACCTGGCGCAGTGTGCCTTCAGTCAGGGGCCAGACAGGGACCAAAAATGTTAAAATTTTCAAATAACTTAAACGCTAGAAACCATAGCTAGACTTATCCGATTGACCTGAAATTTTAGCCATAACCCTATAATGGTATAAGAACATGTCGGGAATGGTCAAATCCGTAATTCGACCTTGCGGAAAAGTTACTGTAGCGACAGAGGCTAAAATCACTATTCATGCCCATGATTTTTAGAATTTGGGCTAGACTTGTCCAATGAACTCCAAATTTGAAACACAAGTCTAATATGGGATAAGATTTCATGGAAAAGAGTCGGAACTGAAATACGACCCCTCGGGGGTACTGTAGCAATATACGCGTATTTCGGAGAAACCGTAAAATGAGTTTATTAATGGTTATACATTTGTTATAACCTAGAATTGAGACGTATGAGACCTTAGCACTGTAGAGTCAGTTATAGTATGTATTTATTGAGTATTTATATATATAATACATGTATAGGTGGTGCTTCAAACGTGATTGAGCACGGAAAGGGGAAAGGAATACGATAAGCATAGAGACTTGTAGCAACGTCAAGCTGAGTTTTATGAGGATTTCTATAGTACATAGCAAAATATTATTTTCTGAAAAGTATGATTTCCAAATGTTTATAAATACTAAAGTTTGGAAAATAGTTTTGAAAGAAGCTCTATACAAGAGCTTAGTATTTTGATCGGGTTTTCAAAAGTATGGTTTGTACTTATTTTGAAAGGAGTTCCTTATAGGAACTAAGATGTCAAAAGAAGTCTTGAAAGTATTTTTAGTAAAGAATTATAAAATGTTTGAGTAAGAGTTGTTTACAAATTGTGTCCCATTTTGACCAATTTGAGATGAAATTAAGTAAGAATTAAAGAAGTATGAGCCAGTTGTCCGGACTAGGATCACCCACATAATTGGGAGATCAGAAGACACTACTGGGATGGTACCTCCCGTCGCGAAGTAGTTGTCTAGCTTAGTATACCCTTGTGCTTGAATTCGTTCCAAGTCACAAAAGGGGAGACAGAATGAGCGAACCGAGTGGGCAGATCTGTTCTGTCCCGCGAGGGGAGCTAGTTGAATGAATTAATTAACTTAATTCATAAGTTTTAGTTGGTCACGTGAAATGAGAAAGAAAAGCAGTTTTAAGAAAAAAGTCTTTTTAAAGTTTGAAAGTAAAGAAGAAAAAGTTATTTTGAGATTTATGAAATAATCAGTTTTTAGCAATGTACTTTTAACATTTCAAGTTTTGAATAGAAAAGTGTTGGGTCTAAACCCATATTACTCACGAGACTTTATGTCTCACGTATACTATGTTTTTGAAATGCTATGTACTTAGGTGAAAGGAGCGAAAGTTGCAGTCGGGACCGGTTAATGTATTGTAAGTTTAAATTATGGTTATCTGTATTAAGTCTGTAATACCCCTCGAGTTTAAGTTTGTAAAATAAAATAAAAAAAAATTTAAGTGGCTATTTTATAGTCACGAGTTGTAAAATATGTTTGAAAACTATATTTGTAATTTAAATATGGTACAAGAAAAGGGGTGTTACAGTTTTGGTATCAGAGCCATAGTTTAAGCGAATTAGGTTGGAATACCATCCTAGGCTTAAACTAGCAAGAGTAGTAGTAAGTTGCCTTAGTAATATAGGAGGCATAGAGTGGGTATGACTGGTATAAAAGTGCAGTCAATATAAGGAGATAACATGCTACCGCTTACAAAATACTATATAGAATTGTGCATTAAACCGATAATTTGTTTATCTATATAGTAATGGAAGGCAGAAGACAAGCTGACAGGGGTGAGGGCAGTCACACTTCTTCAAGAGGAAGTGAACCACATGTTATTCGAAACGATGAGTCTGAGCCAAACCCACCACCACCACAACCTGTCACTATGGAGGCAATTCAGTTTCTAATTGATAACTTACGAACTGAGTTGAGACAAGATGTACATAACATAATCGATGGTCGAATGGGTGAACCCAGAGCCCAATCTTCACAAGAAGTCTCTAAAAAGGCGACTGAGGAAGAAGGTAGTGGAGAAAACAGAAGGAAAGAGAAGGGCTGTTCTTTTAAGTCCTTTATGTCTTGCAAGCCGCCCGAATACCATGGCAGTTTTGAGCCAAAAGTGACGATGCGATGGGTCCGAGAAATTGAACAAGTGATGCAAGCAAGTAAATGTGGAGAAAAAGATCAAGTCAACTACGCCTCCCGGCAGTTGAAAGACGATGCTCTGGTGTGGTGGAACACCAAATACGATAGCTTGGGAAAAGATGTGGTTTATGGCTGGTCATGGGCAGAGTTTGTCTCGTGTCTCAAAGATAAATTCTGTCCCACACGAGATTTGGAGAAAATGAATGAAGATTTCTTAACAATAAAGAAAGGAGATATGACGGTGGATGAGTATACGAAGAAGTTTTGCGACATGTTACCTTTTGTGGGGGAGTCTTACCCCAGTGAGCGGTCTCGAATTAACCGCTATGTCCGGGGTTTGACATGGAACTACGAGTTAGAAGTGAAGAAAGCTGAAACACTAGATGGGGCGATCAATGCTGCCCGAACGGTGGAAGATGTTGGAAAAAGAAGGAAGGAAGAAGGACCTGGTTTTGGTGACAAAAGGAAGACAGTTAGTAGTATCAGTGGTAACATAAAGAAGAAAGGGAAAATGAGTACAAGTCAGAGCCGACAGGGAAGTGTGAAAAAGTGCGAGAAATGTGGGAAAGAACATGGTGGCGAATGCAGAGCGGGATCAAATGCCTGCTTTAATTGTGGCGGATTCGGTCACAAAGCGAAAGATTGTAAAGCCAAGAAAGCCAGCGAAGTGGAGTGCTTCACATGCCATCAGATGGGACACTACAGTTTCAATTGCCCAAATAAGGGAGGAGAAACCATGGTGTCAACAGCCCAGAAGAAGACCGAACCTCAGAAAGTGAAGACCAGAGCTTTTCAGATTACCAGGGAGGAAGCGAAGGAGACTCACGATGTGGTCTCAGGTATTCTACTAATCAACTCGACACCTGCATATGTCTTGTTTGATTCCGGGTCTACATATTCATTTGTGTCCCATGGGTTTGGAGCTAGATTAAAAGTCCCATTAGAATTGTTAGACCTAGTCTTTGAGGTAGAAGTGGCTGACGGGAAATTTGTGGAAGTTCAGCATATGTATCAAGACTGTGAACTTGATATCAACGGCAAGAAGTTTCGACTTAATCACCTTCCTATTGGAATTAAGTCCTTTGATGTAATAATTGGGATGGATTGGCTTGGTGCAAATGATGCGAAGATAGCTTGTGGAAAGAAGAGAGTGTCCGTTAAAACCCTTGGAGTAAAGGTGTACGTATATGGGGAAAGAAGAACGCACGTGCCAAGTATCATCAGTGTAGCTAAAGCTCGAAGATGTATCAGGAAAGGATGTGTATCTTTCCTGGCCTATGTAATGACTGAAGACAAAGTGAAACAGACATACAAAGACATAGAAGTGGTAAAAGAGTTCCCAGAAGTTTTTCCAGATGAATTGCCAGGCTTGCCACCAGAAAGGCAAGTTGAATTCAGAATAGATCTTGTTCCAGGAGCTTCCCCAATAGCACGAGCACCGTACCGGCTAGCACCAACAGAGATGAGGGAATTAATGTCCTAGTTGCAGGAGTTACTAGATAAAGGCTTTATCAGGCCTAGTTCTTCTCTGTGGGGTGCTCCAGTTCTGTTTGTGAAGAAGAAGGATGGATCAATGCGGATGTGCATTGATTATAGAGAATTGAACAAGATTACCATAAAGAACCGTTACCCGTTGCCCAGAATAGACGATTTATTTGACCAGTTGCAAGGAGCAGATTATTTCTCAAAAATTGATCTGAGATCTGGGTATCATCAAGTCAGAGTAAAAGAAAGTGATGTAGAGAAGACAGCGTTTCGTACACGATACGGACATTATGAGTTTTTGGTGATGCCATTCGGTCTTACAAATGCACCAGCGATCTTTATGGACTTAATGAATCGTGTCTGTAAACCATTCCTAGACCGGTTTGTTATAGTGTTCATAGACGACATTTTGATCTACTCAAAGAATAAAGAAGAGCATGCGAGTCATCTGCGGTTAGTACTCGAGACGTTGAAGCGAGAACAACTATATGCAAAGTTCTCTAAGTGCGAATTCTGGATGAGAGAAGTTCAGTTCCTTGGACATGTTGTTTCTATCCAAGGTATAAAAGTTGATCCAGCGAAAGTTGAAGCAGTGATGAAATGGGAGCCACCTAAGACGCCAACAGAAGTTAGAAGTTTTCTCGGTCTTGCCGGGTACTACAGGAGATTTATTCAAGATTTCTCCCGTATAGCAGTGCCACTTACACGACTAACCCGGAAGGAAGAAAAATTTAGTTGGCAAGAAGAACAAGAAAGAGCTTTCGCTACATTGAAAGAAAAGTTGTGTAACGCGCCTGTCCTTACATTGCCAGATGGGACGGAAGACTTTGAAGTGTACAGCGATGCCTCGCATCGGGGGCTTGGCAGTGTGTTGATGCAAAGAGGGAAAGTTATAGCATACGCTTCCAGACAGTTGAAAGACCCAGAGAAAAAGTACACAACTCACGATTTAGAACTTGCAGCGATCGTATTTGCCTTGAAGATTTGGAGACATTACTTGTATGGTACAAAGTGCAAGCTGTTCACCGATCACAAGAGTTTGCAGTATGTGTTCACTCAAAAAGAGTTGAACATGAGACAGAGCAGATGGCTAGAACTGATCAGTGATTATGATTGCGAAATTGTGTATCATCCGGGTAAAGCAAATGTAGTAGCAGATGCACTGAGTAGAAAAGTTCCTGAGAAAAGAATCAAGGCAAGATCAATGCGAATAGAACTAGTGTCCAGCATTATAGAACAGATTAAAGCAGCTCAGCAAAAAGTTGAAGAAAGTGGAGACTTAAAAGATGAAAAGTTAGGAAAAGAAACCCAGTTTGAGACCAATAGTCAAGGCTTGAAGACCTTCAGAAACCGTATTTGGGTACCGAAGACAGGAGGATTGAGAAAGTTGATTTTAGAAGAATCGCATAAGTCAAAGTATTCCATACACCCAGGGAGTACCAAGACTTATCAAAATCTGAAAAGACAGTATTGGTGGCCTGGAATGAAGAAAAGAATAGCTAAGTACATCTCCAAGTGTGTCGTTTGTGCACAAGTTAAGGCGGAACATCAGGTCCCGCATGGGGATGCTCAGTCACTACACATTCCAGCCGGAAAGTGGGAAGATGTAACCATGGACTTGATTGTCGGGTTACCAAGAACAAGAAGAGGTCATGATAGTATATGGGTCATAGTAGACCGATTGACCAAGAGTGCACTGTTTCTAGCCATAAAAGAAACTACTCCATTGGAGCAGTTAGCCCAGTTGTATACAGATGAAGTATTTAGAAGATATGGTGCACCGTTGTCTATCGTTTCAGACAGAGACCCTAGATTTACCTCTAACTTCTGGAGAGCCTTACAAGATAAAATGGGGACAAAAATTCAGCTAAGTACAGCATATCATCCAAAAACGGATGGTCAGAGTGAACGAACAATACAGACATTAGAAGACATGCTACGGTCATGCGTGATGGATTTTGGAGGAAGTTGGGACGAACACCTGCCATTAGTGGAGTTTGCATACAACAATAGCTACCATTCTAGCATTAAGATGCCACCTTTTGAGGCATTGTATGGTAGAAAGTGTAGAACTCCTTTATGTTGGTCAGAGGCGGGTGAGACGAAGCTTACGGGGCCAGAGATTGTTAGGGTGACTAATGAGAAGATTGGAGTAATTCAAGCCAACATGAAAGCAGCACAAGATCGGCAAAGAAGTTACTCGAATCTAAAGAAGAGACCTTATGACTTGCAAGAAGGGGATTTGGTAATGATAAAAGTATCGCCATGGAAAGGAGTGGTTAGATTTGGCAAGAGGGGAAAGCTGAGTCCAAGGTACATTGGACCTTTTAGAATTCTGAAGAGAGTTGGGTTACAAGCATTCAAACTGGAGTTACCACCCGAACTTAGTGGAATACATGATACCTTTCATGTATGCTACTTGAAGAAGTACTTTGGTAAAGAAGAGCTAGCAATACCGTATACGGATTTGAGAGTGGAGACTCCCAGCAAAATGATTGAAGAACCCGAAGCTATTCTAGAGATGCAAACCAAGAAGCTAAGGAACAAAGAGATTGACCTTGTACTAGTCAAGTGGAAGCATCCGTTAGGGTCGAACTTGACTTGGGAAACGTTAGAAGAAATGAAGAGAAGATACCCGAATTTCATGGATTACGAAAAGATTCCGAGGACGGAATCCGCTTAAGGAGGGGTGACTGTAAGAACCCGCGAAAAAGTAAAAAAGGGTAAAACGGTCATTTGTCACGTTGTACGACTATTATGTATAATAATATGTATTTGTGAAATTATAACATAAGAAATAAAAGTTTATGAGAAATTTGAAGTTTTGCCGCGTGAATAGTGAAATTTGGTCAAAAAGGGCAAATTGGTCATTTGACATGAAGATGACCAAAAATGTCAAGAAATTGTAAAGTTAGGAATTAATGGAACTTTGGTTGCAAGTTATGGTCTTAGGACCATCTTTGTAGAAAAGTTAGTAACCAAAGGACCAAAAATGTAAATAATTTATAAGTTAATTATATAACTCTAAAATAGAGTTATTATCTCTATTATGTGAGACACAATCCAGAGAATTCCAGAGAGCACGAGAGGCAACGGGAAAGAGCAAGGAAGAAGAGAAATTAGCCAAGAAATCAAAGGAAATCAAGAAGGGAATTGGAATTGGTGATTCCAAGGTAAGATTTCATCCTCTTTAACCTAGTTTTTGGGTGTGTTCTTCATTTGGGTTTGTGGGATGGAATTGAAACTGAAATTGCAGTTAGAAATCATGTGGGTTAAGTAACTAATGCTCCCAATAAGCCATTAGTTAAGAACTTAACTTAGAAACATGAAAGTAGAATGCTATTCTTGAGAATTTTCAAGTTTAGCCAAGAACTTTAATTTCTGCAATTGAGTTATTGAGGTGTTTTTAATGGCTTAAAATGTGTTATTAGTCAAGTGTTTTAGTCCTAGAACAAACCCCAGGTGATTAAGACCTAGAATAAGAGCTTAAAGCCTCAAAACTGCATGCTACAGTGCCAAATCGCGACTGATCAGGAGCCTGCCCAGGCGCCAGGCGCAGTGCGCCCAGGACCAGGGCGGGGTGCGCCCAGGCGCAGTGCGCCCCATACCTGGCGCAGTGCGCCTTCAGTCAGGGGCCAGACAGGGACCAAAAATGTTAAAATTTTCAAATAACTTAAACGCTAGAAACCATAGCTAGACTTATCCGATTGACCTGAAATTTTAGCCATAACCCTATAATGGTATAAGAACATGTCGGGAATGGTCAAATCCGTAATTCGACCTTGCGGAAAAGTTACTGTAGCGGCAGAGGCTAAAATCACTATTCATGCCCATGATTTTTAGAATTTGGGCTAGACTTGTCCAATGAACTCCAAATTTGAAACACAAGTCTAATATGGGATAAGATTTCATGGAAAAGAGTCGGAACTGAAATACGACCCCTCGGGGGTACTGTAGCAATATACGCGTATTTCGGAGAAACCGTAAAATGAGTTTATTAATGGTTATACATTTGTTATAACCTAGAATTGAGACGTATGAGACCTTAGCACTGTAGAGTCAGTTATAGTATGTATTTATTGAGTATTTATATATATAATACATGTATAGGTGGTGCTTCAAACGTGATTGAGCACGGAAAGGGGAAAGGAATACGATAAGCATAGAGACTTGTAGCAACGTCAAGGTGAGTTTTATGAGGATTTCTATAGTACATAGCAAAATATTATTTTCTGAAAAGTATGATTTCCAAATGTTTATAAATACTAAAGTTTGGAAAATAGTTTTGAAAGAAGCTCTATACAAGAGCTTAGTATTTTGATCGGGTTTTCAAAAGTATGGTTTGTACGTATTTTGAAAGGAGTTCCTTATAGGAACTAAGATGTCAAAAGAAGTCTTGAAAGTATTTTTAGTAAAGAATTATAAAATGTTTGAGTAAGAGTTGTTTACAAATTGTGTCCCATTTTGACCAATTTGAGATGAAATTAAGTAAGAATTAAAGAAGTATGAGCCAGTTGTCCGGACTAGGATCACCCACATAATTGGGAGATCAGAAGACACTACTGGGATGGTACCTCCCGTCGCGAAGTAGTTGTCTAGCTTAGTATACCCTTGTGCTTGAATTCGTTCCAAGTCACAAAAGGGGAGACAGAATGAGCGAACCGAGTGGGCAGATCTGTTCTGTCCCGCGAGGGGAGCTAGTTGAATGAATTAATTAACTTAATTCATAAGTTTTAGTTGGTCACGTGAAATGAGAAAGAAAAGCAGTTTTAAGAAAAAAAGTCTTTTTAAAGTTTGAAAGTAAAGAAGAAAAAGTTATTTTGAGATTTATGAAATAATCAGTTTTTAGCAATGTACTTTTAACATTTCAAGTTTTGAATAGAAAAATGTTGGGTCTAAACCCATATTACTCACGAGACTTTATGTCTCACGTATACTATGTTTTTGAAATGCTATGTACTTAGGTGAAAGGAGCGAAAGTTGCAGTCGGGACCGGTTAATGTATTGTAAGTTTAAATTATGGTTATCTGTATTAAGTCTGTAATACCCCTCGAGTTTAAGTTTGTAAAATAAAATAAAAAAAAATTTAAGTGGCTATTTTATAGTCACGAGTTGTAAAATATGTTTGAAAACTATATTTGTAATTTAAATATGGTACAAGAAAAGGGGTGTTACAATCCGAGTACAAGTGTATCACGAAGTACAATACATAGATATTATACATTCTTTAAGCCGGGTAGTCACATCCAGATTCTAAGTCCTCAGTCACGGACTTTATCTTTCCCTTTGGCGGGATCACGCTCACCTGCAGGGACATATCAAATAAAACTGTGAGCTATAAAGCCCAATGAGTAATCAAGCAAATAAACATGCATATATAAGAGAATAACAACAATTAAACTCTTAAACATTTTCTGTCCCAAAAGTCATAGTCATCGCTGACCGCACCGTATATCATAGCCATAAAGGCCGCACCAAATATCATAGCCATATAGGCCGCACCACAATATCATAGCCCGAAGGCCGCACCAGTTATCATAGCCCGAAGGCCGCACCAATAGTTTTATTGTTTAAATCATAGCCCGAAGGCCGCACCTGATATCATAGCCCGAAGGCCGCACCAGTTTAGGTTCAATAACCCAATATCATGGTCCTAAGACCGCACCAGTTAATGTCAAGGATAATAATCATAGCCAACAAGGCTGCACCATCTGGAATTACAATCCAATGTCCTGTCCGTATACTATTCGGGTAATCTACCATTGTCCCGTGTTCAACTACTTCAAGTAGTGCCATTGTAATCACCATATATCACACTAGATATAGTCAAGATTACTCACCTGAAGGCTTGCTACTACTAGCTTTTGTTAACCCTTGCCTTTCAAAGTATTCCACAAGATCTTGTCCCGTACCTATAATGTCATTCATTTTCACAATGATTATAGGTTAACAACTGTTTTAATTGACTCTAAAGCATAAGAGTTCAATATAATATCAATACAAACAATGTCTAGATAATAAACTTTCCGTTTACTATCTTTTTATATATTTTACTATTCACCGAGGCATTCGTATTGATCTACAGTGCCCCCGAGGGGTCGAAAACTCAATATAAAAATTTTCCCAAACTTTTCAGACCATAACGAGCCTACGGTTCAAGTTTGAGCTAAATCGGACAAGCCAAACAAAAGTTAACGATTCTGACTCCCTGCCTTGGAGGCGCACTGCGCCTAGAATAGGGCGCACTGCGCCCTGCGCCAGTGCAGCCTCCTGGGCAGTCGCGATTTGTGCACTGTAGCAAGCAGTTTTGACCCATTAAGTCCTTAATGCTGTTCTTAACCGTTTGGGGTTTGTTCCTAGGCTAAAACCTTCTATTAATACAAGGTTTTCAACCCTCAAAACCCACTCAATCAATCATATGAAGAATTAGGGTTCTTAGTTCCAAAAACCCCAAAACTTCAAATTTATCAAAAATAACAATCTACTTCCATTATCTTGAATTAAGCCCTTATTAGCATGACTTAATGGAAGTATTACATCATTTTAATCACCCAATCATGACTGTAAATGCAGTTTTTGAGTTCTACAAAACTCATCAAGAACACATAAACTAGAACTTGGAATTCTTACCTCCAAAACTTCCAATTCTACCCTTCAAATGCTATAATCCTATTTTTAGCTTTAAACCTTCAAGATCGCTCCAAAATTCTGCAACTCCCGTACCAAGAAACTCTCCCGTAGCTCACCAAATTTCTGCACAAAATGGGAGAAGCTTCCAACCTTTTATACTTCCAGAAATTGCAATTTGGTCCTTGAAGTTGCATTTCTTAAACTTTTGCCACAACTAACAAAGTTTATGACAAAAATCAGATTTTATAACATTTTAAGTCCAAAACTCAAAATATTATTACAAAACAAATCCTTTTCTGTCCAAAAGACCAAATTACCCTTCTAAGGTAAAATGACCAATTTGCCCTTTTTATTACAATTACATAATAAACATGTTTTGGCGTCACAAATTCTCCCCTCCTTTAAGAGATTTCGTCCCCGAAATCATACAAAAAGTTGAGGGTATTTCTCCCTCATTTCACTTTCGGTCTCCCACGTCATGTCGGAACCTTTGTGATGACGCCAAAGTACTTTCACCATGCTGATCTCCTTATTTCGCAGCTGTCTTACCTTGCGGTCTAACACCCTCTCGGGTTGTTCCGGATATCTCAACTTTTCATCTACCTCAATTTCAGCAAGAGGTACATGTTGAGACTTATTAAACAAAGTTTTCCTCAAATGGGACACATGGAATACATCATGTATACCATGAAGTTCATCAGGTAACTCCAATCTATACGCCACGGCTCCAACTCTTTGAGATATACGGAAAGGTCCAATGAAACGAGGACTCAACTTCCCTTTCTTCCCAAAACGAATTAAGCCTTTCCAAGGGGATACTTTGAGCATTACCATGTCCCCTACTTGGAATTCTATTGGTTTCACCCGTTTGTCTGTATACTGTTTCTGTCGATTCTGAGCTACCTTCAAATTTTCTCGTATCAGTTTGATCTTTTCTTCAGTCTGTGCTACAATTTCGGGTCCAGCCAACGGCTTTTCCCCAACTTCAGTCCAGCAAGTCGGAGTACGACACGGTGCTCCATACAATGCCTCATACGGGGCCATCTGAATGCTGGAATGATAACTGTTATTGTACGCGAATTCTACCAAAGGCAAATGATCTTCCCAGCTTCCACCAAAGTCTATGACACAAGTTCTTAGCATGTCTTCCAGAGTCTGAATAGTTCTTTCACTTTGACCATCAGTCTGCGGGTGGTATGCAGTACTCATGAGCACTTTTGTACCCAATCGCTTTTGAAGACTTTGCCAAAAGTGGGAAGTAAACCTGCTGTCTCGATCTGACACAATCGATGCTGGTAATCCATGTCGGCATAACACCTCATCTATGTAGATTTTTGCCAGTTGATCTACTCGGTACTTTTCCTTATATGGTATGAACTGTGCCGATTTGGTCAATCGATCCACAATCACCCATATAGAATCATAACCTCGCGGTGTCCGCGACAACTTTGTTACAAAATCCATAGTAATATGGTCCCATTTCTTCTCTGGAACCGGCAATGGTTGTATTTCCCCGTACGGTTTCTGATGATTTGACTTAACTTGCAGACAAGTCAAACATCTTTCCACATATCTTCCAATATCTCTTTTCATTCCGGGCCACCAATACAATGGTTTTAACGTCCGGTACATCTTGGTACTACCCGGATGAACTGCATACCGGCTATAATGTGCATCTTCTAAAAGCAAGTTCCGCGCCTCTCCTTGTTTTGGGACCCATACACGACCTTTGAATGTTTTTAATTTCTGTGCATTTTCTTGCAGCTGCTTCAAATATCCAACCATTCGCTCACTTTTAACATGTTCAGGCTTGCACGCCTCTTCCTGTGCTGAACGGATCAATTCTGGTAACCGGCTTGCTACACCCAAACAAGCGGATGTAACTTTCAAAGGAGCTTCTTTTCTGCTTAAAGCGTCTGCCACCACATTCGCCTTGCCAGGGTGGTACTGAATTTCACAGTCAAAGTCTTTAAGCAGGTCCATCCACCTTTGTTGTCTCATGTTGAGCTCTTTTTGATCAAATAAATACTTCAAACTTGTGTGGTCCGTATAGATGACAAATTTCACACCGTATAAATAGTGTCTCCACAGCTTCAATGCTAGAACCACCGCAGCTAATTCCAAATCATGAACTGGATACCTCTTCTCAGCATCTTTTAACTGACGGGACGCATAAGCTATCACTCGACCTTTCTGCATAAGCACACATCCAAGGCCGACTCTAGAAGCATCGCTGTAGATTACATATTCTTCTCCGCTTTGCGGTAGGGCTAACACCGGTGCTTCACATAAGGCTTGTTTCAACTTCTGGAAAGCTTCTTGTTGTTTTTCAGCCCACGCGAACTTTTCGCCTTTCTTGGTCAACTTAGTCAACGGGGCAGCTATCGAGGAGAAATTCTCGACAAATCTTCTGTAATAGCCTGCCAAACCAAGGAAACTTCGTACCTCCGTTGGACTTCGAGGTGGTTCCCACTTCATCACGGCTTCCAGTTTTGCTGGGTCGACTTTCACCCCTTCGGCATTAATTACATGGCCAAGAAATTGGACTTCTCTTAGCCAGAATTCACACTTGGAGAATTTTGCATACAACTTTTCTCGGCGAAGCAACTCTAACACTTGTCGCAGGTGCACTTCATGTTCGGCTTGGCTTCGAGAATACACCAAGATGTCATCAATAAACACTATCACCGAGGTATCAAGGAACGGTCGACACACCCGGTTCATAAGATCCATGAATACGGCTGGAGCATTGGTTAATCCAAAAGGCATCACCAAAAACTCATAATGATCGTATCTCGTTCGGAAAGCTGTCTTCGGGATGTCAGATTCTCTTATCTTCAACTGATGGTAACCCGACCTCAAGTCTATTTTTGAAAAGTAGGATGCTCCTTGTACCTGGTCGAACAAGTCATCAATTCGTGGGAGCGGATACTTATTCTTCACCGTGATCTTATTCAATTCCCGATAGTCAATACACATGCGCATTGACCCATCTTTCTTCTTAACAAACAAGATAGGGGCTCCCCAAGGCGATGTACTCGGTCTGATGAAACCCCTGTCTAACAATTCTTCCAGTTGCTTTCGCAGTTCCACCATCTCTGAAGGTGCTAAACGGTATGGAGCTCGGGCAACAGGTGCAGCTCCCGGAATCAGTTCAATCGTGAACTCAACCTGTCGACCTGGTGGCAACCCTGGAAGTTCATCTGGAAACACATCTGGGAATTCGTTTACCACATTCACATTCGCTACTCCCACTTTGACTGGCTTAGCCACCGCTACATAGGCCAAATAAAACATCCCTCCTTTACTAATACAGCTTCGGGCTTGAGCAAAGGAGATAACCGGCATTCTCAACCAAGGTCGTTCACCCTAAATCTTTATCAAATTCCCATCTGGTGACAGTACTGTGAGGCTTTTATTTCTGCAATCCATGTTAGCATAATTCGTCGCCAACCAATCCATTCCCACAATCACACCAAATTCATTGGTAGTTATCGGCTTCAAATCTATAGGGAAAGCGGTCCCATAGATTTTAAGCTGACAACCTTCCAAGTGTTCAGAAACCCAAACATATCTGCCGTCCGCTACAGCCACTTCTAAACTTTCACCCATTGGAGTTAACGGTACATTCAGGCGGGACAATAAAGACTCCGATACAAAACAGTGAGTGGCTCCTGGATCAAAAATAACATATACAGGTATGGAATCAAGAGTGAAGATACCTGTCACCACATCTGTCTTCTCACGGGCTTCCTCCACAGTCATCTGGAAAGCTCGCGAGGTCACTGGTCGTCCCCTGTTCTTTGGCTCTTCTTTCTTTCCGCCCTGATCAATCCTGGGTCTATCACTGATTGCTCCGGATTTCAACTCGGGACAGTTCAGGCGAATGTGACCCGTAGATCCACATTGAAAACACCTACGTTCCGCCCGACAGTTACTAGCATCATTTCCCGGTTTTCCATAGTTCCGACAATTTGCAGATGTAGTGTTGACCCGGTAACTCCCAGAGTGCCTTTTTCTGCATTTCTCACACCACTTTCCTTCGTCCCTCTGGCCTTTACCCTTAGACCCGGTTTGCTGCGACTTTTTCTGAGGCGTCCAACTATGGTCTTCCGCCTTTCTCTTTGTTTCAACGGCTTTCTTTTCGTCTTCTTGTCGCTTCAACTCTGTCTCCCTTTCTGTGGCTCGATCCACCACTTGCCGGAAAGTAGACAGTTTCAGTGGTTGTACAATCTCTCTGATTCGGGTCGTCAGCCCCCAAACATATTTATCAATCTTCCTCTTTTCGGTATTGACGTGATGTTCTGTAAATCTGGCTTTCTCCAGAAAGCTCAAAGTGTACTCTTGGACGGACTGGGAACCTTGTTCCATGTGCAGGAATTCGTCCTCCAGCTTCTTTATCGCTACTTCTGAGCAGTATTCTTCATTAAACTTAGTCTTGAATTGCTCCCAAGGTACCGACTGGGATGAATCAAGATCCAGTGATTTGTAATAAATTTGCCACCAATGTAGTGCATTACTTATGAGTTGGTTTGTGGCAAATTCTACCTTGTCCTCTTCCGCACATTTGCTAACTCGAAACACTTTCTCGATATGTATAATCCATTCCAGGGCCTGGACTGGATTATCTGTCCCCGAAAACTCCTTTGGTTTACAACCAAGGAAAGCTTTGTAAGTACACCCAACTTTCTTTATCGAAGCTTCCCCGCCTTGAGTTTCTTTTATTGCTCGGGCACGACTTTCTCCCTGGCTTTCATTTTCCGGCTGCCTATCATGAATACTTTTTGCAGCTTCTTCACTGGGATTAGGATTGGCACTCGGGTTGGGATTGCCACTCGGATTGGGGTTATTTGTTAACGTAGGCATCATTTGCCTAACCACTTCTTCCACTATTGCCCGTATATCAGGTGGATTTCCTCCCACCGGTTCCCTTGCTGGTGCTCTTGCTCTTCGTCCCGCAGAGCCGCGTGAACGGGCTGGTCCACTTCTTGAGGTTCCATGCGAATTTGCACCAGTGGGATTACTCCTTGTATTTCTCATACTTCAAAATTCAGCAAACCGTTAGATTACATATATAATAACAAACTTATATATATCTAACAGTCCATTTGTATGTGTTTCTCTCAAGGTTTAAGTCCAGGAATCTAATCTAAAGACACCTAGTTCACTTAAACCACGGCTCTGAAACCAACTTGTAACACCCGACTTATTAACAAAAACACCCCAAAAATTTTTGTTTTTCAAACCCAATATTTTACAATCAAAACCATAAGTATGGGGTATTAGTTAACATAATCCGAGTACAAGTGTATCACGAAGTACAATACATAGATATTATACATTCTTTAAGCCGGGTAGTCACATCCAGATTCTAAGTCCTCAGTCACGGACTTTATCTTTCCCTTTGGCGGGATCACGCTCACCTGCAGGGACATATCAAATAAAACTGTGAGCTATAAAGCTCAATGAGTAATCAAGCAAATAAACATGCATATATAAGAGAATAACAACAATTAAACTCTTAAACATTTTCTGTCCCAAAAGTCATAGTCATCGCTGACCGCACCATATATCATAGCCATAAAGGCCGCACCAAATATCATAGCCATATAGGCCGCACCACAATAACATAGCCCGAAGGCCGCACCAGTTATCATAGCCCGAAGGCCGCACCAATAGTTTTATTGTTTAAATCATAGCCCGAAGGCCGCACCAGATATCATAGCCTGAAGGCCGCACCAGTTTAGGTTCAATAACCCAATATCATGGTCCAAAGACCACACCAGTTAATGTCAAAGATAATAATCATAGCCAACAAGGCTGCACCATCTGGAATTACAATCCAATGTCATGTCCGTATACTATTCGGGTAATCTACCATTGTCCCGTGTTCAACTACTTCAAGTAGTGCCATTGTAATCACCATATATCACACTAGATATAGTCAAGATTACTCACCTGAAGGCTTGCTACTACTAGCTTTTGTCAACCCTTGCCTTTCAAAGTATTCCACAAGATCTTGTCCCGTACCTATAATGTCATTCATTTTCACAATGATTATAGGTTAACAACTGTTTTAATTGACTCTAAAGCATAAGAGTTCAATATAATATCAATACAAACAATGTCTAGATAATAAACTTTCCGTTTACTATCTTTTTATATATTTTACTATTCACCGAGGCATTCGTATTGATCTACGGTGCCCCCGAGGGGTCGAAAACTCAATATAAAAATTTTCCCAAACTTTTCAGACCATAACGAGCCTACGGTTCAAGTTTGAGCTAAATCGGACAAGCCAAACAAAAGTTAGCGATTCTGACTCCCTGCCTTGGAGGCGCACTGCGCCTAGAATAGGGCGCACTACGCCCTGCGCCAGTGCAGCCTCCTGGGCAGTCGCGATTTGTGCAATGTAGCAAGCAGTTTTGACCCATTAAGTCCTTAATGCTGTTCTTAACCGTTTGGGGTTTGTTCCTAGGCTAAAACCTTCTATTAATACAAGGTTTTCAACCCTCAAAACCCACTCAATCAATCATATGAAGAATTAGGGTTCTTAGTTCCAAAAACCACAAAACTTCAAATTTATCAAAAATATCAATCTACTTCCATTATCTTGAATTAAGCCCTTATTAGCATGACTTAATGGAAGTATTACATCATTTTAATCACCCAATCATGACTGTAAATGCAGTTTTTGAGTTCTACAAAACTCATCAAGAACACATAAACTAGAACTTGGAATTCTTACCTCTAAAACTTCCAATTCTACCCTTCAAATGCTATAATCCTATTTTTAGCTTTAAACCTTCAAGATCGCTCCAAAATTCTGCAACTCCCGTACCAAGAAACTCTCCCGTAGCTCACCAAATTTATGCACAAAATGGGAGAAGCTTCCAACCTTTTATACTTCAAGAAATTGCAATTTGGTCCTTGAAGTTGCATTTCTTAAACTTTTGCCACAACTAACAAAGTTTATGACAAAAATAAGATTTTATAACATTTTAAGTCCAAAACTCAAAATATTATTACAAAACAAATCATTTTCTGTCCAAAAGACCGAATTACCCTTTTAAGGTAAAATGACCAATTTGCCCTTTTTATTACAATTACATAATAAACA
Organism: Cichorium intybus; assembly: GCA_023525715.1. Lineage (NCBI taxonomy): Eukaryota > Viridiplantae > Streptophyta > Magnoliopsida > Asterales > Asteraceae > Cichorium > Cichorium intybus. The sequence goes on along the minus strand of CM042011.1, from coordinate 156,023,029 downwards.
TGTTTTGGCGTTACACTAGCCACCGGCAAATAACACTATATATATATATATATATATATATATATATATATATATATATATATATATATATATATATATATATATATATATTATATATATATATATCTTCTTCTCAAATCCATTATCTGGCTAGGTTTTCGGTTAAATGTTGAACATATGCCACGCCAATTAAATGATCAAATGAGTTGTAAGGTGGACCTTGGATAGAGAATGGTGATTTCATCTCATCTGGTTCATCTAAATTCTTCAGAACCTTAAAACTTGTAATGGTATATCAGATTCAAGCTTGTGACGAGCATTTTGAAAATAATTATCTTCTTTTCAAATCCATTACGTTTGATTTTTCCAACAATGCCACAGTTTCATTGGTGGCGCAACCAGCTTCCACCATCATCCATACGACTTCATAGGGAAAATTCATCGATATGCTCTTCAATATGGTTATATGTAAAGCTTTAAAAGTTCGAACATAAGTTGGAGCAGCAACAATCAAAGTTTTAGGGGATTTTTATACAATACTGAACCTTCTGTTCCTTCTAAACAATTTCCATGATTCTATGAGCTTTTCTTAGGCCACAATCAAATCCAGATCCCATGATAGGCAACCACTACTCTACTTACTCGTAACGACTTTGATTTTATTGAGTAGTGGCGGTGATGTTCTTCAGAAAGTAATGAAATAGAGGAGTTCGATGATATCGTTGGCAACCAACAAAGTAATCTCGAGGTGTAAAGATTATCGGTGGAAGAATTTGAGAATAGAAGGAAGAGACAAGATGAGAGGATCTAAATCCAAGGACAAGAGAGACAAGACAACATAAACAATGGAAAATTATCTAGAAAACAACATATGAATCCACCACCATCAACATATGAATCCATATGTACCCCTCTAAAGTTATTTCTCCAGCTACAAGTGACATGGCATCAATATAATCATTGAAACTTCATTTTACTCTAACGGATGCCCCTATAAAACATATGTGGAGCCCAAGATTGTCTCTCCAAAAAATCCCTTATGGAGAGAGGGGAGACTCCAACATATATTCGCACACTTATAAAACCGTGTCGCACCAATGTGGGATATACTAACACTCTCCCTCACAGACGGAGGCTCGATGAGGATAGACACAGATATGTTAGGCCACAACGGTACAAGACACTGGCTCTGATACCATGTAAGATATATTTGGATCTCAAACTTATAAGACCGTGTTATATCAATATGGAATACACTAAGAGCCCCTCTCTCCATGAATACAAATAAAAGAGGGAAAGAGTATGAGAAAGAAAGAGAGTTTGAGAGAGATACAAATGGGTTTCGATCGACAATTCTGATTGTTGTTAAAAAGATGGTGATATGTTTAGGGAATGATGTGCGAGGGTTCAAGTAAGGTGATGTTTCTTTTTCACTTTATAAAGTTAATACATCAAATTTAGTAGTTCGTTTATATGTGTTTTTTTTCTTTAATGTTAACAAAATATCTTAATAGATTAAGTTAAGAAATATGTCTCATTAACATTACTCATGATTTTAATTTAATTTTCCTATATTAAATTAAAATTTGATTCTTTTTACTTAGAACTACATCGTTTTTAGAAGGTTCTATATCTAAGCTTAGGTACCTAATAGTCACATATTCAATTTTTTTCATATATATATATATATATATATATATATATATATATATATATATATATATATATATATATATATATATATATATATATATATATATATATATATATATATATATATATATATATATATTTATATATGTAGGGCTGTAAATGAACTGAACGTCCGGCGAACCGTTTGTGAATTGTTCGGCGGAAAGTTCATTTATGTTTATTTGTTTAATAAATGAACGAACATGAACACAAATTCTCGTTCGTTCAGTTATGTTCGCGAACGTTCGCTTATGTTGTTCGTTTACGTTCGTTTTTGTTTTTTCTGAAAGGTTTTTTTTGCAAATCTATGAACTAAAAACCCTGAGTTCACATGTAACCTATAAGGATCTATGTTTTATTCTAATTGAACATATAACAATTCCTAAAGGCATAAGAAAAATAACTAAAAGAATAAATCAGAAAAACTAACCTTTTAGGTTTTCTTGGAAGCCAAGCAGCACAAGTGTCTTGCCTCAAATGAGATCACACCCAAGCTACGAAGTAGGTCACGAAAATTCCAGAGAGATTTATGAGAGTTGGTGCAGAATAAAGGGTACTCCAGGGTCCCTATTTATAGTTCCAAGCAGATAACCAGATAAACCTTTAGAGATAAACATTTTTGAATTCAAATTAAGATAAGCCTTTATCTTAATAATTCAAACCATAATTATCTCATATATATATAAAATTCGAAATTCTATATATCCATATATAGAATTCGCTGGTTACTTCACTCACTCAGACTGCCACTTACTCAACTATTGAATAATTACAATTTTAGTCCATGCACCTTTAATTAATTAAAGTAATCACCAAATTAATTCCAATTAATTCCAGATTAATTTCCAATTAATTAATATAGTTTCTAATTAATATATTATCACTTTAATATATTAATAAATTATTTATTTTATTTCTATTGATTTATTAATCATATAATAAATCAATCTTTCTCTCTACTGAACTTTCTACCAAACCTCCAACCATGAGGGGCTGAGGGCAACCCAAATGGACTATGCTACTATTAATTAGGTAAATACTAATTATTAGTCATGGATTATACACCTAATCCAACAGTCTACCACTTGGATAAGTCTATGACTATAATTACCAATTTAACCTCTAATTAATCAGCAAATTGTAGCTTCCTAGAAACTGCTGCCGAACTCTAACCTAGTCAGTTCTGTCCATAGATAAGTGATCATATGATCCTTCGTACAACAAGATATTTTCAGACACCAGACATGGATTGAGATAAATCTCTGTCTGATACTGTGTTTCCCGGTTTCCGATTCTGCTTATGACTTTAGAACTTCTAATTGAACACATCAATTTAGTCCAGGCTGGCTAGCACTTTAGTCAACTTTAAAATCATCGAGAGGCCTACAGATATCTGTTACCCATCAAGTTCAAGGAACGAATAAGCTTCAACTCATATGCTTATATATTTTACCAGTTAAATCATTCACAACAACACGTTTTATAACATCGAGTTACCGATGCGTTTTCGTATTATCAATGAACAACTGCCTTGTAAATTATAACTCATATCTCTCCACTTCAAGATCATAAGATATTATCGTCTCAAACATTGCTTGTGATATAAACCATGAAGCAATCTATTGAGTGTGGGTTTATCCAATACTCAAATCTCTATTTCTAAGTACTCATGAATGTTGTAGCAATCCTATTGCTATGTCTAACTCCTTAGACAATCTACAAACCATTTCATGACAGTCTTAATTCAATACTTACTTCCCAAAGCATGAGCGACTCTGGACCTCTCTGAATAATCAAATTATTCGGGAAGTAAAAACATGCGAAAGTGAAACATAAAGATCTGACTGGCAGCTACTCCTACTTATTACCAAGTCTCCACGAGATAATCACCAAGTCGGATCTTGTCATAAACTATTATCGGTTTCAAGATTTCTTTTAAACTTTCAATTCTAATTTTATAGTTATGTCTTTACGAACCTTTCACTCTTTCTATGTATCCAAAGTATCTTATACTTATACACTTTATTGCAGATGATCCAATCGGATGCTCTTCCGATAACATCTCAATATGGTATCCTGTCTATTTCTCTCCTAACTCCATTATGGCAATGTGTACTGTGAATTCCTATGGTTCTGGGGTCTTTAGTCTACTTGACTGCACCCTAAGACTATTTCGAGGTGTTATGATGTGCCAGTGAACCACACGCACTCCATCAGAATACCAACGAGATTCTTTAACCATGAAGTCCTTTAACATCATGTCGTGACGTTAATAACTACCACTTTGAAAAATCTTTCAAATTAACACTAAAACTTTCACCCCAATCATTTCCCAATGAATTCTCACTCGAGTTCAAACAATCCATCCAGTATTCCCAGCCAGACAATGTCCTGAATCCAACTTACTATGCCCTAAGCATCAAGTCATCAGGATATGTTCATGACATTATGATCGATCCAATAAACTTGTGGAACCCGATCCAATCTTATTCCAAACCCTTTCGGAATTCAAAGATTATTTATAATCCTTGTGTCATGATTTTCGAAAAACTATTTCCTTTCGGAGACTCTTCTCATGCATCTTGAATCTTATCAAGATTATGCTTACAATGGCTAGGTCTATGCTGACGATTCCATCTATCCAATAGATGTTTGTGAATTACGTGAGTATGTTGCACCTTCTTTATTTCTTTCATGCCAAGTCATCACACTTTGCAATGATAGGAAACCCCTTTCATAGGGCTATGCATCTTGAATCTCATCAAGATGGTCTTGGCAGAGTTTCGATCTATCTCATAGACGTTTACAACCACCTGAGTATGCTGTATCTCTATTAAGTCTTTCATAGCGATCCGTCTCTTAACACCAAGTCGTTACACTTTGTAATGAAAAGAGAGGTTTCCTAGAAACAGTATGTAACCTACATATGGAGATAGTAGATAACGGCGACACTCCTACTGGCTTTGACACGGCTATGGACTATTCACAAAATCCAGGACTTATGGCACATTTTGAGAATCCAAACCTTTCTGACATCTTAATGGAAATCTTTCAACCCTTTTTCAAAATCCAATCCTTTGGCATATTTTTGAGAATCTGAATATCCTTTCTTGTGAGATGCCCGTGGGGAAATCCCGTGAGATGCCCGTGGCTATGGACTATTCACAAAATCCAGGACTTATGGCACATTTTGAGAATCCAAACCTTTCTGACATCTTAATGGAAATCTTTCAACCCTTTCTCAAAATCCAATCCTTTGGCATATTTTTGAGAATCTGAATATCCTTTCTTGTGAGACGCCCGTGGGGAAATCCCGGGCCCATGTACCTTTGTACTAGGACACTCTTTGTGAGTCCCTATTAGTGTGCTGGTGATCCACACGCGCTCCACTAACGATTCACAATGTGCCATACAATATCCTTTCGGATTTCATCCTCTATTGAGAGTGCTTCTCCCGGAATCAATTACTTGACTCTGAGTATCGTCTCACTCAACCAGATGTTCTGAAGGTATGTATCTGTCCATGTTGCTTTCTTTTGATGATTCAGTTACTCCCACTGGTTTTTAAACCAGGTGTAAAATCAATCAAATTTTCACACAGACTGTGTCTCGCCATAAGGTTCTCTTGTTTGGCAGCAAGCGGGCTCACCAATGCTTCCAAGTAGTCAGATTGTAAATCCGTACCAACTATAGTGTTTTACCACTAATCGGTATGTCACCATGATCATAACTACATATAATGGTGATCAATACTACTGGTCAAGAGGAGATTATATCAGTTGTAAAACAGAAATCAGATTTCTGCTCCAAGCCTAGTGATGACTAAAAATACTGAACTCATCCACGATTGTCCCAACTCCCACTGTTTCCTTAGAACATGAGTTCTTTCTAAAAGAGCTTTTCTTTTACAGTTGCAGCGAGATAGCCAATGAGACGACATTGTTGATCATGTTCAGGATAGTCATGAGGTTCAGATGAACACTACAAGACCCTGGACTTTCTATGTACACGTAGAACAATCCCGAATTTACGTTTCAGACAGTATCTGCAAGACCTACTTAGTCTAGGATGTGGTCGGAATATGGTTTACATGGTCTGGCTGGTTTTCAATTCATCGGAAACTAATTGACGACGTATCTCATGCATCGAGGATCGAACTATTTTGATTAAAGCTCCATTATCTTCCTTAAGACACATTACAACCATTAATGTTCTTCGAGGGGTATAAACTGTGAAACATTTCTCAGTTTATGATGTCACTCAGGTTCTGTGGATTTCATACTTCCTTTGAAGTCCTTGAACTGTTCAAGGTTTTAATTCAATCGCTTATTCTGATAAGCGAAGCCATATTCGTCATACTGATTGAAAAATATTGTGAAGTATAAACAATTGTGTTGTATTTGAAGATTTGGGCAATACACATCAATTGATGTGTTCGTTGCTCATGGTCTTGACGTCTTTTACATCTCTATGACTTTGTTAATTTTGTTCAAGACTTGCAATCATCACTTGACTCTAAGTCAACTGATTTTAAAAATCCTATCCTCTAGATCTTTGGGTGATTCATTTCTTGCCACATGTGATTTATAAAGAACTTAATCATCATGTGACTCTAAGTCAAATGATTCCAAAGTCCTGTCCAACTGGATCTTTGGGTGATTCATTTCTTGCCACACATGTCTTTATTAAGAACTCAATTCATCATGTGACTCTAAGTCAAATGATTTCAAAGTCCAGTCCAATTGGACCTTTGGTTGAATTGATCCTTATACAATTACTTTTAACAATCATAGAAAACACAATTCATGAATCCAAACACTTTCGATGCATCATCATTCAAGTCATTACCATTCATGCAATTAACATACTCATACAACATTTCAAGGATAAATTAAATAAACATGTATTAAAAGAAATTAACATTTTATAAAACCGAAAACATCCTTGAACAATGTACTATATGACAAACAATGTCGCTTGCATCTAATAAGCTAATAACAAGATTGTAATATCTAACTAAAATTTCAAAACTACATGAGCTGGAGATCCAATCCAAGTGTGCTCCTATGCGCCAAAGTCTCGTACCCTAATGATTCCCTGCATACAAACCAAAATGTGACTATCACATCATGCATCAAGGAATTATGGATCAGGAGTTTTGAGTTTTTTAGATGTACCTGAGCTTTCAAAAGATTTTGACCTTAGAGCGTCTTCCAATCTTTCCGTGACTGTATCCGATCCTATCGATTCCCAGTTTGAGACATGTTCAGACGATCTGGATCGTTTCTTGCTGTGTCTCTTCACTGGACTCAATCCAGAAGTAGCTAACCCATTGGAGCTATGTCTGTCCATTAGAGACTCGTATAAAGTCAACAGTGGACGCATTTCCATAAAAGTCTTTTTCTGGCCTTCCTTTCTATACGCCTGAATGAACAGATCGTACCTACTAGTCAGCAAAGCGAGTAGAATGTCAACACTCATCTCCTGACTCATGGAGTAACCAAGTTGGTACAGTTCGCCTATGTATGCTTCAATCTGGAGAACATGCGAATCGACGCTACTTCCTTCTTTTAGCTTGCACTCTGTAATTCTTTTGAAGATCCTAGCTCGTTCCTCTTCAATTGGTTTTTGGAACTTTTCCTCAACCAAATGCATTAACTCATATGGCCCCAGAGATTCAAAATCCCTGCGGAACTTGGGGTCAATGGTCAATAGCATGAGGTCACGAATTTCTTCGGATTCATCAACTAAGAAGTTATGATCATCATTAAGACTTTTAATGACAACTTGTTCTGGTGAAACCGGGATTGGATACTTAATGAGTTGTAGCTTGCCAGTAATAGTGAGAACCAGTCTCAAACTGCGAAGCCATTCCTTACAGTTCAGGCTAGTCAGCCTTTCCATATTTGGCAGGTGCTTTCTGAGGCTCTCAGAAGTGGGTGAAGGGGGAGAATGAGGAGAATTGACACTTGACATCTATAAAAGAAACATACTTTATTAGTTTAATTGATCCTTTTAAATAATTACCCAATATGTTATTTAATAAGGCTAGGATCCAAAATACCCCAACTATGATGTGAATAGGGATACCATAATCACAACATAATGGTCATTAAGGTATATAAAACACTTATCAATTTCATCTTATGAAATTCCTAGATCTGTTGAGATTCATTGAACTGTTCAATGGCATGTTTAATCTTGGATTTGCTCCACTGTTTGTGACTGGGATGCCGAGGATCACAAACTGGATGTGAATAACCATGCAAATGTGCTCGGTAACCTCAATGTCATTTATAATCTCTAATTGATGTGTCGGTTAACCACACGCGCTCCATCAACAATGATAAATCATGAGAAACCCATTACCACTCTTTATGAACTCGTATTAGTGTGTCGGTAAACAACACACGCTCCACTAATGTTTCATAAAGTTTAATGTGCAATTTCATGGGTTAGCACCTTTTCACATTTTTCCTAAAGTAACTAGATTTGGGATTTTATAAAGTTGTTCTAGCACTTTCATTAATAACATTATACTTTTAATGAGATTAATTTTTCCTATCAAACCCGTTCGGCTACCGAACCTCCACTGATCAAGAGAGCGGTGGGTGAGAGTGGACACCCATTCAACCGCTATTTTATAGGCAGTTTCCTTATAACCTCCTTATAGACCAGCTTCGTGAATGAGGCCTACTATTGATTTGACTGACCAATTATCTTATACATATAATATTAACTTTTAATTTTAATATATATAAGATGTATTTCTAAACCTTTTAAAATATTCCTGGTTTATTTTTTAATTGTTTTTTCGAAATTTAAACTATTAAATTTAAAATTAAATTAAACCTTTTAAATGATTTAATTTATCTTTTAGTTAAACAATTAATTAAATTAATTAAATCCAAATATTTTAGACTTTTAAAATATTCCTAGTTTATCTTTTAATTTTTTCGAAATTTAAACTATTAAATTTAAAATTAAATTAAACCTTTAATTATCCTTTAATTAAACAATTAATTAAATTAATTAAATCTAGATAGGTATCACAAATTAATCAAATTAATTTAAACCTATCCTAAACCCCCTAAAAATCAAAAATCAAATAATGGGTTTAACGTTATCCAGTTATTAAATAATCAAAGTTACCAAAAATAGAAAACATTCTAAAACCCTATGCCATTTTCAAAATTAATAGAAGGGAGGGGCTAGGGTTTTCAAAACCCTAACCCTAATTTTTGATTTCAGCCAATTAGGGTTTATAAGCTTTAAACCCTAATTTTAGGAAAACAATTATAGCAATTCAACAAGAAAACAGTCAAAAGCTCTGATACCACTGAAAGGTTTTCTACAAATCTAACCCTAAGTTTACATGAAACCTATAAGGATCTATGTTTTCTTCTAATTGAACATGTAACAATTCCTAAAGGCATAAGAAAAATAACTAAAAGAATAAATCAGAAAAACTAACCTTTTAGGTTTTCTTGGAAGCCAAGCAGCACATGTGTCATGCCTCAAATGAGATCACACCCAAGCTAGGAAGTAGGTCACGAAAATTCCAGAGAGATTTAAGAGAGTTGGTGCAGAATAAAGGGTATCCCAAGGTCCCTATTTATAGTTCCAAGCAGATAACCAGATAAACCTTTAGAGATAAACATTTTTGAATTCAAATTAAGATAAGCCTTTATCTTAATAATTCAAACCATAATTATCTCATATATATAAAATTCGAAATTCTATATATCCATATATATAGTTCGCTGGTTACTTTACTCACTCAGACTGCCACTTACTCAATTATTGAATAATTATAGTTTTAGTCCCTGCACCTTTAATAAATTAAATTAATTCCAATTAAATCCAGATTAATTTATAATTAATTAATATAGTTTCTAATTAATATATTATCACTTTAAATATTAATAAACTATTTGTTTTATTTCTATTGATTTATTAATCATATAATAAATCAATCTTTCTCTCTACTGAACTTTCTACCAAACCTCCAGCCATGAGGGCAACCCAAATGGACTATGCTACTATTAATTAGGTAAATACTAGTTATTAGTCATGGCTTGTACACCTAATCCAACATTTTCATCTAAGTTCCTTTTATGTTTATATATGTTCAATTGTATTTGATTACATTCCAACATTATATGTATTTTATGTTCATATATATTTAATTGTGTTTATTTATCTCTGTTAGGTTACGTTTGTTCGTTTAGCATGTTCACGAACATAAATGAACGAACATGAACAAGCACTCGTTCGTGTTCGTTCGGTTCGTTTACAGCCCTATATATATATATATATATATATATATATATATATATATATATATATATATATATATATATATATATATATATATATGTGTGTGTGTGTGTATATATATATATATATATATATATATAAAGTAGGAGAGAGATTAGAAGAGAAAAGACTGAATGTGTAACATCTGCATTTTAGGGCTTGGTACTTTTGACCCTTATTGGTAGAAAAATAAAATTTTGAAAATTAAATTAATATAAAATAAATAGAATAAACCATGGAAACAATAAAGAAGTTTATATTAGAAGTTTAAAGTCATTTAGATGCTTAAAAGATTAGATGACTTGGATAAAAAGCAAACTCGTGAGAAAACAAAAGGAATAAAATGTTCAAATTCGAGAAGACTTTTAAAACCATCTTTGGACTAGATTGAAAACGTAAATGTTAGGAAATCAATATTTGAAAGTATAGATATGAGACCCATAAATGGGAATTAGGATTAGAGAGCATTGTGAGAAATTTAAGGATGTGAGGCTAATATTGTCAAATTCTTGAAACTTATCATTTAAGGAGAAAATTTTAGGGACTAATATTGTTAAAATAGTTAATTAAGGTTAATGATAAGATTTCTTGCATAGGACTTGATGTTGGCATCTCTTTGAGACTAATATTAAAACAGGGACTAAAAGTGTTCATTTTACCAAAGTGGACTTTGACCGCCTTTGACATAGGATTTTAAATGTATCGTTTCTAGGAGACCTAATTATGAAGAAATAAACTTGGGTGACTTAAAGGAGAGTCATTAAGAATGATACTCTAAAATGATTACTATAGGGTAGGGGTAGCAATCCATGATACGACACGAAACGAACTTGGGACGAAAAATTTGAATTCGTGACGTGTTCGTGTCAAGTATATAAAATACGAGTTCGTGTCGTGTTGTGTTTGTGTTCAAAATTCGACACGATATTAACATGGCTTTGTCATGTTTATCGAGTTTGTCGTGTTTTGTATATTTAATTAAAAAGTAATAAACTGAATGTTTTTTCATTTTATCTTTTTCGTGTTGGTCGTTTTTATCGTGCTTGAATTGGTTCGTTTTCATGTTAGTAAAGCAAAACACGACGTCATACTATGTCGTGTTCGTGTTATATAAAAAATTGTCATGTAGTGTCGTGCCAGCTAAAAACCCGACACGACTGCCCATTAGTGTAACACCCAGTTTCTCATATTGAGGACACACTGATAATTAAATCAAAATAATTATTCTTTAGGTGCAATCCTCAAAGATGAGTAACAAGTATGACAAGATACTATCAAAAGCATAGTTTAAGTATTTATTTACATACAACAAGTTTCATACTAGTTCTCAAAAACTAAGTGTTTACAAAAGACATAGTCCAACACAAGAAAATAAGTAAGTCCAAGTCCAAAGTCCATATCCCATCCAGCTAACCCTCCGTGATGCGTTTCCCACGATCTGTACTTCCAGAACCTAACACAATTTACATTAACAAACAATTATGAGCTTTGAAAGCTCTGTGAGTAATTAAAGTTTAACTAGACAACAATTGTCCAACATTCCTTTCACAACTTTCCAACATTCCTTTCACAACTTTCTCAATAATCCATCTTAATCCTTAATTTATACTCATAATGAGGTTTATTACTCCAAACACTCATAATTGGTATTCTCAACCAATTTCAAAACAACTCAAATCACACTTCTTCTGCAATAACATCAATACTAATCACGTAATTCATCTATTAATAACTACTCACCTGTTGTGGAACCGATATGTGGAACTCATGCACCTCGTGTATGCTCCTGCCTAGCTTTAGCTGTAGCATAACAACTCATTTTCATTACTCAAGTTAAGAATAATCTTAATCACACTCAATATTCATCATAATCAAGGAACTTGTATCATTGAAACAAGTTATAATCAAAAATAGCAACAATATCATAATTGTAGCTTTCGATCTCATCACTTTGACACATATAACCCTAGAATTTGCAATAATCAACATTTCTTTAACTTGGGTCTCGAATTAGAACTCACATACATAGCCTAATCCAAACAAACTCACTCTAATTCGTGCTAGTTGAAAGTGGCTCATGAAAATCACAAGGAACCATTTCAAATTCAATGATTTAACCGTTGGAATAGGATAAAAATCAAGGAGGATTACCTTTCAAGCTCAAAGGATAAATCTCTAGCTTCAATTCGTGATTAATAAGCCTTAGTCTCGACTTTGGAAGGTTAGAATCAAGTTTCTAGGGTTTTGGGAGTGTTTGGATCGAAGTGGAAATATCCCAAAATGAAAAGAAATCGTGTCTTAAAACAGATCTGTGCCGATTACATGACCGTGTTAAAAATTACACGGCCCGTGTAATTTACGGCATGAAATGAGATTTGGTCTGCAGAACTACACGACCCGTGTAGTTATTAAACGACCCGTGCTGCACACTTACACGACCGTGTTAATGTTTACACGACCCGTGTAATTCACGGTATGCAATTGAATTTTAGTCTCCAGGCTTACACGACCGTGTCAAATATGACACGACCCGTGTAACCCCTTTTTAGCATTTTTCAACCTTAAACTTCTACCAAATGGGATTTTAACTACTCAAACTCATACTATGGCCTAATAAAATCTTAATTACACTAAGATTAATTCAAAATCTCAAAATTTCAATAGCACGGTATTACAAGTTCTTACCCCCTTCAAAAGATTCCGTCCTCGGAATCTCTTGAAACAAGAATGGATATTTCGACCGCATCTCTCCCTCAGCTTCCCAAGTGACATCCGTACCTCTATGATGTCGCCACTGTACTTTTACTATTCCAATCTCTTTGTTTCGCAATTTCTTGATTTTTCTATCTAGAATTCGTTCCGGCATTTCTGGGTATCTCAATTTTTCATCTAATTGAACTCCAGCCAAGGGTACCCGAGTGGATTGGTCATGCAATGTCTTTCTAAGATGTGATACATGGAAAACATTATGGATACCCCGCAACTCGTCTGGAAGCTCAAGTTTATATGCAACTGCTCCAATTCTCTCTAAGACTCGGAAGGGTCCAATGAATCGTGGACTCAACTTACCTCTTTTACCAAAACGGATTACTCCTTTCCATGGAGACACTTTCAACATTACCATGTCCCCAACACAAAACTCCAATGGCTTCCTTCTTCTATCTGCATATTGCTTTTGGCGGTTTTGGGCTACCCGCATGTGCTCACGAATGCTTTGTATTTTCTCTTCGGTCTCAGCTATAATCTCTGGTCCCGCCAATGGTTTCTCTCCAGTCTCTGTCCAACAGGTCGGGGTCCGACACGGCGCACCGTATAAGGCTTCAAAAGGTGCCATCTGTATACTGGAGTGGTAAGTATTATTATAAGCAAACTCTACTAAAGGTAGATGATCTTCCCAACTGCCTCCAAAATCAATGATGCAGGCTCGTAGCATATCTTCAAGTGTTTGTATCGTCCTTTCCGACTGTCCATCTGTCTGGGGATGATACGCAGTACTCAATAAAGCTTTAGTACCAAAGTGCTTTTGGAAACTCTGCCAGAAATGTGAATTGAAACGACTATCTCTATCAGAAATTATTGAAGTTGGCACTCCATGTCGTTTTACTACTTCTCTCGTATAAATCTCAGCTAGCTTTGATACTTGGTAATCTTCTCGGATTGGAATGAAATGAGCAGACTTTGTTAACCTGTCAACAATCACCCAAATTGAATCATATCCTCGTGGAGTTCGAGGTAGCTTTGTGATGAAATCCATAGTGATTTCATCCCACTTCTTCTTTGGTACAGGTAGTGGTTGCACTGTGTAACGCCGAAACATGTTTATTATATAATTATAATAAAAAGGGCAAAATGGTCATTTTACCTCAAAAGGGTAATTTGGTCTTTTGGACAGAAAAGGATTTGTTTTGTAATAATATTTTGAGTTTGGACTTAAAATGTTATTAAAAACTGGAATTGTGTCATAATAATTGTGAATTGGGGCAAAAGTCTTAAATATGCAACTCTAGGGACCAAATTGTAAATATTGGAGGTATAAAAGAAATGAATTGTGCAGAATTTTGGGAGTTACGGGATGGTTCTTGTGGCTGAATTCTGCAGAGGATAGAAAGGTTTTTGAAGAATTGAAGCTTACAATTTGGTTCTTGGCTCCAAAGGGTAGAATTGGAAGATTTAGAGGTAAGTTTTCCAAGTTCTTGCTTGTTTGAGTTTGGTGAGTTTTTGGTGAACTCAAAACTGAAATTTCAGTGGAGTTTATGTGAATAAATGTAAGTTATACTTCCATTAAGTCATGCTAGTAAGAGTTTAAGTCAAGAAAATGGAAGTAGGATGTTGTATTTTGATAAATTTGAAGTTTTGGGTTGTTAAAAATTTAGAACCCTAAATTGATTGATTGAGTTTTGGGGGTTAAAAACCTTGTTAAAATGTAAGGTTTTAGCCTAGGAATAAACCCCAAATGATTAAGTCGTGTATTAAGGGCTTAAAATGGGTGAAAATGGGGATTTGTAGCTGAAAAATCGTGATTCTGGTCTGTTCAGCAGAGATCGGGTCGTGATCTATTAAGGATAGGGTCGCGATCTAGATCGAGTCCCTATCTCTAAGAGATCGGGTCGCGATCTCTGCCAGCAGCAAAAATCAGCCCCCTGTTAAATTTTAGTGAATTTTCCAAGTTTGATTTTGATGCTAGGCTTGTCCGTTTGACCTGAAATTTTAAACATAGGTCTAATATGGTATGAAACTTCATACAAAATTGTCGGAATACGTATACGACCTCCCGAAAGTACTGTAGCAGAATACGCGTATTTCGGGACGTATTTTGGAAATTGTATAAGAATGATTATTGCTTGGAATTGGTTCTATATTAGACTCGTATGCATTAGAATCAATTAAATTGATTATTAACCTATAATCATTGTGGAAATGAATGAATTATAGGTACGGGACAAGATTTCGCGAAAAACATCGAAAGGCAAAAACCGCTAAGAGCTAGTTGTAGCAAACCTTCAGGTGAGTAATCTCACTCATGTTTGATGTGATAATGATAAATGAGCAGCTGCGGATTGAGAACAGTTTTGGGGACGAAAAATGACGGATTTATGAATATGACAAGACCAGATAAGCCGTGAGTCTTTTATAGACAAGAACGGAACTGTGAGTCAAAATATCTATGTAAACTGTTATAGACAACAGCGGGCTAACCCGTGAGTCTAGGCAACAGCGGGCTAACCCGTGAGCCACAGTTTATTTTGATGAGTCTTATTTACATAGACAACAGCGGGCTAACCCGTGAGTCTAGGCAACAGCGGGCTAACCCGTGAGCCACGGCAACAGCGGACTAATCCGTGAGCCATATTTGATTTTGTATTGCATGATAGTGCATATTTGACTTTGTATATAGAATTTTATTCTTATACATGTTATTTCTGATTTGATTACTCATTGGGCTTTATAGCTCACAGTTTATTTGATATGTCCCTGCAGGTGAGCGTGATCCCGCAAAGGGAAAAGATAAAGTCCGTGACTGAGGACTTAGCAAATGAAGTAATGACCCGGCTTAAAGAATGTATAATATTCTATGTATTGTACTTCGTGATACTCTTGTACTCGTATTGTATTAACTAATACCCCATACTTATGTGTTTTGTTTGAAAAACATTGGTTTGAAAAATGAAAATTTTTGGGGTGTTTTTGGTTAATAAGTCGGGTGTTACAAGTTGGTATCAGAGCCGTGGTTTAAGTGAACTAGGTGTCTTAGACTAGATTCCTGGACTTAAACCTTGAGAGAAACACTGACAAATGGACTGTTAGATATATATAAGTTTATTATTATATATGTAATCTAACGGTTTGTTGAAATTTTGAAGTATGAGAAATACACGAAGCAATCCCACCGGTGTGAATTCGCGTGGAACTGCAAGAAGTGGACCAGCTAGGTCACGCGGCTCTGTTGGGCGAAGAGCACCAGCACGGGAACCGGTGGGACAAAATCCACCTGATATTTGGGCGATAGTGGAAGAAGTGGTTAGGCAAATGATACCAGCATTATCGAACAACCCTAACCCGAGTGGCAATCCTAATCCGAGTGCCCATCCTGATCCTACTGAAGAGGCTGCAAAAAGTGTTCATGACAGACAGCCAGAAAATGAAAGCCAGGGAGAAAGTCAGGCCCGGGCAGTAAAAGAAACACAAGGTGGAGAAGCCTCTACCAAGAAAATGGGGTGTACGTATAAATCTTTCCTTGGTTGTAAACCAAAGGAATTCTCGGGGACAGATGATCCAGTCAAAGCCATGGAATGGATCATGCACATTGAGAAAGTGTTCCGAGTAAGCAAGTGTGCGGATGATGATAAAGTGGAATTTGCCACGAACCAACTTACAAGTGGCGCACTACATTGGTGGCAAACCTACTATAAATCACTGGATCTTGATTCGTCCCAATCGATACCTTGGGAGCAATTCAAGACAAAGTTTAATGAAGAATATTGCTCGGAAGTCGCTATTCAGAAACTGGAGGATGAATTCCTGCATTTGGAACAGGGTTCCCGATCTGTCCAGGAATATACTCTTAGCTTTCTGGAGAAAGCTAGATTTGCCGAACACCACATTTACACTGAAAAGAGAAAGATCGACAAGTATGTTCGGGGGTTAACAACCCGAATTAGAGAAATCGTGCAACCGTTGAAACTAACTACGTTCCGGCAAGTGGTGGATCGAGCCACGGAAAGAGAAACAGAACTGAAGCGACAGGAAGACGAAAAGAAAGTTTTGGAAACGAAACGAAAGGCGGAAGACCAAGGTTGGACGCCTCAGAAAAAGTCGCAACAATCCGGGTCAAAAGGAAAGGGCCAGAAAGATGAAGGAAAGTGGTGCGAAAAATGCAGAAAAAGGCACACGGGCAGTTGTCGCAGTGATACTGGGCCAGTTAGCTGCCGAAATTGCGGAAAAACGGGTCATTCTACACGGGACTGTCGGGCGGACCGTAAGTGTTTCCAATGTGGGGCTACGGATCATATTCGACTGAACTGTCCCCAACTGAAATCTGGGGCATACAGTGAAAGACCCAGAGAGGACCATGTTGGAAAGAAAGAAGAACCGAAGAACAGAGGACGACCGGTGGCCTCACGAGCTTTTCAGATGACGGTGGAGGAAGCCCGGGAGAAAACGGATGTGGTGACAGGTATCTTCACTCTTAATTCCATACCTGTATATGTTATTTTTGATCCGGGGGCTACTCACTGTTTTGTATCGGAATCTTTATTGCCTCGTCTGAAAGTACCTTTAACCCCGATGGATGAAAGTTTAGAAGTAGCTATAGCAGACGGCCGATATGTCTGGGTTTCTGAACATATGGAAGGTTGTCAGCTTAAAATCTACGGGACCACTTTCCTTATAGATTTGAAGCCAATGACTACCAATGAGTTTGGTGTAATTGTGGGAATGGATTGGTTAGCAACGAATTATGCTAACGTGGATTGCAGAAATAAAAACATCACAGTGTTAACGCCGGAAGGGGAATGGATAAAGATTCAGGGTGAACGACCTCGGTTGCGAATGCCAGTTATCTCCTTTGCTCAAGCCCGAAGCTGTATCAGTAAAGGAGGGATGTCCTTTTTGGCTTATGTATCGGTGGCTCAACCGATTAAAGTGGGGGTAGCAAATGTGAATGTGGTGAACGAGTTCCCAGATGTGTTTCCAGATGAACTTCCAGGGTTGCCACCAGATCGACAGGTTGAGTTCACGATTGAACTGGTTCCGGGAGCTGCACCTGTTGCCCGAGCTCCATACCGTTTAGCACCTTCGGAGATGGTGGAAATGCGAAAGCAACTGGAAGAATTGTTAGACAGAGGTTTTATTAGACCGAGTACATCACCCTGGGGAGCCCCTATTCTGTTTGTCAAGAATAAGGATGGGTCAATGCGCATGTGTATTGACTATCGGGAGTTAAACAAGATCACGGTGAAGAACAAGTACCCGCTACCCAGAATAGATGACTTGTTTGATCAGCTACAAGGCGCGTCCTACTTTTCGAAGATTGACCTGAGGTCGGGTTATCACCAGTTGAAGATAAGGGAGTCAGACATCCCGAAGACAGCCTTTCGTACGAGATACGGTCATTATGAGTTTTTGGTGATGCCTTTTGGATTAACCAATGCTCCAGCAGTATTCATGGATCTCATGAACCGAGTGTGTCGTCCGTTCCTTGATACCTCGGTGATAGTGTTTATTGATGACATCTTGGTGTATTCGCGAAGCCAAGCCGAACATGAGGTGCACCTACGGCAAGTGTTGGAGTTACTTCGCCGAGAAAAGCTGTATGCGAAATTCTCCAAGTGTGACTTTTGGCTAAGAGAAGTTCAATTTCTTGGCCATGTAATAAATGCTGAAGGGGTAAAAGTAGATCCAGCAAAGGTTGAAGCCGTGATGAAATGGGAACCGCCTAGAAGTCCAACTGAAATTCGAAGTTTCCTTGGTTTAGCAGGCTATTATAGAAGATTTGTCGAGGATTTCTCTTCGATAGCTGCTCCGCTGACCAAGTTAACTAAGAAAGGTGAAAAGTTCGTGTGGACTGAAAAGCAACAAGAAGCATTCCAGAAGTTGAAACAATCTTTGTGTGAAGCACCAGTGTTAGCTCTACCACAAAGCGGAGAAGAGTACGTGATCTACAGCGATGCTTCTAGAATTGGTCTTGGGTGTGTGCTAATGCAAAAAGGTCGGGTCATAGCCTATGCGTCCCGACAATTGAAAGATGCCGAGAAGAAGTATCCAGTTCATGATCTGGAATTAGCTGCTGTGGTTCTAGCATTGAAGTTATGGAGGCATTATTTATACGGTGTAAAATTTGTTATTTACACGGATCACAAGAGTTTGAAGTACCTCTTCGACCAGAAAGAGCTTAGTATGAGACAACAAAGGTGGATGGATTTGCTTAAAGACTTTGATTGTGAAATTCAGTACCACCCTGGCAAGGCGAATGTAGTGGCAGATGCTCTAAGCAGAAAAGAAGCTCCTTTGAAAGTTACATCCGCGTGCATGGGTGTAGTAAGCCGGTTACCAGGATTGATCCGTTCAGCACAGGAAGAAGCATGTAAGCCGGAGAATGTTAAAAGTGAACGAATGGTTGGATATTTGAAGCATCTGGAAGAAAATGCTCAGAAATTGAAAACCTTCAGAGGTCGAATATGGGTCCCAAAACAAGGAGAAGCACGGAAATTGCTATTAGAAGATGCACACTACAGCCGTTATGCAGTTCACCCGGGCAGTACTAAGTTGTATCGGACGTTAAAACCAATGTATTGGTGGCCTGGAATGAAGAGGGACATTGGAAGGTTTGTGGAAAGATGCTTGACTTGTCTGCAAGTTAAGTCAAATCATCAGAAACCGTACGGGGAAATACAACCTTTGCCAGTTCCAGAGAAGAAATGGGACCATATTACTATGGATTTTGTGACAAAGTTGCCGCGGACACCGCGAGGATATGATTCTATATGGGTGATTGTTGATCGATTGACCAAATCGGCACAATTTATACCATATAAGGAAAAGTACAGAGTAGATCAACTGGCAAAACTCTACATAGATGAGGTAATTTGTCGGCATGGATTACCAGCATCGATTGTGTCGGACAGAGATAGTAGATTTACTTCTCATTTTTGGCAGAGTCTTCAAAAACGATTGGGTACAAAAGTACTTATGAGTACCGCATATCACCCGCAGACCGATGGTCAGAGTGAAAGAACAATCCAAACTTTGGAAGATATGTTGAGGGCTTGTGTCATAGACTTCGGTGGAAGCTGGGAGGATCATTTACCTTTAGTGGAATTCGCGTACAATAACAGCTATCATTCCAGCATTCAGATGGCCCCGTATGAAGCCTTGTATGGAGCGCCGTGCCGTACTCCGACTTGTTGGACTGAAGTTGGGGAAAAGCCGTTGGCTGGACCCGAAATTGTAGCACAGACTGAAGAAAAGATCAAACTGATACGCGAAAATTTGAAGGTAGCTCAGAATAGACAGAAACAGTACGCGGACAGACGGGTGAAACCGATAGAGTTCCAAGTGGGAGATATGGTAATGCTCAAAGTATCCCCTTGGAAAGGCTTGATTCGTTTTGGGAAGAAAGGAAAGTTGAGTCCTCGCTTCATTGGACCTTTCCGTATAACCCAAAGAGTTGGAGCTGTGGCGTATCGATTAGAGTTACCTGATGAACTTCATGGTATACATGACGTATTTCATGTGTCCCATTTGAGGAAAACGTTGTTTGATAAGTCTCAACAAGTACCTCTTGCTGAAATTGAAGTGGATGAAAAGTTGAGATACCCGGAACAACCCGAACGGATACTAGACCGCAAGACAAGACAGCTGCGGAATAAGAAGATTAGCATGGTGAAAGTCCTTTGGCGTCATCACAAAGGTTCCGACATGACGTGGGAGACCGAAAGTGAAATGCGGGAGAAATACCCTCAACTATTTGTATGATTTCGGGGACGAAATCTCTTAAAGGAGGGGAGAATTTGTAACGCCGAAACATGTTTATTATATAATTATAATAAAAAGGGCAAAATGGTCATTTTACCTCAAAAAGGGTAATTTGGTCTTTTGGACAGAAAAGGATTTGTTTTGTAATAATATTTTGAGTTTGGACTTAAAATGTTATTAAAAACTGGAATTGTGTCATAATAATTGTGAATTGGGGCAAAAGTCTTAAATATGCAACTCTAGGGACCAAATTGTAAATATTGGAGGTATAAAAGAAATGAATTGTGCAGAATTTTGGGAGTTACGGGATGGTTCTTGTGGCTGAATTCTGCAGAGGATAGAAAGGTTTTTGAAGAATTGAAGCTTACAATTTGGTTCTTGGCTCCAAAGGGTAGAATTGGAAGATTTAGAGGTAAGTTTTCCAAGTTCTTGCTTGTTTGAGTTTGGTGAGTTTTTGGTGAACTCAAAACTGAAATTACAGTGGAGTTTATGTGAATAAATGTAAGTTATACTTCCATTAAGTCATGCTAGTAAGAGTTTAAGTCAAGAAAATGGAAGTAGGATGTTGTATTTTGATAAATTTGAAGTTTTGGGTTGTTAAAAATTTAGAACCCTAAATTGATTGATTGAGTTTTGGGGGTTAAAAACCTTGTTAAAATGTAAGGTTTTAGCCTAGGAATAAACCCCAAATGATTAAGTCGTGTATTAAGGGCTTAAAATGGGTGAAAATGGGGATTTGTAGCTGAAAAATCGTGATTCTGGTCTGTTCAGCAGAGATCGGGTCGTGATCTATTAAGGATAGGGTCGCGATCTAGATCGAGTCCCTATCTCTAAGAGATCGGGTCGCGATCTCTGCCAGCAGCAAAAATCAGCCCCCTGTTAAATTTTAGTGAATTTTCCAAGTTTGATTTTGATGCTAGGCTTGTCCGTTTGACCTGAAATTTTAAACATAGGTCTAATATGGTATGAAACTTCATACAAAATTGTCGGAATACGTATACGACCTCCCGAAAGTACTGTAGCAGAATACGCGTATTTCGGGACGTATTTTGGAAATTGTATAAGAATGATTATTGCTTGGAATTGGTTCTATATTAGACTCGTATGCATTAGAATCAATTAAATTGATTATTAACCTATAATCATTGTGGAAATGAATGAATTATAGGTACGGGACAAGATTTCGCGAAAAACATCGAAAGGCAAAAACCGCTAAGAGCTAGTTGTAGCAAACCTTCAGGTGAGTAATCTCACTCATGTTTGATGTGATAATGATAAATGAGCAGCTGCGGATTGAGAACAGTTTTGGGGACGAAAAATGACGGATTTATGAATATGACAAGACCAGATAAGCCGTGAGTCTTTTATAGACAAGAACGGAACTGTGAGTCAAAATATCTATGTAAACTGTTATAGACAACAGCGGGCTAACCCGTGAGTCTAGGCAACAGCGGGCTAACCCGTGAGCCACGATTTATTTTGATGAGTCTTATTTACATAGACAACAGCGGGCTAACCCGTGAGTCTAGGCAACAGCGGGCTAACCCGTGAGCCACGGCAACAGCGGACTAATCCGTGAGCCATATTTGATTTTGTATTGCATGATAGTGCATATTTGACTTTGTATATAGAATTTTATTCTTATACATGTTATTTCTGATTTGATTACTCATTGGGCTTTATAGCTCACAGTTTATTTGATATGTCCCTGCAGGTGAGCGTGATCCCGCAAAGGGAAAAGATAAAGTCCGTGACTGAGGACTTAGCAAATGAAGTAATGACCCGGCTTAAAGAATGTATAATATTCTATGTATTGTACTTCGTGATACTCTTGTACTCGTATTGTATTAACTAATACCCCATACTTATGTGTTTTGTTTGAAAAATATTGGTTTGAAAAATGAAAATTTTTGGGGTGTTTTTGGTTAATAAGTCGGGTGTTACACACTGCTCCATATGGCTTTTGATGATTGGCTTTTACTTGCAGACACGTCAAACAGTTTTCTACAAAATGCCCAACATCTCGTTTCATATCGGGCCACCAGTAGTACGGTTTTAGATTATGATACATTCACGTGCTACCAGGGTGAACCGTATATCTAGTACAGTGAGCATCCTCCAGCAATATCTGTCTCGCCTCACCATGTCTCGGAACCCAAACTCGCCCTTGGAAAGTCTTGATTCCTTGTGCATTTTCTACAAGTTTTTCTACATAACCAATCATTCTCTCTCTTTTCAAGTCATTAGCTTCGACTTGGCATCTACGTATCACCTCCGGTAATCGACTCACAATCCCCATTCGAGCCGATACGACTCGAATAGGCGACTCTTTACGACTTAATGCATCCGCCACTACGTTAGCTTTACCAGGATGGTAAAGTATTTCACAATCATAATCCTTTAGCAAATCCATCCACCGTACTTGCCTCATGTTTAACTCTTTCTGATCAAACAGATATTTCAAACTTTTGTGATCCGTGTAAATCTGGAATCGCACGCCATAAAGATAGTGTCGCCACATCTTCAATGCAAAAATTATCGCCGCCAATTCTAAATCGTGTACTGGATAAGCTTTTTCATGTGGATTTAGCTGTCGAGAGGCATATGCTATCACTCGTCCTCTTTGCATCAACACACACCCAAGACCACTTAAGGAGGCATCGCTGTAAAGAACAAAATCTTCCCCTCCTTGCGGTAGTGCCAACACCGGAGCCTTGCATAAACCATCTCGTAGTTGTTCAAAGGCTGACTGTTGTGCCTCAGTCCAACTAAACTTCTCTGTCTTCTTAGTCAACTTGGTTAAGGGTATAGCTATACGAGAAAAGTTTTCAACGAATCGTCGATAATAGCCTGCTAACCCCAAGAAACTACGAACCTCCATTGGACTCTTTGGCGGCTCCCAACTCATTACGGCTTCGATCTTTGCTGGATCTACCTTTATACCGTCTTCATTTATCACATGGCCAAGAAATTGAATCTCCCGCAACCAGAACTCACATTTTGAAAACTTTGCATATAATTTCTCAACATGAAGAAGATCTAATATTTGTTGCAGATGAAATCTATGCTCGTCTCGACTCTTTGAATAAATCAGGATGTCGTCGATAAATACAATCACAAATTTATCGAGAAAAGGACGACAAACCCGATTCATTAAATCCATAAAGACAGCTGGAGCATTTGTCAAACCGAATGGCATGACTAAGAACTCATAGTGACCATACCTCGTGCGAAAAGCCGTCTTCGGAATATCAACTTCCTGAACTTTCAACTGATGATAGCCGGATCTCAAATCAATCTTTGAAAAATACGTAGCCCCATGCAGTTGATCAAATAAATCATCGATTCTCGGCAACGGGTAACGATTCTTTATAGTGATCTTGTTGACCTCTCTATAATCTATACACATTCTCATAGATCCATCTTTCTTTTTCACAAAGAGTATAGGTGCACCCCACGGAGACGAACTTGGACGAATAAACCCAAGTTCCAATAACTCTTGCAACTGTCTCTTTAATTCCTCCATCTCAGAAGGTGCCAATCGATACGGTGGTCGAGCTACCGGTTTTGCCCCCGGTATCACATCGATTACAAATTCAACCTGTCGATCCGATGGTAAACCTGGAAGATCATCGGGAAATACATCGGGGTAATCACAAACCATTTCTACTTCTTCTATCTTGGAATGTTTTGACTCGGCACTAATCACATGTGCCATAATAAATTCACCCCCTCTTTCCATATATCTCCTAGCCGTTGCAAGTGACACTATCGGTACTTTTCGGGAACGTCGTTCACCTCGTATCAAAATTCGGGAACCACTCGGTGTCTTTATGGAAAGTGTTTTCTCATGACAATCCATTTGACCTCTATTATCATCCATCCAATCCATCCCGACTATTACATCAAACTCATGATTAGTGATCGGCTTCAGATCTTTAGGGTACGCAATCCCATAGATTTCAAGCCGACACTGTTTATAATGATTCTTTACAAAAACACATCTCCCATCTGCTACATCTACTATTATTTTCTCATATAAATCAGCTAATGGAATATCTAGTTTAGAAGCAAAAGACTCTGATATAAAAGACACAGATGCACCCGAATCAAAAAGTACTCGTGCTTGAAAAGAGTTCAAGCTAAAGATACCTGTGATAACATCGGTCCGATCTTTAGCCTCGTCGACAGTTAATTGAAAAGCTCGTGTTCTCACTTGACCGCCACTCTTGTCTTTTCGATCATCTCGATCTCGACCTCCTCCTCGTCCGGTCTTTTGAGAATCTCTCTGTGACTCAGATCTCATTTTCGGGCAATTAGGACGAATATGCCCGCTCTCTCCGCAATTGAAGCAAACGGGGTGACTCTCAGTACACTGACGAGCCATATGTCCCGTCTTTCCACACTGAAAACAAACTGATGGAGGGTTTCGGGAATCACATTCTCCCATGTGTTTGCGCCTACACTTCTTACACCATCTCTCCTCATTCTTTTTGGTTTCACCACGGACTTGAGAACCCGTGGTAGTGGATCTCTGAGAAGTATCTACAGCTTTACCTTCCCACTTTCTCTTAAATCCTCCAACTTCTCTTTCGGTTCTTCTCTCCTCCTCTTGTCTTTGCAACTCCCTTTCTCTCGATCTTGCTGCCTCAACCACTTGTTGAAAGGTAGTATATCTGGAACTCGGCAAAAACTCTCGGATCTGGGTTTTTAAACCCCACAAATATCGATCCATCTTACGCTCCTCTGTATCAACTTGATGTTGTGCAAATCTTGCATTCTCATTAAAATCCAGTGTGTATTGTTGTACGGTTCTCGAACCTTGTTGTAATTTCAAGAACTCTTCCTCTATTCCCTTCATGGCATTATTGGAACAATAATATTCAGTGAACTTCAACTTGAATTGTTCCTAGTTCAGTGTATACGCCAAACTCTCTCCTATCTCCATGCACATATTCTCCCACCAAAATTGTGCATCTTCCTTTAACAAATTCGTTGCAAACTCAACTTTATCCGCCTCATCACATTTACTTGTGCGGAACATCTTTTCAACGTGTGTCAACCAATTCTTGGCTGCTATGGGATCATCTTTCCCATAGAAATCGTACGGTTTGCACTTCTGGAAAACATCATAAGTACACCTCCTTGTCTTCTCAGGTACTCTAGCTCTACCCGCTTCAGTATAAACTTCATCACGATCCTCCCTATGCTCAGGTTGAACCGGTGGTTGTCCCGAAGGACCTCCAGTTGCAGCCTCCGTCTGAGGCCTTAAATAAGTGGGTAGTAATTCTTTAAGTGCTTTGGCTACCTCAGCCGCAATCATAGCTTGCATATTACTCTGTGTCTCGGGAGGTCGCTCTCCCTCGGGTTGATACTATTTACCCGAATCTCGTGATCCCGATTGATCTCTTGATGGATCACCTCACTCTTTTTCTTTTCCAGTGCTCATCTTAACTGAAAAAAAAATTAACTCATTTAGTAATCACCACCATAATACTCAATATGGTGTGTAATCAACTCAATTGTATATCACTATAATACTCAATATAGTGTATAATCAACTCAATTGTATAGCACTATAATACTCAATATAGTGTATAATCAACTCAATTGTATAGCACTATAATACTCAATATAGTGTATAATCAACTCAATTGTATAGCACTATAATACTCAATATAGTGTATAATTAACTCAATTGTATAGCACTATAATACTCAATATAGTGTATAATCAACTCAATTGTATAGCACTATAATACTCAATATAGTGTATAATCAACTCATTTAGTAATCACCGCGGAGGATAGCTACTCGGGGCTCTTTGGGACTTCTCAATCTCATTGGTTTAAGTCTAAACCCATCTCAAGGTTTAATTCCCTTAAACCACGGCTCTGATACCAACTTGTAACACCCAGTTTCTCATATTGAGGACACACTGATAATTAAATCAAAATAATTATTCTTTAGGTGCAATCCTCAAAGATGAGTAACAAGTATGACAAGATACTATCAAAAGCATAGTTTAAGTATTTATTTACATACAACAAGTTTCATACTAGTTCTCAAAAACTAAGTGTTTACAAAAGACATAGTCCAACACAAGAAAATAAGTAAGTCCAAGTCCAAAGTCCATATCCCATCCAGCTAACCCTCCGTGATGCGTTTCCCACGATCTGTACTTCCAGAACCTAACACAATTTACATTAACAAACAATTATGAGCTTTGAAAGCTCTGTGAGTAATTAAAGTTTAACTAGACAACAATTGTCCAACATTCCTTTCACAACTTTCTCAATAATCCATCTTAATCCTTAATTTATACTCATAATGAGGTTTATTACTCCAAACACTCATAATTGGTATTCTCAACCAATTTCAAAACAACTCAAATCACACTTCTTCTGCAATAACATCAATACTAATCACGTAATTCATCTATTAATAACTACTCACCTGTTGTGGAACCGATATGTGGAACTCATGCACCTCGTGTATGCTCCTGCCTAGCTTTAGCTGTAGCATAACAACTCATTTTCATTACTCAAGTTAAGAATAATCTTAATCACACTCAATATTCATCATAATCAAGGAACTTGTATCATTGAAACAAGTTATAATCAAAAATAGCAACAATATCATAATTGTAGCTTTCGATCTCATCACTTTGACACATATAACCCTAGAATTTGCAATAATCAACATTTCTTTAACTTGGGTCTCGAATTAGAACTCACATACATAGCCTAATCCAAACAAACTCACTCTAATTCGTGCTAGTTGAAAGTGGCTCATCAAAATCACAAGGAACCATTTCAAATTCAATGATTTAACCGTTGGAATAGGATAAAAATCAAGGAGGATTACCTTTCAAGCTCAAAGGATAAATCTCTAGCTTCAATTCGTGATTAATAAGCCTTAGTCTCGACTTTGGAAGGTTAGAATCAAGTTTCTAGGGTTTTGGGAGTGTTTGGATCGAAGTGGAAATATCCCAAAATGAAAAGAAATCGTGTCTTAAAACAGATCTGTGCCGATTACACGACCGTGTTAAAAATTACACGGCCCGTGTAATTTACGGCATGAAATGAGATTTGGTCTGCAGAACTACACGACCCGTGCTGCACACTTACACGACCCGTGTAATTCACGGTATGCAATTGAATTTTAGTCTCCAGGCTTACACGACCGTGTCAAATATGACACGACCCGTGTAACCCCTTTTTAGCATTTTTCAACCTCAAACTTCTACCAAATGAGATTTTAACTACTCAAACTCATACTATGGCCTAATAAAATCTTAATTACACTAAGATTAATTCAAAATCTCAAAATTTCAATAGCACGGTATTACAATTTGACACCCCTAGTAGAGGGGTTTATGTTGCCAATAGTCTAAAATATATAAGCCAGTTACTTCATCTTCTTCATTCATTCACTTCAACCGAGTTTTAGAGTGGCAATGGATGGTTTATGACTTTATGGTGATTTGAAGTTCATTCAAAGATATTTATGTAAATATTCAAGTCCTAGCACTAGAATTGATTTGTTGGTAACTAGAAGGTATAATCTCTTCATCATCTTCACTTTGAATTAAGCTAAGGTTTAGAGAAAACCCCAAACCCAAGAATCTATCAAATTAGATTTTCTTGATGTTTTACGTTAGTCTTAGCCATCTAAATGCTAGTATAAGTTCATTCCTATCATCCACGGCTTAGTTTTTATTTTTAAAGAGTTTTTGGTAACTTTAAAGCTCTTCAATGGCGAATTATGATTTTTAAGTGTTTCTATGGTGTTTGGCGATGGTTTTCAAATTATTTCAATGTTTTCAAACTATATTTGAACAAATGATTTCACTATTGATTGATTACTTCATGTTTTGAACATTTGAGAAAACTTAAAGTCTTGACTTAGCTTCAATGGAGACTCCTGTATGAAGCAATGACTTGAATGTGCTTTTGATCCATTAAACTTATTTTATTTCTACAAATCTAGAGTAATGAATGCAAATGTTGATTTATAATTTAATACTTGTGATGATTCCATGATGTTCATTGAAGTTTATGTTTGGAATTGGTGATTCCAATGGTGAACTACCATTGGAATGGAATATAATGAGTTTGAAACAATGTTAAATATCAAAACATGCATGATAAGTACAACATAATCGTATTTTATTAATGAGAATGTTTATGGAAGATCAAATGATATTTTAAAAGTTCTAAATGATTTTGCAACTCCAATGATAAAATGGAATCAACACAACTCCATTGTTGACTTATTGAGCAAAACCTGGTCGGTCCTAATCCTAGTGTATTTGAGCCGAAGCGAGCTCAGGGTTTGACTAAATCCATAAATTTATGTAACTTGAGCTTCGCTTATCCATTTGACATCTTCTTGCTTCCACATAGTTATGAAAATAGTAATAAAACCATAAAATCAATTAAATAATTTTATAGGGGTATTTTGAACATTTGTAACCACATATAGTATTAAATAGGTGGAGATTAAGAGATAATAAAGTCTTGGACGGAATGAAGAACATTAGCAAGTAGTGAGGTGAGTAAACCACATGAGTACATGTCCCTAAACCTTACTTTTGGTAAATTTGAGTTTAAATTATATCCTAACCATATGTGTACTACTTGATCTATGTATTACATACATAAAATTAGGGTTTGCAAATGACTTATTAGGGATTCTGGACTAGGTTATAACTTATTTTGAAATCATTCTCCATATGCAAACATATAGGAGGATTTGTGACTTATGTGACACACGGGTACCTTTAGGGGACAAACTCCCTTTTACGATATGATGATGTTTAAGCTACAATAGCTTAGGGATAGGCTTTGCAAACCCATTCCATGGATGGCATGTTAATGGTCACGTGTATACCCTCAAACTTTTCGGTAATGGGAGATTTTGCCCCGACAACGGTTGCAAGCCGTTATTTGTTTGATTTTAGTTCGACCATTTGACCCTAGTTAAAAGGACTTGTTGTATAGTAGAGAACTTGGGGATAGTTTCATTTATATATGCATTGCATTCATGCATCCATACTTTTGGTTGTTTGTAAAGATTACTTTAAATGCTTGTTATCCCCAACTACTTACACTTAAAGAAGTTTTGGAAATACGTTTTGGGACATATATTTCATAAATATTTTGGCTTTAGAACCTTACCTTAATACTTTTCTATTTCAAAGGACATATATTTCATAATATTTTGGCTTTGGAACCTTACCTTACTAGTTTTCTATTTGAAATTCTTTGTAAATTATATCAAATCTTTGTAAAATAAGCCAAATGGAAGGGTGTTATGGAACGACCCTCATGTGAGGGCACATGAACCCACTATCGGCGGAGATTAAACGAGGTTTTAAAAGGACCAAAGTCATGACGAAACATAGCCTATAAGAACATTCTATGCAAATTTTATAGTTTAAGGACCAAAGCCATGTCAAAACATAGGCCAAAAGAACATTCTATGCAAATTTTATAGTTTAAGGACTCAAACTCAACTTTTTGCCAAAACACAGGGATCAAAATTGCAATTTTCTCAAATTTGGTTCTTCAAACCTGCAGGTTAAAAAGCACGAATGCACTTCACTAATCTCCAGCTACCGATATAAAATATTGACACATCCCACATCAAAGAACAAGGACTAATTTGATCGTTTTCATTAAATAATTGGAAAAATTAGGTGTCCGAAATGTATATTATTTTTCCGGTCAAAAGAAATCGACAAGTCTGCAATTAAATATGTCCGCCAGCCAAGAATCCTTCGAATTCATACAAACACAGATTTATGATTTATCACTGCCAATAAGCTTCGGATCGCCATCCATACTCATCGGAAAAAGATATCGTCGTCCCGATGTCCAACGCCTGCGCCATCCTTCCCGGTATCTGTTCCTTGCCGGTGGTCAAACACACCACATTCCGTCGCACCGTGAGTGCTCGATTCAAACCTTTATCCTCTGTTCGTTCATCAGCTGTGTCGACGAAGCAATCCTTGATGACAACCACGAACTTTGAGGATGATTCGACACTTAAAGGCGAACATTTGGAGACGAAGGTTGAACACATCAGTTTGAAGGACTACTTCGAACAGTCGAGAGATTTGTTAATGAAATCAGACGGCGGACCTCCAAGGTGGTTTTCGCCGTTGGAGTGCGGCTCTCGCTTGACGAACTCCCCTCTCTTGCTTTCTTTACCAGGTCCGTTGACTTTTTCATGTTTTCTGCAGAAAGAACACTGAACTAGAGTGGGTTTAGTTTTGTTCCGAACCAACAATTTTATCGATTAAATGCAATTACGAAAAGAAAATAACACTATATTTCACTAGCCCTAAAGAACTATTTACATAAATAGATATTAACTATAATGAATTATTTATGTAACCATTTTACTAAATTTGACAGATTAGCCCTCCATGGTTTTTCTTTCTAGTCTTTTGTACTCTTTACATTCCGATTTCACACGTGACTTGAACATGATTTTTACAGGGGTTGATGGTACCGGGCTTTCACTTCTTTTGCATCATCAACGGCTAGGAGAGTAAGTGCCAAAGATTTTATAACGTAGCCATATGTATATAATAAATCTTTTATATCATAAGATAAAATGTAGTAAAAAGTGAATTCACAATCTGAAAACCTTACTAGGAGAAGTCCATCAATTTACATATGAAATGTAATGTGAACAATGATACAAGGGATCATCACATACATATGAGCTACCACAATTACACATGCGAACAACAAATAAAGAGGACAAAAAATTTATGTGATTCACATGATTAGTGTAAAGATGTTTATTGTTTTTAATTTGGCAATGAGGTTTACAATTGGAGATAGCTAAAAGGATACCATTTTTTACCAATTAGACACCTTAATCATTACTTTTAAATAAGTCAACTATTTTTTATTTGTTGGAATTACAATGTTTTCCGGAAATAACGGATATTATTGGTTAAAAATGTTTGACTTTTATTTATAGATATATATTGGGTGTCTATTTAGTACCACTCCAATTACAATTACATTGAGAATCTATATGTATAGTTGAGTAAGACCCAATCGTTTGGTAGCAAT
This sequence comes from Cichorium intybus, assembly GCA_023525715.1. NCBI lineage: Eukaryota > Viridiplantae > Streptophyta > Magnoliopsida > Asterales > Asteraceae > Cichorium > Cichorium intybus. The sequence continues at coordinate 155,991,450 of CM042011.1, read as the reverse complement.
AGCGGCTATCATGTCCAGAAGCAATCAAACTTCAGTACTCAACAACTACGATGGTAAAAAGCCTAGCATAGATCCTTTAACAGATAATTGAGCATCAAAACTCGCGAGATATATTTATTATTATTATTATTATTATTATTTATTTTCAACATTGACGGTGGATTATTTCTGATGTCGACTTTTCCTTTAAATGATTGAAGGATTTTTGATATATGGTGCTTACATATTCCTACCACCGATCGAACACCTTTTACAGGTTTCCATCCCCCTCTCTCTCACACACATACATCAAAATATTTGTAGAGTTTATGTAGTCTGATTGCTTTTGGGCAGCACCCACACAAATAAAGGAAGTCAAATTCTTAGCTCTATATATAGAATCTCTATGTAATTGTAAATTTCAATCCGAAATTAATAATAAAACTTGCTAGTTCGCTTGTGTATGTAACATAATTACTCGTGTGAACCATGTAAAAATGTTGTGTGTTCGTTATATTTATTCTCATCGTAAAATTGGGCATATATTGATCGTAAACCTAACAATATATAATTCATACTTGTATTTATTACCATTTGGATCAGATATTGTGAAGCTAGTTGAAAAGACTGTTACATCTGAAAATTACAATTTTCCAAACAGACCGATATATCTAGTTGGTGAATCAATCGGTGGATGCCTTGCACTAGCTGTTGCTGCCCGTATCCCACATATTGATCTCGTGTTAGTTTTGGCCAATCCAGGTGAATATTTTGTTATCATTGTTTGACAATTCCTTGACTTTTACAATTGACTATTTAATCTCTTTTTGAAGCTACAAGTTTTGGAAAATCCCAGTTGCAGCCTCTACTACCAATACTGAAATTCATACCTCATCATATTCGTCCCGGCCTTCCTTATATGATGAGCTTAATAACAGGTTTTTATAATTTCCGTGTTCTTTTAATCGATAGTTATATACCATAATGTTGGTAACTGCTACATTAATTTATATATATACAGGTGTGCCTTTGAGAGCGATGATGTCAGCTACAGAGAAAATACTTCCTTCACAACAAACAATTACAGATCTATCAGAGGCTGTTGCAGCATTGTTCTCTTACTTTTCTGTAAGAAGACATATTATCAAGTGTTTGAAGTTTGAATTGTCATGTTTTGTTCATTTGTATATAAATATCTGATAATGGAGATTCACAGGACCTTGGCGATGTGTTCACTGTTGAGATTGTTCTATGGAAGTTGAAGATGATCGAATCAGCATGTGAATATTCAAACTCATGCCTAAATTCTGTTACAGCTCAGACTCTAATACTCACCAGGTCCCATTTCTTCGTCTTTTCTAGTTTAGCTTCAATTGAGTTTCTCCATTGAGGTCTTACTGTTTAACTTTTTCAGTGGGAATGATCAGCTGTTGCCAAGTGTACAAGAAGGAGAAAGGCTTTACCAAATTTTGGAAAAAAGCCAGATCCGTACATTTCCTGATTTCAGCCATGCACTGTTTCTGGTAGGATCATCTCCTTTCTTGTATTAACCTAATTCATTCCACCTGTATGTCTCATGATACTGAATTATATTTATAATTAACAGGAAGAAAATTTTGATCTGCTAACAGTCATAAAGGGCGCTGGATTCTATCGCCGAGCAAAACACACAGATTATGCCTCCGACTTTTTACCACCAACTCCTCGTGAAATCAAAGACATTGTGGATTCCGCAAGGTAAGTCGACTTTACTCCATAAACTTCACCGAAAACACAGAGTTTTAGGGCGTGATTCATACTCGATTCGTTGTTTTAAGTTAGTTCAGATGGTTAGAAGTTGTTACCTCTCCTGTGATGCTCTCGACTTTGGAAGATGGAAAGATCGTGAGAAGCTTATCCGGAATACCTTCCGAAGGGCCCGTTTTATTTGTTGGTTGCCATAATATGCTAGGACTGGAAGTGGCTCAGATGATTCGTCGGTTTCTAATTGAGCGAAATTTTATAATTCGAGGAGTAGCACACCCGATGTTGTTTAAGAAACTGAAGAAAGACGGGAAAATGCCCGACCTAGCAACGTACGATGTAACTAGGGTTTTGGGTGCGGTTCCTGTATCAGCATCGAACCTGTACAAGCTGTTTTCCATGAAATCGCATGTCCTCTTGTATCCAGGAGGTGCTCGTGAAGCTCTTCATAGAAAGGTCTCTTAAAATTCCATACAACCTAATCGTATATTCTAGTAAATGAAGAATATTGACGGTTGAAATGTATTCAGGGCGAAGAATACAAACTATTTTGGCCAGAGCAATCGGAGTTTGTTCGAATGGCCGCAAGATTTGGGGCCACAATTATACCTTTTGGTGCTGTTGGAGAAGACGATTTTGCTCAAGTAAGGCTAGAAATTAGCTGGTTGTTCCTTGATGCTGATAATCACTTTGATTAATCACTCAATTTTTCATTCAGTTGATATTGGATTATGATGACCAAATGAAGATTCCTTTTCTCAAGGATTACATAAAAGAAGTAACTGACGAGACTATTAAGCTAAGGTAATTACGAGAGAAAATTACATTTTGGGTCCCTGAATATAACTAATTTTTGCAATTTTAGTCCTCATTTGAGGTTCTATCCGGTCCGTTACAAATAATATAATTATTATTAGTCCTTCCATGTAACTGATTTCCGCAGTTGTGATCCCGATATATAGTGATTTTCTTGTTACAAAATCCTCCGTTAAAGACAAAAATTGCAAGAAAAAACTTTTTAGAACAATAATTGAAATTTTCAGTGGTAGTTGGGGACGATAAATGCAATTTACTCTAGGATTTGTTAATATCTGTTTAATTTATTGGTTAATGAAAGAATAAAGTGTTAATAAAATCATATAGGAGTGAGATGGAAGGAGAGATTGCAAATCAAGACCTCCACATGCCGATATTTATACCAAAGGTCCCTGGCCGTTACTATTATTTATTTGGAAAGCCAATTAAAACGGAAGGTACATTTTATTTATGGCAGGCAATTAATTACGATTTATGTAGTAAATAATTTGTATGTATGTTTATGTATTAAACTGTTAATTATTAATAGGGAGGAAGCAGGAACTGAGGAATAGAAAGAAAGCACATCAAGTGTATATAGAGGTGAAGAGGGAGGTAGAGAAATGCCTTGCTTATTGTAAAAGAAAAAGAGAATATGACCCGTACAGGAATATAATACCCCGGTTCATGTATCAAGCGACTCATGGTCTCGAAACTCAAGTCCCAACTTTTGATCTTGATTGAATTAATGAATATATTGTATTTAAACTAACTGTAATAGGGTGGATGTTTTTTGTTTTAAATACTTAATATTCATTTCTTACAAGATTGCATTTCAATAAGTGGGAATATGTAAAAGTGATCCAAAGTTTGCGGGACCATCAACCTTCTTGTTCAATCAAAATACTAGGCGATTGGTGGTATGTTTTGGGAAAGTTTGGTAGCAATCGGTGGACATCATATTAATTTGCATATTCGTATATACCGAATCATCTCCATCCCACGTTTCTTCAACTCCACTTTATTTCCTACTTTTTTTTTTTTTTTTTGTTAATGAATAGTATTACTCAAAACATGGAGTGATACTCATTATTTGCATTTTGCACTAAAAAGGAATGAAACTTCAGTTGTCAATTTTTGTCTCTCCTCAAATTAGATTTATACATTTCTAGTCTAATTTAATTAAGATTAACTAATTATAACTTAAATGCAATAATTAATTTCGTAATATCATGTTATATATTAAATGATATTAATTAATCATAAAAATAAAGTTTATCTTTATGTATCAAATTCACATAAATTTTTAAAAACTAATACGTGGTAACATATTTTATTAAAATTTATGATAATATAATTTATAAAATCATTGTAATAAAAATATATAACATATATTTGTTAAAAAAAATTAATTGAAAGAGTGTTTTTTAAAACGTATGTAAGTTATAAAAAAATGCTAGAAAAATCTTTTTGGTGTCAAAATGATGCAAAAATGGAATAGGATTGGAGATACAACACTATGTACGTCATTTTTACTTCATTTTGGTATTAAAAATGGTGGTGGATTGGAAATATCTCACGGGAAAAGAATGTTTTTAGGAAAATTGAAGGGTAAGTGGGTTTTCCCTCATTTATGAAGAAGTGTAGTGGGTTGCTCTTATTTTCACACTTCATCGAACGTAAACCTCCATATGAACCGAAGATTCTACTTATGCTCCAAAATGGAGTTTGTTAAGGTTTGATAGTTTATTTAGTTGGTGACTTCTTATTGGTTATTAACTTGAATGTAGGGTTGTGAAAGTGGATTCTTTAGCTGGGTTGATCCACCAATGTGTTCAAGGGAAACAGAAGTCATTCCAGGAATGTTGCGTTCCTTAAATACAATGGAAGTTGAGAAAAACTCTCTTGCTGCATAGATAAGAAGAATTTATTGTTTCTTATTATTGTTTGGGTGATTATTATGTTGACGATGGTGATGAAGATGTAATAGTGGGTTTGGTCATGGTTTTGGTTTAGTAAGGTTTTGTAAAACTTGAAAAAGTGGGGCTTGTTCATGTTTATTTTTGAAATTGTAGATGTACTTTTAGTTACTGATTTTGGATGTCAATGTAATGTACATGGTTTTTGAAATGAAAGGGAAATGCACTTATGGGTATTGAATTTTGTTTTTACCAAATTTCATAGTTGGATGATTAACATAGTTTGATCAAAGTACATGCCTACTATGTAAGTTGGCATTAAGAATACACACTGTTCATAACACATATTGATGATAGTTATTGAATTTCAAATATTGTCCGTGTAATTTTCAAATTGATAATAAGCATTTCAACAAACCTTAATGCAATATAAAAGCATAACACAAGTATGTCATTACATAACATACCATAAACAAAGCCTATACAAGAAGATAATATACCCTAACGTAAGTTAATGTTTTTCAGTACACAATCATTACATAGGAAATAATTTGACTTTTCATATTAAACTATTACATGGCACCACACATTAATCAAACAAACAATTCTCAACTTTTGACATGTTTTGCCCTCTCCCCACCTGCAATCGAGATTGATTTCTTTATTGGAACCCAAGTTATTTATCTAATACCTTCAATTTACAGTTCATAGCATTGTCATATTGACAATTACACTTTGAACAAGTAACAATTTGTAATTTGTCTAAAATCTTTGTGTGTTTAACCATGGTTTGACTTGAAAGCTCATATTGTGTTTACATCATTTTCTTTTTTGGATCTGCCAACGTGCTTATGATGTTGAGGTGGAAGTAATATGGTTGGGAAATCACTTCTAGGCCACATGATTATACTTTTAATTAGTTCTATCCTAAATGCATACCTTTTCCATGTTTATAGCCAATAATAATTATGTACCTAAATTTCTTCATCCACCAAATCTTTATTACATGCCGCCATATCCCAGTTAACCTCACCGACATGTTTTCAAGCTATACATGTCAACTATCATTTCCTACATGAAAAAGTCATGTTAATAACATCCACAACACATTGGTCTTCCAAGGACCAATAACATGATTCCTAAAATAACCATAGTACACAATATTGTATTGATTGGATTGGGTTTTAATACTCTCTAAAATTTTAGTGTCTATTGGTGTCAAATGTCTATTGGCCTTGTCAATTACCTTATGTATATTTGCCAAACATTTCATCATGTACTCCTTAATGTACTCCAAAAAGTGATGATGGATTTGTCTCTTCTACCAATCAATTTGTTGTTCAACAGCTTACATATGTTTTTCAAACATAATGTTAGCTCTTCCTATAAAATGTGGCATTGCCTATTGTTGTAGTGGATCAAATTTCTTTTTGAACCATTCACATGCATGTATATTCTGCTTCCTTGGTTCCTCTATATCGCATTGAAAAGGTTAGACAATACAAGCAATTGCACCATTCCACAACAAGTCTTCATAAACTGACCCCTTCTATTTAAGCTTTGTATTCTCATGTATGTGACTTAAGCAATGTACATGCTCAACATAAGGGGAAACATCTCTATTTTTGGAATTACATATAATTATAAATCTATAAAAATCATATATTAAGCTACAAGTTATAAATTTATTGTATACAAATACATGAAAGTGTGTTAGGTACCTTTTTTTTCTATGACAAATGTGAAATTAGAGTTTGGTTGAAGATTAAAATCATCACCCAAATAATCTAAGAACTATGTCAATAAGTTTAGATTCTCAAATTCAACAATGGCCTATGCTACAAGATGTGTACCATTGTTGGTACCGATAACAATTATAATTAATATCTGCCATTGAAAAGGCCTATTCACAAATGTTTCAATGCTTCATCCAAACCAAGTAAATCTCAAAGCCTTACTTTGAAATTTTCTTGATAAGGCCCAACCAAATGTAAATTTGTTTAAAGATTCTTGCTCACGAGCTAAATTTGGATTCTGATTCAACCTATAGCATAAATGTTGCACCTGGATTGGTTGATTGCTACTCCATTATGTACTCTCGAAGAAACACATATTTTGATCTATAATCACCCCTTACATGGTCTAAATGTTTCTCTTTAGCCCTAAAAGCCTTCATTCTTGAAACATCAACATGATACTTCTTAGAAAGTTATTCATGTAGTGCCCTAACAAGAACCTTTGGGTTACCTTTTACTTGGGAAAGAATTAGTTAAGACAAAAAGCATGCACTACAAGCTCTTATTTTTCTTGACTAGTGGCACATATAGTCCTTTACTAAATTTCTTACCATTAGATAAAAGAATTGAAGCGTATAGAAATCATGCGAGATTTTATAGAAAAAAGTGATGACCGGAATATGGATTGTCTCCCTAGACAATATAGTCACGACATGTATTAAGGGAAAGTCTGTTTTGGATTTTAGTAACATGCTTGTAGTTATATTGTAATGTTTATTAGTAAGTCTCGAGTTCTATTTAAGGCTGACTTTTTTATGGCCATGTCAATATGTATTTATATTGTCGGAAGGTCATGCCAAAATTTCAATAAAAATGTAAGAATATTTTTGGATAGTAGACCAAGTTGACTGTGAAAATTCCTGATTGTCATCGAGATGTACTTACAATATCTTTTAGATTTACCACATAGGGTTTAAGATGTAGGGTGTTACATCGTTCATGTATGATAGGCATACATTCCTAGAGTTTGGAGTCTACATGTGTTTAGTGTGCTATGTGCCACCTTTACATGTGTTATTCCCCTATTTGTTTGAGTGTGGGATGTTTTTGACTATGAGATGACTTGGGTTTTTGGGAATTAAAAAAATACGTATTGCATCCTTGTAAAGTTATTGATGTAATCTTAATGGGCTATTAACGTTTAGCAATTTTCATCTTTAAAATGCTTCTTTCCCTAATATATTGTTTTCTTATGAATTTTTAAGTTTGAAAAATTGATGAATACATACTATTATTTTTAGTTTTAAAAACATTTAGGGGTCTAAATTTGGTACTGGATTGTTGATTATATCCAATACATTTAGAGGTTTTGATCCCGATTATGCTTACTAGGATTCTCAAGCCTAACTTACTTTTTATGACATGTGTTCATATTTGAAGACTTAGTTGAAGACCAAGATGGACCGTACATTTAGATATTTAAAAGATGTTATATTTTGAAATTAAAGATGTATGTAACGATGTTTACTTTACATTTATCTATTGCTTATTTTGTTACACCCTCGTATGGCTTGTGTAACGCCAAAACTTATTTTATTATGGAATTATAATAAAAAGGGCAAAATGGTCATTTTACCTCAAAAGGGTAATTTGGTCTTTTTGACAAAAAGGACTTGTTTGGTAAAAATATTTTGAGTCTTGGACTTAAAATGTTATAATATTTTGATTTTTGTCATTTAATTTGTAAATTGTGGCAAAAGTTCAAAATATGCAACTTTAGGGACCAAAATGCAAATTCTGGAAGTATAAAAGGTTGGAAACTTCTCCCAATTGTGTGCAGATTTTGAGGCTTACGGGAGAGGGTTTTTGTGAGCGATTTTCCAGAAATTTGAAGAAGTTCTTGAAGATTTGAAGCTTGTAACTTGATTTTGGCTTCAAAGGGTGGAATTGGAAGTTTGAAAGGTAAGTAATCCAAGTTCTTGACTAGTTGTTCTTGATGAGTTTTGTAGAACTCAAAAACTGCAATTGCAGTTATGATTATGTTGTTAAGTTGATGCAATACTTCCATTAAGTCATGCTAAATAAGGACTTAACTAAAGAAAATGGAAGTAGATTGTTATAATTGATGAATTTGAAGTTTTGGGGTTGTTAGAACTAAGAACCCTAATTCTTCATGTGATTGATTGGGTGTGTTTTGGTGGTTAAAAACCTTGTTAAAATGTAAGGTTTTAGCCTAGGAATAAATCCCAACCGATTAAGTCGAGCAATAAGTGCTTAAAATGGAAAAATGGAAAATTCTAGCACAAAATCGGAGTTTTCTGCGCACTGCCCAGCGCTCGCGACTCGAGCAGGGCGTGGCTCGCGACTCGAAGAGCCCCTCCTTCGCGACTCGAGCACAGGGCGTGGCTCGCGACTCGAAGAGCCCCTCCTTTGCGACTCGAGCACAGTGCTGGTCGCGACTCGAGGCCTGGGCAGAAACTAAATTGTTTTCTGTGAATTTTCCAAGTTTGATTTTAATGCTAGGCTTATCTGATTGACCTGAAATTTTAAACATAGGTTTAATATGTTGAAAAACTTCATGGAAAATTATCGGAATATGAAAACGACCTCCCGAAAGTACTGTAGTAGAATACGCGTAATTCGGGAAGTGTATTAAATTTTTATACCAATGGTTAATGCTTGGAATTGGTCTTATATTAGACTCTTGTGCATTAGAACCAACTGAAATGGTATATTAACCTATAATTATTTTGATAATAAATGGAATTATAGGTACGGGACAAAATCCTACGGATTTCATTTCAAGGCAAGGAACGACGAACGCTAGTTGTAGCAAGCCTTCAGGTGAGTAATCTCACTCGTGTTTGATGTGATAATGTTAGTTGAGCAGCTGCGGGTTGAAATATAGTTTTGGGGACGAAAAATGACAGATGTTTGATTTGATATGACAAGACCAGATAAGCTGTGAGTCAATATCAATCAATAATATGACAATACCAGATAAGCCGTGAGTCTATAATAGACAAAAACGGAGCTGTGAGTCAAACTATTATGACAAGACCGGAACCAGCCGTGAGTCAATAAAAAGAAATGACAAGACCGGAACCAGCCGTGAGTCAATAAAACTTATATAGACAAGACCGGAACCAGCCGTGAGTCTAGGCAATAGCGGGCTTACCCGTGAGCCACATATTTTAGGCAATAGCGGGATTACCCGTGAGCCATATTTGATTGATAATACATAGATAAATTTGTATAGAGAATTTTATTCTTATACATGTGGTATTCAATTTGATTACTCATTGGGCTTTATAGCTCACAGTTTATTTGATATGTCTCTGCAGGTGAGCGTGATCCCGCAAAGGGAAAAGATAAAGTCCGTGACTGAGGACTTAGTGATTGAAGTGACAGCCCGGCTTAAAGACGTATAATATTATGTATTGTACTTCGTGATACACTTGTACTCGTATTGTATTAACTAATACCCCTACTTGTGTTTTGTTTGTAAAATATTTGGTTTGAAAAACAAAATTTTTTTTGGGGTGTTTTTGTTAATAAGCCGGGTGTTACAGCTTGACACTTGAAACCTTTTAAATGTAAAGGACTTGACCATTTGTGATGATTTTCCACAATTTGTTTTCATGAATGACTTTCAACTTTATAAATTTACATTAAAATTTTATTTTAAATGACTATTTCTAATAGCCCAAATCAGGGGTGTTACACAGTGTCATTTTTGTTCTTCTAAATGGTTTGTACATGACACAAGGATGGCCTAGACTATTCGAATCAATTGTAGAGAGAGACTGAGAGAGAGAGGGGTGTACAATCTAGTCTGCTGTCACATACCCAAACTCTTTACCTTTATTCTCTTTCAAAATTATCCCCAACAAATATGCTTGATATGTAGTATTATAAATTAAGAAATACTTATTTTGATAACCTTAAATTACTTGTTTTTCGTGGTGTTTCGGGTCAAGCCAAAGTCAAAAATTACATTATTTATCATGTCAAATGGGCAAACAACATGCTTTACCTTTTTATCCAAATGAAATGACATATGTAAAACCTTTTTGTCTAATTCAATATGATGTATGAGGTCCCACGCTTATCCCAACTATGTTCGGCAAGGTATTTTGTAACATTTATCGATGGTTCTACACGGTTCAAATGGATATATCTTATGAGATACATATATGAATTGCCTCAAATTTACATCACATTTGCTTGCATGCTTCAAATTTAATTCACCAAACCAATCAACAACCTTAGAACGGATAATTCCATAGACTAGAAAGAAAAGTCGCTTATTTTATTTCTTTGTCAACAAGGCAGAATTTCATAATACTCATGGCTCGACAAAATTGAATGTGTTGAATGAAAACACCAACACATACCTAATACTATTTGTGTGATTCTTTATCCTCTCAGGTCTTAAACATTTTTGAGGTGAGGATCCTAAATCTTTAGTATACAAAAATCAATCATTACACCACATTCATCCTTTAAAACCACACACCGTATATTGTGTTACGTGGTATACCTCTTAACTATTACCACCCTAAATTTTTAGCATATGAATATCCCATTCTTCTTCAACCCCATGAACATACCAAATTTTAGAGTCAATCGATCTGATTTTGTTGTTAAGTGGGATACGACCTTGAACGTAAAGGTATTAGATGTAGGATTGCTATATAAAATAGACTACACATGTAGTGCTGTAACGCCCCAAAATCCAAAGTAAAAAAATTTTGTTTTTAAACGGTTTAAATACATAAATTGGGTTATCAAATAAAAACCATTCAAATTAAAACTTAATATTTAAAACATATAAAATCATGTTTAATAAAACATTTGCAAACATTATCTAACGGAAGACTTGATTAACAAAAATCTCAAATGCGGTACAGTCGCGTCGTGCTCCAAGTTCAAGCCAACAAATACATGAAAAATAGTTAGGGTGAAAGAGTAAGCACAAAACTTAGTGAGTTTCCCAAAATATCACACGATTCATCACATAAAATCATTGTTTGACTCTTGGGCTTGCTTCGATCCGTCAGTAATTAACTCATCGTTCGACTCTCGGGCTTGCCCCGATCCGTCGGTAAACAACTCATCATTTGACTTTCGAGCTTCCCATGATCATTCAGTAATCAACTCATCATTTGACTCTCGGGCTTGCCCCGATTCGTCAGTAAACATGTAAGGCACATACAACACATTTCTACACACAATAATTAAGCTACCTACGCATGTAACTTCACCCATAGTATAGTGAGAAGACTCACCTGATCCATAATCTTAAGCTAGACAGCACTCCACGCGAGTGGCCTTAAATCCCGACAGTATGAACTTCCTAACAATGATAAACTTCATTTAGAACTTCCTAAATCCCTAAAAGAAAAAGCCTCTAAGACCGGTACCCCGAACCCTCAAGTTTGACCAAAAGTCAAACTGGTGAAAAGGTCAACGGTCAAAGGTCGAAATCAAAGTCAACGATCACAGGAAGTTAGCGAGCGCCGCTAACTTCCCTCGTTAGCGTCGCTAACTATGAGCAACCTTAAAAATCCATTAAGTTCTTAATCCATTCAGTCAAGGTCACAATTCTCCCAAGGACCTTCCAAACAGTCCCTAGGTCAATAAAAATCCTAACTTTACCATCCAAGTCTAAAATGGTCCAAAACTCAACAAAACCACCAAAGAGAGTTTGGTTTACTCTCTAAACCAACTTAATGGTTCTAAATCAAGACTTAAAGGCATAAAGTTCCAGGCTTTATACTTCCCAATCATGGACAACACCAAAAAAGAACCATCGCTTCATTTCAATCCATAAAATCCCACACAAAACACAAGAAAACCTTAAAACTGTAAAAAGGTGGGAACTTTACTTACAAAGGTCCATAAACAAGAAGCTTTAGCGGATTTCCACTTGAAGAAAGCCTCCTAGCAACACCATGCATCCTCTAGCATCATAATCTCTTCAAGAATCCTTCCAACAATACCAAGATCACGAAAAATCACTCCAAATGAGTTAGAGAGGGAGAAAGACGAGTTTGGGGGATAAAAGGGTGTAAATGGCGGCTGCCATAGGGTTCCCCACCCTTATATATGGCCCAAACTTCAAAATCTAGGGTTTTGGCCCAAAATCAGCAGTTAGCGTCGCTAACTGCACAACGTGCAAACACACTCACCAGGCACCATTAGTGACGCTATTCAAAACCATTAGCGACGTTAAGTGGGCACATTAGCGACACTAATGTCCACAATTAGCGATGCTAAGTGGGCACATTAGTGACGCTAATGGGGCTTTTTCCCAAAATCTCAAAACTCAATCTCTTTTAACTTGAGCTTAGACATTCCAGGTTCAGGGTCTTACAAGTGCCATGTTGTCTTTTGTGAACACATCATGTTTTCCACTCTTTAATTCTACAACCCACTTATATGACAACTCCTTTTTTCATTGTAGCATCTATTCCACTCTCTCAAGTTACCTTTACCTACCCCATCTAGTTATGACCTTCTGACATACACGAACACACTTGAACAGGTTCTATCTCTCTTACTCCTTTTACATGCACCTCACCTCTAATAACATATACACTTGATCTAATCTTTATGGAAGTTCATGAGAGGTCTGCTCGTTCTAAAGATCTTGTTCTTAATATAGTTTGTAAATATCATGATCATCTTTGTTCTTCTCTTGTATGGTAAATTCATTATCATCATCTTGATTTTCAGTGCTACAATATCTTGTTCTCCACTCATACCATGTCCTCTTAACTAAGGCGTTTATTGATCCTCTTTAGGAAAAAGCTAAAGAATTATAGGATCTTGATTGGGCTTTGACATGGAACATTGTTCTTCTTCCTCCGAACAATGGAGCAATTGGTTCCAAATGGGTGTTCAAATTCAAAACGAAATCTAATATATTTGTAAGATACATATTAATTTACACTTGTAGCCAAAAGCTTTGTCATGCATGTGGCATTGCTTATGAATATACTTTTGCACTCGTTACCTTCATTCACACTTTCATCACCGTCGTATATTTCTATATGGAACTTTTTAGGTGGATGTAAAAAATGCATTTATCAATAGAGATACATATAAAAATTCTATATAAAACACCTTTTGGGGTAATAAATCCTCCACATCATGCTTGTAGGTTTTCGAAGGCTCTTTATTGTTTCAAACAAGCACCAACGATTCTAAAGTTAATATTTGTTTATTGGAATTTATGTGCAACCCTTATGATTTGGGGTTTTCACCAAGATCATCGATGTAGAAACATCATGATGATACGTCTGTTTGTTGATTATCATCTGCACTTGGAGCGACTCTCAGGGTATCATTCAGCCAAGGAATATACCAAGTTTCCCTTTCGAAAATATAAATTGGAAGTTACCCATTAATGTGTATAATTTTGATTAATGGGGATGTTGGAGTCCCCACTGGGAATTTGATCATGCTTCTAACTTTAGATTACCATTATGTATCTCACTTATAGATATACAACTTCAAAAGAAAATGAATATGTTGAGTAGGTGAAGCCACTAGTCAATATTAGTGGCAGAAAAGCAAGTCAAAAAAGGGGGAAAAGGATTGGCGATCCAGTTTTCCCGAATGCATTTTTTCATGGACTTTTTTTGCTTGTTCACATTACAATTTCAGACTCTATATATGAGTCTCATCTGCGATTTGTAAAACACACCACATGTAATAGAGTGAGTGCAGAGTAGCACCAAGAAATATACATTCCTAGTTACCTGGTGGACGTAGGTCAGATTAGACCGAACCACGTTAAATCTCTCGTGTTCATCTTTGTGTTCTTGAGAGAGAGAGAGAGAGAGTGTGTGTGATTAGTGTCGTGTGTGTGACTCGATCCTAACAACTGGTATCAGAGCTTAGGCTCACTTACACACCGTACACAACGATCGGATCGCCGGAGATCAGTTGCGTTGTTCTTTTTCTGTTCCGAGTTAGGTGGCTGCACGCACTTAGCCAGGCAACAGTCGCCGGCACAGTAGCAACGATAGAAGCAGAAATCGTCAGAGTCGTTTTCCGGCAGGAGGAGGATCAAATCGGTCTCCGGTAGTTGTTGCATCTCACATCTGGCAAAAGATTGCCAAGAGCAGCAGCATAATTTTTTTTTTGTTTTTTGGGGTGTGCGTTGCCAGGAACATATAAAGAAAGAAAAGAAAGTTTTTTTGGTGGAGCACGTTTACTTGTTCTATATTCTCTTTTTTTTTTAATAATAGAAAAAGAGAGAAGAAAGTTGTACGTGCACGTTCCAAAAGATACAGTAGAGGAAAAGCACAGTTTAGGTGGAAAATGTCTTCCAAAAGTAAATATTACAGTTTAACCTCCTAAAATTTTCAAAAAAGTGCAGTTTAGCCCCTAAACTTTCAGAAAATTGGAGTTAGGTCCCTAAAATTTCAGAAAAGTGCAGCTTAGCCCTTGAACTTTTAGAAAATTGCAGTTAGGTCCCTGAACTTTCAGAAAAGTGCAGTTGAGCCCCTAAACTTCAGAAAATTTGCATTTTTTACCCTTAATTTCTGAAAAGGGTGCAGTTTGTCCGTTATAATGGCAGAAAGCAGTAAGATTCAGATTGAGAAGTTTGATGTGAAGGACTTTGGTTGGTGGAAGATGCAAATTGAAGATTTGCTCATGCAGAAAGACTTGGACGCAGTTTTAGGTGAAAAACTGTAGGCGATGACACAAGCACAGTGGGAGACTTTGGATAAGAAGGCCAAGGCATTTATTAGACTAGCGTTGTCAAAGGATGTTGCCTTCAACATTTTGAAGGAGACCACGACAAAGGGAATCATGGAGGCATTGTCTAATATGTACGAGAAGCCGTCGGCAGCAAATAAAGTCTTCCTGATTCGGAAGCTAGTCAACACGAGGATGAGGGAAGAAAGTTCAGTTACAGTACACATCAACAATTTAAACTCGATTTTATCCAGACTTGGGTCAGTGGGAATAAAGTTCGAGGATGAAGTTCAAGCTTTACTACTGTTATCATCATTACCTGACAGTTGGTCCGGAACAGTTACAGCTGTTACTAGTTCCGCAGGACCGAAAGAGCTCACTTTTGAGGGAATTCGGGATTTAATTCTAGGCGAAGACGTCAGAAGAAGAAATTCTGTGGAATCATCAAGTGAACAATTGAATACGGTCAGAGGTAGAATAAATAACAGAGGTAGTGGGAGCAGGAACAGGAGAAGGAGTCAGTCGTGGACTCGAAATGATGTGACTTGTTGGAACTGTAAAGAGGTTGGACATTTCAGGAATCAATGTCCAAAAGACAAGAAAGAAGTTAACGCTGCAGTAGACCATTCATATGATGATGCTTTGATCTGTAGTGTAGAGATCAATGTGGATTCCTGGGTTATGGATTCGGGTGCTTCATTTCACGTAACCCACAGCGGTGAAGCACTGCGGAATCTAAAAGAAGGGGATTTTGGTAAGGTAAGACTGGCAAACGATGAGGTTCTTGATGTGACGAGCATAGGTGACTTAGATCTGAAGACTCCAGTCGGTCCATGGACTTTGAAGGATGTCCGAGTAATTCCAAGACTGAAGAAACAATTGATTTCTGTTGGGCAGTTGGATGAACAGGGGCACGAGGTTAAGTTCAGGAATGGGCAGTGGAAGGTAGTCAAAGGAAATCTTGTGATAGCTCGTGGACATAAGAGGGGTTCATTATATATGGTCAGTTTACCGTCTGAGGGAGTAACCGTCCCAGTTCAGAAGAAGACCAAAGTCCGGTTCATAGAGTCTCGTGGACAGAAGAAGGTTTGCTTTGCAGATGGCAAACCCAGAGTCACAGGTCAGATTCAGGTTGAACGTGTTTGGAACGGTTCAGAAAAACCAGTCAAGGGCATTCATAGCAGTAGGAGCAAGGGTTGTGTCTCAGCTAGAATACCCAGAACACAGTGGGTTAAGAAAACCAGTATTCCATCTGTAAAAATCTCTCCAGATTATCTGCTACACATGGAGAGTGTTGTCGTTTGTTCTCAGGATGTTCCAGGATCGGGCAGTTCATTTCAGTGGGAGCCGGTGAAGACAGAGAACAGGTCAGTGGCAGACGTAGCCATGACTAATGTGTTGGAACTAACGGAAGCTTCAACTAGCCTTCAGGTAAATTGAAGAGAAGGCAGGGTAACTAGGAAGGAGCTAAGATGAAAAGTTTTACGAAATACAGATGCACAGTTGAAGCACAGGTGAAGATTGTTCTGTGGCTTCAAGTGGGAGATTGTTGAGTAGGTGAAGCCACTAGTCAATATTAGTGGCAGAAAAGCAAGTCAAAAAAGGGGGAAAAGGATTGGCGATCCAGTTTTCCCGAATGCATTTTTTCATGGACTTTTTTTTGCTTTTTCACATTATCATTTCAGACTCTATATATGAGTCTCATCTGCGATTTGTAAAACACACCACATGTAACAGAGTGAGTGCATAGTAGCACCAAGAAATATACATTCCTAGTTACCTGGTGGACGTAGGTCAGATTAGACCGAACCACGTTAAATCTCTCGTGTTCATCTTTGTGTTCTTGAGAGAGAGAGAGAGAGTGCGTGTGATTAGTGTCGTGTGTGTGACTCGATCCTAACAGAATATTATGTATTTATATCACAAAATGCTTGCTTGATCTTATTCATGAATTCAATCGAGATCAAAAGTAGGGACCTGAGATTCCAGACCATGAGTAGCTTGGTACATGAAGCGAGGTATTATGTTCCTATACGGGTCATATTCTCTTTTCCTTTTGCAATACTCAATGCACTTCTCCACCTCCCTTTTCACCTCTATGTAAACTTGTTGTGCTTTCTCTCTATTCCTCCCTAGTTCCTGCCTCCTCCCTACAACTTATAAAAACCCAATTAATAATATGTTCTCTTATGTCATGTGTCGTAATTAGTTGACTATCAAACCTTCTGTTTTAATTGGCTTTCCAAATAAGTAATAGTAACGTCCAGGAACCTTTGGTATTAATATCGGAAAGTAGAGGTCTTGACTTGCAATCTCTCCTTCCATGTCATTTCTACCAAAATTTATAAACACTTTAATATTTCATGAATCGATATTTGAAACAAACATTTTATTTCCTAATTACCTTAGCTTCATGAATTCTCCAGTTATTTCTTTTATGTAATCCTTGACAAAAGGAATCTTCATTTGATCATCGTAATCTAGTACCAACTGGTGTGGGGATCAATTATTTATTAAACCGACAATACACTTTAAATTCATCTGGAGAACTAGGATTTAGACTTACTTGAGTATAATCGTCTTCCCCAACAGCACCAAAAGGTATAATTGTGGCGCCAAATCTAGCCGCCATTCTAACAAACTCTGACTGCTCTGGCCAAAATAATTTGTATTCCTCTCCCTGGATATATTTCAAGAGTTTTTTTTTTATAATTTTAATTCACAAGATTATATGATTATATATCAAGGAAATTAAGAAACCTTTCTATGAAGAGCTTCACGCACACCTCCTGGATACAAGAGGACATGGGACTTGATGGAAAATAGCTTGTAGAGGTTTGACGCTGATACAGGAACTGCACCTAAAACCCTTACAACATCATATATTGCTGGATCAGGCATTTTTCCTCCTTCTCTCCTCAACTTCTTAAAAAACAATGGGTGTGCTGCTCCTCGAACAAAAATATTTTGCTCTCTTATGAACCCAAGAATCATAGGAGCCACATCTAGTGCTAACATATTGTGGTATCCTACAAATAAGACGGGCCCTTCAGAAGGAATTCCAGAAAAACTCCTCACAATCTTCCCATTTTCCAAAGTTGAGAGCATCACGGGACATGTAGCAATATCTAGCCATCTGAACTAACTTAAACAATGAATCGAGTATAAATCCCACCCTAATTGCTGTGGTAAAGATTATGGAGTAAAGTCAACGTACCTTGCAGAATCTAATATTCGTTTAATTTCATGAGGGCTTGGTGGTAAAATGTCTGAGGCATAATTCGTGTATCTTGTACGACGATAAAAACCAGCACCCTTTATGACCGTTAGCATATCAAACTTTTCTTCCTGTTACACGTAGAAATAATTATAAATATATTTCAATCGAAAGATTTAGGTTGCTCTTTAGCTTGAATAGGCAGCAGTGATCAACTTAGTTCACTATTATGAAACATACAAGACACACAGATTAATGCTCATTCATAATACCTTAATTGAGATTTTACTCATTTTTTTTTTCAAAATGGTGCTCATATTATTTAACGAGTGAAGCCATTATATGGCTAAAGTAGTTAACATAATTGGAAAGAAAAAGTTTAACCTCTCAAGTTCCAATGCCAATAATAACCATTGTTTCCATTTCTTTAAATAGACGTATGATAATTTTCCTTGTTTATATCTCCTATTAAATTTTTGATAGATATGATATGATCCTACCAGAAACAATGCATGGTTGTAATCGGTAAATTTACGAATCTCGCTTTTTGGCAAAAGTTGGTATAGCCTTTCTCCTTCTTGTATACTTAGCAATAGCTGATCATTTCCACTGAAAAAGTCAACAACAATAAGACCCCAACAAGATAGAGAAACTTAATTGGAGGTTGAATGCCTCTAAGGTTGTTTATATATAGTAGTGAAAGTGTAAACATTACACTATAGCTTATAGCATATCAACGTTCTATTATCGACATGGAGAAACTCATGTGTAAGAATGTGTTTTAAATATCTCTAATTAAGTTGTAATCTTATCATCCATGTACCATCAACATGGACAAAACTAGAAAAGTTAAGAAGGCGAGACCTGGTGAGTATTAGAGTCTGAGATGTAACAGAATCCAGGCATGAGTTTGAATATTCACATGCTGATTCGATCATATTCAGCTTCCATAGAACAGTCTCCACAGTTAACACATCGCCAAGGTCCTCGAAATTGTCGATTATCATAAATGTTTTATATACAATAAACAAAAACATGGCAATTCAAACTTCAAAATTCTTTAATATTAGTTCTTACCAAAAAGTAAGAGAACGAGGCTGCAACAACCTCTGATAGATCTATAATTGTTTGTTGTGAAGGAAATCCTTTCTCTATAGAAGACATCAACATTCTTGAAGGTACATCTGTATGTCTATAGTGTATAAGTAATGTAGCATTTACCAAAATATTCTACAAATATCGACGAACAGACCATAAAAATCCAAAAAACCTATGAGTAAGCTCATCATATAAGGAAGGCCGTGATGATTATGATGATGGATGAACTTTAGCATAGGTAGTAGAGGCTGAAACTTGGACTTGCAAAATCTTGTAGCTTCAAAAAGGAGATGAAATAATTTAATAATGCAATTCACCAAATTTTTAAACAAGGATAACAAAATATTCACCTGGATTAGCTAAAAGCAAAACAAGATCGATATGTGGGATACGGGCAGCAACAGCAAGTGCAAGGCATGCACCGACTGATTCACCGACTAGATATATCGGTCTATCTGGAAATTTGTGATTTTCAAATGTAACAGTCTTTTCAACTAGCTTCACAAGACCTGATCCAAATTGAAAATAAATACAAAATATGAAGTAAGTACTTCTATGTGTATTTGTCGGTTTGTATGTGAGAGAGAGAGAGAGAGAGAGAGAGATGGAAACCTGTAAATGGTGTTCGGTCGGTGGTAGGAATATGTAAGCACCATATGTCGAAAACCCTTCATTCAGTTATTGGAAAGTCAAGATCTTAAACAATCCACCATCAATATCAAATATCAATTATTATAATAAATATATGTCACAAGTACTCATGCTTATTTATCTCTTGACCTAGCTATGCTAGCGTATTTAACCATCTTTCCTTTGTATATGTATGTCATGCTACCTTATATATATCTAGCTACTATCGTACACAACTGCCACTATTTAAATGTTATATTTGAATCGGTGGATTTATCATAGTAAGACTTTCAGTTTGTGAAGTCACTTTTTTTCTACATATTGTATCTTATGGAGCACATGATTATTTTCCATATTGGTGATACATTCTAAAATTTGTGGCACTTACTGTCCTAGCCTTTGATGATGCAAAAGAAGTGAAAGCCCGGTACCATCAACCCCTGCAAAAACCATATTTAAGACTCTCATATGCAAGTTATGTGAAAGAAAAGAATACAACGACTATAGAAAAGCCATGGAAACATTTACATATTAGTTAATCATGTCAAAAGAGTTGTTGAGACATGTAAACCTACCCAAAGTATCTTACACTAGTAACAATGGTTAATTCGTGAAATTTAGTAGTGGTTATATAGATAATTCATTATTGTTGGTTAGTTTAGAGCAACAAGATAGTTAGATAAGTTACCTCTTGTGAATATTAATACTATCGTCGGTTTCTTTTTGTATATTAATGAGAATTACTCCATTTTCTTTCATATCTTTATTAGTGATGGTAAGCGAACAATAAAATATATCAAAATTTCATCATTTTTCTATTTTTTTATTCCCGTTCATCATGGCAAAAAAATTTTGCTCGTGGACGTAGTTGAGATCACTCTGATCATGTGAACCGTATTAAATTCTTGTATGTGTTTTTTTTTTTTTTTTTTTGATGGAATTGATATACTCTGTGTGTACGTAAACCGTTTACCGATTTGCCGTAGGTCCTTTAATTCCCAACAAAATTTGTTTATTGGGTATGTAATTGAAAAAAAAAAGTGAAAGGTATGAAACATCTATTTAAGTATTTATCCGTAGTTTTACTTTTACCTTCATGGCTTGATTGAATTGAAGAGCATTTTGTTTTATTGTCGAATGGAATGACGAGGTTTCTTACTTGTATAATTGTATTATGCTTACAAATTTGTTATAAAAAAAGACCATCTCTATTTGTGACTTCTAATAAGTCTAGGGTCTTAATTGGGAAAAAAAAAAAAAGATATTTGGTCCATCCATATTAGTTAAACTGACTTTTTAGTTTATATATATACAAATTCAAAATGAGATAACAGAAAATACTCAAAGTCTCAACACCATCAATAGTGTTTCTTTTTCCTTTTCGTACTGTTAGTTCAGAACAAATCTACAATCACAAAACTTAAAAGTTCACTTTTGATCGGTGTTCTTTTTTAAGAAAAATGAAAAAAGTCAACAAACCTGGTAAAGAGAGCAAGAGAGGCGAGTTAGTCAAACGCGAGCCGCACTCCAATGGCGAAAACCACCTTGGAGGTCCACCGTCTGATTTCATTAACAAATTTCTCGACTGTTCGAAGTAATCCTTCAAATTGAAATGTTCAACCTCCTTCTCCAAATGGTCGCCTTTAAGCGTCGAATCAGCCTCAAATTTCATGGTTGTCATCAAGGGTTGCTTCCTCGATACAACTGGTGACCTAACGGAGGATAAAGGTTTAAATCGAGCACTCACAGTGCGACGGAATGTGGTGTGTTTGACCACCGGCAAGAAACAGATGCCGGGAAGAATGGAGCAGGTGGACGACATCTGGACGACGATATCTTTGTCCGAATGAGTTGATATAATGATCTTTAAGCTTCTTGGCAGGCATATTTAATTGCAGACTTGTCGTTTTCTTGATAGAGAAAGTGACGAACATTTGGGGATGCCTAATCTTTTGAGTGTGTTAAAGAGGCGATCAAATTAGGAAGAAAGTTATTGATGTATAATTGTATATTTCTAAGTAACGTAACTAACTATCATAAACTATTGTTTTTTCAGGTACGCTATAGTCTATACATTTGATGATGACTCGTGATAGTTTCAGATGCTGAAATGTAACTATCATTTGTCGAGTCAGGTGCCTAAGTATCATAAGCTATCAAAATCATAATACATCGATTTTTTGACGTTTAACATTCAAAAACAAATAAATGAATGCAAAAATATCATTTGAGGTGTAATACTTTAACTTGACCGAAAATCCTACATTTGATGGCGACCGTAGATCAGACGGTAATTCGGAGAAAAACATGGGTAAATTTTGGCAAAGCAACCAATCAACCCATTTTCTCTCTTTTTGTTCGCATCTCCGATCCCAAGAAAAACAACCAGCAAATGAGTTATCAACAGTACTACCCACCGCCAGGTAATTTTAATCTCTTATTTTTCCGCTATTCTTCTCCGATGGTCATTTCCGAATTTTGTTTGTTGAAGGCTATGGGACTTCCACTACCACCTACCCTCCTCCGCCAGGCTACTCACCGGCACCACAATTTCCACCGCCAGGGGGATATCCGTACCCTTACCCGCCGCCACAGCCTCCGATTTATCAAGGATACATGGCTCAAGACTATCCTCCGCCTCCACCTCAGACTCAGCCCCCTTACAACTGCCAATGTGAACATGACGACGATCAAGATGACTGCTCGTCTTTCCTCAGGGGCTGGTACGTAATATGTATATAACCTTCAACGTCTGAATCTAATTTTTTTCCTTTAACATGAGGTTGATGTTAAAAATTGAAACTATTAATTGGGTTTTGTTTTCAAATAAAATAATGCTGAAGCAATTATTTAATTACTTTTGGTTTGCACTTTGCAGGCTGGCTGCCCTTTGCTTCTGTTGCGTCCTGGAGGAATGTTTTTGAAGTTTAGTGAGTTTTTGCTTCCGTTAATTAGTTGTGTTTAGATGATTGGTTGTACAGTTTAAATTTAGGATCAAGATAGTGTTACATCACATCATTAATAACTCGTGTTTATTTACACGTCATCATTAAACGGAACCAAACATCTTAAGATAATCCAAGTCGATGAAGAAAGTCCGGATTTCCATGGGACCAAGTTCCACCACCAGCTTTTCAGAATCAACACCGCCTCCCCTCACTATCTCCGCTTCTTCCGATGACCCTTTCACTTTCCAAGCTAACTTCTTCTTCTCCATCTCGCTTCTTTCTTGATTACCCGATAGATTCATCTCTGTCACCTTTTTTATCTGACAAAAAAACAAAAATCACATGGACAATAATACCCTTTAAAGCCAACATATTTTTCATAAATACCTTCCTATCTGGAAACAGCTTCTTTAACTCCACGCTTGCCATTACAGAGTAATCTTTATCTTCACCCACCTTTCAATCCAGATAACAACCGTCCATTAATAATCATGATAAACATTTTATGACACAAAATAGTTTGAAAAAAATACAAGAGTTTGGTAAAACCTCGTATAGATGAGCCAAACGGAGGAGTACTTTTCCACTTTCAAGCTCCTGCAACCATCAAATATAAATTAATTTTTTATTATCATGCTTTTTAAATCAAGAAAAAGCCCCGTTTAATAATTATATACCTGTAAAGTTATTATAGCTGTGTTGTTTGGCAAGCTATAGGATGCATCAATCATTGAAAGGGATGATACATGATTATTTTTCCAATCATTTCCATCCTGCAACAAATTCTCAATTTTATAGATAACTATAAGGCTGTAAAATTTATTTACAAAAAAAATCACCCAACCTGTTCTGAAAATGCCAGAAGGAGTGGAGAATAGATTTCTTGACCATATGTGCGACGCCACTTGGCGCCATTTCCTAAGGGGTCAATTCTAATATAATATTTTCCTTGGATCTGTAAAAAAAAATACATTAATTAGGTAAAACAATAAAAGACTGTGCATATAAATTAGAGTAAATTCATAAGATTACCATCAAGCCCTTGCAATCATTAAGGACACACACGGTCTCATTTAGCACCTCACCAACACCTTTTTTATCATCGTATAGTAGCCTCCTACAAAAAGGAAAAAACTTTTGAAATTAGTTTTACTATATAGAGTAGATTACATTTTGGGTCCGTGAGTATAGCTA
The DNA here is from genome assembly GCA_023525715.1 of Cichorium intybus. Taxonomy (NCBI): domain Eukaryota; kingdom Viridiplantae; phylum Streptophyta; class Magnoliopsida; order Asterales; family Asteraceae; genus Cichorium; species Cichorium intybus. Next base: position 155,967,476 of record CM042011.1, on the reverse strand, counting down.
TTTTGATCCCAAATATCTCGTCATTTTATTTGGAGTAAATTACATTTTTGATAGCTATTTTTTGCAATTTTGGTCTTTATTTTAGCTTCTTGTAATGTTTTTGTCCCTGTTCCAAGTAAAATGACCATTTTTGGTCTCTGAGTATAGCTGATTTTTGCATTTTTGGTTCCAAAAATATAGTCATTTTACTTGGAACATGGACCAAATACGTTATAAAAACCTCAAATAAGGACCAAAACTGCAAGAAAAAGCTTTTGAGACAAACATTGAAAAAATCAGCTATATTCATGGACTAAAAACATAATATACTCTTTTATTTAGAAAAGGGGCCAAAATTATTACCAAAACCCCAAATAAGGAACAAAATCGCAGAAGAAGATTTTTTTTTTTGTTACCAAAATTGAAAATATTAATTTAATGTTTAAATAAGCAATACCTATGAAGCATTAATTCAATTTGACCATCCACCAAACTCGCACCACCTACTGCACGATCCACCAACACTGACAGTTCCATACTTTCATCTCTAACATAAGCTCCAAGATTTATCTAATCAAGTAAAAATTCACATCATTTCCATATTAATTAAACTAAATGACAGAAACAATCCCTGTTATTGGCAAAATGTTGCAGTTTCAGTCCAAGTTTCTCCTTTGTTACAATTCCATCCCTATGTTTAGACTTTGTTTCATAAATCGTCCCGAACCATGTAAAATGACTAAATTACCCTTATCTAATGACGACACGTACCGGGTAATAATTTCCAGCAATTGGTTCATTCACTTGCAGTTCCCAGTCTGGTCTGAAATCACGAACCTGCAAAACAGTGAGATTCATTATCTTGTAAAGAAACCATTTTTTGTTGTATCAGATTCAAAATTCATATACCCTTTTAATGAAGTCTCTCCCATTAGAATCAGTATAGAATGTTTTGTTTGTCTTCAAGGAAGTTGTGATTTGAGTTGTTATTTCTTTCCCAACACCATCATCTATGGGGATAGGTCCAATCTAGTATCAATTCATAACAATATATTTAATTAGAGAATATATAAATTAGTCAACAGGAAACCACATAGAGTCAAAGGGAACAAAATTCTTACAGTAAACTCAACTTCAGCATGTTCCTTGTCTTTATATACACGGGTGACCTGATATATCCAGGAGTTGAGCTGTTGGTGCACTTCATCCATTAATGGGCCCCTTACAATAGTCAAATCTTTCTGTAACAAAAAAGACAATCACTTTCAAATATGTAGTGGAATTTTTATGTTATTTACCGCAAATTTGGTTTTACCTGCTCTTGAGATTTTATTGGAAATGTGGCATTAGGGCGGAAGATATAAGCTCCAGAAGCCTTCAAAAGTTGGGAAAAACTTTCAGAAAATGAACAACATTTAAGCAACTAACTTCACTATATTTAGTACCTGGTCTGTTCCATTAGAACCAGAATAGTAGCTGTAAGAATGTTCCATGGATCCTTCAACCTTCAATCATGTACAAAAAATAGATGTTTTATCTATAATAATGTTAAATCAAAGAGAAACAGCCACTAAAAGAAGAATAATTATTTAATTTTAAAGAATTGTAAATACCAAGCTTCTGTTATTGATATAACGTGTAAGCTTTCCTTCATTTGTAGCATAAATCAGCTTCAAATTCCCTCCACCAACAACTACAGTTTCATCACTAATACTGTCTGATGTGGACACGGTTGACATTCTTGACCTTCCATCTGCTAATCATTAGTACACGTGTCATATGATCTTTCAATGTTTATAACCTTAAAATTTTCCAAATTTGAACAACACATTTGAAAAGAGTTGACCTGTGTGTTTTGCATTTGAGATGATGTAGGTGCTGAAACCAAGAGGTGGTAAAGATGCTGTAAATCCAAGCCAATATTTGGGTGTATTACTTGGAGATTTACCAAGATATGCTTTCACATGGTAATTTCTCATGTTTAAAGAGGCATTAAATATTGGAAGAATTTGTGATTCAATTTCTTTTCCGTCTGAACTTTTAACAATTAACTCATTGGAGGAAACCTGCAGTATTTTTGTATAAAGTCAATAAAGATAAAGTCAAGTCAAATAAATAAATAAAAACAATGAAAACTCACAGGAATTCGGACAACTTCTTCTCTCTTCCATCCTAGGGAGTTGTACACAACTACCACCTATACAAATAACAAGGCTTGACATTATAGTGATCTATACATTAAAAAAAACTTAATAGAAAAGAGTAAATTATATTTTTGGTTTTATCAATTTTGCTTCCAGAAAGTTTTCTCTTGCAGTTTTGGTACTTGTTTGAGGTTTTTGTAACGTTTATGGTCCCTGTTCCATGTAAAATGACTATATTTTTGGGACCAGAATTGCAAAGTTCAGCTATACTCAGGGACCAAAAATAGACATTTTACTTGGAACAGAGACAAAAACGTTACAAGAACCTCAAATAAGGACCAAAATTGCAATAATCAGCTATGGTCATTTTACTTTGAAAGGGACAAAAGCGTTACAAGAACCTCAAACAAGGACCAAAATTGCAGAAATCAGTTATACTCAGTGACCAAAAAATGCAATTAGTACAAGATGAACATTATGCTTACCAAACTCTTTCCATTAGCATAAACAGCTTCTGATGGAGGACAGTAACTTATGTTAAGGAGAGGACACTGACAATGACATATCATATTACCAATTAGTTATTGTCCTAATTAGTAATAAAAAATTTAAAAAAAAAAATGAAAATCATACATAGATAGATTTACCTGCTGAAACGTGGCAACAGATTTTTCATAACTGTCACTTGATCTTGATGATGTTAAAAATGCTAATGATTCAGCTACTACTTTCTCAGCCTGCACACACATGGGTGCAAATTAAACTTACAATTCAAAATAGTAATAATATTTTTATTAGTTGATGAATTTTGTACATCTTCATAGCCGATTGAGATACGCATTGCATAATCAGAAGCCACATGTTGCCTTTGTGTACCACTAACTGCATCATGATGTTGAGCAATTGCCATTGCATTTGCCAATGAATCTGTATTTGGCCCAGAATTGTTCCTCCCTTTATAAAATTCTAACTGTCTTGCTGCCTGAATTTGTAACAAACTGTGACATCTCCAATTTCATTATTGGCTTAAAACAACTAACTTACTTACCAAATGGTAACCGCTCATTGCCCTCACATAACCTTTAAAAGCTGGCCTGCTAGTAAAGTATCCTGTCCAATACGTGTTCTCTTTATCTGCATATCTAAAAGTTTCAAATTTGGCCTTTTAGGATACAAGAGGCTACATGCTACTTAATACTACACTGGATAATATTCTACTTACGGGAAAAAATCATCAGTTTTCAGAGGCCATATTTCATTAGCTGCAAATTTTGCGTCTGTGTAAATGGAGGGGGTAGAATACAGTGCATTCACACGTCCATCCTTAACAAGAAAAACAATTTACTAATTTATGAGAAAAATAAAATTTTAGATTAAGAATTTATTACATAAACAGATGAAAAGGGGAATACCAGGTTAACATAATGGATGAATTTGTCCATCTGTCTGAACCATGAAACTGCATATTGATACCGAAAATCGGTTCCCATACACCACATTATATGGTTTGTCCTTGTTACATTAGCCTTTATATTTTTATAAAAAAAAAAACATAATAAGGAGACACGTAACTTATTGTTAGAACTACATAAAAAGATTCATGTTGCATACCTGAGCCATGGCTGCAGCTACAAAATCATTTACACGTTCTTGAACATTGTAGTCAAAGAGGAGAACATCATCCTATAAAAAGAAAATTAGTAAAAAAGAAAAAGAATTAAATATTACCCAAATTGGGTTTTTATGTCTTTACCTGAATAGGAGGGGATACATCATTTATTTCAAATGTGAAACCATCAGGGGGATCATAATGTCTTGGAAATATACCAGTAAATAACTGCAAGTTTCCATGGGAAAAAAAATGATAACTTTGTTCGATTTTCAACAGTTGTAATAAATTAGTAACTTCAAATAAAAGTGATGTATTTGTGTACACACCTGTGAAGATGAACCAAGAGACTTAGAACCCTGCCATACAACCTCAAGAGTCTTGTCAATTTTCCTCTTATCCCTATCTTGATAATCCATTCTAGCAAAAAAAAGAGAGTCAAATCCCACCTGCAACAAAATGCAGGTATATTAGGGTTGAGTAATCAGACTTGATTTATGGAATGAAATTGAAAAGAAAGATTTCCATAAAAAAGGGAAAGATCAAAGTTTTATACCTCGGCACCCAACAAGTAAGCTTGAACAGAAGAATGGCCGAAAGGATCAATCTGCCAACCGACTCTAGGTTTTTGACCAAATTCCCGGAGTATAAACATGTGTCCCAAAGTTGTCTGATCGATCAAGTCGATGTAATGTGGTGTTGCCTCATCGTGCATGCACATACCCCCATTTCTTAAGAATGGAATTAAGTAGGGTTAGGAACAAGTACATTACGATGTTTGATTCAATAAATTCAACAAGTTAAGATAGACGACAGACATGAACTCAAGTCGACCGGTGTTGACAAGCTCCTTGACTTTAGCCTTAAGCAGTTCACTCTGCTGATTCCACCATCGCTCGAAGAATGCCTGGAAAAAAATAGATGAATTTGTAATCTTGTAGATGGTAAAGTTGTTTTGTGGAATTGATGATAGGTAAGGAGTCGATTGAACATTAAAGAGAGCTTACGATTTCAACGTAGATGAACTTGCGATTTTTGTCATCGAGCAAAGCTGAAATTACGGAGTCTAACACGTTCTGAACACACGCACCCTGTAAGAAATTTCCAAAAAATGAATGAAATCGAACACTTGTTAATGCTATGCAGCGATCAACATGCATGCGCACGCAGAGAAAGAAAAAGGGGGAGTTGGTGGTACCCTAATGGAATTATTAGCACCGGTGTAGTACTGATCGACGGTCTTAAGCCAGCCGACGTCGTCATGAGAGTGTGGAACCAAATGAACATTGATTTTATCAGCGTGGATTTTCTGAGAAGTATCATACACCATATACTTACACTCCCCGCCCCAAAAGCAGAGGAACACTAGTAAAGCTGAAATATTGAGCAACCACTTCATCGTCTTCGCTTCCCCCATTGATGTCCCGGCTATTGCTGATCTGTGAAGGTTTGGTTTAAAGTGGTGTTTTATATGATCATCACAGAGAAAAATGGACCCCCAAAACGATAAGAACAAACGCCTGTTGTGTGTGACTTGGTCTTGCTGTGTAGTATAGTATTGGTAGAGATAGACAGGTGCCCGGCTTTAGTGAACACTGAGAATCTTTTATCCCAAATAATCATATAATGGAGTAAAGCTAACGTTTACCATGGTCCACAAATCATACGGTTTTTTAGTTCGTTATCTTTTAATTCTATGTACTTCTGTAATGGGGATGTGATGGAAGTGATTTAAAGATTTAAATTTAGTAAATTTGGTTTAGATTCTTGTAATTATTCTGATTGTATGAGAGTTTTAGGTTTTATTAGATTTTCAGCAGCAATAAGTTTTATTGTATTAAAACCCTAAAAATTTTGTGATGACTTGTGATGCTACAAAAACTTCAAAGGCGGTCCGGATGGTAGCGCAACGGGTTAAAACACTGAACCTGATAGCTAACACAATAATCGTTAGCCGAGTCTTGGGGGAAGTCCCCATTGTGATGGTCTACTTAGTAAGAGTGTTATGTATAAGAGTGCAAGATTGAGAGTGTGAATATGTTACCATCTTTGATTAGTAGAGGGTGTTTTATAGTCGTCGGGACCGGACCAGTCTTGTCAGAAGTGACCCGCGTTTAGGAATGAGAAGGTTATGTTGGGCAGTGATACATTTTCCCATGATTTCCATAACGGGGTATATGTTCAGTCCGATATTATCTCTGCCATTAATACCCTCTATATGTGTTATATTATTGCCAGGTTATTTTGGCAATGATGTCTTGTCCTAGGCTTAGCTTTAGTCAGTGTTGCAAAACTCGACCGAGTATTCGGACTCGGCTAGGTACCGAGGCGATTTTTTAAGAATCGGTTAAATAAAATCGGACTTGGCATTACTCGGCATTACTCGGAATTACTCGGAATTAATGCAAACTTGATGGAAAATAACAAAAAAAACTAAGGATATCGAAGTACTACATGCGAATGATGCAAGTGAGGCTCAAGATTGGATTGTCGAAGATGATGTTGTGGATGAAGTTGATGAGTTTAGTGAAGCCATGGGAAACGATGAATCTTTACAAAATCGAAGAAGTTCTAGATTGAGAGAACTTGATGAGGAAGAATTTGTGTCCGGGGATGAAAAGGAAGTGAATGAAGAAATTGATTATAAATCCAATGAGATTAACATCAATGAATGATACAGAGCTAACTTGGAAAACAAAGATTAGATGACTACTTTAATATTAAACTCGAAAGAATGAATATCAATTTTTGAAAAAGTTGTAACACTTTAACATTTAAACAGGTGTCATTGTTATTGATATTCACCTATTTTGTTATAAATTTCAATGAACTTTATAATATTTGTCATATATGTAATTTACCCTAAATTAATAGCTTTATAATTTACGTTATCCGAGTACTCCCCGCCTAGCCGAGTACTCGCTACTTGCCAGTCCACCAACATGGGAGCGCCTAGCGTCTTTTGCAACACTGGCTTTAGTTTTTCTGATGAGAGGTAGAATGGCTTCATTTAATGGTCCGTACAAAGGTGTTTTGACATTTCGGTTATTCTAAGTTGGGTCTTGATAACCAAGGAAATTGAAGATTGAACCTGTTTTGATGGCTATGGTGTTGATGTTTGAACCCATAATTTTGGTTTCTATGGAGATTGACATTTGAACACATAATTTTATCGGTTGTGGTGGCTCGAAGTCCAGTCTCGTATTTTGACGACACTAGAAGCATGAGTTGGGACTTGCATGTTGAAAATGACGACTATAGAGATTGAGTATAGCAGAGTTTGTGTTGACGTTTATTCAATTTGGCTATATTGGATAAACATCATTAAGTCCTCCTAGTATGGAGCTGGTCTCGACTTCGACTTCTGGTTGAGTCCGAGTTCGGACTCTAAAGGTGTGTAGGTTTACTTTCCAAGCCTACTCTTTTATGATATATATTTTGGCGGCACAACAATAAATGTCTATCATTTCAAATTTTCTTATTGTGTTTTCAAATTTGAGCGGTCCAAAGCAATTCTAATTTCAAATCTATGTAGTCCTTTCAGTTTATGTGTTTGTTTTCTTTAAGCATTTTCTTTGTCCACTTTGTGTTAGTTTTTTCTTTCATGTTCATCTTCTTATTCTTTGATAATCTTTGTTATAAGTATGTTAAAAGACAAAGATGTAAATTGTTAATTCTTCTGTTATCGATCGTGAAGCGCTTGATACGATTATAAAAATTACCATATAGGTCTGAGTACCACCTTGAAGTTCTTGATGCCAGGACTCCTACTAAATGTTGTACATATGGCATGTTCCAAGTCTATAAAGGAGCAATGATGGCAATCAGATACTTAAACATATCAAAATTGAACAATAAGTCAAAGTGTGTTGGATGCAGAAGACTACATGGCCCATGGGAAATAACAAAGAAGTTTCCCACGACCAGCGCGAAAGCGCGAATACACAGGGAATACACAGCTCAACAAAAATCGTCCAGAAATATCTTTAATGGCAACGATCTTTGCTCAACCAACTTCTAACACTTATAACACCAATTATAATGATTTTTCTTAATTTTAATTTTATCATAACTTAATTTAATAATGTCATAACCTTCATATATCATGCTTAACTTAATCAAATGGACCATCTTAATATTTCAATTTAATGCATAAAACTAAAAGATATCACTATATGACGTTTTCACTCGTGATTTGCATTAAGGATGATAACAATTAATTTTTACATATATGAGAATATTTGAAACATGATTTGATCAAAATTTAGTGTGTTCATCGGTGATCTTTCAAGTTTTTTAACTCAAAACTCCATCAATGCAACATAATCCACATTTGATCTAGTTAAAGGTTTCAACACTATGATTTGGAGTTTGCATCATAAAACTTTGTAACTAAAAATTTAAACATACTCACTAATGACTTTGATTGAGCAGAGGTACGGTCGACACCTTAAATCTGTTAGCTTTTGCATCAGATATGATGAGTAGAGAGACCGAAATACCAGCAAGAAAAAGAGACAACAGAGATGGGGCTAACGTATTAAATCAATGGGGAGAGAGGTTGGCATTTTGGAACAATGTCGAATAAGAAATAGAGATACGACGTAGGAGAGACAACGAAACAACGTCAGAGAGCAGAGAGTCAGCAAGATAGAGACAATGGAGAAAAAATTGGTCTTGGTACTTGTCTACTTGAATAGGTGCATGATAATATCAGAGAGAGAGAGAGAGAGAGAGAGAGAGTGTGTGTGTGTGTGTGTGTGTGTGTGTGAGTGAGTGAAACACTATCGCTTAAGGCTTTTCATAAAACATCATTTTAACCCATGGTTTATCATCATTATTTCAAAAATCATCATCCTTTAGTAAAACCTTAGTTTCAACATCTTCAAATTAGTCATTTTCTTTCAAAATCATTTTAAAGCACATGGGGTTTAATGAGAAAATAATTTAGGTTTAAGTTGCGGAAAACATCATTTGGTCCCTTTTTAGATAAAACATTTTAGTTTATAAAATAGCGAGGTTGTAACAATTCAAATACCATTACACAGCTCAAATGATACCACACAAACCGTGGCCTTCTAAACACCCAGCTCTTCTAAGTCTTCTAAACTCCTCAACCTGAGTACACATCAAAATAAGTTAGGCAATTGAAATGCCTAGTGAGCTTACCCGAGGTTGACCCATTTCGAGTGAGTAGTAAAACTACCACACTCGGGACAAACCCCTAAAAAATAGTTTTGAAACACACTTCAAAAATTATTTAAAACATCATAAAGATTTACTCAAAATAGATAGTTATAATATGCAAATGCAATCCATGATGCAACTATCCCAAACCGACGTCCATCTCATAAAAGTCCAAATCACCTCAATGGCACCTACCTAAGTTCACAAACGACACGCACAAAGCATGTCATTTGATCCCTGTATAGGTTAAACTAGAACTAGTGGCCATCACACTAGCCCCATGAGGGTTAGCAACTCCCTCATGCGGTTCCCTATAGTCGGGAACGGTTTTCCCTAAATCCGGGACAAACATCTCATTTTGGGCATTTAACCATGATTTCCCTAAATCCGGGACAATCATCTCATCTTCGTCATAAGGTTCACTCGGTCAATCCCATCCTATATGTAATGCAATGCACAAATAGGATGCTCAAAACATCTTTCAAAACATCATCATAATCTTTATTTGAAAACATCTTTAGAAACTCATTTTCATGCAACGCACAAGTAGTAATCATATAACACATTGCACATAATAAAATGCATGAAAAATAATTGATAACACACACAAAAGGTAATGGGAAGGATGTGTACTCCCGGTAAACTCACCCAAGGTCAACTGACGAGTCAACACTAACTCCATACAAGGTTGAAGCATTTGAAGGCGCTCCTAGACATCATCTCATCCATCACATCCTCTTAATTGAGTGTTAGCTCAAGTCCTTAGTCTCACCTCCAACTCCAAGTCACTACAACATATCTCCTTCCTACAATACAAGAACGAAAGATATCATACTCGTTTCATCTAAAAGTCGCACTATAATTACTTCTTTAGAACTAAGAAGGAAAATCATCCATCATCCAAAATGAAGTCCTTGACCCTCAAATATAAGGAAAATCTTAGTTAAAACATTCCCAAATATTGGCATTAAAACAAGGACCCAATGCCCAAACCGAAAAGCTCAAAACCCAAAAAGTGCCCAAAATCCGGACAGAGGCCAACACGGGTCGTGTAACTCACTGTAAGTACAACACGGGTCGTGCTTCTACAGCACAGGTCGTGTTACGCCCAGGTGCAGCTCCGATTTTGGTCATTTTCACTCATTTTTTACCCGATTCAAGTTCAAATTCTTCCCAAAACTCATGGACATCAAAAGGACATTATTCCTTCCCAAAATACACATCATTAGACTCAATTAAACTATTCAAAACCATTTCAAATGAATCAATTACATGCCATGATCACAACTTCACTCTATAAGCTTAAACCATGGAATACCCAATTCCATTCTTACAATTGATGATTACAAGTGGAGATTCCTTCTTCCATTCCATGGAATCATTAGGAAATGATCCTCACTCCACTTATACATCCAAATTGATACATTAAACTCATTCATCCATCCATTAAACAAGAGGTCTAATCATCATCTACATGAATAAAACCCATTTCAACACCAAATTCTCATTTTCTAGTGATTTAAGGTTTAAGAATACAAATCAAAGGTTGGAATCCTTAGGGAATCATTAGAAATGAATCCCCTCATCTAAAACTACCAAATCAAACCATAATTTCAATATTCTTCCTCTATTCATCAAATCCCCAAATTCTAGGGTTCATAACACCCAAATAAATCAAATAAGTGAATCTAGAGCATTCATAGATTGAATGTAGACTCCAATCAACTTAGAAACATCAAATAAACATTGGGGAGTCATAGGAATAACCTCATCCCACCATAAATCTCGAATTGAGTCAAAACCCCAAACCCTAATTCGAATTCAAAGCTAGAAGATGAAGGGTTTATACCTTAGATTGCTAGGACACTCCAAGGTTTGCAAGAATAATCAAATCCAAGCTCAAATCTCTCAAGAACTCTTAGAAAATCGCTATCTCCTCTCCTCCTCTCTCTCAAATCATGTGAATGAAGCTGAAATGGGGGAAACCCATTTCTAAAAGTTGATATCTTTCATAATTGGCAAAACTAGTCCTTATAGTTTGATCCTTCTTCACCTAGCACCCCAAAAGGCAATTCTTCTAACTAGAAGTCTCTAAGTTCACACTTATGCCCTAAATATAATTATTTATTTCACTTGAGTCATTCTCTAGGTCAACACTAACCCTTAGTTTCCCAATTTGGCACAAATGGTCCCTTACACTAAAATTCTTCACAATTTAGGTTCTTAATGAAATTCAAGGAATTATTAGACCTAATTTAAACTCCACCTCAATTTCTTTAATATATCTTCTAATTTTCTAAATCCATGACTAGTCAAATTTACTTAGGGTAAGTTTGGCCAATTTGACACTTTTAGTCCTTATGACAAAATTTCTCATATTTGGTTACAATTTGATTTTAAAACTAAATCTGACTCATTTATTCACAACATAAAATATAACAAAATATTAAATTTAGTTATTCATTTGTTTTCTTTATTTACAAAATAAATTGTATTTGTCGGTTTAAGCCCAAAACTCCTAGGCCCAAAACACGGATGTTACAGAGAGAGAGAGAGAGGATGATGAGAGGTGAGAGAAATGGTGTTTTAATAACTAATTAGGCTGATTTTTAGGAAAAGTAACTTATATACCTAATTTATCCTTGATATTTTCTTTTAAAACCCTAGGATCTCATTGAAATTGCTAATAATTACAAATGTGTCAACTTTCATCATATCCTTTTAATTTTTTGATCTAATGATCTATATTAGATTCTTATGAATATATGGGTTCTCAATTGATCCAAACACACACACATGCATGCATACATACATATATATACATACATACATACATACATACATGCATGCATATATATATATATATATATATATATATATATATATATATATATATATATATATATATATATATATATATATATATATATATATATATATATATATATTGAAAATGAAGACAGTCTTTGTTTAATGAATTGTATATTTTGTACTGTAGAATAGAATAAAAAACGAATTTCACTTGCCTATCTTATCTCAAGACACCATTGGATAATTATGTAATGTATCAGTCGCTTTCTCCTCCATTATAAATATCACTTGATGTTTGATGTAATAACTTACAACACATTAAATAGCTATAAGTCGTGAGATGAAATGTCTTAAAAATTATGAGATGATTTATTATGATTTATTTTGATAGGAAGTTAAACGATCATATTTTTGCCGAAAAATGATCTAAAATACATAAAATGGTTCCCAACAAGACTTCATAACAACAAAAAGAAAAGTGAACAAAGATCCTTTCCATCTCCAACTTCACAAATACGTATATAGCCGCTCATGTCAAAAAAGATGCATAAAAAATTATTAACAAGATGAAGGAAAACATTCACAAGTACGACATAACAAACATTACCAATATCACACACCCTCTCTCCTATATTCACAATCAATACTTCAATGATTCGTTCAAGCAATGATAATTGGGAAAGAAATAAAAAATAAAAATCAACCAGCTGTTCTTTATACACTTATCAAACAGCCGAATCTCCTTTCCACAAAAGAAAATAAATAAATAAACACACAACAAATTGGAAATGAAATAAATAAATAAATGGAGTTCCATTATTTTGCAGACCTGAAAAGCTGACTTCCAAGTGTCACAACCGGGGTCCCTTCCCCCATAATTGTTGTCAAGCTCATTTCCTTTTCCAGTATTCGATCCAATTCCATTACCACATAACTCATTCCAGGCCTTCTCTCACTAGAAACTTCCACACATCTAATTATCAATCCAATGTACTCTTCCATTCCTTCTGTTGTAAAGCTGTTCCCAATTCGTGGATCAATAACACTCGACATTCTTCCTTGTTCTTGTTGATTTTGCACCCATTCAACCAGATTCTGGTTGGAATCAGACGATACCAATTCCACTGCTTCCTGCCCGCTTACCAATTCCAAAAGGAATACACCAAAGCTGTACACATCACTTTTTTCAGAGAAGCGCTTGAATTCTCTCACCCTATAACAGAAACACAGACGTATTCAGATTTCAGAATAAAAAAGTTGCAGAAATTTGTAAAGGGAAAAAGTTGAAATCTACCGACCAACTATTCTCAATTTCCCGCACCGGTTATGAAAGTATTTTTTTTTTCTTACACGCTGGGTCCCTAAACAATTTCTTTTTTTCCATTTACACCCTTATGACCGGTTAAATCAAATATGTATGCTCCAAAATGGTCACTAAATTTTTTGTCCCTGAACAAAAAAATTGTGTTTTTTTATACCATTATTAAATTCTCGTATCTTATTATATATATATTTTTTTATTTTTCATAATTTTATTCTTATATAAGTAACAGATTGAAATAGATTCGATGAAACATATTAATTTTTATGTGTGAGTCGAAATAAGTTGGGTTATGTTGCTAATACTTAAAGTGTGAAAATTTTCAAATTTTTGTTTTGTTTCTAGGTCATCTAAAGTGTGAAATTTAATTAAAGAAATTGTATCTTTTAAACTTTAAAGGTGAAAATTTGGTATACAAAACACAAAAAACTAATTTTATATATCAAAAATAAAATATTAATAATAAGATATTAGCATTTAATAACCGCATAAAAAGTGCAAAAAAATTTAGCAACCATTTTGGAACACAAAAAATCAGCTTAACCGGTCGAAAAGTGTGTATACGGGACAAAAAAATTTTGTTAAGGTACCCAACGTGTACCAAAAGAACCTTTCATGACCAATCTGGGAAATGAGAATAATTAGTTGGTGAATTTCAACCTTTTTCCCATTTTGTAAATAACAAACAAAGCCATGGATGGAGAGGGAATCACTCTGGAGCAAGGAACATCTCATCAGCTGTAATTTGAGAAGACGGGCCCGCCGAGTCAACTCTCGATAGAAAGTTCCGGACTCCCGCATCAGCCACTTTAGCTATAAAGTTTTCATCCACAAGAACATTTGCGGTTTTGAAGTCCTTGTGAGTCAACCGCGGGCTAAGCGAGTGGAGGTGAGCCACACCTGAATACACAACACACATAAGGAGCTTTGTTTCGAAATCAATATAACAAAATAAAACTTCAAAAAGTAGCTTAAAATTTCATAACTTACAAAAGACTCTCTTAAAAAAACAAAAGATGAACTAATACCAGGAAAGCCAAAAATGCTCACTGATTTTGCAGAGGATCACCTTTAGCTGCACCAAGAGCTATTGAAAGCCTGTGTTTGAATTCAAGCTTCTCTTTAGTAACCTGACCAGCCCCTGTAAAATTATAAAACTTCATAAATTAAAAAAATAATAAAAACTAATAGTATGGGAAATGTAAAACAAACATGGGACAGAAAAATTACCATACAAATGGACCGAAACACTTCCATTAGGTACATATTCATATACAAGAATCTGTTGACCATTTGCCTGGCAGTAACCTAAAAGTGTCACAATATTCCGGTGCTGAATTGATGCTAGATATCTCGCCTGATTCAAGATTAAATCAATCACCAGATGCAATAAATTGTTAGGGTTTATTATTAATTTCGAAATACGGTTCCAGAAATTCAAGAATATTAATATTTGAAGCTATGATTACCTCTTCAATGAAGTCGTCACTAGGGGGAGCGGGTCGTCGTTTTATTGCTACTAGCATTCCATCATTAAGTAAGCCCTTGTATACCTCCCCGAATTTTCCTTCGCCGATCAAACTCTTGTCACTGAAATTCTTTGTAGCCAAAGACAATTCATCAATCTCAAACCGCCGTGTTTCCCGGATGACCAATTCAGCCCCCGGAGGTCTTCCGACTGGAGATTTTGTTACAATTGGGTTAATATTTTGAAATTAATGAAACAGAAATTAAGATTGTAACGAAAGTGACCTTGAGATGGATCAGAAGAGCCGGTCTCTGAAGTTCTAGATACACTCCTGTTGTTGTTACAGAGGAAGAACCATGTAATGAAAATGACGACCCCAAGCAACGCCACAGCTCCTGCAGCACCTCCGACGATGGCTGCAAGAGTTCTTGACATTTGGTATGAGGACTGACTTTGTCAATATGTTGAAAGTGACGAAATGGACAACGGAATTGGAACAAGAATAGCTTAGCAAGATCCCTAAAAGACCCAGCTTCATCTGCTAATGAAATTGCCCAGATCACAGGTTGCAACCAACGTACATCAATTTCTTGTATGCATTGGTAACAAGCAGTGTAAGCAATCAGCGAGTCAGTTGTAAAGTGACGGAATGATTGGGGGGATGCGGCTGTAAAGGGGGTAGTAAGAATACGGAGGTAGGGATGAATTTAGAATTGAATTAAAGATACGGAGGGTGGAAGAAGACCATCATCGCCATAGTTTCGTCTCATCAGAGAAACAATGCCGACAGAAAGTGACCTCGCGCCGACACAGACACACACATTCGAAATCCGACTAAAAGGATACTAGTATGTTTCTCAAAAATATAAAAAAATAAAAAATAAAGAAGAAGGATTTACGTTTATGGTGCTAATTAGCGGTGAATTAGAAAGAAACCAAGCTATTGGTATATATGAATCTTGAAAGTAAATGAATGGGGATGAAATCCCCCATTGACAAAGGATCCAAGGTGAAAACAGAAAGAAGCAGAAGGAAGAAGAAAAATTACTTACAATACCAATTACACTGCTTGCTACAAGTAGAAAGAAAAGAAAAACTAAAAAAATGAAAGAAAGAAAAGAGAGTATGTGATGGGGGCAGCTATGGGCTGTAAAGCAGTAGAATTGGGTTGTCTGGTACTGCTACTGGTAAGAGAGTTAGTTGGAAGGTTTTGTATTATACTCGTATCTAATTTAATTTAGAGTAAATTACATTTTTATCCCTAAATAATGTCAATTTATATAATTTTGGCCCTAATTTTAATTTTCTTGCAATTCTAATCCTTTTAAGAGGTTTTCGTAACATTTTCTGTTCCTGGTCCAAGCAACACGGCTATATATTTTTATAGCTTTTTGTACCAAAAAGTTTCTGTTGCGATTATAGTTCCTATATAAGATTTCTGTAACGTTATTAGTTTTGTTTCAAATAAAATAACTAAATGTTTGGAACACAACTACGAAAGTGAGCTGTTATATAACTCATATTATTTGAAATGGGACTTAAAGCGTTACAACAACCTAAGTAAGGACCAAAATTATCAGAAAAATTATGTGAGGATTGAAATGTAAATATAAATTATACTAAAAGACCAAAAATGTAATTTATTCTTTAACGACTTCTTTCCCAGTGTATTGTCTATGACAATTGGCAAGAGGCATCTTGGTAATGGGCATACATTATTCAAGCACCCCCGCCTTCTCTTTAGATTGACACTTAGCTCCCTTTTTCTATTCAACTTGTTCAACACCATCCCCTGCCCCCACTCCATATGCGAAGTTGGGTGTTCCTCCCATAAAAGTTGAGATAGATACCCTTCTCCAGCTAATCAAATAATACCACGGTTATTAGCTTATTAGACAAATATGCATGAAATACAAATATATAGTTAAAATATTAAATATTTATATTTATAGAAAAATATTATAATTATTTTAAATCATATGATAAGTTAGGTAATAAACCATATAATCTGAATCTTCTTTATTAATAAAATACATATACATATGAGAAAAACTAAATATAAATTTTAACTTGGTATTATTTATAATTATTTATATAGTTGACTACTTATATATATATATATATATATATATATATATATATATATATATATATATATATATATATATATATATATATATATAGAGAGAGAGAGAGAGAGAAATTCTAAAAACTATAAATGTTTTATTTCATTTTTCAGAGTAAGCTAAGTTGGAAGCGAAATACATATGATTAAACAAGCCTACAAACACAGATATTGCTTTATAAAAACTTTTGAACCTAGATACACGTTGATTTATAAAAAGTATTAAGCTTTACGCTTAGTGAGCTCATGAGTTTATGAAATAATTAGAATATTCAAAAATCATTGATCAAATGTAAATTATAGCAATATAAAAATATGTTGTGATTTATAGTTTAAGAAAACTCAATTCCATATCAACAGTTTCCATGTTCCAATTATATTGTCAGTAGATCGCAAGATTATTTCCTTTGAATCCATAACCTGGCGGTTTCCATTAGAACATTCATAACCCTCAGCGGTTTTCGTTAGAACATGCATAACCCTCGGCGGGTTTTTTGGTATAAATTATATATCACAAAGCAATTTCATTAACCGTTGGTCTGATTTCAGCATCCATCGGATCAGTGGGAATGTGATCCTTAAGTAGGTGGTACCTACGGACTCTATGTCTATCACCCGAGTCATAGCTCGTAACTACAACTCTGATGTCATTCGTGTCATCAAATAGGCGCTACCCATGTAGATATTTTTCGTCGACTGAATCTTTCAGTAAAGTAACCATGAGTTGTCGAACATAATCCAACATATCTTCTTGTAACATTTAAATCGTAATTTCATTCCTTTTAATCAATAATAGCACACAATGGAAAAATCGTTTGTTTTAAATAAAACGTTTTATAAAAAATGTTTTAAACTTTCCAAGTATGCTTATTATTTAATATAAATCCAACATTAATAATTTATTGCAAGTAATGCTATTTAAGCCATGATACGCCAAAAACGTCATTGATCCAAACATTTTAAATATGTATAATCAAAATAATAATTTTGACGAGTACACAGTTTAAGAAAATGTAACATGACTCACATTAAACAACGATGTAAAACTTTATAACTTTAGCGCCTTCTTTCCTTCCTTTAAGTTTTCTCTAATTTTTCGCATATGAATTGATGTTGTAGAGATGTTTGAAAAGTGTATTGAGAGTGTTTCTTACTTTGGGATGAAAATAATTGAATTCATTTAACTTCTATTTATAGCATAAGTGTCTAGCAATTTGTACTTGTTCACTATGTTTCTTAACTTGTAAAGAATTTGACACATATATACTTGTTTAAGCTTATTATTGGAATGTTTGACACACATGTACTTGTTTAAGCTTATCATTGGAATGTTTGACACATACGTACTTGTTTAAGCTTATCCTTGGAATGTTTGACACATATGTACTTTATTTATTTGTCATGCTTATAAACTTTCTTTAATTACTAAGGAATTTGAAAACACATCAATATAGACTTACTAATCAAACCTAATATTATTAGTCATGGTTTTTAGAATAGATTTTTGTCATCTTTATGCCATGTTTTGTCATCCTTGTATTTGCATTAATTCCTTGTGATTTAGTTGTTGTAAGCTGCTCACACACTTAATTTCTTGCTTGCATAGTCTAAAATTCTATACGTTTTTACACCTTAAGCTTTCAAGAATTACATTTCACATTTTAAGGCTTATTTCCTTAATAAGGTACATCATCTTTCCTTATTACTATGGTTATTTCCATCTCGTTTCAATTAATGATTCTAAATAACTAAAACTATCAAAATCATTAATAAGATATTATAGTTGAAATATTACCAAATTATCTAACAAATACTATTTCACAACCTATCTGAATTTAATAACTTAAAACTAATGTCGTAAAATATACTTGGATAATAATAGCCGAAAATGCGGACATTACACTATATAAGTAGAGTTTTCTCATAAACACATGCATGTCTTTCAAGTGTTTCTGATTAAAATATGAAGAGTAGAAGAAATGGGAAAATACATCAAAAGTATGTTGATTTTTATATATTCTTGAAATTGTGATTAATTTTTTTCTTGAAATAGTTTTTTTAACGCCGTGTTCTAATTGGTTAGTGATAATTATTATGTAGTTGAGGAATTTAGTTAATCATGCCCAAATAAGATGGTATTGTGTTATATATGTGTGGGAAGTGTTTAAACAGAAAAATTTGGACAGGAAGTATGTTCCAGACTATTTAGCAACGCTATCGAGCAAAGATAGTGAGGCTAAGTAAAAGTAGGTTGCTATTATGGATGGTTATGAGAGATAGCGTCGTGAAGGGTAAGGATAGCTACGCTAACTAGATAGTGACACTATCTATAGTAGATAGCGATGCTAACTATAAACCGACTTAAAAATATATATGCTCCTTAGGGACGGATGTTTGGGGTATATACACTTTAGAACACCGCCCAAAAGCTGGAAAACGACCTGGATCACCTAGAGGGGAAGATCTAAGGCCAAAACAAGAATTTGGAAGGAAACGAGCATTCTACTAACATTATTAGAGGCGATTTCTGGTTTGAATGTGATTCTAAATAAGGGTAATGCTAAAATATGATTATATTACATGTTAGGACCTGTAATTGATAGCAATTGAAGAGATTGAGGGAAATCTCTTTGATTATGGCTTGAAATGGGTTTAAATCAAAGCCCTACCGCATATGAATTGTTATTGTGATAAAATAAGGTGTAATTATATCTAAATTATCGAATTAGGACATTAGAACAAGGTCTATACTGGTTAAGTCGTGCCAAAATAAAAGAAGGGATAGCTATGCTATCTTTGAATAGAGAATTTTATATGTATTTTCCAAGAAGAAATCAGCGAATCTAGTTATTGTTATACCTGATAGACGTAACTGAGTAGGCACGAAGTTTTTACAAGTGTTGTATGTGGAACAATGTAGGTATAATTGGAAACTAAATGAAAGGAAATAAGTTGTTTACTAGGTCACTCTATCTAGAGCAGTAGCTAAGCATTTGATCAGGTAATTAATCAATACCTTAAACTTCTGTGATATGTGATTGTGGATCCTTTATGGCTCGGTGTTATCTATTGAGCCTTTGTGGCTTAGAGTTTATATTGGCCTTAATGGCCAGGGTTCGGACTTTGCAGCATATATATATATATATATATATATATATATATATATATATATATATATATATATATATATATATATATATATATATATATATATATATATATATATATATATATATATATATATATGTGTGTGTGTGTGTGTGTTGTAAGGTCCTTAGTGCCGGCAGTTCTCTCGCAAGGGGGGGGGGGGGGTACGGTGAGTCTTTGGGTCTCAAGACCGTAGGGGTTGAGTAGGGGACAGATAGTCGATTAAAGGAGTTGTGAAAGACCAGGGGTTGTGATATTATGTGGTAGATGTGTGACTCCGTGTTTATGCGTTTTCTTATGATACTGTGTTATGTGATATGTGTTGATTGTTCACTGGGATTTTGTAGCTCATTTTTATGTGTGCTAATGTTGCAGGTTCTAGACACCCTGCTAAGGGAAAGGATGTAGCTCAGGCTTAGGAGTAGACTTATGTAGAGAGAGAGGACCATAGCAGCCTGACTTGGGGAGATTTTTTACTATGCTTTTACTCCCTAATATCACTTGTGTACCTCTTATATGTAACTAATACACATGTAATATATTTTGATATAAGAAAATTGTTAGGTGTGTTTATTATTATAAGTCGAGTGTTACAAGTTGGTATCAGAGTCGTGCTTTAAGTGAACTAGGTCTCTATATAGTAAATGCCTAGACTTGAACCTTAAGAGATGGTGAAACTATGAATATGAAGAGAATGTTATATTTTATATATATATATATATATATATATATATATATATATATATATATATATATATATGTGTAATTTAATTAAGCAACTAATCATTTTATTGACCTTGAAGATGGCAAATACTCAAAGTGGTCAGAGCCGAGGAAGTGCTAGGCGGGGAGCCTCGAGAGAAGGTAGATCACGATCCCAGGGCTCCCACATAGAGAGACGGGTAAGGCAGCAGGAGACCGGCATGATTTACAAGCTACCATTGTTGAGGTTGTTCGTGAGTTGTTTCCTCCCATGGTAGAGGCTCAGAGAGAGGCTGTTGCAACGTAGGTTCATGATATAGGTCTCGAGGACGAGGGATAGGGTGAAACCGGGGTTCGTGTAGTGGATAGAGGCAAGGGTGTTGAAGGGACTTCAGAAAGGAAAAGTGAATGTACTTATACAACTTTACTCAACTGTAATCCTAAGGATTGTCGGGAGCCAATAATCTTGTTTAGGCAATGGAGTGGTTGATGCACACAGAGAAAGTCTTCAGGATCAGAAAGTATGCTGAAGGAGATAAGGTGGAATTTTCCAGCAATGTGTTGACCAGGAGTGCATAATACTGGTGGCAAGTGTTTAGTCGAGCATTGGGGCATGATTTGACGCAATTGTTGACATAGGAACAATCTAGAACAAAGATCAATGAAGAATATTGCTCCAAGGTAGTAGTGAAGAAGTTAGAAGATGAATTTATGCATTTGGAGCAAGGATTCGATCAATGCATGAGTATACTTTGGCCTTTCTGGAAAAGGCGAGATTTGCTGAGCACCAGATTAGTATAGAAAAACGAAAGATAGATAAATACGTGTGGGGTTTGAGAACCCCGATTTGGGAGATAATGCAACCACTTCAGTTAACCTCGTTATGGCTAGTGGTAGATTGGGATGTAGAGCGTGAGGCAGAGTTACAACGCTAGGAGAATGAGAGGAAGGCTGTAGAAGTGAAAAGAAAGCCAGAAGAGCGCCCATAGACATCTCAAAAGAAATCCCAGCAATCTAGTTCTGGTCCTCGAGATCAGACCTGAAAAGAGGAGGGTAACTAGTGTGATAAGTGTCGGAGGAAGCATACAGGGAATTGCCATACTAGTCCCCCACCGTTGTCTTGTTATAAATGTGGGAAGTCTGAGCATTATGCTCGAGATTGTCTATAGACGGAGCGGTATGTTTCCAGTGTGGAGCCAAGGACCACCTTCATGCAGATTGTCCTAAGTTAAAGTGTAACGACCCAAAAATATGTCCAAATAGAAAGTAAGAAGTAAATGAATAATTAATAAGTAATTATTCATAGTTTGAGCAAAAAGGGTATTTTGGTAATTTCCACGTACTATTATGAATGAAAAGAATTATACTTTCATTAAGGATGAAATATATGAACTGTATTATAGTTATAAGTATGAAGTATGAATAATGAAAAGACAAAAGTGAGTGAAGAGTGTAAAATGACTAAAAAATGCATTTTCGTCATTTTGAAATATCTAACCTCATGATGAGATTTTTACATGTTAGAATGTTGTTAATGAGTAAATTAAGTTTAGAAGTGGGACAAAACTCTAAGACTTAAAAGTTCCAAGAAATAAAGAGAGTTTGTACCTAAAGTGAAAAGTAGGAAAGTTGAGGGACCAAATGGTCATTTCATGAAAGATATGAGGTATAAAAAGGGGATCTCTCCCTTTTCAGACATAACCCACGTAAATTAAGAGAAAAAGGAGAGGGAGATGGCGATTTTTCATAAATTCAAGAAGGTTTTGGTGCTAGCAACGTAGTATGGTCGGATTCCTTGGGGTACTAACTTATTTAAGGTAAGAATTCACTCAATTATAGCAATTGAACCCGTTTTTGGGTTGTTTATGGTATGAATCGATTCTTGATTTTTGGGGGAAGGTTGTTCCTAATGATCCCAAGTGTTTAAATTGTGTTTGTAGTCATCTCATGATCACTATCCAACATATGGATGGTTTAGAATCATGGTTTGATGAATTTGATTCTCATGAACCCTAGAAATTGGGGGTTTATGGTCATAGTGTTAATTGGATGTAATTGAGTGGTTATAATGATGTTTATGGATGAAAGAAACCCTTACAAGTGGTTTCCTAATGATTCCAAGCAATCAAGAATAAGTTGGAACTAAATGGTAATTGGAAGGGTGGAATGGAATTGATAATTTCGTGAATGAAACCCATAGAAATGGATAATTTGAGTCATTAATTGGTAATGAATGAAGTATGTTTTGGGTTGTAAAACCCCAAATTTAGCTTTCATTGATTGTATATATGTATATATAGAAATTAGAAAGAAATTGACTCTTGTATTAGAATTGATGTGCACATGAGCTTCCTTAGAGCTCTTGTGACATCCTATGATCTTAACCATTAAGTCATGGATTAAATAAGAGTTAATGGGATTAAAAATGTGTTCTTGACATGTTAGAAGGTTAATATAACCTATTGGTAAAGTTTGGTTAAGTTTGGAAACAAATGGAACCAAGAAATAAACTAAAGTTGCAAAGAAAGAACAAAATTTTGGAGCTGAAGATCTGGTCTGTAGCATCTACACGACCTGTGTGATCCTGAAGCGAAAAAGCGGGTCTGCAGCGTCACACGACCCATGTGATCCTTACATGACCCCGTGTAGAATCCTGCAGTAAGCCTGGAAGTCCAACACGACCCCGTGTAATCTTACACGACCCGTGTGACCTGAACTTGTATAATTCACTTCCGTTATGATCCAAATTGAGTAGTTTGATCCCCCTAATCATTAGTATATGTTTAATATGGTATAAAAACATGAAAATTGAGTATAGTAGGACATGGTTAAATGGTCTTTATATTGTTAAGACCTATCATGTATTAATAAGAATGTTAATAAACTCCTTAGGTAGTTAAGGAGTAAAGCTTATGAAATGGAAAGCACAAGAGAATGGAGTAATCCTAGTTAGACTTCTCTAACTAGCCAAGGTGAGTACATGCAATTTTCACCCACTTTAAGATGTATGGTTAGTATTACGAAAATATTTATGTATGTGTTCAATATGAAAAGATGATCACGTGTTAATACTTATATTATGTTGATAAGTATTACATAGAATTAAGGAAGTGGTGTTCTATTGAGGATACCATACCATGAATGATATATGAACGATAAGAAAGAGATAAGAAAAGTTATAAGAAATGGTATTTGGCTTATAGCCTTAAAATACACCGGAGTAAAGATCTTAATGACATAAACATTATATGATATGGTAATAAATGATATGATATGTAATAAGCTAAATGGGGATGTAACTCTCCATAAGTAATGAGTAATGACATAAAGTATGTACGTTGGCATATAGCCTTACAAGGCATTATGAATGATTTATAAGTAGTAATAGAGGTATTGGGGACATAATTCCCCGTTCGAAATAGTATATGATGAAACGATGTAATGGGGGTCACAACTCCTCATAATAGTTGTATAATGGAATGAAGTAGTAGTGTTGTTTAAAATCTATTAATATAGCTGAGTTGTTTGAGTAGTCTTTATACAATACTTAATTGAGTCAGTAAGGACAGTACATCTAATATTATGGAATAAATTTCCTATAATTATGGTATTGAGATGACCTGATTATGTTCATTCCTTCTTAGTACAAGAAGTATGAGAAATTACTGAATTGTGATGTATAATCTTTGAACTTGATAAAGTATGAGCCAGTTGTGTGAATAGTTTATATGAGTTATTTGTATTGTTATGAGTTAAAGGGAAGTTGAAATGGATAACAAAAAAGAAAGAAAAAGTAAAGTAGACTGAATCAGGATCTTACCAGCGAGAAGGGGGATTAATAAGGATCTTACCCGCGAGAAGGGGGATCAATAAGGATCTTACCCGCGAGAAGGTGGATCAATAAGAATCTTACCCGTTTAAAGGAAGATTAACTAGGACCTTACCCGTCTGAAGGGGGGGGGGGTCAAAAGACACTCCTGGGATGTTATTTCCTTTTGCGAAGTGGTTGTCTTTAGTATGCCCTTATGGTTGGATTTGTTTCATGCCATGAAGGGAGATGAAACTAGCACGCCCTTATGGGTAGATATGTTCTACTCCATGAAGGGAGAGGAAACTGAACACACCCTCACGGATGGATAATTCCATTCTGAGGAGGGAAAAGAATACATAGTTGTTTGTAAATAAACATGAATAGAAAGAGATTATGATTCAGAATTGGTTCAAGTTTATTTATATATATGTGAAGATATTAAGTTATACGAGTTGTGTTGTAAGTGTGAGGGTACACGTAATGGCATAAGAATCCTTAAAGGGATAAATATATTAATACTAAGTATATGCAAATATATTAAAGATATATGCATGTTTGAAGAAGTCATCTATATGACTTAATAGATAATGTATGATTTATCGGTATGTATATATATATATATATATATATATATATATATATATATATATATATATATATATATATATATATCTTATATATATATATATATATATATATATATATATATGTGTGTGTGTGTGTGTGTGTGTGTGTGGAAGGTATGAGCATTAGTAATTAAAGAGTCGTTATAAAGACTCAATAAGTAGGAGTTGTTTGTGTATCATATGTGGTAACGGTTGTGTATTCAACCAGTAGGTAAGGAGTCAATAATATATGAGTTTTGTGACAACTAGAGTATGACGTATAATATGTATTTTTTTAAATAAAATAGATTATTAGTAAAAGTAATGTTGTGGAGTTATATTCCACAAAGAGGTAAGTGAGGGAGGAAGAAATTGATAATAAGTAAAGGTGAATATATTAATGAAGTTTCACAAGTAAACAATATTCAAATGAGCATTTATATAAATATAATACAAATCCAAATTCATGTAACCCACAAGACTTTTTAGTCTTACATATGTGTATTTTATATTCCATGTATACAAGAAATAAAGAAGATGAAGTAAGATGATGTAATTATGGAATTCAATGTATTTGTATTCAATCATTATATTATGTATAAGCTCTGAATCACTGCTATGGTTGTATTGATTATCAGTTGTGATTATCCAGATTTTGTTATTTATAAAAAAATAAAAAATAACGGGTGTCACATTTGGTATCAGAGCCATAGTTTAAGTTAACTAGGATTGTATTATTCCACTCCTAGACTTAAACTGTGAAAGAGTAGAAAAGAATAAAAAGTTGGATTGCTATGCTTTATAAGCATAGAATCATAAGTGTTAATTATAACAATAAAGTTTCCATGGTTATAAATTTAATCATGGTAAGTGTTTGAAAGGCCTTATGGTAAGGTTAAGAAAAATTATGAAGTGCTAAAGTAAGCACTAGTATGAAGTAAGAAGTGCAAGAAAGAAACTAACATGCAAGGTGTTAATATATTAAGATGTAATGTACTATATGTACAATATGATATAAGACATGTATTTATAAATAAATACATGTAAACTAATGAATAATAAGATAATATCTTAATAAAAATATATTGAAGAGAAGTTGTTGGAGTGGGATGCGGGTTGGGGAGCAGAAGCATCAGCAGAGGAAGACATCAATAAAAGAAAGGTAGTTTTTAATTAGATATATAATCCTTAATATATTAACCTAAAATAAATATTAAGGCTAGGACCCAAATATATAATTCACAACTTAGAAGAGGGATGCGGTAATCTAATTGTAAATTTTATAAATGTAGGTAAATGACGATTTACCAATTCCACCGCGGAAGATAATCATATTAAGTGAAATTCCTAGATCTTTGAGATTCATTGAACTGTTCAATGACATGTTTAATCTCGTACTATGCTCTTCCATTTGTAACTGGGATACCGAAGATCACAAACAATATTTGAATAACCATGCAAATTAGCTTAGTAACCTCAATGTCGTTTATTATCTCAAATTGATGTACCGGTAAACCACACGCGTTCCATCAATAATGATAATTTATGAGATACCCATTACAACTCTTTATTGGTCCCTATTAGTGTGCTGGTGAACCACGCACGCTCCACTAACGACTAATAAAGTGCAATGTGCAATTTTATGGGTTAGCATATCTTTCACATTTTTTCTAAGGTAACTAGATTTGGGATTTTATGAAAATGGTTATAGTACTTTCTTTAATAGCATTATACTTTTAATGAGATTAAATAGTCCTATCAAATTCATTCTGCTAACGACCATCCACTAACCAAGGAAGCGGTGGGTGAGAGTGGACACCCATTCAACCGCTATTTTATAGGAAGTTTCCTTATACCCTCCTTATAGATCAGCTTCGTGAATGAGGCATACTAGTGATTTGACTGACCAGTTCTTATACATATAAATATTAACTTTTAATTATATATATATATATATATATATATATATATATATATATATATATATATATATATATAAGATGTCTTTTAAACCTTTTAAAATATCTCGGTTTATCTATTTAAATTTTTCGAATTAAACAATTAATTTAAATTTAAATTTAAACTTGAATTGAATTAATGTTTATCTTTTAATTAATAATTAACTAAATAAATTAAATCAGATAGGGATCAACAAATTAATCAAATTAATTTAATCCTATCTTTTACCCACTAATTTCGAAAACACAAAAAGGGTATAGGGTTATCAATTTATTAATTAATCATAATTACCAAAAATAGAAAAACCCTCAAATACCTATTAGAAATCGAAATCAAGGGGGGAGGCTAGGGTTTCTAAAACCCTAGCCCCAAAAATCGAAAATAAGTCTTTAGGGTTTAATTTTTATAAACCCTAATACAAAGGTATAACAATTATAGCAAATTCAAACAGAAAACAAACCAAATAGCTCTGATACCACTGATAGGTTTTAGGTAAAACAAATAAACTTAACTCTTAAAGTTCACATGCAACCTAATTAGATCTAAGTTTTCACTATTTGAATCTATAACTTAACCTATAGGCATTTCGAAATTTACTAAAGGATAAACATAAAATTATTAACCTTTGTTGAATCTTTTGGATGCGAGCACCACAAGCGTCATGCATTAAATGGTTCACACCTAAAGTAAGCAACAAGAAAAACCAGAAAGAGAGAGAGTAGGGTTGTATGATAAATGGCGTAGAATATGGGGATCCATAGCCCCTTATTTATAGCCTTCAAAGGATTAGTAGATAAGCCTCATTGGAATTCAAACTGAGATAAACATCTTATCTCTAATCTCATTTCCCGGCTATACACGGCGCACGTCGCGGAGCACTATGCGCGCGTC
Organism: Cichorium intybus; assembly: GCA_023525715.1. Classification (NCBI taxonomy): domain Eukaryota; kingdom Viridiplantae; phylum Streptophyta; class Magnoliopsida; order Asterales; family Asteraceae; genus Cichorium; species Cichorium intybus. The sequence goes on along the minus strand of CM042011.1, from coordinate 155,939,717 downwards.
GTGCGTGTGATTTCGTCCTGATCATTCTATTGTTCAACTATTGAACAATTATAAACCAGTCCCTGCACTTTTAATTAATCTAATTAATTCCAATTAATTTTCGATTAATTATTAATTAAATAATACTATTTCTAATTAACATATTATCCCCATAATATATTAACAAACTATTTATGTTGATTTATTAGTAACATAATAAATCAATCTCTCTCTAAAAGTTATTCTGTCAAATTACTAGCTTCAAGGGCAACCCAAAAGGACTGTGCTACTATCAATCAAGTACATATCAATTATAGTCATGGCTTAGACACCTAATCCAACAGTTACCTCATCCACTTGCATAGTATCTGAATGATCGTGCAATGGTTATTGTTTTAGTTGCTCCACCATTTGTTCCAAATGATTTTCAAGAACTGAAATTGATTTAGTGTTGTTTTCCTTTTTTTTTTTTGAAGCCTTCCTCTAATAATTCCATCATTAGCTTCAACTTCTTGTCAAGTGATGACTCGTTTGATCTTCCTTGATTTGATAGAAAATAGGATGATGCATTATGTTGATCTGGGTCCAAATTGTTGCTCCCCCACCAATAATTATCGTATGGATTTTGTTGTTGTAGTAGATTATAAAAGCCATAATAACATTGATCAATCACGAGATAATCATCCATTATTCTTTCATAATCCATGATACAAATTACAATGGGGATGGTTGTCCAAAATCTCTAGTGTGCAAACCTATGTGAATCTAAAAAGAACAAACACAAAGTAAACGCGTAAAGTAGAACAAAAAATTACTCAAAACAGAACTAAGTTGCTAAGCGCAATAGCTCCCCGGCAACGACGCCAACATTTGATCGCGGTCGTTGATGCAACCAAAAATAAACCTTAAGTGCACTAATTAGCTAGGGCAAGTAAGGGTCGAATCCACAAGGAGCTTATGGTTAGCAACTAGTTCTAATGAAAGCTAAAAAGAAAAAGAATTCAGAAAACAATATTTGCAAGTGTTTAATTCAATAAGAGAAAGGGGTGATCGCTAGGGATGAGCATATGGACCGGAAAAACCGAACCGAACCAAAAACCTATCGAAACCGAACCAAACCGGGACCGAATATACATATTCGGTTCGGTTTTTAAAAATGTTAATTCGGATTCGGTCCAATTCGGTTTCGGTCCGGTTCGGTCCGGTCCGCGGACCATGCTTATTCCTAACACTACTCTTGATCATGAAAAATCGAACCGAACCGAAAACTACAATAACCGAACCGAACCGAACTGTAAACGTATATACATATTTGGTTTGGTCTTCGGTTTTAAAAAAATCATAATTCAGTTTCGGTCCATTTCGGTTTCGGTCCAGTTCGGTTCGGTTTTCAGATCGAGCTCATCCCTAGTGATCGCTCCCGGTTTCATTTATGATTCCTGAAAGTTGTATTATGTCATATTCTACTAATTATGTGTTCATTCAGGTCACATAGACATATACGTATTGCTACTGACTAAATATGGGATCAAAGTATGTAAAATCTGCACCCTCCATCATACACACCACTGTAGATGATTTGGCATGATGGGGATTACAATAGAATTTTATTACACTCAACCAATCAACAGTTTAGGAACAAGTAATGGAAATCTAGTCATGTGATTGAAAAACAAACAATCCAAATACTGTGTTCATAAATCTAAAGGTTCAAATTTAATACAATACTGAAAAAGATATCAAAACCTACTTCCGGTTACGATCACGAGATGATTTAGCTACTCATGACCGGTAATGATACAAACACTGTGTTGGAGATGATGAACATGTTTGGATCTTGAAAACTTCAGGAAAGTGTGGCTTGATCTTCATGTAAAAGATACAATTTATAATTTGCTATATTGTGATATATAAAATGATAAAATTGTTTCTATAAATCTTTTGTATGGTTTTGGAGGGTTTAATGTAGTTTATGAATATAAATTTTATAATAGATGTTTCGATGATTTTATGCTATTAAATTGTTTCATACTTTTTGTTATTCGTTAAATTTTGATGTGTAAAATCATAACTTATTTCTACGAATTTTGTGTATGATATATGAGTGTTTGATGTGTTTTTCGAATAAATATGTTATAATACATATTTATATGGTTTCATGTTATTAAAAGTTGTAGTATTTATTTTTAAACTACTTGTTATTCGTTAAATTGTAATATCTAAAATCATATATATATATATATATATATATATATATATATATATATATATATATATATATATGTGTATGTGTGTGTGTGTGTGTATATATATATATATATATATAACGATTTTATATTCATTCGACAATCAAGATATGAAGGAAATCTAATGTTTTAATTATATTTCTTATTGACAAACAAAAAGCACCAACAAAATTTTAGATGTTTTAACTAAACAACCGTGTGAGTTTATTTATAATAAAAATAATTTTGAATAAAGAAAAACAAGGAATATCATGATTTAATTAGTATTGAAATGACTTTTGATATAACTGAAAACACTCCATAAAATCAACAATTAAATGAGATACATGACCAATGGTTTAAAACTATGATGATTAATAAAAGGGAAAATGGCATAAAAGGGTCACTAATAACATGAAATTTGCTCTTTAGATCATCAAACTTTTAATTGGTCTTATTTGCCCATCAACCTTTTTCTTTTTGTTCAATTACACCATTGTATGCGTTTTCTACCAGGTATAACCGGTTACAAGCCCACGTGGATCGTCTCCCGGTTCTAGTTGCTTGGTGATCATATTTTTTTGTTGTATAGATAGTTAGATACGTGCGGCCGAGTGAAGTGAAGTGGATCATCTTCACGTTGGCAATTACTACTACTGCCGATTTCACAGAACTGCTACCATCATCAGTCACCCCTTGTATCACAAACAACCTCCACCACGGTTTAACCGGACATGCAAGCCCCTATCAGTGTGTGTGTGGGTGTGTGTATGTGTGTGTGTGTATAGGTGTGACCAAAGCTACGGGAAGATGATGTATACAACGTGGCCGGAAATGGGTGTATGTGTGTGTGTGTAAAGCTATGATTGAAGCTCTGCCACCGGGAAAATGATTCACGTGGGCATGTAATCGGTGATACCCGGTAGAAAAGGTATCCAATGGTATAATTGAACAAAAAGAAAAAGATTGGTGGGCAAATAAGACCAATTAAAAGTTTGATGACCTAAAAAACCAATTTCATGTTATTAGTTACCCTTTTATGACATTTTCCCTTAATAAAACTAATTGGTTAAACATATTTTTTTCTTTGATAATCACATAGGTTTTTTTATGTAGATATATTAAATAATAATTCGTTAGAATTAACAATTTTTTACTCATTTAACGTAGTTCATTAATCATTAATATTAATGTATATTAATAAAAATTTTACTTATTTTTAAATTATGAATTGTTAAATAATATTTAACGAACTCAACTTCCTAATTATATAAGTATCAATTGATATTTAATGTTAATGTATATTATTTTATAACCACTCTTATTATTTTACAAATCAAATTATCGTTTTTCTTATCTATTAAGACATAATGCTAAAGAATATAAATAATTATTATTATAAGAATCAATTGAGTAACAAAAGTTAACAAAGTCAGTTGAGTTGTAACAATTAAATTACATTCAGATAGAATTTGAGAAGCTTTGATATTAAAAGAAATATTTCAATATAATTAACAAACTTTAAAATTTGTTGTAAACGTTTATTGGTCTTAGCAGAATCTTTAAGAGTTGTAATATTAAATGAAATAATTTAATACAATTATTTAATTTTTTACTTAGGTTTTTACGGTTGTAGTTGGTTAAGTCTATGTAGGTAGTTGAAAAGTTAAAATATTTAAACAAAAATTCTTTGCAACTAAAACATTGTTTACTTATGTTAGTTCATCAGTAATAAGTTTAAAAAAAATCGCAATAAAGATTCCAACTATACTATGAAATTTTTTTACAATTATTTGATAATTTCTTATTGTGTATTTTATATAATATAAATTAACTAATATTTTATCTATTTTCTGATTTTTTTAGAATAAATGTCTTGATGTAAGATAATTCATTAGTGATACATAACATTTTTATTTCTTATATGAAATAGTTATTTCATAGTTAATAACAATAACTTAAATAACTTAAATATTTTTTAACAAAACATATTTATTATAATTTAACTACACGTATATAAGACTAAGGGGCTGTTTGTTTTTTCTTTGCAGATTTTCCTGGCCACTTTTGTCTGCGTCACGCAGACGGCGCGCAGACATGGACCTTCGCAGAGTGTTTGTTTTTTCGAAGACTGCAGACCTAAAAGGTCTGCGCGTCCTCTTTTTGGGGCAGACATGGACCAATGTCTTCAAGGGTCTGCAGAGGTCTTCTAGTAATAAATTAATACAATTTTAACCAAAAAAAATATGCATATCGTTTTCTCCTCCAATCGGTCTCGCGTTTTCTCTTCCTTGCGTCGTCGACCAAACCGCTGCCGCCGACCACATTCGATTTAAAAAAAAAGAAATACGCATATATGTTTTTAAAAACACTTTGATTTTTTTTACTAATAGTTGCGATTTTTTTTCAACATTACTTTTCGAAGTAAATAATCTTTATTTTTCTAAGTTTTTAAACAAAATAAAGATAAATTTGTAAAACTTTTTAAAAAAATGTCACAAACTTAAAAAAGGACATGTTTGCTTTGATATTTAAATTCGTTAATATCATATAATAGACGCTTTTTTTATTGTAAATCATACTTATAAACTATTTGAAACCTACAAATATATTTTAATATTAGAACTTTGGTTCACAATCTTACGTAAATTTTTAGCTTTACAAACTATTTGTAAATCCAACTTTGGTTACGTAATTTTTATTCTTTATTATTTTAAAAAATAAATGTTTGCTTTGATCCTTAAATTCGTTAATATCATAAATTGAACGTACTCATGTGTTTTACTTAAAAAAATTATTTAAATTTCAGCTTATTTTCACAACCTGCAGACTTTAAAAAACAAACAGTCTTTTTCTTGCAGTCTGCAGACATTTAGTCCACCTCTTCTCTGTAGATGCTCTGCAGATGTGGTCCGGAGACTGCAGACCTTTTACCTCTTAAAAAACAAACAGCACCTAAATGTTTCTTGCCATCCCCTCCTATTATGAAGTCGTATTCCAACTCCCAGATGATTGAGAGTGGCTTAGATTCTCTCACCGCCTTTATTTTAGTTTTGGAATTATTCAAACCAATTCTATATTCATTTATAAAAATATAATAGTAATGAAGTTGTTGCCAAATTCTCTTGGACAGAGGAGAGATGTTAGCCGGTGACGCCAAGTTTTAGTTTGTTGATTGAATGTATTACATGAAATAAAACATGATTGAATGTATTTCACATTTGTTCAAATTTAAATCTAAAGTACAGTTGATGTCTCTGTTCAGTAGCGAACAATTTTGCTTTTGGTTTCAAAATATTTTTTGCTTTTATATTCTCCGTGGTTTTAATTTTTGTTTCCAATATGATCTTTACACTAGCATGGTCCTAATTAAGATGTTAAATACATAATAGTAATATACCCTTTTTTATAGATTGTCTGTTATTTATCTATTATCAATATTATATATTTGATGCCCCACTAATGTTATAAGCGAATGTCGTCCAGGAACCGAACTAAATTGGATCAAAATCGAATTAGTTTTTTCTTACAAACCAAAGACTTAACTAGCCAGTTTGAAGGTCGTGCTAAGCACGGCCCAAGAGTATAGTTGAAATGAAAGTGTAATGTTATGATTGAGGTAGAATGGCTTACTAAGAAAAGAACTGGACGAATAAGTTAAGCACTTGCATTAATTACTATTGGTATGTTTTTAAAGAAAATATTAGCATTGATAAAATCATTTAAACATAATCCGGTAAGATCAAGAAACAACCACAACAAGTAAGATCAAGAAACCACAATAGGTCTAGCTGGTTCTCATCATCCTTTTCTAATTCTATATAAAAATACATGTACAACCAATACTCCACCAGTAGTTCCAAAGATGATATGCATACTAAATGTTAATAATTTAAGGGGAAAATGTCACAAACTTCTATCCGAGACTCGTAACATCACATGTATATTACAAACAAAAAACATTATAAGAAATAATACATATAGTTATATTAGCTTGGTAGCTTTTGAAGATGCAAGAACAAGTATGAAATGACTTATATAAAACTTTACAACAAAAACATTGGTATGCATACAAAGTAAGTAGTGCTTTAAATTAAAGAAAATGTCGGAAGCTTTGGATATATTCCTCTAAGAACTACAAATTGAGTACAAAAGTTTCAGAAACTAAAACCAAAAACAATATCATACACAAACAGAGAACTACCGATACAAATAATCAAATTGTAAAGAAAAATAAATAATACATACCTCCTCTTATGATCCATAGATGTCCCAAATCAGTGAATTTATCTCAATAATAACTTAACTTGGAACAAATTACCTGGCATTATATAGAAAAAAAATCGGTAAGTGGAGTTTTCAAGCACTTAGAAACAATTGACAAAACCCGATATCACCTAATTAGTACTCTACACTCGGTACAGTTAAATAAATTTTCAACATTTTGAAAAAGGTATGAAGAATATTTAGCATAACTTCAAATATTGGACACCCAATAAGGATTATTAATCAGATCAAATCACACATTAATATTTACAATAATGAAAGAAAATGAACAAAAAGTATTGGTGGGCCAAGGACAACATGGTCAGTTTTAGCATAATTTAAGTATCATACTTTTTGAACTAATGTAAAAAATAGCAGGTTAGTTAGATTTAACAATCGAGGGACCAAAATTAGTACAATATATTGAAAAAAAATGCAAACTGATTCCTTTTGGGACCTATTACTAAAAAATGCTAAACTCAGGACCACTACCGAAATATAAAATTCATCATATATGTGTAATTTAATAAGTTAGCTTTCACTATCATCATGAACAAGATCGGTCGATATCGAAAAAGGTAACCTGCTCTGTTTTGGAACAGGGATATCGTTTGGATTGATTGAAGGTGCTTCGGGTTTATAAAGAACAAATATGATCTTTTAGATCAATATAAGTATTGGTCCTTGTGGTTGATATTGGAGGAGATGCAGAAGGAATACACAAAAAAACAAAAAGAAAATTGTTCAATAACCTGAACGATAACAGTTATTTTAATTGGCTATATTGAAAAAGAAAAGAAAGTAACTTTTGCCTCCTTGCAATAGTTCTTGAGTTTTGCATGTTGTTCTTTTGCAAATCTTGAATCTAACTTTTTGCAGGAGACTCGATTATAGGTTTACCTGAGTGCAGGATTTTGATGACCTTCAATATTTTTTTTCAATTCATATGTAAAGTATGTGTCCCTTACAGAATCTCTTCATTGTTTGAGTATCAAAATGACAAACATGACCTACACAAAATAAATGTCGGTCTCTTTGTTCTTCATCTTCTCTTCTTCGTATGAATATTGAGAGACCTAGGGAATCGAATAGAAAAAGAAACTAAAACATAGATAAATGTTATTAGCAACATTATCCAAAACAAAAAGTTCAATCCAGCCCTTAATTTCGAACAAAACTGATGATACCTTGAAAGCTAACTTGAACAAAACCTAAAATTAGGGATTCGATGTGGTCAATTCTAGATGGTCACTGGGTGCCTTGGCTATCTACATCTAAAACTGAAAGCGATATATTACAGAGGAGGCTGAGGCATATTTAGAAATAAAGATGAAGTGAGAGAGAGAGAGTGAGAGAGAGAGAGAGAGAGAGGAAGCAGCTGTCTCAAACGGAAGTAAAACCTTCACTCGGGACACATACCAGAATCTTTTACTCATCTTCTTCACCTACAAACCAAAATCAACCCAGGTGTGTGACTTTAGATTGAGCGAAATAGAGAAGAGAGATGGTGACCGGTGTAGGGTTCTTCTTCCAGGAGCGCCGATCAAGTGGGAGAGAGGATATGGTGACGACGATTAGCTACTTTCGGATGCTCTACTTATAATTGTGACAAGCAAGTCCAAACCCAAGAACCGATAGTTGGTAGCGTTGGCGGAGAAGCAATCCCAGTTCTCCACAATCCAATTGGAAAAAAGACGGTGTGAATGAGTCACAACGAAAGTCCTGAACATTGAAGACGCATTCGTAGTTGTCGACAATCCGATTGAAAGAAAAAGGAGGTGAACAATGACGAGGCAAAAAATATGACAGTTACGAGGAACGTGTTGAGAAGTATAGCAGGTGTCCATCTCTGAAATATGGTGAAGCAGGCGAGAAGGTGAAGCAGGCACAGCAATGCAGCACATAAAGAAAATGGAAACCATTCCAATTGGAGGGGGGAGCCAAACGAAGAGGAAAACGAAGCGTTTTTAGGCCTCCTCATTTACATATAAAGTAAAAAAAAATTCAATTTCTTCCAACTTTATCCTCCTACACAGTAAAGTATGATACATGGAATCTATTATTTCTCTCTCTTAATTTCTTCTCTTAATTTTGACACTTGTCTTGATCTATATATATATATATATATATATATATATATATATATATATATATATATATATATATACGGTTAGGTTCTATTAAAAACTCAAATATTCATGAGATCTTGATAACTTATTCTGATTGGTTAGATCATAAAAGGGCACGATAGTCATTTACCAAAAATCTCATTTAATTCTGATTTTTTTAATTTTTGGCAACAAAATAACCATTCCTAAAATCAAGCCTATTAGATTTGAATTTTCAAATTTAAAAAATAAAATCAAATTTTCGTTTTTTTAAAATCAGATTTTTTTGGAATTTGAAAAAAAATAAAATTTTATTTTTTTAAATTAGATTTTTGGAATTTAAAAGACATAATTTTTTTATTTGCATGTGCATATATACATGTTCGCATGTGTTTTTTTTTAATAGAATGCATATATGCATAATCAAATTTTTGAGTAGTGCATTTTTTTAGTAGAATGCATAAATGCATATTTAACTTTTTACATTACATTTTTCAAGGATGCATACATGCACATTTAATAACCTTTCGTAAAAAACACACAAAAAATATTCGTATTTCATAATATTCGGATATCATACTACCAATTTATTAAAAACAATAATATACAACTGTTTTGAATGTTATATACAAAAAATATACAAAATACAACGATAATTCAAGATATCTTCATTTTTCAGTTTTCACTCCTTCAATTTGCTGGATAAATTCTTCAAAATCTGCGAGAACGTTAATAAAAATTGATATAAATATATATTCAAAAACATTAAAATAAATACATACATGCATATACGCATATGAACAAATGCACATCTATTTATGTATATATATGCAAAATATGCATACATGTGTACATGAACAAATTGATATACATATGCATATGTGCACATACGTTTAATACACATATGCATATATGTTTTTGCATATATACTCATATTTGAACAGCCATATGCACATTTATACACATATACACACGTTATTGCACATATGCACATATGCATTTATGTCCATATGCACATATGCATTTATGTACATATGCACATATGCATTTATGCACTTATGTGTATGTACATATGCACATACGTGTATGCACATATGCATTTATGCGCATACGTGTATGTACATATACACATATGCACATATGCACATATATGTATGCATATAGGCAAATATGCACACATATGTCCAAATCCACATATGTGCATGTGTGTATGTGCACATTTATGCACATGTATACCTTTACAAAAATGCAAAAACATGGATATAAACAATTAACATAAATGAATATAAACAAGTTATCGCACACATACATATGTGCACATATGAAAATATCCACATATGTACATATGCACATATGTGCATGTGTATATATACACTCAAACTGCAAAAAAAATTCTTTTACAAACAAAATGAGTATAAAATAATAAAAGATAGCAAATTTCTTACTCGATTATTATTGATTTTCAATTCAAACAGAAAATGGAAACCATATACACTGCTCAAAAGGCTACTCACGTGATTAATAAATTAACGAGTGTATGGAAACAAAAAATATATCAGAAGATGTAAAGAAGAAAAAAAAAAGTACTCACAATATTTTTGATAACCCAATATGCTTGTAAGTAAATTTGTGGTATTTTGCTTCGATTGTTGGTCTTTCTACCAAAAGAAGCTAAGGATGAAAAAAATAAAGTAGCTGGGGTGAGAATCATGAGTACTGAAGATTACCCAAAAACAATAAGAGCGGGGCAAATGAAATCAAGACGAAAGGCGGAGCAGGGCTTCATGACCTGGGCATTTCCAAGCACCCAGTGGTTCCATCTTTAGCAATTATCGAACCCACCACAGTCCCACAATCGATTTTTGGTCTACATCGGCAAACCTAGGAGAGAGATGAAGCTTCGTTCTTCAGATGTAACCTTAAAATCCATATTTAGATGGTATGTGAGCCGACGATTTGGATTCGAAAACCATTGGAGAAGAAGAAAGAAAAATCGGCAAAATACAGATAAAATCGATCAAATCTCAAATCGAACAAACCTGTGCGTAGGGATGAGCCGGCGATCCAGGTGCCTCCGATCATCGTCGTTGATGTGGTTTGTGCCTGCGATCTAAAGCCTCCAATCCCCATGGTGACTGGTCCGATCCACCGCATCCAATCGCCATTGACGTTACGTTGTTACGAGTGTTGGTATCGTGATTGAAGTAGCATCATTTTTGTAATCATGTTCCAATGGTGGTGGTGTGCTGGTAGCGGCTGGATAGGAATCGCTGGGTTACAGAACGGAGGTCTAGGGTTCTCGTGAAGAGAGGGAGGCGGGGTCTCGTGTATATGCGTACGTGTTTTTTGAGAGAGGCGAGAAAAAGAGATAAATCCTTTAATAAAGAGAGAGAGACGGGATTTCTTAAATTAGCCAAACTGATTATTAGGGAATCATATTTTTCGTTCCAAATATACCTCTTCATATGGTTTTAAAAAGTCTAATATAGTATTGAAGATGTTGATAATTACTAATCTGCCATCTTATGATCTAGACCATTAAAACTTTTGATCTAACGTTCCAGATTTGGTTCTCAGGATCTCATGATTTTTTGAGTTCTCAATAGAACCTAACTATATATATATATATATATATATATATATATATATATATATATATATAGTCCGGATCCGGTGAGGACTTCAATTTGGGTGAGGACTGCGAGGACAATTCTCGTCCACTCATTTCCTTAAGGGTAATAACGTCAAATGTAATTATTAGATTTGACATAATCCTATGCGGCGCTCGTCCATGGAACGTAATACGGACTCGAGGATATAATCACATGTTACTCACGTCCGTACAACATAATTTAGCCGGGTTTTTTTATTTTTATTTCGTTTTTTATTGTTTTAAATATTATTTTTCGTTTTTTTTCTTTTATTTTTCAGTTTTTTTTTTACTTTTTTTTTACATTTGTCGTTTAAAAATCGTTTTGCATCATATCTCGTTTTGCATCATAACTCGTTTTGGATCTTCGATCATAACTAATTTTGAATCTTGGATCATAAGTTTTGGATCATAAAACATATTTTGATTTTAATATTTTCGGATCATGTATTTTTTTTTTTTTTGCTATTTTGATAAGTTTTGATTCATAAAATAATTAGTTTATAACAGTATGAATCATTAAACATATTTTGGTTCTTAATATTTTTGGATCATGTATGTTTTTTTTACTATTTTGATTAGTTTTTTACTTAAAAATATAAAAACGAACACTTAAAAACATTTTTTTTTCAAAAAATTCTTTTTTGCAAACTTACTAATATAATGTCTACAATGTCCTCTTAAATTTTCATAATTTTTGGAGAATTTTTTTATTTTTTTGATTTTTTATAAAAATAAAAAATAAAAAATATTTTTTTTTCAAATTTTCATGATGGTGCTTGTTTTGTAGAGATTTAAATTTTAAGAACTTTGGTTTTTTCAGTATTTTTTTTACAAAGAAAAAAAAAGTTATGGCCCAAAAACTAAGTTGGTGGAATAAAAAAACCCAGCAAACGAGATTGTGACAAGTGTCGCAATTGGGGTGGGGTATTCGATCAGATTACTATATTACCCTTCTTAATTTGTATTACCCACCCACTAGTTTTAATTTTTAGACAACTAGCCCCCCAAGCTTTTAACATGTGTCAATTTTTTCACAATGAATCTTAGCCACACATTTTTCAAGATTAGATGTCCAGATTTGTCCTCACAATCCTCACCGAAATTAGAGTCTTCACCCGATCCTGATTATATATATATATATATATATATATATATATATATATATATATATATATATATATATGGTTGTGGTTTGGTTTCGGTTCGGGTTTCAAGACCAAAACTAATTTGGGACCTCAATGGATTCTACATAAATTTCTTCATATCATATGGTTGTAGCATTAGGGGTGAGCATGGTCCAAGAACTAGACTGTAACCGGATTCGATTGATACGAAATTCCAGGAAACTGAAAAAACCGAAAAACCTAAATGATTATATTAATAGTTGCTGGTTTGGTTTGGTTTGGTTTGGTTTTGTTTGGTTTTCTCGTTCATGCGCTCACCCCTAACTAGTCCTACGGTTCCTACTCAACATTCACAGAACACTCACACAAATACCCACCCCTCCCAAAACGCTCCTTTTGTTGAATGTTGACGTCTTTTGCAACTTTCAACTAGGGGTGAGCAAAAACCGAACCGCAACAAAACATAATCGAAAAAACCGCAAAAGCCAAAACCCAAGCGAAAACCCATGATGTGGTTTATACTTTTACAAAAACCGCAAAATTGCGGTGCGGTGCGGTTTTTATTTTTGGAAAAACTGCAAATAACCGAACCGCACTGATTACCATGTATTAAATAATTATAATATATATATATATATATATATATATATATATATATATATATATATATTATTTACTTATTATTAAGCTTAAAAATGAAATTATAGATTAAATAAAAAAGTGAGTTTGAACGACAATTTCATTTTGTATTTTGATAGTGGCAATTCCATTTGTCATTTTCACCAATTGTAAGTTATAAACTTTAGTTGTTTCATGAATTACTATATTAAGTACAAAGAAACAAATGAGTTCTATTTTGTATTTTGATAGTGGCAATATACTAAATATATAGTCAAAATACTAACAAATTTATAAAAAAATGTGTCGATTTTGAACTTCTGCGGTTTTACAACCACACCATAGGAAAAAAAGCACACCACTATATTATGCGGTTAATAACCGAAACCCGCACCAAATAAAACCGCACCACATTAGAATCGATATACCCTTTCGGTTTCATGATTTTGGTTTTGGGTTCACTTCTATTTGATTTGGTTCTAGACATGATCATCTTTAATCTAAAATACGAAATCTTAAATATTCTTTATGTAGTATGGAATATAATTTTTTGTTTTTCTAAATCTACAACATATTATTGTCAATATATATATATATATATATATATATATATATATATATATATATATATATATATATATATATATATATATATATATATATATATATATATATATATATATATATACGGAAGGGTTCAAATGAAAACTGTTAAAAAGTTGAAAACCGTGAGATTGGATCTCGACCCTTAACGTAATTCATCGGAGGATTGTGTATTATAAGGAGTTAACTAATATAAACTCATTATAGACGATCAAACCTTACAAACATTGAAGTAAAGTAATGTGTGACTTAGAAAATGAGAAAGCAAGGAAAAAAGAAACGATCATATCTCCACTAAAAACACATGTGATAGGTCAAATGGACTTGGTTACTAATTAAACAAGTAATAATTAGGATAAGTATTGTAAATTGTAAAAGGGAAGGGGTTGAATGGAATGCATTCCCATGATTAATACTATTTTCTCATTATAAGCCTTTTAGTTTAAATGATAAAGACTTGTTTGAGTACGATATTTGCGGTTCAGTGCTGTTTTTAGCTAAAACCAGATTGAAAATCATAATTTTCTTTTTGAAGTTTAATAATCGTCTGGTTTGAGTTTTTGCGGTTTTGAATGTCTAGTTTGTTTTTATAATTGAAGTTAGATTCTTTGGCTTTACTATGGACATGCTCCCTAGATTTTATATATATATATATATATATATATATATATATATATATATATATATATATATATATATATATATATATATATATATATATATATATATATAAACTAAGCGTATTTCCGACCGTTGTTGTAACACCCCTTTTCTTTTACCATATTTAAATACAAATACAGTTTATTTTACAAACATATGTTACAACTCGTGACTATAAAATAGCCACTTAAATTTTTGTTTTATTTTACAAACAAACTCGAGGGGTATTACAGACTCAATACAGATAACCATAATTTAAACTTACAGTGTACAATAACGGTCCCAACTGCAACTCTCGCTCCCTTCACCTAAGTACATAGCATTTCAAAAACATAGTATACGTGAGACATAAAGTCTCGTGAGTAATATGGGTTTAGACCCAAAACTTTTCTATTCAAGTATATTCAAAAGTACATTGCTAAATTGATTTATTTCATGAATCTCAAAATGACTTTTTCTTCTTTACTTTCAAACTTTAAAAAAAACTTTCTTTCTTAAAACTGCTTTTCTTTCTCATTTCTCGTGACCAACTGAAACTTATGAATTAAGTTAATTAATTCATTCAACTAGCTCCCCTCACGGGACAGAACAGATCTGCCCACTCGGTTTGCTCATTCTGTCTCCCCTTCGTGACTTGGAACAAATTCAAGCACAAGGGTATGCTAAGCTAGACAACTACTTCGCGACGGGAGGTACCATCCCAGTAGTGTATTCTGATCTCCCAATTATGTGGGTGATCCTAGTTCGGACAACTGGTTCATACTTCTTTAATTCTTACTTCATTTCATCTCAAATTGGTCAAAATGGGACACAATTTGTAATAAACTAAAACTCATAAACTTTGTAACTCTTTATCAAAAATATTATCAAACTACTTTTGACATCTTAGTTCCTATAAGGAACTTCTTTCAAAATACGTTGCAAACCATACTTTAAAAATCTACTCAAAATACTAAGCCCTTGTATAGAGCTTCTTTCAAAACTATTTTCCAAACTTTAGTATTTATAAACATGTGGAAAACTTTCTTTTCTGAAAATAACATTTTGCTATGTACTAGAAAATCCTCATAAACTCACCTTGATGTTGCTACAAGTCTCTACGCTTCTCGTATTCCTTTCCCCTTTCCGTGCTCAACCACGTTTGAAGCACCACCTATACATGTATTATATATATAAATACTCAATAAATACATACTATAACTGACTCTCCAGTGCTAAGGTCTCATACGTCTCAATTCTAGATTATAACAAATGTATAACCATTAATAAACTCATTTTACGGTTTTCTCCGAAATACGCGTATACTGCTACAGTACCCCCGAGGGGTCGTATTTCAGTTCCGACTCTTTTCCATGAAATCTTAGACTATATTAGACTTGTGTTTCAAATTTGGAGTTCATTGGACAAGTCTAGCTCAAATTCTAAAAATCATGGGCATGAATAGTGTTTTTAGCCTCTGCCGCTACAGTAACTTTTCCGCAAGGTCGGATTACAAATTTGACCATTCCCGACATATTCTTATACCATGTTAAGGTTATGTCTGAAATTTCAGGTCAATCGGACATGTCTAGCTATGGTTTCTAGCGTTTGAGTTATTTGAGAATTTTAACATTTTTGGTCCCTGCCCAGCCCCTGACTGAAGGCGCACTGCGCCTGGCTAGGGGCGCACTGCGCCTGGGCGCACCCCGCCCTGGTCCTGGGCGCACTGCGCCTGGCGCCTGGGCAGTAGCCTGTTCAGTCGCGATTTGTGCACTGTAGCACGCAGTTTTCACCCATTAAGCACTTATTTCAGTACTTAATCGTATGGGGTTTGTTCTAGGACTAAAACCCTTGACTAATAACATGTTTTAAGCTATTAAAAACACCTCAACAGCTCAATTACAGAAATTAACGTTCTTGGCTAAACTTGAAAATTCTCAATTATAGCATCCTACTTTCATGTTTATGGGTTAAGTTCTTAACTAATGGCTTATTAGAAGCATTAGCTACTTAACCCACATGAATTATAACTGCAATTTCAGTTTCCATTCAACCCAAATCAAGAACACCCAAGAACTAGGTTAAAACAAGGGATTCTTACCTTTCTTAACTATGGAATCACTAATTCCAAAGTTAAAGCTTTGATTCTTGGCAATTTCCCTTGAACTTCTTCCTCTTCTTTGATCTTTCCCCGCTGCCTCTCGTGCTCTCTGGAATTCTCTGGAGCTTTTCTTACATAATAGAGGAAATAGCTAACATTTATATATATTTAGTTTATATAAAAACCTTACACTTAGGTCCTTAAACTTCCAATTCTTTCCAAAATGATCCTAAAACCATAAATCTTGCAAGGAATGTTCTAATAACTACTAACTTGACATTTTCTTGACATTTTGGTCATTTTTCATGTCAAATGACCAATTTGCCCTTTTTGGTCAAATTTCACTATTCACGGGGTAAAAACTCCAAATTTCACATAAACTAGTATTTCTCATTATATTATGTTACAAATACATATTATTACACATAATAGTCGTACAATACGATAAAAGACGATTTTACCCTTTTTGACTTTTTCACGGGTTCTTACAGTCACCCCTCCTTAAGCGGATTCCGTCCTCGGAATCTTTTCGTAATCCGTGAAATTTGGATATCTTCTCTTCATTTCTACTAACGTTTCCCAAGTCAAGTTTGACCCTAAGGGATGTTTCCACTTGACGAGTACAAGGTCAATCTCCTTGTTCCTTAGCTTCTTAGTCTGCATTTCTAGGATGGCTTCGGGTTCTTCAATCAATTTGCTAGGAGTCTCCACCCTCAGATCGGTATACGGTATTACTAACTCTTCTTTACCAAAGTACTTCTTCAAGTAGCATACATGGAAGGTATCATGTATTCCACTGAGTTCGGGTGGTAACTCTATCTTGAATGCTTGTAACCCAACTCTTTTCAAGATTTTAAAAGGTCCAATGTACCTTGGACTCAACTTTCCTCTTTTGCCAAATCTAACCACTCCTTTCCATGGCGACACTTTAATCATCACCAAATCTCCTTCTTGCAAGTCATATGGTCTCTTCTTTAGATTTGAGTAACTCTTCTGTCGATCTTGTGCGGCTTTCATGTTGGCTTGAATTACTCCAATCTTCTCATTAGTTACTATAACAATCTCTGGCCCTGTAAGCTTAGTCTCACCCGCTTCCAACCAGCATAAAGGAGTTCTACACTTTCTACCATACAATGCCTCAAAGGGTGGCATTTTAATGCTAGAATGGTAGCTGTTGTTGTATGCAAACTCCACTAATGGCAGGTGTTCATCCCAACTACCTCCAAATTCCATCACACATGATCGTAGCATGTCTTCTAATGTCTGGATCGTTCGTTCACTCTGACCATCTGTTTGTGGATGATATGCTGTACTTAGCTGAATTCTCGTCCCCATTTTCTCTTGTAAAGCACTCCAAAAGTTAGAGGTGAATCTGGGGTCTCTGTCTGACACGATAGACAACGGTGCACCATATCTTCTTAACACTTCATCTGTATACAACTGAGCTAACTGCTCCAATGGAGTAGTTTCTTTTATGGCTAGAAATAATGCACTCTTGGTCAACCGGTCCACTATGACCCAAATACTATCATGACCTCTTCTCGTCCTTGGTAACCCGACAACCAAGTCCATAGTTACATCTTCCCACTTTCCGGCTGGAATATGCAATGACTGGGCATCCCCATGCGGGACTTGATGTTCCGCCTTGACTTGTGCACATATAACACACTTGGAGATGTACTTAGCTATCCTCTTCTTCATTCCAGGCCACCAATACTGTCTTTTCAAATCTTGATAAGTCTTGGTACTCCCAGGGTGAATGGAATACTTTGACTTATGTGACTCGTCTAAAATTAGCTTTCTCAAACCTCCTGTCTTTGGTACCCAAATGCGGTTTCTGAAAGTCTTCAATCCTTGATTATTGGTTACAAACTGCACATCTTTTCCTAATTTCTCGTCTTTCAAGTTTCCACTTTCTTCAACTTTTTGTTGAGCTGCTTTAATCTGTTCAATAATGCTGGACACCAATTCTATTCGCATTGATCTTGCCTTGATTCTTTTCTCAGGAACTTTTCTACTCAGTGCATCCGCTACTACATTTGCTTTACCCGGATGGTACACAATTTCGCAATCATAATCACTGATCAGCTCTAGTCATCTACTCTGTCTCATGTTCAACTCTTTTTGAGTGAACACATACTGTAAACTCTTGTGATCCGTGAACAACTTGCACTTTGTACCATACAAGTAATGTCTCCAAATCTTCAAGGCAAACACGATCGCTGCAAGCTCTAAATCATGAGTTGTGTACTTTTTCTCTGGATCTTTCAACTGTCTGGAAGCATATGCTATAACCTTCCCTCTTTGCATCAACACACAGCCAAGCCCCCGATGCGAGGCATCGCTGTACACTTCAAAGTCTTCTGTCCCATCTGGCAATGTAAGGACAGGCGCGTTACACAACTTCTCTTTTAAGGCCGTCACAACAGTTTTTTTGGCTGTTTTCACTCAAAACCACATTGAATCGAAGACTTTCAGTTATTGCAAAACTAAAAACCACACGATTAATTGTCGTTTTGGTGTCGGTTTATGCATTTCCGATTTTTTAATTTTCGATTCGATTTTTGCTCCCCTAAGTTGTTGCAGAACAAAACTTTAAAAACAATGTTTAAACAACTCACCGCATACAACTCCTTAAGACCTTACACTTACTTCTAGTGTAATATTCTAGATGATACAACTTATAATATCAAATATTTTGAAAGTGAATAATAAGCCCTTGTTGTAATCATTCTATACTAAAATTCACCAAGATAACTTCAAAAACTCCAAGTGTGAGTGACAATGGGCTTCAATATATAAGTAGAAATTTAGAATTTTTGAACCGCTTATCGTGACTTTCATCAATAATTATACAGATAAATATGGTCTTCAACTACACCTTCAATTTCTTGAGAGGATTCAACTTAAGTGAAATTTTTGATCCATTTTAAACATACTAGTTGTCATTTTCCTTATCAAAAATACGGTCATGTTTGTAATTAATGCAACCCTAAACTTCATTTGATGCAAGTTGAAATTGCATTAAATAAGTTTTTAATATGTTACATATATTTGTACATTTTATATGGAAAATGGATATTGTCAAATTTTCTTTTTAAAAGCATATTCAATGAGAGTTTTTTTATGATTTTTATTATTTGTTTGATCATTCAACGTTACCCAACGAGAATACCTTTTTTGTTAAACTTTATTAATCACTCAATATATATCAAAAGGTCAATGTATTATTATAGCTTGAATATCTAACTCCTTTCTCTTAAATAATATTTCATATGACTTTATTATTTATATTTTAATTCTAAATTACTTGAGTTTAAAAAAGTCAACCCAGCTGCAGTATTTACAAACACAAAGTTATACATCAAATTCCTTTCTCTAATGATAATATTTATTAAAATAAATTGTATTAAAATATAATGTGTTTTAAAAATGACTAATTAAATGAGGGGGTTTTATAGAATATTTAAGATAGATGGGAATAAATTAGTTAAGTTCATAAAAAAACTAAAAAATAGGTTAACCAGTACAGATGTCATTTAATTAGAGGTCAAAGTTTTTCTGGAAGGGATCATCTTCCGTCTTGGTAATGTTTTTGGTTTTGGTCCATACCCAACCTAAAATAACTAATATACCTCTCGAAAATTGCTTTTCTAATTTCTTTAATTATTTATTTTGATTAATAAAACCCAACCACCCCCACCCCCAACTGGCCTTTCTCTCTCTCCCATTTACTACGCTTTCTCGTCTGATACTCCTACAGGAAATCACAACGTCAAATGGTGGTCTTCAGGTTTTTCGTCGGCAATCGATTTTGTTTCGCAATTTCAGCTCTCATCTTCCTCTCGTTCACATTCTCAACAATTGGAGGGACTCGAAGGTGGTTTTTCAGGCATCGTCTTTTCCTTCTTCATAGTCGATCTCCATAAATCGGTTCTCTAAAATCGAGAAATGAAGCATGTGGGGTTTCTTGATTCCTCCATCTTCATAATCAATATTTCGAAATCGATTCTCAAAAATCGAACTTCAGAAATCGTTTCTTATTGTTCGTTTTGATGGGGACGATCAATTAAGGCTCTAGAAACAAGAAATGGATAAGGAAAGCTTGAGAGAGATGGATGCATGGAACCATATCTAGGTTTGTTACCTCATACATGCTTCGAGACCATAAAAAGTTTTTGTGTGGTGAGTGTGTCTTTCTCAGGAAACAAGAGTCTTGGTGATGGTGGATGGATGGAACGATGTCTAAGTTTGTTACCGACAATAAGCTAGTGTATATGGGGTTTCGATAGGATGGAATGTACCCTCACTCGGTGGTCTGGCTGCCGAAAATGAGGTGGTCACAAGAGAATGTTGAACAGCCGGAGAAGAGAGCATTTTAGCGGAGATGAAGGTCACGATTTGAGCAAGCTGGAGGAGTGGTGCTAACCTGCACCATCATCGGGACGTAAACCACAAAGAAATTAAAAGGGTAGTTTAGACATTTCAATTGGGATAAGGACGTAAACCACAGAAAAATCTTCTGATAATGACTATTTTCACAATTTTGAAAGTTAAGGGGCCCTATGCACAAAAAATCGCAAACCACAGGGACCATTTTTGCAGTTTTGTCTATATATTTATTAGTTTTAGTAGTGATGTTTCTTATTATCATGTAACTGAAGAATAAGAAAATAGATAGAGAAGTCAATGGGTTCGCCACCACAAGGTCTCTAATCAGCGAGGCCAACTTAGGATTTTTTTTCGGCATATGCGATATGTTACATTAGCATCCCACAAAATGTAGCGTATGTATAATGCATAGCTTTATGGTTAGTTGGTTTAAAAATAACTTATTTAATAATTTTGAATTTTGATCATGATGATTATTTTAAATATGAAATGTTGTTTTCATTGTAATGTATTATACTTTTTAATATAATGTTATCTTTAGCTGTGATTGTTTTTTATTTATATAGAAACGACTAACTTAGAAAAGTTTCATTATTATAAATACAATCGTTAGATGAATTTTAGCTAATTTGTCTTTTTGAATTACGATATATATTAAACATATTATGTAATTTTATTAACTATTATAAAAATTAGTCTTTAGCGCCTTTAAGTTTAATTAACTATTTTATTTAAGTTTTTCATTTAGCATCTTATTTAAATTTACAAATTAAGTATATTAGATTAATAAGTCAAAAGTTTTATAATTGAAATGATAATCTTTTATATTGAATAACATATTTAAATTACCAAGCTAAGTTTAATAGGTAAAAAATTAAAAACGCTAGAACTAAAAGTAAAATAATCTGGAGCCGCTCCCCTGATGAGCTCTAGGCAGAGCGAAACATTCGAGATAAATAATATTTATTACCATATAGTTGGACTTCTTTTAGTTTATTTAATTTATAATTTCTAATTATTACAACTCAATTGACTTTTAGAATAATTCATATTGATTATGTAAACAATATTCAATATCAGCGGCACCGGAGTATGCCCGGCCTCCTTGAGGTCATGGGTTCAAATCCCACTAGGGGATTAGGTGGATTAGGTGGTTTAGGTTAGGATATAGTATATGTATTATTTGCCGGTTCAAAAAAAAAAAGAAAAAAAAAGGTTATTATTATGCCTTAGCTAATATAGTTTATATGTTAACTTAAATGTCATATTGCTTGATAAATTGTTATTTAGTCTAAAGATAATATAATTACTTTAAAACATTAAAATCCTAATAAGAAGTTAATAATGTAATGACTTACTTATTTTAAACAACATATTTATTATTATACATATTTTTACTATTCAATGATGCTCATGCACGATAAGTGAAGACACGTGTACTATATTATAAAAGACACGACCATATTCATTTATTCAAAAAATATATTTATCTAATATCACATTAAATTGATGTTTTAATACATTAAACTTATTTAACTTTTTCAATTTTAATGTTAACTATTCTGCTATCAGCATAATATACATAATTTATTGGTTTAAACATATTGTTGGTATACACTATTATCATTTTAATACCACAACTGTTGAATTATCAATGTGTTATGCTTATTTGTTAATTTAAATAGGGTAATAAACAAAAATCATAAATAGAAAATTATATTTAATAGTAACACGTATAACACATATATAAGACATTAAGACGATTCAATTCTTATAGGTATGTGTTCTATCACATGGTTAACAATAATTACAATATTTTACATCAACTTAGTATAAAATTTATTATTTCATAGTTATCAACATCCACGTAGTTATTTTGAGTAACATATATTTGTCAATATTTTAACTATGTAATTGCATTTCGTGCAATGTGCAAGAATTTGTCAAGTGTGTGTGTGTGTGTGTGTATATATATATATATATATATATATATATATATATATATATATATATATATATATAGGCAGGATAAAATGAGGAGGGTTAAAAGGTTGAGAAAGTGAGAAGAGATTTCAACCATTTAAATTCTCAAATCAAGGGCTGATATGATTGTGCCATTTATGCAAATATACAAAACTGAAGGTGTTCAAAAGCAAATAACAAACTGCTGGTAAGGTTATATTGGGTATTTTATATATCTATTATTTTAATTATTCCTTAAATTACGTTTTTAAATAAGGAAGTTAGTATCCTGAAATCAATTTTCCCTTATTCATCTCTCTCTCTCTCTCTCTCGTGACCCCCCATTTTCGAAAAACCCTAGCCGATCCTCGTGGCTTCTCTACATGCTCTCGATTCTCAATCCTCGTCATTCTCTCGCCGAATCGGTCGTTGTGTAATGGAAGAATTTCTCGCCGATCAAGCTCGCGATTTTGAACATTGGTTGATCGAAACCAATTTCTCTTTAAAATCGGATTCAAGAACGAGTTTTAGGAACGCGATTTCAGACATGGATGGAGCAATCTCTGGTCAAGCTCTCCGATCAATGAAACGAAAGTCGATCAAGCTGTTGATTATAGTAAGTATCTCGATTGTAGGAACCATTGCAGGTCTAAATCAGATGTTAATCGGTTTTTAATCAGTCGATCAAGTTGTTGCTGGTGGAAATTCAAGGTATTCCATTATTGAATCCATAATCAGTTTTCTTAATCGGTTTTTAATCAGTTTTTAAATTCAAGATACACACTGAATCCATAATCACTCTGTTATTGAATGCATAATCAGTTTTCAAAAAATTAAGATTTCTGTTATGATTTCTTAATCGATTTCTGGTGAAAATTCTGATTTCTGTTATTGAATCCATAATCACTATGTTATGATTTGTGTTTCAGAAAATTATGATTTATGAAGATTATGTTTTCTTAATCGGTTATTATACTTTTGGTGTTCTAATTAGGAGCATTTTTTTGATTTCTGAAACATTGTTGAATTATGCAAATCTGTGTGTAGATTTGAAGCGATTTATCTTATAGTTTCATGTTTTCTGATTTCAAATTTCAGAAGTTCATATTGAAATTGGATTTGCATGATGAGAAAGACAAGAGAAAAGCTCCTAAAAGTGTATCTACTCTCAGGTAAAACCATAATCATCTTCCAATTCATGTTTATTGATTTTAAACTATATATTCATTCGTGATTAAATCATCAACGGTTAAGTTAGTTTACATCCGTGATTAAAGCATCAGTAATCATTGATGATTATAGCTGTAATCATTGATGATTATAGCTGCAATCATTGACGATTATAGCTGTAATCATTGATGATTATAGCTATAATAGTCTAAATGATTATAATAATAGAGAACTATAATCATTGAAGATTAATACTATTATGTTTGTTTTATTAAGTGTCTAAGTATTAATCATTGATGATGAGTGGTCTAAATCAGTACATATGCAAATACATAACATTATAATTTATGAGTTGTTTTTATTTTTAATGTCCTTGAACTTGATTTTTGCAGGTGTGAATCCAATAATAATAATGATCACGACTGCCCCTCTTTCCTTTGGGTGTGATAGCAGCAACAAGAAAAACCAAAGCAAGAATAATCATCGGGACTGCAACATAATGATTATTATAGAAGCGGATTTTTTTATATTTGTTTTATTCATTTTTTATTATAGCTAAACTAGTTTTGTTTCTCATACATTGTCTTTTATTCATTGTCTATTATTCATTATGATTAGCAATGATTACAAATATATTGTTTCCTTTTTTATCTTTGTATTATGATTACAATTGTATTAAATTTTTATTTTTTTGTACTTTATTCATTTTAGTATTTATTGTTACTTGTAATCATTCATGATTAACACAATCGTATCAAATATAAATTTTAAAAATTCTCAAAAAATTCATTTTTAAGCGTATTCTATTCATCCATGATTGAAACCGTGAAAAAGATCAAATTATTACAATTTCGAATTTTGACAAAATAATTGATAAAAATATTTTTTTAATCTTCTATTAATAAAATAACAAAAAAATTCAATTAATTCCTTTATTTTAGGTAACAGCAATCCTAATCTCTATAATCATGGAAACTGAATAAATTAATTCTACTTTCTCAACCTTTTAATCCTTCTCATTTTAACCTCTCCATATATATATATATATATATATATATATATATATATATATATATATATATATATATATATATATATATATATATATATATATATATATATATATATATATATATATATATATATATATATATATATATATAACTCTTATAATAGAGGTCATTCAAATTAATGTGCTTCAAGATATCCCATATATCAACACCACATTCATTTGAAACTCCTACTACAACTCAAGAGTTTTTAAGTTATGATTATTAATTACTAATAAATTTTTATTTTTCTCATTTATTCATATTGTAACTTATATTAGTAGTATATAAGTAAGTTTTTTCTCACAAAAAAGATACATGTGTTTGAAGAGATTTGTGATTCAAATATGAAGAGTTAATAAAGTTAGTTTGTGGCATCAATGGTTATGGAAATGCATAGTGTTTCTATATATGAAGTGTATATTGAATTAAGTATACTTTCTTAATTTGTACGATTTGTAAGTGTTTAATAAGTTTTTTAATACAAATGTCAAAATATATGTTTTAGTGTTTTTATGTTATTAATGCTATTTTTAATGGTTAATAAATGTTGTTATTATTCGTGTATGATTTTTTTCCAAAATCTTAGAAGAACCTTTTTATTCATACTTTTATTGTTAAAATTTTATCGTCATCGTGTTTTGTCGTTCATGTTTCTATTCTAAATTTTAGCACAATGATGTCGTGCTTATTTGTATTTTGAGATAATCCTTTTTTAATTGTTTGTTTTATTTTTAACTTTACTTATTAGAAGTAATTGTTGTATATGTAGTTTTCATGGTTAAATAAATGTAATAAAAATAGATATTGTTGATAAGCGGGTCAATGAATTTCATTAGTGTAAACCATCAATGAGAGTGTTTAAAAACTATATTATTTTACTCATGTTAAAAAGTTTATTTTATATAGTTTTTACTTTTAAGTTGAATAATCTATAAGCTTAGCCATTAATTTAATGTAAAATAACACACTTATTTTATTTTTTTTATTTTCATCTTCAAAAACATAAAATCTTAATTACATAACCAAATCCAAATATAACTCCTAAAAAGTTAAAATTAAACTAAAATCAAAATAAAAAGTTCTTTTCAATTTAAATTTTTATTTGTAATTTGAAGTGATGATTAATTGGTAATTAGTAAACAATTTAATCACAATTATCCAAAGAGATGGATAAGAAGAAAAGAATGAAAAATCATAAAATATTAAATATCCTTACCTTGATAAATATATTCTATATAATCATTTATATTTAGTATTGTATGTTTATCAAATATATGAAGTTTAAAGTTCATATGACCGATCAATATTTTTACTATATAATTTTATTCATGCGCAATGCGCGGATATACATCTAGTAACTCTTATAATAGAGGTCATCAAAATGAATATAGTTTAAGATAGGTCTCATACATGCACCATATTCATTTAAAACCTCTATAACCCCTTATGTTTCAACTAACTAATAGAAACCACTCAAGAGTTTTTTAACTTATATCTTATAATTACTAAGTATTAAAACTAATGTAATATAATTTATAAGTATCAAATGCAAAGTAGTTGAATGGGTTATTTTTTTACTTATAAAAGAGGTCAATCATTTGAGTAAAACACAAATACAAATCACATACAAAGTGAGAGAAAACAATTAGAAAAAAGTATACAGAAGTTTAAAGATTTTGGTGTTGGTTTGAGTTTTTGTATCTGCTATATTTCAAGTGATGTTAAGATATTAAAATTTTAAATTTGTAAGTTTTTTATTTATTATTAGAGTAACTTAATAGTTTTCTCATGTCTTATAGATTAAAAAAACCATACAACAATTATTGGTGAAGAAAAACATGAGTGTATAAAATAAATTTCACAATGACATTATTCTATTTTATTAGATTTTACACTTATTTTGTAACTCGCACTCAACTTATGTAATTAGTTGATGATTTGGATTTTTGTTTGAGATTTTTGGTATTTTTATATGATAAATTATAATAATATACATCTCTATATAATACAAGTTTTGATATATTAATATCATGTGTTATGTGTGCAATTTCAAGATAAAGACATTCTAAAATTTAATATCTATAATATTTTAATAATAATAAGTAGTTTTTAAAAGTATTTTATAAATTTTAATAAGAAAAATTAGTTTTAACACTAATTAACAATAAAAAATTTAATAGTAAAATAAAATTATAAATTATATAACGTTACCTTATGGTTGATATATTAACGAATCATTGTGGTCGAAACTAAAAGAATATCAAATAGGTAAATTCAAGTTTATTAGTTATAACAATGATTAAAAGGAACACTAATCGAGAATTATACATAACATTTTCATGCATAAGTCACGAGTAGATGTCATTGGATAATATTGTTCAAAATAATTGTAATTTTATACATCAATTTAGTGCAAGGAATAGCATTTTATAGCTAATGTCATGATATAATCATTCTTATATTTGTTAGGTTTTATTTATATAGTTTAACATGTGCAACGCGCGAGCATTCATCTAGTGTGTGTGTATATATATATATATATATATATATATATATATATATATATATATATATATATATATATATGTATATATATATATATATATATATATATATATATATATATATATATATATATATATATAGGTTCTTTTAAGAACTCAAAAAAACATGAGATCTTGAGAACCAAATCTAGACCATCAGATCAAAAAAATAAATGGTCAAGATGAAGGATGGCATATTTGTAATTATCATTAAATTGAATGATATATTAGGGATTTTATTCATGGTTCAAAGGGTATATTGGTCATAAAAATAACCCTCCTAAAATTCAGCCAAATTAAATACCATTGAAAAAGGAAATAAATCAATAATGCAATATTTCTCTCTCTACTCTCTCGTTTTCTACACTGTGCCCATTCTCGACACACTATTCTTCCCCATCCCGTGAACCACCATCTCTATGATAGAGATTCGCTGCCTTCCGCCATCGACAGGCCCGACCACACACGGATTCAAACGTGCTCCTCTCCTCTCCTCTCATCTCGGATCTGATAACCTTCCATCTGCTAGGGTTCTCAGATCGATGAAGGCCGTTGATCCCATGACTCACTTCCAGGCCTCCCTCGCCGCCGTCGCCCTCACTGAGGCCTCCTGCATCACAGGCGTCGTCCTCCTCAGCATCCTCCACCATCCAGAATCGTAGGGTTTGTTCTGCTTCACCCGAATTCTCCTCCTATTTCTTATCCGTACCAGCACTAAAAAAAAGACGGGACTTCAAGCACCGGCGACTTCAGGTCGACGTCAAAAACTCTGTTGTGATACAGCCATGGGATTACAGAACGGGCACTCTCATCGATCAAATTGCCCATAGACTGTTTCCCCTGGATTCAATCAGGCTGATTGATTCATGAAATGCATATCCCGTTGTCACATTTATTGAAGGTACGCTTGCATCAACTATGACTGCTGAAGTTTTACGGACTAATGCATTTGTTCTATTGACTAGCAAATTCCACCGTATTGGTTTAGTTTAACCCAATTAACCGTTAGATCCTTCTATTACAACTATAAACTTGAGTAACTTGTTCAAGTTTGTAGGATTGTTACAACTGAAATCTTAGATTTGTGTTAAAATTTGGAGACTTTGTCTACTTTGTCAATACCGATATGATTTGGATCTGGCCATCTCTATTGAAACAACTTAAACCCCTTTTTAGTCATCAACTCATCATACATATGCATCTATGGACACTTGATATATAGTCATTCGTATTGGTAAGTTTGGACCTTCGATTGAGTCTAATGAATACGGAATTTTTTGTACAATGTTTTAATGAGAAAAATATTGGAAGTATAATGCTATGATTAGCTAGTTTTAATGGGAAAATATTGGAAGTACAATGCATATGTACATATGCATATATGTGCATATGTGCACATACGCACATATGTGCACATAAGCACATATGTGCACATGTGCATATATGCATATACATGTGTATATGTATATATACATGTGTATATGTATATCCAGTTTTGGAACGTGACATTGACAGGAATAATTCTCATGAGTGAGGAATATATACATATGCATAAAGCTATATGCATATATACATGCATGTGTATCTGTACATATATGTGCATATGTGCGTATGTGTATATGCATGTAAGTTTTATTTTAATGTTTTTGAATATACATTTATATTCATTTTTATTAATGTTTTTGTATATTTTGAATAATTTATCAATCAAATTGAAGAATTGAAGAGTGACAAA
Organism: Cichorium intybus; assembly: GCA_023525715.1. Lineage (NCBI taxonomy): Eukaryota > Viridiplantae > Streptophyta > Magnoliopsida > Asterales > Asteraceae > Cichorium > Cichorium intybus. The sequence continues at coordinate 155,910,547 of CM042011.1, read as the reverse complement.
CTAAAAAAATGAAGATATCATGAAATTTTTTTGTTTTTTTATATTTTTTTATTATTTCTGATAAATTTGTATGTATCTTTCAAAACAGTTGTATATTATTGTTTTTAATAAATCGATTTTTATTGTTTACATTCATATTTAAAGATAAGCATATGTACATATAAAATTCGAAAATATGCATATATGCACATGTGAATATGTATATATGCACCCGCAAATAAAAAATTTTATGTGTCTTTTAAATTCCAAAAATCTAAATTAAAAAATAATTTTTTAAATTTTGAAAATTTTGACATTATTATAAAAAACGAAAATTTTATAAATTTTGAAATTTGAAATTGAATTTGATTAGGTTTATTTTTAGGAAATGATGATATTGTTGCCAAAAATAAAAAAAAATCAAAATTAAATGAGATTTGTTAAGTGACGATCATGTCCTTGTAGGATTAGATAATGATCTAATGGTTGATATGGAGTTCTCGAGATCTCATGCTTTTTTGAGTTCTCACAAGAACCTAAACCTATATATATATATATATATATATATATATATATATATATATATATATATATATATATATATATATATATATATATATATATAGGGAGAGGATCAACATAGAACCCCATTTTATGCATAGAACCATAGAACCAATTTTCTAACCCTTGGATCAAGCAATCCATGGTTGTGATTAAAAGATGATTTTTGATTTAAATGAAATTAATTTCTTTCTTAAACTAGATCTAGAAGGGTAAAATTGGTATTCACCTTTTCATAAACACTTACCAGATCTAATTTCAGATCTAGTTTCAGATCTAGATCTGAGTTTTTCTTCTCTCACAAAGTTCAACAACCAAAAACCATTCTCTTTGATTTGAACCTCCTGCGATGCTCACTACCACCGTAAACTGCCACCATCATCACCGCCGATCGCCACCACAATTGACAATCGCCACCACCGCCGCCAGTCGCCACCATCGCCGTTGATCGCCACCATCTGTTGCTGCTCCGCTAGCTCACCTCCATCTGTTGCTGCTCCGTTAGGTGGCCGGAGAGGGTGACTCTTGGTCGGATTCCTTGTTAGAACAACTCTCATGTCCTTATTTCAGATTATCTTAACAGGTTTGAACAATTCTTGACAATTTATCTTGAATGTTCATTACTGAACATTTACGAACACTTCTCTATTGTTGACTTAAATCAGCAATATTGAGCTGATTCTAATCGATGTGCAGAGAACGAATACAGATCTGATTCCAATCGATGATCTGTTGAACACTTTTGTTAAATCGATGATCTGATTCCAATCGATGTTTTAGTCTTACATTTTTTAAATCTTTTTAACAATGTTAATGTCATTAATGAACATATGATTGTTCAATATTGAACACTTTTATGTTGAACAGTTTTGTTAAATCGAATCTGAGGAAACAAATGAATGAACGGATCGTCTCATTGAATGTTCTTCAAATACGAATGTTCAGTGATGAACATCCCAATATTCAGCAATGAACATCTCGATGTTCAGTAATGAACATTTATGAACACAACGTTAGTTATTGACACGATTGTTTTTAGTTCAATAATTAACATTTTTTAATTATGTTCATTACAAAACACAAGTATAGATTGCAGCAGAAGAGAAAAAAACGAAGAAGGAATATGAGAAAGGAATATTAGAGTTGGAGCTATACGATGCTTGGAATTACTTTTTTTGTATAAATGTTCATCAATGAATATATAGTTGATATATATGTCTGTTCATAAAATTTATACATGTTCTGTTATGAATATTTATAAACATGGCTAAAATATTGGTTTTGTATCAATGTTCATTAATGAACATATGTTCAGAAGTGAACACATGTTCATAAGTGAACATGAGAAAATGTATATAGGTGATATTTATGTTTGATCATAATACTCATACATGTTCAGTTATGAACATGACTAAAATCTTGATTTTTGTATTAATGTTCATCTATGAACGTGTGTGTATGAACATTTCTGAACAAGACTATTTTTTGGGATTTTGAACATAACGTTCATTAATGAACATATACGTATGTTCATCAATGAACATATAAGTGTAATTTACCCATCATACCCTTATCATCTTAATTTGATCTAACGGTCAAGGAGATGGTTCTATGGTTCTATGCATAAAAATGGTTCTATGTTGAACCCACCCCTATATATATATATATATATATATATATATATATATATATATATATATATATATATATATATATATATATATATATATATATATATATATATATATATCGGCAGCCCGGCAGGTAACAAGTACTTTTGGAGTCCATGGATTGTACAATGTATTAATTAAGTGATTACTTCCGTCACACCATCTAAATGAAACCCTACAATTAGCACGAACTGATTCTTCATTCCACATGCATGTTTCCATGGAATCCTCATACAAGTTAATTAAAAATACAAGCATCGCATAAGTTACACCCTAAATTTGCATAAAGTAGGATTGTTTTACACGGATCAACACACACACACACACACATATATATATATATATATATATATATATATATATATATATATATATATATATATACACACACACATGTGTGTGTATCTATATATGTATATAAGTCTCAAGGTAACTAAACACTTTACACTTTGGTTTGGGTACTATCAAACCTTAGATACCTCTTAAAGCTTATCAGCTAAAATTCATTCCCTATGTCTCCACATAGAGCCTTAACATTATTACAATATTATGTGTTGATGTTACTTACAATCATGTCGATGGTGATTATATATAACATTAACAATCCTAATGGTAATAGTAGAATGTTGGCGATGGCACAACAATATCATCAACTAGCTACAGAAAATGAAGTCGGAGGTGTAATTAGTAGTGGGGAAAGGGCTCAACAAGTGATGCAATGCTTCACAGGATGTGGCCAAGAAATTGTAGGGTGTGGTGTAACATGCACCCTTGGATCATCTCAAAGTATAGAACCATGCTTTGTTGATTGTGGTCTATCTACATTTGTTTGTATGAACAGTTGCATCCAACCCTCGGCTCCACCATCTGAGGCCGATTCCAAACCTGATCCTGATCCCACCCCTGACCCCATCCCCATTCACTAATGGCATGATTAGCTAGGTGTAATAACAGATACCACCACTCCTCTCGACATCTTTGATGTATTTTTCTAATATCATATCATATGAAGAATGAATGACATAGATTCTTATTTAATTGAAGGAATCCTTCACTTACTATACCAATCTCCCACATTCACTAAAGCGATATACACTTTTCACTCATCAGATTACATGCAATACTTTGGTTTGTTAGTTGTGCTAATTAGTGTTCTATGACCATGTTCATATTATTTTTGGTCATTTGTGTGTTTATCATTTAGGTTTATAAAATTAGTCGTGTGATGTTTATGTTTATGTTTTTGTTTGCAAAATTGTAAATTATTTCAAACATATTATTTTGTCTCGTCATTTTAGAAAACTCAATGAAGTTATTTTTATGGTGAAATTCCATAAATTATTATTTCACTTGGTTCTAAAAGATTGGTCAACAAAAAAATATAAAAGTTAAAAAAAATTAAAAAAATATAAAAAGAAAAAAAGACTGAACCAAGTGATTGCTCTAGTTGTCTTAGTAAAAATTTTCATAAAATTTTCCACAAAAATATAATAAAGTCATTACTTGTTTTGAAATCTCATCTCGTTTTGGTTTCAAAATAACAACTAAATCTCATTTTGATCGGATTTTGCACAACTTTATTTATTGACAATGTTTTTAACTCTTTATCCACTTTGAGTCAAGTTGAAGTTTAAGATTTAGTTGTTTTGGTCGTTTAGGCATCTACTTTCCATCTTTGTATTTAGGATTTGTGTTGTAATCATTGTTTTTGTCTCTCTATTTTTGGAAGATTATGTGTTTAGTGTGTGGTATGCAAATGTGGACGGTTGGAGGACTTAGACAAGTCAACTTAGTACAACTACCATGTTCGACATTCGAACGCCCCTCTTATAAAATGAGCGTAATAACCAAATATCTAAAGACCGCGTTTGCGAGTTCACACATCTTATGAGATGAGTGAATAAACACGAGGAGAGTGAACAATTGCGAGCACGTCCTATCCTTGTGTGACGCTTTGTATACCTAGTGAAAGTTTCATGTGTGAGTTTGTATTTTATCATAACGTGTCAATGCTAAGTGCTTAGTGAAAGTTTGTTCCTCTTGATGGTCTATTGTTTCAATAATTGGTATACTTGTTATGTGTATGGGGTCTAAATTAGCATGATTTTAGTTATGATGAATGTTGTCTTAGTTGCTACCTAAGATGTCTATTTGTTTTTTCTTTTTTTGTGTTTTGATCGCCTCAACTTAAGTCTTGTCTTGTTTTCCTTGAGAACAAGGAAATATTTAAGCTTAGGTTGTTTTGACACTTCGTTTTTATTTCTTCTTTTTATAATTTATTTAGCATGTTTTATTTCATTTTTAGTATAATTCGCATGCATATTTTGTATTTTTATATTTTTATCATTCGGAGATACTTTCTAGTCTTTTGTATTTAAATTTAGATTATATCAAAGACTAGTGAGAGCGGAAGATATTTCGGAAGCGAAACGGAGAAAAATTATCGAGAGCGGAATTTTTGGATACTTCGATCGCATCCGGGATTGATATTGGAGCAAGCAAATGGACCAAAATAAAAGACATGGGCTCAAGTGGGCTTACCTAGCCCAAGTGGTGGTCATTCATGGTTATAAATCGGGTTTAGACCAAAGAAGAATGAGACAAGACCCACTTTTGGCGAGGTGGACTGGATCAGGCCCAATCTGGGCTTAGTGCGATTTTGTGCGACCCGCATAACCGTTTGTACTATGCTTGCACGACCCGTGCAAATGGTGTTGATGGGTATTTTTGTCATTTCAAGCTAAGGAATGCTGTAAGGGGTATGGGAAAAGGGTTATCATATTTTACATCATTTTCATCAGAATTTCGTGGAGAAAAAGTTGGAGAGCTTGGGAGAAGAATATATTGAAGCTTTATTCACCATTTTCTTCACTTGGATTGATATTATCTTGCTACATTTGATTTTTGGTACATTTCATTACACTTTCATGTTTGTTGGTCTAGCCATGCTTGGCTATAACTCTTTATTATCAATATTGGGTGTAATCCATGAACAACTAGTTAGGGCTTTTGAAAGATTTATGAGTATTTGGTTCCTAATCTATGAATGCAACTTGTTTAAAATTCTAAGTTGTTCTTGTGTTCTTATTCGTGAGTTTGGATGCTTGAATGATTATTGTCATTTGTTTTCCTAATTACGTAATCGATTTCTAAAACAAACTAATGACAAATGATTTTTTGGATGTTTATATTCATTTTTTAAAATCATGGAGTTGTGTTCTTCAAGGAGAAATGTAAGCTTTTTGATTTCCTTTGAGGTTGGTGATTCTTAAATCTACATTGCTAGTCATTTTACTTGAGTTTGATGCTTATTTGACTTGTTACTTTTATTAAGACGGTTATTAAGAAGAATCTAGGTGTTTCAAGCTTTTGAGATGCTATAGCCAAACTAGATTAAATTAAATATATTGCACCATAAATCTTGATGATAAACCAACTAGTTGGAATTCTGATGAAATCCCAATATTGATAGTTTCTCCATATTTGATTCACTTCACAAAAAGTTGTTTACTTACTCTTGTTTTCATTTTTCAACTCAAACAATCAAACCCCCCCCCCCTTTATTATGTTACTTGGTTTAAAAATACAGCTCGTTTTGAATTGATCACATAGTTTTACAAATTAAACCAATCTACGTGGAGTCGATCTCTTTACCACTATATGCAAAATTGTGTACTAGAAGTAGAGTTTATTTTTGTTGTCCTCGACAACCACCATTACACATAGTAAATGGAAAATAAAATCTAACTGATTTTTCCAACCAATCTTAATCATAAAGTATATATAGAAGTCATAACATTATAACTCAAGTACATACAATGATGTTACTTGATTTATAAAAAAATATCATATATATTACTAGGTGCATCTATTATTCACCAATAGATACATATATCTATCTTCCATGATATGTTGTCCACTACTAGAAAAAACAATTCAGAGGTGGAAAGGTCTGTCTCTAATTTGTCACTTTAGTGACAAATGGAATCCGTCCCTAATATTGCATTAACTGATAGAGCGATGAAAGCTCCAACATTTATCCATTCGTATTTTCAGAAGAAATATAGTAACAACATTTTTTATAAGTTGTTATTTTCATCATAATCACTCAAAAATAAACACAGTGATCATGGTATAATCAAGATTAAGCAACAAAAGTACAAGTAGAAATCAAAGAACAAGTACTTTTTAAACAACAAGTCCCAAAAACTAGTTTACAAAAGACCGTTTACAAAACTATACAAAAATGTATTCTGATTTACAACAGTCAAAAGTCATGTCCCAAATCCATGCAATCATCCCTCAGCAATCTTCTTACCCCTGTCACCTATAATACAACATACAACTATTTTTATGAGCTAAATTAACTCAGTGAGTAAAATTGTCAATTTCAGAAATCATTTTAACAATTACCAAGATCTCCATAATCAAATTTCAAATCTCAAATTAAATGACTATCTCAGTCATTTAGCATACTCAATCATATCAAGTACCATATCAAACAAGGGATTCTCAACCCTGTTTAACTCATGTAAATTGGTTATCTCAACCATTTAAGACGTGCAATAATCTTAACTTAGTTATAATCAAATCAGTTATAAAGAATTATAACTACTCACCTGATGTTTGTTCAGTCTGTGGTCCACCCGTGCCTCGTGTATCTCTTTCCCTCCTGTGTGTATCTGCTCAAAACGACATTACATATCAAACTTCAACATTCTCAAAACAATTTAACCACATCTAACTCATTAGATCAAGAATCAATAGCTAATAAGGATCACAACTATGAACATCACCCACTACTTACTCATAACTCTCAATTTTTGCGGTTTCTACCAAATCAACCGTAGGAATTTGACAATAACCATAATAGAGACTCAACACAACACATATTAACCATCTATTAACAATAAATGAGCTACTTCATAGTAGAAATCGGATTTGGCAATTAGGGTTTTGGAACCCTAGAACTCAAGACATGAAAAACTCAATTCAAGAACTCAAGAACGAAACCCAAGTATTAAATCCGACTTACCAAGCCTTTTCCCACGTTAAACCTTCAATTGAAAAGCTTAAAAATCGCACACCAAGCTCTGAAAATCGCCCTTAGTCATATAGTGTTCGTAAATGAAAAAGAAAAGGGGAAATGGGTATTTATACCCTGCACGTAACCCGACCCGGGCTGTCAAACCCGCCCCGGGTTTTGCTCAGACCCGACCCGGGCTGTGAAACCCGCCCCGGGTTTTGGTCCGTAAATCCTCGCCTCAACTCAGCGCAGCACGATCCGGGTTTTGTGACCCGACCCGGGTTCCCATTGAACACGACCCTGGTTCCATTACACGACCCGGGTTGTTACTTAACCATATTTCTTTTCATTCTTAACTCGACCCGGTTTGCACAACACGACCCGGTTTGACTTTTAAAGGAATTTCTTTGTTTCATTTATCTATTTTAACATCTTATTCCTCTTTGATTAGTTTCTTTTATCTTAACTCACATTTTTAACTCATCTAATTCTCGTATAAATATATATTTAACATAATTATACTATAACTTAAAATTAAGGTATTACAATATATATATATATATATATATATAGAGGGAGGATCAATCGAGGCCAACAAAAAGGTTGAGATCGCGAGGCCAGTTCTCGACCAATTAAATTATAAGGGCCTATTAGTATCTATGTATATCAGTTAAATTATATCAAAATTATAGTTTATTGAAATCTAAGATTCTGATTCCTAAAATCTAGGATTCTGATTGTTAGCTACAAAAAAAAACTAATAAATTAATTTTTATTTTTTAATAATATCATATTATGTAACGTCAATTTTTTTACTTATTTTTTTATTTTACTAATAGATAGTAATTATCATTTTCGGTCAAAATATATTTTTCACTGTATAATTTGATTTACACGATTTCAATCATTAATAATTATAAAACACAATGTAGTTTTATATTTATATTGAATTAGTTTTTAATATATTTGTAGACGTGAAAAACTTCAAATACAATTGTAATCATATATGAATATAGTTGTAAATATTAAATGAATAGAAAACAATGCAAAGATAAAGAATGCAAATATTTGTAGAATAAAATATAGTTTTAATCGTAAATAATTACAACACAATGTAGAAAAAAACACAATACGGTTTTAATCATCGATGACTACATCACAATGTAGCAAAAAAATACAATGTATTTTTAATCATAAACAAATAGTGGGCACACGTGATCATTGTTGTTCTTGGATACACACCTACAAAATCGAATTCAATGATGTCAGAAAATGATTATAACAATATTAAACATAAATGATTAATGACCATATTAAACCTAGCTAAAGTTATAAATGATTATAACTGATGTTCTAATTATTTATGCAATTATATTTATAATCATCAATGATTATAGTTATAATCATCAATGATTAACACATAAAATACTTTAAACATACAAATACATACAGTTACAATGTTAATCACCAATGATTAAAACTGCAAATTTCTTGTTGGTGCTTTTATCGTTTGTAGTACACCTAAAGCCTAGGGTTATAATCATTAATGATCAAAACCTTCATTAATCAATAATGATTAAAGGCTGCAGAGGCCCATAAATTACGAGTGTCATTAGAAATGTTTCTTGACGGCAGCAGGAAAAAAGAAGTTTGCAGCAACAATCGAACAAAAAAAAATTAGAAAACAAAACATATGTTGTCATCGGCTTTAGAAATTTAGAAAACGAAATCAGACTAGAAATATACCAATCAAACATTGAAAGTTCTTTTAGCTTTTTTGCTTTTCAAAGAATGATACAAACCCAATTAAAAAATAATTTATAGAGCAAAAACACGTGTAACAACTACATTGATTCTCTCAATTAGCATTTGAAATTGATATTATTTTTTTCAAGAAAACAATTTTTGAATAAAAATTTGTATATCTATTTCTTTCTGATTCGTTTGAAAGCAATGTCATCACAGTTATCCAAATAGATATAAACACCAAACAGAATTTAAATTTTAATAATTGGAATCCTAATAAATAACATAAGCAGATATTGATTGTAATTCTTTTCTTTCAAGTAAACAAAATTAATCAAATTACAAATTTTAATAATCAAAATTCTAATAAACATAAATAAATTAGAACCTTACATGTATACTCGCAACTTTGATTACGGTGAACATTGGCTTGAAGACGAACTGGGTGTGCCAATTGGCAAGATGTTATGTAACGTGGTTAGTGGCCTAAAAATAAACAAAGCACACACCGTGATTTCCAGCAAATTGGCCTATGGTATTGTGTTTCGGCATTTATCAATTCGGGACTGGTCGACTGAATAACCGAGATCTGCTTTCAACCACAACTTTGGTGGATGTACGGCGGTGGTGGGGCAATCGTGAGCAGGAAAAGAAGCGGTACAGGGTTTCTTATTCATTTCCGGGTGAAAAAGACAAATGTAGCCGACTGCACATTCAGTTTCCGGTCCTCCAAAGTAGTTTCTATCGACTAGTGAACTGTATGATACAGTTGATTTTGCAAAATCAGACGATGGGGGTCCACATGAAAGGCGACGGCCACATGAAAGGCTCTATAGAAGACTGATTTAACAAAGCTACACATCCCTCATTCTACTTCAAACTAGAAATCGTGTAAGTGAAAAAGGAAAAGGAAAGAAATTAAAGGTGGGGATGAACGTGTGTAGATCGACTGTGAACAGATAAATACGGCTGGAAGGAGGGCAAACCCTATTTAGGGAGAGAGAAATAGTGGATAGAACTAGAGATTATAGGAGTTTATAAAATTAGAAAAATGTTTAATTACTTTACTACCCGTATGTAACATTTAATTTTAATTAAATCATTTTAAATGTTTTAATAATTACAAAATACTCATTTAATAATAGCCCTAGATCTAAGATAATAGATGGTCTAGATTTGGCCTCAATTGATCCTTATCATATATATATATATATATATATATATATATATATATATATATATATATATATATATATATATATATACATATACATATATGCATATATACATATATGTATATATATGTATATATATATATATATATATATATATATATATATATATATATATATATATATATATATATATATATACATATAGGGAGAGGTTAAAATGAGAATGATAAAAAGGTTGAGAATGTGATAATGATTCTGGACCAATGAAATCATAAGGATATATTAGTAATTATATATTTTAATTAAATTATAACAAAATAACAATTAATCAAACTTCCTAAAATTTAGGATTTTGATTGATAGTTACCTAAAATAAAGAAATTAATTGATTTTTTTGTTATTCTATAAATTGAAGAAAAAAATTATTTTTATTATTTGTTTTTCCAAAATTCGAAAATTTAATAATTTTTTTCACGGTTTCATTCATTCATGAATAGAAAAGAATATAGTTTTATGATTTTATTGATTTAATTTTTTTACAGTATTTTTATAGTGATTATACAAAATTCTGTCGTAATCATCAATGAATAAAATACATATAAAAATGAGCTTTTTGAGAATTTTTAAAAATTGTATTTGATATGAATGTGTTAATCACGAATAATTACAAGTATATACTAAAATGAATAAAGTACAATAAAAATATAAAAACATAATACAATTGTAATCATAACACAAATATATAAAGGAAACGATACATGTGTAATCATTAATGAATAAAAGACAATGTAAAAGAAAAAAAAACTAGTTTAGCTGTAATCACAAATGAATAAAACAAATATAAAAAATCTGATTCATTAGTAATCATTATGTTGCACTCCCGATGATTATTCTTGCTTTGATTTTTTTGTTGCTGCCATCCCACCCAAAGGAAAGAAAGGCACTCGATATCATTATTTTTATTGGATTCACACCTGCAAAATCAAGTTCAAGGACATTAAAAATAAAAACAACTCATAAATTATAATGTTATGTATTTGCATATGCACTGATTATTACAAATGATAATAGAAAGTTGATGTTACACTGTTAAGCATCAATGCTTTACACCACTCATCATCAATGATTAATACTTAGACACTTAATAAAACAAACATAATAGTATTAATCTTCAATGATTATAGTTATCTATTACATATAAATAATTACATTAGTGTTCTGATCATCTATGATTGTAACTAATGGTACAAATAATGCAAGCTACAACAACATGAAATAAATTGAATATCAAAGAAGCACCGGACATCCACAACTTTTTGTCTATTTAGATATCGACTTCAAAATAGAGCAATCTGTGCTAATTGAATCAAATTAACAAGAAAAGAATTAAAATATGAAACACACAAAAAATCACAAAAAGTAGCAATTACGTACGTATCAAATGAATTAAAAAATCACAAAAGCTAAGTGAAAAATATCACAAACAATTGAATTAAGCATATCTGTTCAAATGTATGGTTTTTTTTTTGGAAAATAAACGGATGTTTATCATTATAAATAAAACATATATACAAAAAAAAGAGCAAGGAATAAATGGCCGAATGAAGTAATGAATCAAAACAAAGAGACTATATTGAATTAAAAATCTTTGTCGAATACTAATTGATTTCATAAAAGGGATCATAAATGGAAGCTGCAGTCGATCGATGAACCTGAGAATTGAGAAACCCTAGCCACTTGCAAGTTGAACCTGAGAATTGAGAAACCCTAGCCACTTGCATTTTCCGGCTAGAAGGGAAGCTGTAGTCGATCGATGAGAATGAGATCGGTGGTGATCGACAGTGAAGATGACGAATCACCAAATCACCTTGATTTCATGATTTTGTGATGGTGATGGACGTATATATGGAAAGGAAGACGGCAACGTAGGGTTATCCTTTAACATCTAGATTTAAATATTGAGTAACGAAAATTAGGGATTTAAATTCAATCAATTTTAAATTACCTAATTTAAAGGAGATTATTAGGACGAAACTGCCCTTATATTGTTTTCAAAATTTACAATTATTAACAAGTAGTTTCATTATTTACATAAACAGTCCATCTAAAATTAACCGTAGATCTTCAAATTTGAATGGTCCAGATTCTTTCTCACTTTCTCAACCTTTTATCCCTCCTCATTTTATCCTACCTCTATATATATATATATATATATATATATATATATATATATATATATATATATATATATATATATATATATATATATATATATATATATATATATATATATATATATATATATATATATATATATATATATCTTATCCTAATAAATAAGTAACTCAATGCCACATGTCACCACCACATTCATTTGGCCACATGTCATTTTCTCATAATTTTAAATTTCTTAAATATATATATTTTTGACAGTTTCTTTAAATCTTAATGAGCGTGTTTATGATTCAACTGTTACTGATTATTCTCCATCGGTTTCAAGTTGTATTGGTCAACATCATCCACGAATACGCCTCTATCCCCAATCACGTTTGATTGGTAACTGCCGCCGATTGATGTTATTTGACATATACCTCACGCTCCCGCTCAATCACTCTCTCTAACTCTCGAAAATTTCATGGCGGTAGAGTATCAATTTTATTGCATTGTATCAATTTCTTTTTCATCATCTCTCATTGTCCGTAATTTCATAGCGTTGTATCAATTTCTTGCTCATAATCTCTCATTGTCGGTAATTTTAATTTCATTGTGTTGTACCAATTTCTTTCTCATCATCTCTAATTGTCGGTAAATTCACATTCAATCCATCCGTCTCACAACGATGTATCATTTCTTGATGCAATATGTTTGAGAAGAGAGTGGTATGTACAAAAGAATATAAAGCACAGAAGGATGACATAACAATACAAGAATCCAAGATTGCTTATTTTAGGGGGAGCACTCGATCAAAGGTCTCATAATCAGCTTTCTTCAATTAAGACATTACTGCAACAAGAAAATCAAATATCTCTATTTGAATATCTAATTCATCAGCTCTCAGTCTCTCACAATATTAGTCATGTAAGCCCATATGCTCGCTCTCAGTCTCTATTTGAAGATATAATACAACGTACGCCGCCCGCCAAGTGTTTGCCAAAATGCTTCAATGAGAGGCGTGGTTCTATTTGTTCATAAAAACCATTTCATGTTAATGGACAAATGTAAACTACCAATTCTAATTTTTATCTGGGAAATTAATAAATTTGGTAGATGAGGGAGGCTACTCTTTTTGTTGTGTCCTCTCAGAACAATATAATACAACGTACGCTGCCCGCCAAGTATAGATGGTGTTTATTAATTATCATTAATAAATCACAAAATATTGTCTATGTTTATTCTAAGGTTTCTGGGCCCTCTAGGGTCAATTTGGGAAATCTCTTGGAGCAGACTTTCACAGAAGACATGGCAGCAGGTTAAAGTTTTTTTTGTTAATTATCTTGTAATTTCTTCTATATCATTAACATATTAACTATTTGGTATTTATTATACAGGTGTACATGAATTTCCCTTTCTTTATGCTCGTATGTTTTCATCAATTGCTAAATACTGATCAACAATGTTGTTATTGACCGTTTCCTCTATGATGTTATCCAGGCAATCGGCATGGACGTGTAAGCTCCCATGTCTTTTTACCTTTTTACCCTTCCATTCATATTTAAATAACCAAATTCTGATTTATTTTAAATTCCATCCATAGCCTCATATATTAGCTCTATTTTCATCACTCACAGAACTTCTAAAACAAGTAATAATACTAATACTAATAATAACATATTGCTTTCTTTTTAATTAAAGAATGTAGTTTCCATTTGTTAACATTCAACACCCTACAGCATCTGATGAGACAATGCATTTTGTCCTTGAAACTCTGCAAGCAGTCGTGAGGGAAGGTTGGTAATTTTGTATAACGGTTGAGACTAGAGCGGGGTTTTATTTCATTATTTAAAATTATCATTTTATTAGTGGAAATTTCTCATTGTGGGTCATGAATCTGCATTGTTCCATAGAGCCTGTTATTTCTCCTATAATACTTAACATGTGGGCTTTACATGTTTCTGATCCTTCCATGAGCATCGATGCACTTGATGTTCTTGAGGTAATAAATATAAAAATATTTTAAATTATAAATATAATAAGACATTATTACTTTCGATTTTAACAATTATAATTTCATAACAGGCAATAAAAGATGCTCCCAGATGTGTTGATCCTCTTGTTGCACGTGTTTTACCATACATGGGACCCATACTCAACAAAGTATGTTTCTTCAGGTTACCTAAAAGAAATAAAAAATTAAATTAGTTTTGATTTTTGACTCATTTGACTTGTTGCTTTTTGTGCATTTCTTTTCTTTTTCTCAGCCTCAACAGCAGCCTGATGGTTTATTCGCTGGTTCATTGGATCTTTTAACAATGTTACTCAAGGCAAGTTACAGAATTTACTAAAATACCCTTTTGTTGGTCCTTTTATTCTAACTCTATTATACCTTAAATGGCTAATCATAGGTTTAAATCATAGAAGTAGAATGATTTAATAAACGGATACTGAATTGGATACAAGAGTTTTATCGTATGTTCATAATTGATTGTTGCTTGAGTTTTATCGTACGCCTCATTAGTTGTACGTCATCAGCCCAATGTGTCACTCTTGGATTCTCATTATCACAATCCACCAATACCGTTAACAGATTATCATGTGTCACATGCACCTTATTCTCTGGTCGTCATGAACCTAACAAGCTGTTATCAGATTCATATGAACCAAATCCATCACTTTCAATTTTCCATGAAGCAATCTCATATGCAGGCATAAGCAATGAAGATGCAGCATAGTCTGTTGGAAAAAAGGTCGATGAAGCCTGAAGGTAAATGACTCCTCCAGCTTTTCACATAACTCTTGTATGGGAAGCTGTCAAACTGTTAGAATATTCTTTTGCTTCTATTCATTTTCTGCTACAATTGTACTAAAATAGGATCATACATACAATAAGAAATAGAAGATAGCTTCATTTTGTTACGCCTTACCATTAAATAATATAGCTGAAGAACATATCGCTTCCCAATGCAGAATCTATACAGAAAACCATGATAGTATAACGAGTAGATAACAATAAAAAATAGATGACAACCAGTTCCGATTTTGTAAAACGGACCAAATTTGAAAAAATATTTGACTTTAGACTAATCTAAATAGCAAAAGGGTATTATAGGAAATGAAATTTTATTAAACCTGGGTATTTTAGGAGATGGGACCAAAATTGAAAAAAAAAAACAATCCAATTTTATAAAAAGCCAGAAATTGGAAAAAAAATCAATGTTGGACTAATCTATTCAACAAAAGGGTATTATGGGAAAATAAATCCTACTGTACATAAGAACTTTTTTGAAAAAGTTCCATGTTATATGTAATTGACATCTTTATGGACGTCTATATCCAATTTCAGAATAATCTATTTGTTTTGTTGACATTGTGCTTTATGTCTTTTCTTTTTATCGAAAAAACATTGTACTTCATGTTTAAAATTTTGCAAATGCAAATATAGCATTGTACTTTTTGAGTTTCTGTTTATGTAAATAGTATCATATGTTTATTATTCCACAATTATGCAGGCGGTGTGGGCTTATTTGTTGGCTTGCTGTTGCAATTTTTTTGTCTATTTGTCCTTCAATAGTTCAATATGGCATTGTACTCTGTGGATATCTAAATACCAGTTTTGGATTTTCTCTTGGTTGCTTCTTTTTTAGATTTTGACATTTGCAGATGCATGGATGTGAAAGGAACCCCCATTATCATCCGCCAGTTTTTCATCTCCAGATGCTCTCCAAGGATCGTCCACACTAAAATGGGTTCTATGGTTTTGTATCTTGAACGCTACTAATCTCTCAAGAAAAAGAAAAAATGGTTCCGTTCCATATTTTCTTGGATTCCTCGACATTAGGTTCGATTTACGCTTTTTCCTAAATAAATCAGGGTTCTTCATTTTTATTTTCTGGTTTATGTGTTTTTCTATCTATTTTTTCCGATGTTTCTAGATCTCCCCCAACCATACATTTAGCTCCATCTCACGTCTGTGCTTACAATATGTGCTTACAATATGGTGGTAATGGTGTGGTGTCTACAAAGCGTTAGCTATCTTCCAATGTCTAAATTCAAGAAATACCAACTTACTTTCATTTATTTATCTATTAAAGCAGGCTACTTTCATTTTTTTTCTATCTACTTATGTTTAGCCAGGTGAGAACAGTGTTTTATATTAAGCTAATTGCATCGATCAAATAAATTTTTTCGTTTTTTTAACTAAAAATTGTATGGGGTAATAATGGTTGAAATGTTGTTGGCCACTTCTTAGACAAAGGAATACATAAAATTGTTGAAGTCCCTTGAACATAAAATAAAATATTTTAATTGAGCGATAAATCTTTGTGTAAACGTTTTATTTGTTGTTCTTTATATAATATTGCTATACCAATTACTTTACACTTTTTTTTACATAATTGTGTTATTATTTTAGTTAAGTTTATGTTTAGTTTGTTATATAGTGTTATTAATGTTTAGATCTTATTTAAGAAATTTTTTGTATCATCCCGTGTAATACACGGGTCTTACAACTAGTATATATATATATATATATATATATATATATATATATATATATATATATATATATATATATATATATATATATATATATATATATATATATATATATATATATATATATATATATATATATATATAGATGAAGGTTCAAATGAGAACAATTTCAATAATTATTGAAATTGAGAACATGAGAACAAATATAAACCACACAATTTTATAAGAGGCCCCATCCGCCCCCTTCCACCACAACCACCACCAAACTTCTACGCCTCCACTACCACCCACCCTACCCACCCCCCGCCCAGCAATTTTTTTATTTTTTTCACACTCCCGCTCCACCCCTCCCACCAGCACCCACCCTACCTAGCCACACCAACCCACCGTACCTACCCCGTCCACCAAAAAAATAAAATTTTTAATATTTTTACCACCCACTCCCGCTCCACCCCACCCACCCTACCCTACCCACCCCACATCACCTTACCCTACCCAATCCCGCTCCACCCCACCCACCAGCACCCACCCTACCCACCTTACCCACCTATCCTGCCCCACCACAAAAAAAATTAATTTTTTTTACCACAAACTCCCGCTCCACCCAAACCACCAGCACCCACGCTACCCTAGTACCCTACCCCTCTCAGCCTACCCCGCCCACCAAATTTTTTTTATTTTTTTTCACCCATTCTCGCTCCACCCCACCCACCAGTACCCACCCTACCTACCCACCCCAATATACCCTACCCTGCAAAAAAAACTTTCATATTTTTACCACCCACTTCCGCTCCACCCGCCCACTAGCACCCACCTACGCTACCCACCCCACGCCACCCTACCATAGCCCGCCCTCCCCGCCCACCAAAATTTTTTTAATTCTTTTACCACCCAATCCCGCTACACCCCACACACCAGCAGCCACCCTACCTTACCCACCCCACCCACCAGCAGCCACCCTACGCTACCCAGCCCACCCCACCATACCCACCTACCCCGCCCACAAAAAAAAAATTTACCACACGCTTCCGCTCCACCCCACCCACTAGCACCAACCCCACCCACCCTACCCTACCCCTACCACCCTACCCCTACCCCACCCTACCATCACCCCGTCCACCAAAAAAAATTTAATTTTTTATCTCCAATAATTTTTGTTTTAATTTTTTTACCATCGACTTTTGCTCCACCCCACCCTCTAGCACCCACCCAGCCTATCCCACCCTACCCACCTCCCTCCCGCCAACCAAAAAAAAAATTTTAATTTTTTTTACCACCCACTAAAGCTCCAACACACCTACCTCCCGCCATATCCTACCGCCCCTCGCCCACCAAAAAAAATTGTGCCACCAATTTTTTTTAACCAACCACTCCCGCTAGCTCCACCCAACCCACCAGCACCTACCCACCCCATCGTACCCTACCCGACCCACCAAAAACTTATTAAAAAAAATCTATTTGAGCATATTCACATGCGAATAACAAGTTCTAATCACATGTGAATAGCGTGATCTAATTACAAGTGAGTAACATGTTTTAATCATATGTGAATAAATTATTAAGAAATAAAAAATTCGTTATGCACATATTCACATGTGAAAAACCGGTTTTAATCACATGTGAATAATGGAGTTTTATCACATGTGAATAGCTTAATCATATGTGATCAACAATGTTTAATCACATGTAATTAAATACATATAATAAGAAAAACTATTTAAAAATAAAAAATTCATTAAGCACATATTATGTTTTAATCACATGTGATTGAATACATATAATAACAAAATTTATTAAAAATAGAAATAAAAATTATATTTGAGCATATTCACATAAGAATAACAAGTTTTAATCACATGTGAATAGCATGATCTAATTATATGTGAGTAACAGATTTTAATCATATGTGAATAAATTATTAAAAAATAAAAAATTTGTTATGATATATTCACATTTGAAAAACAGGTTTTAATCACATGTGAATAATGAGGTTTTATCACATGTGAATAACTTAATCATATGCGATCAACAATGTTTAATCACATGTGATTAAATACATATAATAAGAAAATTTGTTTAAAAATAAAAAAATTCATTAAGCACATATTTACATATCAATAACATGTTTTAATCACATGTGATTAAATATATATAATAACAAAATTTATTAAAAATAACAATAAAAATTATATTTGAGCATATTCCCATGCGAATAACAAGTTCTAATCACATGTGAATAGCATGATCTAATTACATGTGAGTAACAGGTTTTAATCATATGTGAATAAATTATTAAGAAATAAAAAAATTGTTATGCGCATATTCACATGTGAAAGATAGGTTTTAATCACATGTGAATAATGGGGGTTTATCACATGTGAATAGCTTAATCATATGTGATCAACAATGTTTAATCACATGTGATTAAATACATATAATAAGAAAAATTGTTTAAAAATAAAAAATTCATTAAGCACATATTTACATATCAATAACATGTTTTAATCACATGTGATTAAATACATATAATAACAAAATTTATCAAAAATAAAAATAAAAATTATATTTGAGCATATTCGCCAGTGAATAACAAGTTCTAATCACATGTGAATAGCATAATCTAATTACATGTGAGTAACATGTTTTAATCATATGTGAATAAATTATTAAGAAATAAAAAATTCGTTATGCGCATATTCGCTTGTGAAAAACAGGTTTTAATCACATGTGAATAATGTGGTTTTATCACATGTGAATAGCTTAATCATATGTGATCAACAATGTTTAATCACATGTGATTAAATACATATAATAAGAAAAATTGTTTAAAAATAAAAAATTCATTAAGCACATATGTACATATCAATAACATGTTTTAATCACATGTGATTAAATACATATAATAACAAAATTTATTAAAAATAAAAATAAAAATTATATTTGAGCATATTCGCCAGTGAATAACAAGTTCTAATCACATGTGAATAGCATAATCTAATTACATGTGAGTAACATGTTTTAATCATATGTGAATAAATTATTAAGAAATAAAAAATTCGTTATGCGCATATTCGCTTGTGAAAAACAGGTTTTAATCACATGTGAATAATGTGGTTTTATCACATGTGAATAGCTTAATCATATGTGATCAACAATGTTTAATCACATGTGATTAAATACATATAATAAGAAAAATTGTTTAAAAATAAAAAATTCATTAAGCACATATGTACATATCAATAACATGCTTTAATCACATGTGATTAAATACATATAATAACAAAATTTATTAAAAATAAAAATAAAAATTATATTTGAGAATATTCGCCTGTGAATAACAAGTTCTAATCACATGTGAATAGCATAATCTAATTACATGTGAGTAACATGATTTAATCATATGTGAATAAATTATTAAGAAATAAAAAATTCGTTATGCGCATATTCGCTTGTGAAAAACAGGTTTTAATCACTTGTGAATAATGTGGTTTTATCACATGTGAATAGCTTAATCATATGTGATCAACAATGTTTAATCACATGTGATTAAATACATATAATAAGAAAAATTGTTTAAAAATAAAAAAATTCATTAAGCACATATGTACATATCAATAACATGTTTTAATCACATGTGATTAAATACATATAATAACAAAATTTATTAAAAATAAAAATAAAAATTATATTTGAGCATATTCGCATGCGAATAACAAGTTCTAATCACATGTGAATAGCATGATCTAATTACATGTGAGTAACATGGTTTAATCATATGTGAATAAATTATTAAGAAATAAAAAAATCGTTATGCGCATATTCGTTTGTGAAAAACAGGTTTTAATCACATGTGAATAATGTGGTTTTATCACATGTGAATAGCTTAATCATATGTGATCAACAATGTTTAATCACATGTGATTAAATACATATAATAATAAAAATTGTTTAAAAATAAAAAATTCATTAAGCACATATTTACATATCAATAACATGTTTTAATCACATGTGATTAAATACATATAATAACAAAATTTATTAAAAATAAAAATAAAAATTATATTTGAGCATATTCGCATGCGATTAACAAGTTCTAATCACATGTGAATAGCATGATCTAATTACATGTGAGTAATAGGTTTTAATCATATGTGAAGAAATTATTAAGAAATAAAAATTCGTTATGTGCATATTCATATATGAATAACATGTTTTAATCGTCCTGTGAATAATATGGTTTTATCACATGTGAATAGCTTAATCATTTAATCACATGTGATCAACAATGTTTAATCACATGTGATTAAATACATATAATAATAAAATTATTTACAAAATAAAATTTTCGTTATGTACATATTTATATATGAATAACATGTGAATAGCTTAATCATATGTGAATAAGAAGATTTAATCGCATATGATTGAATAGATATAATAAGAAAAATTATTAAAAAACAAAAAAATTGATATGTGCATATTCACATGTGAATAACAGGTTCCAAACCCATGAAAATAACCTGGACTAATCACATATGATTAACAAGTTTTAATCATATGTGAATAAAATTGTTTAATCGCATGTTGTTAAACATAAATAATAAGAATTAACTAATATCGGTCAATGACCGACATTTGAGTTATAGGTTCATGCGGTGGGATATCCGTATTTTTATATCATACGAATTAACTAATTAACCTCACATATATGTTATATAAATACAAATTAATACATACATATACAAACACCTTAAATCAATTTAACTTCTCTTTCAAGCATTTGATCGAACACCTTACATGCATACTCAATATTAACTAATTAATCTCATATATATGTATATAATCATTTATGATTAAATCATATAATAATTTATGATTATATCTTTTATTAATATATTTCTAAATTGTTAAATATTCAAAACAGTTTTTAGATATTTGTCAATTGGCAAACAGTATCTATTAATACTACTATAAACCAATCATATGTGCATTTGTGTTTTCAATATAATTACGAGGCATTCATAAAAGAACTTGTGGTTGAAATAAAATAAAGTGGTCGACGGTTGTAGCCTTCGAATATGCAGCCCAAAAGACAAGTCCAACAAAAAGAGCCGGCTAGTCTGATAAAGTTGGCCTAACCTAATTAACCGAACCAAAACTTCAAACCTAGCATTCGGGAAACAAACTGGAGAGGGTACCTTAGTAGTAGCCTTCGAATATGCATATTCTCCGGTGGATTCCTTCACCGCCGGAACTTCCATCCCCGCCACCGCCCTAATCACCGGCCACAACAGCAATCCTTCAAACTAATTTCCTCGTACGTCTCAACCATCCCCCCATTCCCACTTCTGAATCTCGACTTCTAATGTCGGCACCACTATTTTCTCCGGTGACATATCCTCCTTCCGGCGGATCTCCCATTCTCCGGTGACCTACCCTGCAGTCTGACCACCGTCCTCCTCAGGCGACATTTTCGTCTCCAATTTGCTTCTCACCGCTGCTCTAGCTTCAACCTTCCTTCCCGATTCTCTCTCTCAGTTGGAATCTTAGAGATTTGTGAATCCTTATGCAACACTCGCGGGAGATCGGACCATGGTTTCCTTAACCCTTCTCCGATGATAGAAGGTCTTCAAGCTATCGCCTCCGGTCTCAACATCACACGCGTACAAACTCTCTTATATGATAGGGCTGCAACGAAAGGAGAAGAATCCCAATTATCGTGAGTTGCAGGTGGAGGGGGCGAATGCGCCTTTTTTTAAATTCTGTGGTCAAAAATTGTTCTCACGTCTCAAATTAAAAATTGTTCTCATTTTAACCTTCCCCTATATATATATATATATATATATATATATATATATATATATATATACATACATACATACATACATACATACATACATACATACATACATACATACATACATACATATATATATATATATATATATATATATATATATATATATATATATATATCAGTGTTGCAGAAATCGGCATTGACGGTTTTAAGGAGGATTCATATGAAATTTAATGAGGTTAGTTTTTAAATGACATTTATTGCCTACCACCCTCACCGCCTGCCACATTTTCCTGAGTGGAGTTACCGAAAGGGTTTGATAGAATAATGTTTCAAGTTAAAAAGTATTAATTTAAAAGTATTAAAACAAAAGTCACGTTTTAATTAAAAATAAAACGTGAATCATATGCTACCCATGAAAAAACGCACATTTTGTTTATGATCTGTTAACGGAGCTGTGTGGTTAACCGGCACATCAGTCTAGATTATAGTTGAAGGTGATGTGGCACTCGCGATTCTCAATTGTATATCGAGCCGGGGATCATGCGGTTTTGCATGGATGATCTATCATCTGATCCATAATCCACGACATCACTGTCATGGATTGACATGAGCATAATCGAGATTAACATGTCATTGACCTTAGTCAATGAATCTCAAAGATCTAGGAATTTATGGTGACTGAAATTGATAAATGGTTTATCTACCTTAACGAGTTTTACGGCGTGATTATGACATCCCTCTTCACATCATAAGTGAAAGATTTTGGATCCTAACCTTAATAAATAATATGTAGGTAATTATTTTAAGGATTAATACAAACTAACTAAAAGCTTATTTTATAGATGTCTGCTACAAATCTAAACACAAACTTTCCTCCACAACTTAAATCAAGTCCTCCTCCTCCTCCACTGCCATCCCAATCTAGTGAATCGAATGAGGTTAATAGCCTGACGTTTGTTGACATGTCCTCCGAACTCAAGAATTGTTTTGAGAGTTTCGGAGCACAAACAAGGTGGGAACGTTTGTGTGTACGCATGTTTAGAAGATGAAATCGTACATAGACAGATTGGATAATTACGGTGTCCATTTTCCAAAGGAGTTAGCCACGGATGAGGTGCTTAACTTGCTTCCTGGTTCGTATCATGAGTTCATTATAGAATATGACAAGAACAATTTGGACATGACCTTGATGGAGTTGCACGGTATGCTGAAAACTGCCGAGGCTAGTATAAAGCAATTGTGTGGCTCAAGATCCACCGCTCCCGTCTTATCCATTCATCATGGTAATGCCAAGAAGAAGAAAGTTTCTCATCCCAAAAGAAAGGGAATGCTAAGGTTGGATAGTCTAACCAAGACTTTAAGAGAAAGGTTGATTTTGACATAGCACCCACCAGTGACCCGAATGAGGCCATATGTTTTTACTGCCAGCCGAAGGGACACTGGAAACGTAGTTGCCCAACATACCTGAAGGATCTGAAGAAGAACAGGGTCGAGGAGTTTGACACCTTAGGTATATCTGAACTCCATAGTATATCAACTTCTCATTCTTTAATCCTTGATACAAGATGTGTTACTCAAATTTGCACTATATGCAGGGACTAAGTGAAAGTAAGAAGCTAAAGCATATGAGCATAACCTGATGATGAAATACAGAAGCACTGCTACTGTTACAAGGATTGAGGCTTACGAGCTCGTGGTGTTTAGTTAGATTATTAGATTTTTGCTACTCGCCAGAAATGGCACAATACATTGTTTCATATTACGCCAGAAATGCTACTCGCCAGTAACATTACTTTGTTTGCATGAAATACCAATCATTTATAAACATAACGTTGCTAGTCATCAAAACATTCATTCGCAAATACATTAAGGCTAGATGCCAAAACTTTATTTCATAACTTTCATAGGCTAAACGCCAAAACGTTCTTTCATAACTTTCATTGGCTAAACGCCAAAACATTCTTTCATAACTTTCATAGGTTAGAGGCCAAAGCATAATTTCAGATCATTATGTCTTGATGCCAAAACATACTTTCAAATCATTATGGCATCCTTTCAAATCATTATGGCTTGATGCCAAAACATACTTTCAAATCATTATGGCTTGATGCCAAAACATACTTTCAAATCATTATGACTTGATGCCAAAACATACTTTGATAACATTATTTCATAGACGTAGTACAACACTTTCATAAACATGAGATAAGCAAAAAGGCTTGCATTTCATTTCATATTTGAAAGTCGCATAATGATTTTTAAATACTTTTCCATGTACCCCATAGTGAGAAAAAGCCACATGTACTCACCTTAGTAGAGGTACGTCTAGCTACACTAATCCACTTTCTCTAGACTTTCCTTACTTCCAAACGTCCTTCAATATCTGTTAATCTAATAGAAGATTATAAATAATTAGACAATTAAACATATAATAATCGTCTAATCGATCTTGAACTGCTTCCAGTCATCAGCTAGTTCCATTCCAATGTCCAAGTGTGATTCTTAAAGTATAATACCAATCTTGGACATTTTTACCCTTTTGTCCAATTTTGACCAAAAATGACATTTTCGGGTTCTACACAGTTCTTTCAACAACTTTCTAATTTTTTACATCTTTATAAACTTATTTCTATGGTTAGATGTGAAAACATCTTCCATTATACCCATTTATGTCATTTTGACAAACTTGAATCAATAAAGTTTCTAAAAATAAAAACAGTTGTAAAACGTGTTATTATACGTTTACTTGACACAAATATTTTCCTAATACTTCATATTTGTCATCCCGAGCAAATTTAATGTTATTTTGAATGCCACTTTAGCACATACAAAATTTTGTCCCATAAAGGGTGGAATTAACGATTCCATTTCACTTCCCCAAAATTTTGACCCATGACTAATTTGTAACACCACGATACTTTTGTTAAGTATTAATATGTTAATCATAGTGTATTTATGATTTAATATGGTGTTCTAAGTATTAGAAAGTTAATACTAGAGAAAGGGTAATTTGGTCATTTTACCATAAAAGGGTAATTTGGTCATTTGACCATGGGAAGGACCAAATATGTTAAAATATTGTTTGCTAGTGGCAAAAATATAAGAAATGAAAGTTTTATGTCATAAAACTTGATTATTGTGGCCAAAGTTCAAAAGATGGAACTTCAGGGGCTAAATTGTAAAATCTGGAAGTATAAATAGGAGGTTTGACTCTCCATTTATGGCTGAACGTTTGAGAAGGATCGGGAAGAAATTTTGATACACGATTTCTGGAAATTCACAAGAGTTGAAGCAAGAAATCGAAATCATAGCTTGGAATTAAAGATTTTGAAGCAATTAAGGTTAGTAATTTGAGTTCTAACCTATGTGTTCTTGGTGGGTTTTCATGGGTGAACTAGAAATTGTAATTTCAGTGTAATCCAAAGTATATATATATATATGATTTCTGGGTTTCAAACATGTTTACAAGATAAGAACATCTATTTGAAACAATTGATTTTGTTGATTTTGAAGTTTTGGGGGTTTTGGAACTAAGAACCCTAATTTCTTCACTTGGTTGATTGAAGTTGATTTAAAGGAGTTAAAACCTTGTATTAATGTAAGGTTTTAGCCTGGAAATAAACCCCAAATGATTAAGAACAGAAATAAGAACTTAATGTGCAAAAACAGGACGCTACAGTGAAAAATCGCGACTGAAATGAAGCTGCCCAGATTAAGCACGGGTCGTGCTTAATCTGAACGGGTCGTGCACATGCTGTACCTCGACAGGCGTGGTGCGCCCACCTGCACGAGTCGTGCTCCTCAAGGCCATAAAATGCACGAGTCGTGCTTGCCTGGCAGGGGACTCAAAAATGTGAATTTTCGCTAGGCATGTCCGATTTACCTCAAACTTGAACCATAAGTCCATGATGGTTTGAAAAGTCCTAGAAAAATACTAAATTGAGTTTTCGACTCCTCGGGGGCACTGTAGAACGATACGAATGCCTCGGGAATGTGTATAACTCATGAAAAGATGGTAAATGGAAAGTTTATCATCTAGGGATGGTTTATAGCTGTATAATATTGGACTCTTATGTATTAGAGTCAACTAAAATGATTGTTAACCTATAATCATTGTGAAAATGAATGAAATTATAGGTACGGGACAAAATCTTGCGGAATCCATAACAAGGCAAGAAATAACTAAAGCTAGCGGTAGCAAGTATCCAGGTGAGTAATCTCACTTATATCATATATGATATGTATTGATTGGACTGTTACAGATTGAAACAGATTTGGGGGACGAAACTTGACAGTTTACAGACGCAATGAAAAGACAATACCAGATAAGCCGTGAGTCTGCGATAGACAAGAACGGAGCTGTGAGTCATTAATACGACAATATCAGATAAGCCGTGAGTCTATGAAAGACAAGAACGGAGCTGTGAGTCGATAATAAAAAGTAAAAAGACAATACCAGATAAGCCGTGAGTCTGTGAAAGACAAGAATGGAGCTGTGAGTCATCAAAAATAAAAAGACAATACTGGGTAAGCCGTGAGTCAATGAAATGACAAGAACGGAGCCGTGAGTCTAGGCAAAAGCGGGGCAAACTCGTGAGCCATAAATGATTATGATATTTGACTTTAAGTCCAAATGGTGCGGTCTTTTGACTATGATACCGGGTTATTGAGCCCAGCTGGTGCGGCCTTTGGGCTATGACTTGTATATTGAAAATGTTTTGGTGCGGCTTATATAGCTATGACACATAGTGCGGCTTATATAGCGATGATATATGGTGCAGTCCATTGCGACTAAGAAACATGGGACAGAAATGGTTAGATATGATTATATGTGCAAATAACTGACGTGGCTTGATAATTACAGGTTATTATGATTCAGCCTGTAAGGCTACAAATTAGGATGTGAAATCCTAAGAGATATGTGGTCAGCCAGTAAGGCTAGGAGTTTGGATTCGATATCCAGACAGATATATGAATGTATTTTTATACATGTTATTCGCAGATACGATTACTAACTGAGCTTTATAGCTCACGTTATTTGTTAAATGTCCCTGCAGGTTAGCATGATCCTGATAAGGGAAAAGATAAAGTCCGTGACTAAAGAAGTGAGACTTAGAGATGTTGTTAGTAGCAGCCCGGCTTATAAGGAGGTTACTGTAATTACATACTCCTTGATACACTTGTACCCGTTTTTGATAAAATATACCCCTTTTGTTATGGTTTTATGTATTGAAACCTTTGTTTTAAATGAAAAATTTTCAGGGGTGTTTTTGTTTTAAAAGCCGGGTGTTACATCAAATGTCTAATATAGATTATCAAGTCATATTTACATGTCAAGTATTCTCATTTTCTTGTCTCGGCCAATTTCGACCGTTGAAATTAAATTTTCCTTTTTTAGTCTCTTTTTCATTTAAGCAACCCATTGCTTAAAATCAATTAAGACTTGAAATTCAACTTATTTCACCCAAGCATTTAGCCATATGGATTCTCGATTTCATTCTTTTAGTAATAACTTAAATTTTATCTTTTTGACCACATAACAATTATATAAACATCCATTTTGTTTTTATATCATATAACAATCTTATGATTTTAGTCCATCACTTGGATAATCACATTTCAATAACAAATTCCTTTACCATCATCTCAACCATTTATTCATGATCTCCATATTACAAAAGTTTGTCCAAACATAGAAAATCAATAACATAGTACCACCTTCTGATTTTTATCTTTGTTAATATAAGATTCATCACATAATAACTTAGTTCTTGGAGTTTATGAACTCAACCCAACCTATATGCAAGAATCCCAAATCAAGTCCTCAACCATTTACAATTTATAGTGTTTTTGAACACATACCAAATTTAAGATGCATCTCAGATTTTGAACTCAAGAACTAGGGTTCTAAAAATCATATTTTTACCTTTAAATTTCTTGACCAAAATCACAATCTTGTACCCTCCTCAAGAATTTTTCTGCTTCAAATCCATGATTAGAACCACATATTAGCATCAAATATCGACATGCATTTAGAGTCCCAAAATCAATTTCAAAAATCTGAAATTGGGTTTTAGACTTACCTTCATCTTGGTCCCAAATCAGAAATGTTTAGGAGTATTGCATGTTGAAATCGGACCATCTGAAACATTTCTGGTCACCACCTACTGT
This sequence comes from Cichorium intybus, assembly GCA_023525715.1. Classification (NCBI taxonomy): domain Eukaryota; kingdom Viridiplantae; phylum Streptophyta; class Magnoliopsida; order Asterales; family Asteraceae; genus Cichorium; species Cichorium intybus. Next base: position 155,881,768 of record CM042011.1, on the reverse strand, counting down.
CGTCCTACAACTGCCGTCACCGACAGTCTGCTGCCGCCGAGTTTTCTATAGCGGAGGAGTCGCTGCTATGTTCACAAAATTTATGTCTTTGGAAAGGTGGGACCAAGCTTTACGTTTCCCCCACTGACTTAAGTCCAAATCCATCCAGATTTTTAAATACAGGCCCTCAAACATGATCAGTTGACCATTTTGTCACTTTTTTGGCCATTTTTAACCCATCGTAACTCCAAATGACCCGAATCTTTTTCCTATATTATTGTTTCATCAAATATTACAAAATTCTCATTGATGACTTTCCCTAATTCCTTTTAGATTTTGAGATATTAGTTTTTAAAGATTACAAATATTTTCTTCACTTTTATTCCCAAATTTCCATTTTTGCCTTCAGGCCTTTAAAACTAATTTACAAATGAAGTAACATGTCATTATTCCTTTATAAAATGTTTTAAAACATAAGTCTCCATATTTTTTCCTTCTTTGACCATTTTTTCCTTGCATCACATAAGTAGCGTATGAAAACCTTACACTTTTAATTATCAAATATACTTATATTTCATATTATCTCATATCAAGTATTAGGTCGTCACATGTTATGTTTTCATAATTGGGGGGACCACAATCAGTTGGATGTCAAGATTATAGAGGAGTGTTGATCTTTCACCCACCGAGGCCGAGTATATGGCTCTGGGAGAAGCTAGAAGCTAGTAAGGAGCTTGTCTGGTTAAAGAACTTCCTATCAAAATTAGGCTTGAAACAATAGGATTGCATGTTATATTGTGATAACTAGAGTGTCATAAACCTTGCAAAGAATCCGATGTTTCATAGTAGGAAAAAACACATCAAAATGAAGTACCATTTCATTCGATAGTTGATTACAAATGGTACTCTCATCTTGAAGAAAATCCTTTGAACAAATAACACTGTAGATATGTTCACCAAGGTGATCATGACAGAAAAGCTGAAGTTGTGCATGACTTCAACTGGTCTTCTGCAGAAGTAGGCGAAGACGAGGAACTATGGAGGAGAGTCTCATTGTTAAAACTTGGACGATTGAAGAATCAAGTTCTGATTAGTCTCCAAGTGGGAGATTGTTAAGTATGTGAAATCTAATCCGAAACAAGGAAGTCTCTGCGGCCGAAGAAGATCAGTTGACCGAAGCAACCAGGAACGGAGGCAAGCCTACTAGTATGGTTTGATGACTACGCTTCGATCAGATCTTTAACCTCGCTTAAAGAAGATACTTCACCTTAGATGGGCGAACCAAAGCGAAACGACAGATTTAAAGTAGTATCACAAGTCAACGACATTTAGCCATTTTGTCATACTACTTTAGTGGATTAGCAGTTCGGTTGGAACCGAAGACACTTAGATTAGCAAGACCGAGGCAAGATTCGTTCCGGTCCATATCAGCAGTCTTGACTTTGGTTGGGGCAATGCGAATAGGAGAAATGAAGATGTGCAAGAGAAGCTACTTTAACAGACTTGTCCCCTAGGCACAAGTTATTAATATCAGAAAGATGTTCTGTCCAGTATGGTCCATGACTCATCACTCTAGCAGACCTATTGCAGAAAGCATGGTGCTAGAAGATTTGTCATCATCTCAAAAGATCTCATTTGCTCGATATATATATATATATATATATATATATATATATATATATATATGTGTATATATATATATATATATATATATATATATATATATATATATATATATATGATATTGATTTGTAATAATGATAATATGAAGAGCGTAAGCCAAATAGAGAGAGTGTAGTAAATATTGTATAAATTGTTTAGCTTTCAACTCAGTAATATACTATCTAGTTCCCATAGTGGATGTAGCTCAATCAATATAAATCGAGTGAACCGCTTTAATCCTCTGTGTTATTTGTTTTGGTTGTTTGATTTTCTTGTTGTTTTATTAGCTGTGATCAAATCATGTAGCAAGTGCACCTTTCGACATCCTTAATCCTAAAAAATAACACTTGAAATCATGCAATGATAAAATATTGTTTTTAACAATAACCATATGAGTATTTATAATGTTTTTTATGTGGAGGTGCATTCTTGTTGGTGTGGCTTGGAAATCCATGTAATATATAGGTACCAAAATAATTTCCTTCCACAAGTATCGACACACGGGCAATACTAGCATCCAATAATTGAATAGTAGTGCATACTTGTCCACCAAAAAGCGAGGCAAAGTTATATAATATCGAGAGATAGGTTTTTATAGGCAAAGGTGTTGGGCTATGGGTTAGGACTGCGTGGTTTGTGCTTCTCCATCCTTGGTCCAGTTTGGATCTTCTTTAGGCACGAAACACTTGCACATCTTATGCTCCGTTCCTTATAACTCTTATAAAGTTTCATAGTGTTTTTACATTCATTCCGATTTTGCGATCAACTAGTTGTCCTTGATGTGAGACCCATTACGTTTAAATTAGGTTGGAATTAACTTCAAATTGTTATGTCGTAAGCACATTCTCCAACCCTAATTAAACAACATATAACAAGGTCATGTAAAAACAAACAAGGTATTATATAAAGAAATGCATCATTGCTACCTGATGACTGTACCCATCTAGAGGATATCCCTAAATACGATGTTGCCTACACTCAGACAATATAAAAGAACATAAGATTCGGGGATCACCTATCAAAATTCATATGTATGACACATATTTATCAAGAGGATTCCAAATAAATGGAGTTTCCTTTTCACAATATAGTTGTTTAGCAAGACGATTTCTTGTATAACTCACTCTCTTAAACATAAGATCGTTTAAAAACAACAAGGAAAATGCTTCCATACAAGGTTCATATGAACATTGCAAATCCAACATGACTCCTAAATTCTGTTCAAATTTGAGCAAGTATATAAATCAAGGAATATTTCTACAAATTTGACAATATAAACGAGATGATAAAAGATCAAAACACTAGAACAATGATGACAACTTTTACCTAGAAACTACATTCATTAAATATTTTTAGTAAACTCCTAAAATTACGTTAAACATAGAAATATTTGTCGAATACTTGGAAATAGAATTTAGTACAAACCTAACATTAATCGCCAACACTAAAGAAACCCAAACGACTATATGAACCAATATGAAGCTTAACGCGACTAAATGCTCATTCAACATCGAAAGAAAAAAATCATGCAATATATAATCACCATCAATGGAATCTATGCAAATTCTCAAAAGATGGATGACTTCATGCGGCTCAAGATGCTAAGAACGATAAAAATATGCAATAATTAAGTGTTAAGTTGGAACACTTACACATTTTGTTGTCTAACTTGATAACATAGTTGTTGACATTCTTCAAAACATTAGATATGTGCATTGAAAATATTTTAATGGACTGATTCAGCCCTCAACGCTAACCTAACTCAAATTAGCTTTCGACAACTATCGACGTTGATAAATGCCAGATTAGCAAAGACATTGAGAATTTATCTATCTACAACTAATGAGACCATATCACCATTTTTATCATAAGTTGGGACATGCAAATGTTTCCAATCTAATTTATGAACAACACCTTACATGGCCTCGAAATCAACTATCATTATTAATATAACTAATACTAGCCCCCATTTATGCAACAAGGAGACTTACACCATTACTTTTAGGCTTATTTCACTTTGGTACTCATGACTAACACAACCATACATTTAGGAAAGCTAGTCAAATAGGTTAGATAGCTAGGTGATAAAGACATATACTATAAACGATGAATGATCAGCTGATGGCAGGTGTTATTAGAATTCCGACATAAATTTCCTTAAGATGGCCAAATCCACACATCATACACCACAAAGTTGAGGGCGAGACAAACAAAAATGATGATAATGCATGTGTATTTTCACTCCCTAGCTCAAATTCCTTAAGATGGCCAAAACCGTAACAAATATAATACTTTTTTCTCATTCTTCCACTCAAACATTCTCCTGACACCGAGCCATAAATCATTAACAAGCTAAAAAAGGTAAGAGTGGTGTGGTATTATACCGTTTGGAATTTTCACCTTATATTTGGTTTTAGTTTGATACATCCGAAAAATATTGTTAGTTGTAAGTGGGTTTACAAGTCCAAACCTAATACAAATAAGACAATTGATTGTCATAATGTATTCATTATATATATATATATATATATATATATATATATATATATATATATATATATATATATATATATATATATATATATATATATATATATATATATATGTTGAGTTGTTAACACTGAAACATTTTTCACGATTATTAAACCTACCATGATTCGTCTTATCCTTTAATATTGCTCATTCATATGAGTGAGATATTTGTCGGATTGATGTTCATAATGTATTTATTATGGTGATTTCGTTGAGTCATATTTATTCATGGTGATTTAGTTTAGTTAGTAGATCACATATCACTTAACTGACTACGTGGATTTGATGGTCATACGTATCATATCAACTATCTTTATAATCTATGCTTAAACACATTTTTTTAAAGCTATACTTAAATCTATATCAAATATGACATTATCATTAATTGAAATACACCATATCAAATACTAATTTTTCATTTTTGGCACGGCAAAGTTTGATGCCATGAGGAGGGCTAAAGGCGATATTAGTGAAAGAATAGGGGTCGCTGTTACAAATATCGTCATCAACCGAACACAATAAAATGTCGGTTCTAGGCTTCTAGCAGAACACTGATTCATACAAACTCCCAAAACTCTGTTTCTAGGGTTTCGCATTCCGTAGTGCAAAACTCCCAATTATTTCATCGCAACCAAGGGAATTCAATTGGTTCAAGAGAAATCCAGGAAAACCCTCGGTACAAGTATGCCGCGCCGGCGAGACGAGTATGAAGACGACGTGGATGAGGATCAGGATGATGCGATTGACGACGACAACGACGAGGATTATGGCAGTACCCGTGGAGGCGGCGGAGGAAGCGACCGTAAGAGGAGGAGATCTGATTTTATTGATGATGTTGCCGAGGAAGATGAAGATGAAGATGAGGAGTACGACGAATATGATGAAGATTATGGTGGCGGCGGCGGTAGCCGTCGTCGAGGAGGGAAAGCAGCAAAAAAAGCATCTGGTGCTAGTTTCTTCGAACTTGAAGCCGACGTCGACACAGATGCAGAAGAAGAGGAGGAAGAGGACGGCGAAGACGGTTAGGGTTTCTTTTATCTTTTCTCATCTCCCTACCTTATTCATCATTATACGAAACAAGGCGTGCATTTTCCATCAATAATTTTTTTCCAGTGGTTTGTGTTATAGCTTGTTAATTGTTTAACCAGAAAGATATAACCTCGATATCAACAATTATAACTTGTACGATATAAATACGGTCTTAATGTAGGGGGAAATTGAAGTGATTAGGGTTGATACGCTGTTCCATCTTGCTTCTTGGGTTTATCTGGTTATAGAACATTTAGCGTGGCTTGCTTGAATCTGTAAGTTTTGTGCCCTACGTGTGAAAACCTAGCTCCATTAATCTGCTCAAGGACTCCAAACAAGCATAAACCTGGGAGTGTTGGGAGTAAATGATTGAGGTTGAAGTATATATTCGTTGGGTTGGTCAATTTATGTATTAGGCTACCTTTAGAAGATATAGACATGTAACAATTGACTGACTGACATTTGCAGATTAATCACATTTTAGGATCATGATCTTTAGGACTGTACATATATCTTATGTTGTCTCTTTTCATATGTTACTTGTTTTTATGCTATATACAGCCATTTGGAATCCTTAAAAGTTTCCCAGCAATTCATTATCAACATACATACATGATACGGAATAATGAGTTATGTATCCCAGGAAACTGGAATGTATATGGGACTATTTGAGTATACTTGATCAGCATTCTTCATTTTTAAAAGTTGTGAATTAAGCCAATTTTTTGTTATTCACTTATCAATCTTGTTTTTGTTGAAATAAGTAATTAGTTTCATGCTTATTTGTGTTCCTTTTTTACTCTTCTAAAGATGCATAAATAAAAAGTAGGATAAATGAAAGAGGTTCAACTATAATGGGAGGGGATAAACTCTTTGATGGTTCTCATGGCTGGGATGTATGCAACAAAACAGTTGAACAAACCTGCACTCAAAACTTTTGTTTTTGTGTTTTCTTGTCATTCACAACTAATGTAAAAAGACAACAAAATACAAGAAACACAGTTATATTTGTAACTAGCTACTGGTGGAAGACTGGAAGTTGTTAATAGTGTTCATTCAACACCAATAATATGCATGCACAAGTGTTGTGTTAATACTGTTTAAGTACTTGTTCTTAGAACTCAAGCTAGCAATCCTAATGACCTACTGATAAATGTGAACTGTTCAAGTGCAAAGTTCTATAGAGGCTTTGTCTTGAAAACGGAAAATAATAGTTTAATAAGTATTGAATGAATATATTATATATGGCAAAAGACAAAAGATAGGCATTCGAATCATCTAAATCTTTTTTAACATCTTGGGTTTTTGGCTTACAGACTTCATAGTAAACGAGAGAGTTGACCCACATGAAGAAGAAGATGCCAGAAGGATGCATCATCGCCCTTTGCTTTCTCGTGAAGATGACCAAGAAGATGTTGAAGCTCTTGAAAGAATAATTCAAGAGAGGTTTGCCAGGAACCGTACAGAATATGATGATGATGATGCAACTGAGGTGGAACAACAAGCCCTCTTACCATCTGTTCGTGATCCCAAATTATGGATGGTGAAATGTGCGGTATGCAAGAAACCTTTTTTTTTTCTCTCTATATTTATAATTCCATCTTTATATCAAACCACCTCATTAATTATTTTTAACTTTTTTTCATGTTTTAGATTGGTCATGAGAGAGAGGTGGCTGTTTGCTTGATGCAGAAATGTATTGATAGAGGTTCCGAGTTGCAAATTAGGTCAGCTATTGCCCTTGACCATTTGAAGAACTATATCTACATTGAAGCAGATAAAGAAGCCCATGTGAAAGAGGTTTGTGTGTTGGATCAAATTGAACAAATATATCGCTAAGGTGACCTCTTTTTTGTTCACATCTAATAATATGATTTTTTTTTTTGAGGGTTCAGGCGTGCAAGGGTATGCGCAATATATATACTGGCAGTAAGATTTTGTTGGTACCTATAAAGGAAATGACCGATGTATTATCGGTTGAGAGCAAAGCAATTGATCTTTCTAGGGACACTTGGGTCAGAATGAAAATTGGTACATACAAAGGGGACCTTGCAAAGGTAATATAATAAAGTAATAAACCCTTTTTGATGCTTCCGTTACTGAACTTATCATATTAAATTTGAAAGTTTTTTTCCTTTTTAGGTTGTGGATGTAGATAATGTTAGACAGAGGGTTACTGTGAAATTAATCCCAAGGATCGACTTACAGGCCTTGGCAAACAAACTGGTATGCCTAAATATTTTTTAAAATCTTGTTTATATTTAAATAAATATTCTTGTCTTATTGTAATAAACAAATATTTCAACATTTCAGGAAGGTAGGGAAGTTCCAAAGAAGAAGACTTTTACCCCTCCACCACGTTTTATGAATGTTGATGAAGCAAGGTGGGTTAATATTTATTTATTTATTTTCTATATTTTCTGTCTGTTTATTTATTTTTGTTTGGTTGATGTTCAGAGAAATGCATATTCGTGTTGAGAGGAGGCGAGATCCAATGACTGGCGATTACTTTGAAAATATAAATGGAATGATGTTCAAAGATGGTTTCTTATATAAAACGGTCTCCATGAAATCAATAAGCACTCAAAATATACAACCAAGTTTTGATGAACTTGAAAAATTCAGACAACCAAATGAAAATGGGGATGGTGATATTGCTAGTTTATCATCACTCTTTGCAAACAGAAAGAAAGGACATTTTATGAAGGGCGATAGAGTCATTGTTATCAAGGGTGATTTAAAAAATCTCAAGGGATCTGTGGAGAAAGTTGAAGAAGACACTGTTCATATTAAACCACACGCACATGGACTTCCAGTAAGTAAATCCCTTCAATTGCATTTTTTGGAGTAATTTACACTTTTGGTCCCTGAATGTAGCTATTTTTCAGTTTTAGTCCCCATTTGAGGTTTTGGTAGCGTTTTTGGTCCACGTTCCAAGTAAAATGACTAATTCTTAGGACCAAAATTGCAAAAACCTAAGTGATATTGAAGAACCAAAAGTAGTCATTTAACTTGGAACATGGACCAAAAACATTACAAGAACCTCAAATAAGGACCAAAATTGCAGATAGGTGTTTGGTTGGCAAGATGTTTTGAAATACTTAAAACATCCACACACGAATGATGAAATCCCTGAAATATGGAATATGAATGTTTGCAGAAAACTCTTGCTGTAAGTGAAAGAGAGCTGTGCAAGTACTTTGAGATAGGAAATCATGTGAAAGTTGTATCTGGTGCACAAGAAGGTGTCACAGGAATGGTTGTAAAAGCTGAAGGTCATTTCATCAACATGGTCTCAGATACCACCAAAGACGTTGTAAGCAATCATTTCTTTATTTTCTTCAAAAAACACCCTTGTCTTTCAAATTTGTTGATACTCACACAAACACTTATTGCATTTTCCAGCTACAAGTTTTTTCTGATAACGTTGTCGAGAGTTCTGAAGTGACATCTGGCATCACCAAAATTGGGGATTTTGAGCTCCATGATCTTGTCCAGCTGGAGTAAGCTTTTTTTATTTTATTTTATCCTGTGTGCTAATTTCACCATCTTATTATTTCTTTAAACTTTTTTTTTTTGCAGTAATTCAAATTTTGGTGTAATCATACGCGTCGATAGCGAAGCCTTTCAGGTTTTGAAGGGTGTTGCAGATAGAGCAGAAGTCCAGCTTGTTAGGCTAAGAGATATTAAATATAAAATTGATAAAAAATTATCAGCTCAAGATCGTTACAAGAACACGATATCCGTGAAAGATGTAGTCAAAGTTATCGATGGCCCATGCAAGGTGAGTGTCTCTCTCTCTCTCTCTCTCTAAAATGTTTAATAGCAACGTACTTCCATTTATATCATTTTTCTTATATATATATATATAATAGGGGCGACAAGGTCCGGTGGAGCATATTTACAGAGGAATTCTGTTTATATACGATCGCCATCATCCGGAGCATGCAGGATTCATATCTGCTAAATCTCAATCATGCATATTGGTCGGTGGGTCCCGTTCAAATGGCGATAGAAATGTACGTATTTTATGCTTCCGGGATCTCATTTTTTCATTATTCATTTTTCTTATTTTCCTGTTTTGGTGTTATTAGGGAAATCCACTTGCGTCAAGAGTTGCTCAGCTTAGGCCTCCTTCCCGCGTTCCTAATTCCCCGGGTAGATCTTCCAGAGGGGGCCCACCGCTACGTATGTTTTGTTTTCTCAGTTTTTTTAATCATTGGTATTTTTTTTTAATTTTTAAAAAGGTTATTCAAAGTTAGTATGTGGTTTATGTAGCTGGTGGAAGGAACAGAGGGGGAAGAGGGGGCAAGGATTCTTTAGTTGGAGCATGCATTAAAATTCGGCTTGGTCCCTTCAAAGGATACAAAGGCCGCGTTGTTGATGTTAATGGCACATCAGTTCGTATTGAATTGGAGTCACAAATGAGGGTTGTTACAGGTTAGACTTTGTCAATGTTATCTGTTTTCTATAAAATAAACGCAAGTACATTATTTGCTTATCATTGTTGTCGATGTATATAACTCCTGCTGTTTTTGCAGTTGATCGTACTCACATCTCTGATAATGTCAACACTCCGACTCCATATCGGTATACTAAACAGACCTCCTTGTTTTTTTTTTTTTAATTAATAAGATTCAATGGCCTCTTAACTCAACTGTTTTATGGTATTCCAGTGACACACAAAGGTACGGCTCTGGAAGTGAGACACCTATGCACCCTTCACGAACCCCACTTCATCCGTATATGACGCCTATGAGAGATCCCGGAGGTTGGTATTCTATTAGGTCATTTTCGTAATTATATGGAAAAATTAAGGCTTCTTTTTAATGTTATAATGAATGTATTTGTTTTATCAGCAACACCTATCCATGATGGAATGAGGACGCCTATGCGTGACAGAGCATGGAATCCGTACACACCAATGAGTCCTCCAAGGTTTGTTCTTGTCTTTTTCTTTTTATTATGTTTAAAATTTAAACCAAACAATAGAATTGGAATAGTAATAAATTATTTTTACGTGGTGTTATTTTAGGGAGTCTTGGGAAGATGGAAACCCGGGTTCTTGGGGAGCCAGTCCTCAGTATCAGGTTAGCACTTGGTACTTACTCTCGGGTTATGAGTTAAATAAAAGTGAACATTATTTTTACTAATTATAATTGATAATTAATTCAGCCTGGAAGCCCTCGTTCAAGAGCATATGAAGCACCAACTCCTGGGTCAGGATGGGCCAATACGCCTGGTGGAAGTTACAGTGAAGCTGGCACACCAAGAGACAATACCCCTACCTATGGTAACCCCCTTTCTCTTTCTCATACTTGCCAAAAACAACCCTTTTCAAATCTATATTTACATATTTTACAGCTAATGCTCCAAGTCCTTACTTGCCATCAACACCTGGCGGACAACCGCCCATGACACCCAGTTCAGCCTTTTTACCCGGTACACCTGGCGGTCAACCAATGACTCCTGGTGGCGGTGGGTTGGATATAATGTCACCTGTAGTAGGTCAGTCTCAATCTCTCTCTCTCTCTCTCTCTCACACACACACACAAAAGAAAGTTAGTCATGGTGGCGGTGTTTGGATGCAGGTGGGGATAATGACGGGCCATGGTTCCTGCCAGACATATTGGTGAATGTACGAAGATCAGGTGACGATGCTTCCATTGGTGTCATCCGAGAAGTGCTTCTGGTACGACTTATGTTTTCTCTTTACTTATTTGCATGAATTTTCCATTTTCTATATGATTTTATGTTGGCTTTTTAGGACGGTGCATGTCGGGTAGCTCTGGGTACAAGTGGAAATGGCGAAGTCATTACAGCCAACCCGAATGAGATCGAGGTGGTGGTCCCGAGGAAGTCGGACAAAATAAAGATAATGGGTGGGGCCCAGCGTGGGGCTACGGGGAAGCTGATTGGTGTTGATGGAACCGATGGAATCGTTAAAGTGGATGACACTCTTGATGTTAAGATATTAGATATGGTGATTTTAGCCAAGTTAGCACATTCTTCCTAACTTTTGAAACGATAGTAACCTTTTAGCCTTGTACATTATTTTGGATTTCAAATGAATGCTTCTAAATTTAGAATCTGAGTATGGGCAAGCCGAGCAAGAATTTATTTTTTAATTTTACAATGGAGTAACAATTAATTAAATAACTTAATTTAAGGTTTTCCTGCGTACTAGTAATACATAAACCGTACAATTATTTAAATACCGTTTGCTATTAATATACATTGTGTACTAGAGGTGCACAAACATCGGTTTTTAAAAAACCAATTAGGTTTTGCCCCCATGCTTTCTATACATACTCTCCTGAAATTAAGAACTAAATCAAGTAGGACTGTAAATGAACCGAACGTCCAACGAAGTTTGACGGGAAGTTCGTTTATTTAATAGATGAACGTACACAAGCATAAATTTTCCTTCATTTAGTTAAACGAACAAACATGAACAATGATATTGTTTTTTCAATGTTTGTGAACTTTTGTTTATGTTGTTCGTTTACATTCGTTTACGTTTGTTCATTTAAGTTCCTTTTATGTTCATATACGTTTAATTGTTTAATTGTGTTTAATTACATTACAATATTATATATTTGTTTATGTTAACATATGTTCAATCCTGTTTGTTTATGTTTATGTTCGTTTAGCATGTTCACGAACATAAACGAACAAACATGAACAATATAATTTGTTAAACGAACAAACATAAACAAGAAAACTTGTTTGTTTAGTCGTTCGTGTTCGTTCGTTTGCTCGGTTAACTTAAACGAATTAACATGAGCAACCGAGCAAACCCTTGTACATGTTCGTTCGGTTCGTTTATAGCCCTAAAATCAAGGATCATATCCGACACAATTGACAAAGAAACTCTTATGTACTTGAAATTTTTTCCCCACATACTTGTTTACTAATCTCTCTACGGACGATGTGTCACTTCCTTCTTAGAGCAGCGCACGCTTTGCCAATCAGTATACCATCACCCAAACTATATCACGGCCCCTTTTTGTCATGGAAAACTTGGTGATAAACTCCATCGTGAGGTCATCATACTTAGCTATTGACACTATAATGGTTCCGAGTTCCCATAAGGTTTTTCTCATGTAGTGTCTTTACCCATGAACATGTCACACACTCCTGAATGTACCAAGCAGTATCAACCTTCATCGTTGGCTACCGCTAATATGGTTTTAAATCCAGATATATCTTGGTGCTTCCTAGATGAATTGAATATAGGGAACGATATGACTCTTCCCTTAAAACATATTGTATTTCTCAAAAGTCAAAACTTTGATACCCAAATCCGACTTTGTACAACTATTCAATCCTCTTATAACATCCTCAAAGACTAGATTTATTCAATTCCTCCGTTTTGACATTTTTATCCTGTAGTCTATTTCGTGAGAATCCATGGTAACTAAAACAATAACCAAATACCAATACCAAAGTTTCTTCTATTTGGTTTTGTATTTAAGCGTTGTTTTTTCATGTAAAATGAGTTTGACAAAAAAAATTCCGTTTTCAGTAAGTTGAAAATTAAAAGAAATTTTGCATTAGAGGTTAGTTTATATTTTCTTTAAATTTAAATGTTAAAGGTGTTTGGATAGACCAAAAGAACACTTAAATCTAAGTTTATGATTTATAATAACCATGTTAGTATATGTTTTCACTTTTGTCAAAGAAAGCGCAAAAACATAAAACAAAAGTGCTTAGGAATTATGACTAACCAAGGTAATGTCCTACGCATCAAATATAATTATATATTGTCAATATTGAAAAAATATATGGTATTAAATATAAATATTTTGTTATCGTTAACTATAAAATAATAACTTCTACAATAAGTTGATACAAAATATTATAGTTATTTTAAATTATATGATAATATAGTTGATACAAAATATTATGGTGACCTAGTAACCTTATTTAGTTTGAAATCATTTGAAGATGCATCACATCATGTTTTAAAGGAATAATCTCAAAGATTGATGGTTATTTTTTAACTATTCTTTTAATTTCTTTAACTATACTTATTTTTTTTTTTACTATTTAATCTTTGAGATTATTCCTTTCAAACATGTTGTGATGCATCTTCAAATGATTCCAAACTAAATAAGGTTATTAGGTCACCAGAATAGTTGTGACATGAGAATGATTATCAAATCTCTCTTAACTGAGACTCTAGAGCTGCAGAGCCTACGTGCAAAGTACGACTTTTGCAAGTCCATAATTATTAAATGTATTCATAGTGATTGTCTTCTACAACCCCATTAATGACAAAATGGTTGTTGCTCAGAATGATGAGTAACTAGAGAGAGATCTCTTTTTGAAATAAGCAAGTATGAGCCATGTAGATGTCTGAGAAATAAGAAACATACTATAAAACACCTTCTGTAACTACTAAAAGTTAGCATGTTGGTCCCTTGCACTAGATTGTTGATGCCTAATGGGAAACGATAAGATATTCACGTTTATGATATAATTCCCAAACAAACCAAGGAATGAATAATCCTTGAGTTTGCCTGAATAGTATGATCTAAAAGGTTTATAGTAAACCTATTTATTATCAATAAACTTTATCAAGTTCATAATCTAATAATTGGGTCAGGACCATGAAAGTGGTCCTAAATTATATTTCCTTTTTCTACTCTCTCACAATATAAGCCTAGGAGTGTGAAGTCACTACATATTCGCTTAAACTATGGTTCTGATTCCATTTGCAAGACCCAAAATTCGTACAATAGAGATTGACATACATAATAGGAAGTTATTATCCATCCATATCATGTATCTATTTTTGGTGATAAAATTCTAACCACCCACCGATCCATTAGATCTATCCATCCAAATTATCCACCCAAACCATCCTTCTAATCTATAAATAAATTCCTCTAACAGATCCATCCATCCATCCAATCATCCCATCTAATACATTTACTTCATATAATTGATCCATCTAGTTGATCTATCTAACCTCTAAATCTATAATCTATATACTCCATACATCAAACATATCTTATCTATCCATTCATACATCCATCCATTAATTGAATCAATCTATTCATCCACTTCCATCACCCATCTCATAAATCTAACAATTCATCTAAATAATCAATGCACCCCGATCCATCAATCCAAGATCACAAGAACATAATAAAACCAAATCTAGATATTTTAATTTAATAATGGACTAAACAAAAGGTGCTCCCATATACTAGTAATACTAATACTATACAATTATTTAAGTACCACTTCCTATTAATATACACCGCATTACCACCACTCCTATTTAAATTAGCTCTAAATTTACAATGGGTTAAAAAAGACTAGTTTACTTAATTAATGTATTATTATTCTAACCTTAATTCTGTGAGTGCTATAATTCTCTCCCTTTTGAGATGATTCCATCCTCGAAATCTCTAAGCCATCAAATAATCGAGGATGTCCTATAATCTCAACCAGTGTTTGCCACATTAGGTTAGCACCTGCACCGTGCTTCCATTTCATGAGAACTAGTTCGATTACTTTATTAAACTACTTTATCTTATGCCCGATTACGATCGGAGGCTACTCTATTTCCGTAAATAACATACTCTTACCAATATGTCTGTAAATAACATACATGAAAGGTGTCATGAATCTATTCCAATTATGGTGTTAACTCATGTTTGTAAGCTTGATCTTTTTATCCTCTTCAAAATTGTGAATGCTCTAACGGAACAATGATTCAACTTTCGATTTTCCCGAATATGATAAGTCCCTTTCAATGCAAGAATTTTGAAAATACCCTATCTCCAACCTCAAAGGTCATGTGTTTTCTATCTGGGTCTGCATAACTCTTCTGATAGTTTTGAGTTATCCACAACCATTCTCTAGTTATTTTAACAATATCCGCTATTTTTTTTACTAACTCGGGTCCTATAAATGTTTTCTCTCCCACCTCCGGGCACCACAATGGGGTTCCCTACTTTTGTCCGTATGGTTCCTTGTTAGGTGTCATCTTTATTCTCTAACTAAAGTTGTTGTAGGAAAACTTCACTGTGAAAAAGTGGTCATTCGATCTACACAAGAACTCCAACCCACACGTTTGTAACATGTCTTCAAGTGTTTATATTTTTCTCACACTCTGCCCATTCGTTTGTGGATGGTAAGTGGCATACAAATACAATTTTGTTCCCATATTTCTATGCAAGCTCTGTAAAATCAAGAAGTAAATCGACTATCCGATCCGAAACAATCGACAAAGAAACTCAATGTACTTGAAAATTCTTCCCCACATGCCTTTTTAATAATCTCTCCATGGACCCTGTCTCACATCCTACTAAGAAACATGCACGTTTTGCCAACCAGTCTACAATTACCCAATCATATCATGACCCTTCATTGTCTTTGAAAACTTGGTGAAAAAAATCTATTATAACATAATCTCACTTACTCTTCGATGCTAATAATGGTTCCAAGTTCTTGTAAGATTTTTATCATGCCATTTGTTTACTCGTGAACATGTCACACACTCCCCATTGTACCATGCTATTGGGTTTATAAAAGCCCGTTAATAAATAAACGCCACGGAAGCTACCAAGAAAAACAAAATTCAAAACCCAAGAGTGAATCACATGTTCATAAAAAATCAAGCAACAATTTCTATCTAATAATCATGGTGATCGTGAATAACTTTCTTGTAACACTCGGTTTCTCATACAAAGTACACCCAAAATTTTTCAAACAATTATACATTAAAATGGGTATACTTGTACTCAAATCACAGATCAAGATGTTATCATCACAAGTGATTATACAAAAGGTCCTTACAAATTTTAACCAAGCATTACAAATAAATCAAATACGACTAAAGGACAGGCTCTAAACTTGTCCATCATTCTTTGTCACATGTCTTCCCCTATCACAGCTACAGATACCTGCAAAACAACATACAACTCAAGTGTAAGCTTATAAAAAGCTTAGTGAGTAATCTCAATCATATTTTACGGATCTTTCTCAAAAGACATCCTCATCTTTCTCTCTTGCTATTCTCATTAGCAAGATCTCTCTTCTCTTGACTCGGAATCTGCAACCATATTAGCTTTACAAACACTAGCTAATTGTTAGCAACATCAACTCAATCATAGTTCCACAAGCAGTAATACTCATAAACTCAAAGTTTCAATCTCACATATACCCATTTTAGCAATCTATTAATCTCAATTACCTCATAACAACATTATTCCACACGAAACTATATGACACGATCATATCAACATTTACTCTAATTATACAATCAATATGCATTTTTGACTCGGCCACTGTTACATACTCATAACAGTTTACTCAGTCAAAGGTTCAACAATAACCCCATACGACATTTCTCATTATTATAATAATCAATGCAAGAACATGTTACCTGAGTCATGCTAATATCTATTCTTTTCTATAAATCATTGTTTATATTCAACTCATCAATCATTATCCATGATAACAATATCACTTTATCACTTAGTCTCATAAGATCAACATAACACATAGGAATATATATATATATATATATATATATATATATATATATATATATATATATATATATATATATAAACTCTACATAAAATAAGTGTAACTCCACTCATGTATTAGAAAGTACTCACCTGATATCATTTCAGTATATGGAACCCCCAATTTACGCGTATCAGGCTCCTGTTCGCTAGACTTGGTTACATCACCATAGTCCAAATCAATTCTCTAACATCCACAATCATTTCAATAACATCTATCTCAAAGATGTATAAATCAAAAGAGGAAAAAGGAGTATAAACGGTAAATATCATCTCATATTTTTACCGAAACCCCCAAATTCGCAGTTCTACTCATTCAACCATAGGAACTCGACAATAATCTCACCAATAACTCTAAAGGCATCCACTAACAACCTACTAACAACATATATAATAATTTATAGCTAAAACACAAAGATTGAAAGCTAGGGTTTGAAACCCCAAATCGCCTCTGGTGCTCTAAAAATCGAAATGGGTTTTGTTTTCTTCGAAATGGGTTTTTCTCACTTAAATGGGATCTGCACCGTAACCCGACCCGGGTTCTGTCACACAAAATTCACGCTTTTACTCTTTGTGTGTAGCACGGTCTGGTTTCTCCAACTCGACCCGGGTTTTGTCGAACACGACCCGGGTTCCTTAACACGACCCGGGTTACTCTTTTTCCATTTTCATTTCAACCTAACTCGACCCGTGTCTTAAAGCTCTACCCGGTTTAATCTTTCAAGAACCCAAGTTGTTTCTTTTACCCTTTTTAACATCCTACTTCTCATAGATGAGTTTCTAAACATCTTAACTCATGTTTTAACTCATCTAATCTCGTTTATATAAAAAAATTAAAATAACTCTACCATAAATTAAAATTACGGTATTACATTTCTTGATGACATTGGCTAGATTCTTGAATGCTATAGAGCCTTAAGTAGAAATCCTCTAATGTAGTAGCACGCCAAAGCGTAGATCTAAGCTCGCGAATGACATGGAAAAGTTTCTTGTGGCTGAATCCTCCTCAAACCGAGTTGACAAACTCGCTTGATTTGGCTCCAAGCAACTCCAACCATGGTGTAACTAATGATTATGATGAACCCAAGAGAGAGAGAACACCAAGTGCTAAAGCAAGAGACCTATAAGAGAGTAGGAGGCTCGCCAGAAAGGTGACCATAAGATTGGTGACTAATGGTGGTCCAAGGCCAAGAGGGAGGGAGTCAAGAGTGGGGAGGTTGGCAGTTTTCTTAGGGTTTCAAAAAGATGTCCCAAAATTGCCACCGCTCCTCATTTTATAGTTGAGGAATCAGTATCACATTGGCATTCCTTATCAACGTGGGATTCCTCAATGCTTATCATTTAGATTCTAGGTAAGTGATGATAATGCTTATCACTTATCAAGTTTTAAATATATTTCTATTTACCCCTTTTAGTTTCTAGTTAATTCTCATAAGATAATAAATTAATAAACTAATCCCCTTTATTTCACTCTTGTCATTTTATGCTTGTATCATTCTTTCTGTGTAACCCAAAAGGAACATGCTAAATATAGAAAGCTGCTTACTTGTTAAGATTGTAGGCATATTTCTAAAATTTTCTCACTTGTACATGGCTCAACAACTGTATAGCCTCATGCTGAAATTCGACATGAGGTACACCATTCAAAACTACTACTATACTCACAACCCGAAGGTGTGAAACAGTCCTTTAGATAAGCGATCAAATATCCCTTTGTTATTTGATATCCCTATAAATATGAGAGATGGAACCTTGTCAAACTCAAACGCTTAAGATTGTACTTCTCGATAGAGATTTGTGGTGACCATAACAAACTGTACAATTGATTCATTATCAATTCAGTCAGAGCACGACCATGCATTTGATGTCAAAACCAAATCATTTAGGCGCCTATGGATATCGCTTCTCTTATTAGAGCAGAAGAAACAAATAAACATAGACTACATAGACTTTTCTTACTTCTCATGTCATACCTGAATGTTTCCTGTATAACTGCTAGTTATGGACAATATTGGAGAACACCAAAGTACAATTGATTTTAGGTCAAGAATCTCATACATTTTTGTCTAAATGATGTAAGATAAAACCATCTTATAATTAAGTGTGAAATTGTTTTTATGAAGTAATCTCTAAGCACGTGTTATTCCAATACTTGATCTCTATTAAGTACGTATGAATGTTAGTCACATCATTATGTTATATCCGCATCTATGGATAATCCACTAACACCTCATATCAGTCTTAAATCACTACTTACTTCCATAAAGTATGACCGACTATGGAGGTTTTGAATATTAAGTATTCTGGAAGTTAAGTAAACATGCAAAAAGTCCTATACTGCATAAGTTCCCAAAATATATCCATTAAAATAAACACACTTAAGCCAATTTGCTTGTAAATTTAATGTTTATAGACCTAGTATGGTCATCATGTTTGGTCTACAATAATGGCTCAGTGAATGAAGTAGCTAAATGCCCTATCCAATACAACTCTGCTAACTATGATGTCTCTATTCAATAAAACATTGGACTTGACTGTGGATGAGGGTTGTCTCTTCTGGTTTGGAAGCTTGCTCTAGTGTAACTCTTTACTCTGAGCGCTTCCTTACCTTAATAGACCAAGAACATGAATTTTATTTCTCTCAAACATTTGAGAATGATCCTGAATACTATTCAATGATCTTTGACAGGATTAGCCTGATACTAACTTGTATTGATCAAGGCATATGACACATCAATCCCCATATACATTTAATAATCATGTTCAGTTGCCTTGCATGAATGAATGAATTTTTATATAATATATAGAAGCCATATATAGTTTTAACTCTATTCTATATACCATATTAATTAAAATTAATGAATTTGTGTTTATAGAACTAAAAATAAACTAATAAAAGCTCAATTAACCTAAAATAAGTTATTATGATTTTTTTCAATCATGTTATTTAAAGTTCAAATTGGTCAAATATAATGTAATCATAAAGTACATTTTCATGAAACATATCAAGAAAGTTAACCACACCTTAAATGTTATAATCAATAATAACTTACTTTGTGTTCTAGAGTTCTTTTCTTCATTATCATCTTCCTATATGTTCCCTAATATAATAGTTTTGCTTAAAGTTTCTCATACCATTATGTAATGTAACTATATGAAAGTAGCAATACATTTAACTTATGTTTTTCTTTATAAAAGTGACCATATTTCTTTCTTTCTTTGTATAACAAATTCAAAGATAAAAATTAAAGAATGCATTTGTAATTTTTGAATTTCATCCAAGTGAATAGCCTTTTCAATTATCTAAATCCTATAATGCTAAACAAATTGTTGATTGGAAACTCAATTGGGAAAAACAATCAATTACAATTGAAAATTTCTTTCCAAACAAGTAAGATTCTATTCATGAATATATAAAGTAGAAAATGTTAAAAAGTATATATTAAAAAATGTTAACAAAATAATTTCATAAATTGTATGAAAAAATAAACCAATTTTCTTAAAAAGGAACATAGATTTACCAAGCGAATATATAAATCACAAAAATAGAATTAACGCAACTTGTTTGTGTTTGTAAGTGCTTCATATTTTGTTTGTGTTTGTAAGTGCTTCATATTTATAGTTTCGACCATCTATCAACAAAACCCCTAATTTTGGAAGACTTTAGCTCCAAATTTATACTACAAATAATTAAATACATACCAAACACATAAGTCTTACATTTTTGTTCTTAATCAGAATTGTACTGCTCTAATTCAAAAGCCTTATTAGCATGTATGGTATTCAAACATGAGATAAGAACCCCTTAATCCTATAAAGTATAAACATAAATCACATGTTCCTAACTAGTACAATTACTCATACACTACAATGGACTAATAGATAGGGGAAGGTAAAACCTTTGATCCTAGTTAATTACAGAACCTAGAACATAGGGTCTCCGTTTAAACTTTTTAGCGTAAATAGATTTATCAATTGATTACTCATATATAAAATAAAAGGCATAATCGAATGAAATGGAATAAACAATCTATTAAACTCTAAGGGTGTGTTTGTTTTTGTTGAAAAAGACTTTTTCCCCTCAAACATCTTCCGGCGGGTAGACGTTTTTCAGAAAGAGTGTTTGTTTTTTGGAAGACAAAACACATGAAAATGTCTTTTTAACCTCTTTTGCCAAAAGATCTAAAAAAAATCTCTTTTTCCCTCTTTTTATGCACGCGGACACGTTTCTTCCTTGCGTCAATTGTCTCACTAGTATTATAATTATTCAAAACAACTCCAACATATCATATTAATATAACCTTATCCATATTTTTTAAATCAGCAGACGTGCGAACGTAAGGATGCAAATTATTAAAATATTTATTAATAATTAATTAAATATTTAACTCATGAATTATTAGTTGCTAATGATCGGCCGTCTAGTATATTAAATGTGATATTTTTATGTATGAAACATATCTTTTATTTACGATATTAGTTATCTACTCAGAGTGTAACTTGTTGACCTTGCTTATAAATACTATTTTGGTTCTAAAATTATTCGTAATTGGCATATTTTGTAAAACTAAAATACCACCTTAGAAGTAGAGGTGTTAGAATGAAAATGATTCAAAAAAGACATTAAAAACAAACTTTTTTTAAAAAGACCGAAGACATGGAAAAAGACTTTTAGTCCACACCTTCTTCTGCAGACATGAAAAAAGATAAAAGACATTTTACATCTTCAAAAACAAACACAACCTAACTTTTAACCTATACTTAAAGTGCAAGTACGATAGAATTGATCAAACTGGGAAGAAGTTTCACTTAAAATTGCAAAATCCTTAGGAGAGCTTGATCAAAATCCTCCATTAAAATGAAGAAAATATGTCCTAAAAAGAAAAAGAGCATGTTAATGATTATATTTTTATGTATATTACCTATTAATCTTAGAAGTAATGGGCACCAAATGAAAAGGCTGCGTTTTCGTGTCAAGTTTTGGAGTCGGGAGACCACCCGAACCTTGTACATTTAGGCATCTATTTTCATTGAGAAAAGTTTATATAAAGTAAGAATGTACTTCTCAACATTTTACATGAACCTTGTGTTTGAGGCTAAATTCCACATCTTGTGTGTTTTGACACCATGCCAAAAATAACAGCGAACTTTGGCTGAACTACCAAATCATGCAATATACTTTTCTGCTTCAGATTCAACCTAAACATTTTTTGAGTTTCATTAACATTAAGTTGACCCACAACACTTCTAATACATTTCTAATGGTCATACATTCAACCTAAACACCATATTAAGGTTTTCTTGACCTAATTTCCACAATGATCAAGAAACAAATTCTAATCACATCATATAAGCTTAAATTTATAATAACAATACTTAATACTTCATTACCTAAACTTATATCACACATACAAACAGTGTTGTAAAACTCGACCGAGTACTCGTACTCAGTCAAACTCGGTGTTACTTGGTCAAACTCGGTGCTACTCGGTCAACATCAGAGCAACTCGCTCAACATTGGAATATGTCAAATTCGGAAAAATTATGGTCAAACTCGGAAAAATTCGGTCAAACTAGGAAAAATGCAGTCAAACTCGGAAAAACTAGGTCAAACTTGGAAAAATCGGTCAAACTCGCAAAAAATATGTCAAACTCAAGAATTTTGAAATTAAGGATAAAACCCAATTACAAAGATTCTTATGGAGCCTAAACTATTTCTTATTTATATAAAGGCCTTACTATAGATAGTGCTCGTGGAAGAGCCTTTACCAAGGCCTAGGGAGGGGAAGACTGATCCCATCACTCAATAATAAAAATTTTCCAAAAATCCAAGAAAACTTAGAGAGTTCTTCAAAAATAGTAAGAGAAGTTCTCTTATACGATGAACAAAATGAACCCATGATCCATAAATTCAATGTAGTAATTGATATCATTGATTTAGAAGAGACCGACTTGAGGTGTCGTGAAGACCCTTATAAATTATGTGGAAAATATTTTCAGCCATATTGCTACTTCCCGTTAGAAGGCAGAAAAAAATAAGGATTGCTATGAACAAATTCTAAAAGTAACAGGATCCGTGATCTTTGATCATAAAAAGAAAAATGTCGAGATGAGCCATGAAGTAATCGCTTTTAGTAAGACAAAAATAGTAAGAATCATGTCTATACATGAGTTGTAACGACCCAAAAATCTCTAATTTATATTCGAGAAAATATGAAAGGAAAAGACCAAAAATATTTTGAAAGTTTTAAAATAAATTACTTAGAATGTGGTAAAATACCAAAAGTTTGAAGAAAGATGATGAGAAATGACAAAATGGTCATTTGACACCCAAATGACTTTTAAGTAAGGAAAATATGATTTTTTTAGCTAATATGTAATGAAATAAAATTTTGACACCAAATAATAGTGATAAGTATTTTAAAGTTAATTCTAGTAAAAGAGGGTAATTTGGTCATTTTACCATAAAAAGGGTAATTCGGTCATTTGACCATGTGAAGACCAAATATGTAGAAATATTGTTTGTTTGTGGCCAAAATATAAGAAATGAAAGTTTTATGGGATAAAATGTGATAAAAGTGCCAAAAGTTCAAGAAATGTAACTTAGGGACTAAAAATGAAAAACTGGGAAATATAAAAGAAGAGAAATATCTCTCATATGTGAGCTGAAAATTTGAGAAGCTACGGGAAGTTTTGGAGATGTGATTGCTGCAGAATTCACGAAGGATTGAAGAAGGAGATTGGAGCAAGTATATATAATTTATGATTTCTAAGTCAAAATGTTAGTGAGAAACTTCTAACCTAAGTGTTGTGTGTGTGTTCTTCACGGGAAGAACTAGGGACTGGATTTCTAGTCATGATCCAAAAGAGTTTAAATGTTTTATAGTGTCAAATGGATTCTAAGAAATAAGAACATACCTTGAAACAATCAAAGTATGTTGCTATTGTTGGAATATTGAAATTTTGTTCAAGAACCCTAGAATTCAAGTTTATATGATCAAACTGATTCTAAGGGGTTTTGATAAGTTCTATATGTGGAAATTGTTAAAATAAAGCAGTAGAAGTGGTTAATTACGAACAAATTCGGTTTTTGGATCAAAAATGCAAAAACGGGAATGTTTGGAAAATAATCAAAATCTATGATTTTTATGGTTAAAAACATGAAGTAAATGAATGGATTTGGTCTTGGAACAAACCCTAGGGATTAAGTCGTGTATTAAGGGCTTAAAATGAAGAAAATAGGAATTTATACCATAAAAATCACAATGTTTGGCTGCTGCAGGCCTCGTCGGGTCGCGATCGGCACCCTCATCGGGTCGCGATCGGCCGGGTCGCGATCGGCACCCTCATCGGGTCGCGATACGGCGCCTGGGGAAAATTGGCCAAACTTCTCCTGCCCTTTGCCAAGAATAAGTTAGTTGGTTCATTTTTTTGAAACTTGATGCTAGGCTTGTCCGATTGACCTCAAATTTTAAACATAGGTCTATTATGGACCAAAACTTCATGGAAAATTGTCAAAACCGAAATACGACCCCTCGAGGGTACTGTAGTAAAATACGTATAAAATACGATTTAACTAAAGTTGGTCATTTAAAAGTTATAGACTTGTTATGACCTATATTGGTATAATAAGGACTCTAAGGAGTTGTAGAGTCAGTTAGCATGAATTTTAATGTATAATATGTTAAATATAGGTTCATGCAAAGTGATTATTGGTCCAAAAGAGTATAAATACAAGGAACGTGTAGTCAGTCTCCTAGCAACACATGAGGTGAGTACATGCAGTAGTTTTACCCATTCTGGGGTACATGACAAGTAAGTATTTTCAAGATTTCTTATAGAATTTCTATATGTGAAATTATATGCAAGAGTATTATCTCTAACTTGTTTGTGAAAGTATAATGTTATATTTGAAGTTATGCTTGGTCTATGAACCAAATATGTGAAAGTATATTTTGAATACAAGTTATACATGTTTGAAAGTATGGAAAGGCATATAGCCATAAAATGTTTAAGAAGTATGTTTTGGTTACAAATTGTATATGTTTTCAAGTATGAAAGGGCGTATAGCCACAAGATGTTTAGAAAGTATGATTTGGCATTAAGCCTAAAATGTTATAAAGACATGTTCTAAACATATGGTTTATGTGAAACGAAAGTTATGTATTTGGCATCTAGCCATAAAGACATAAAGTGATGTAGTTTGGCACTTAGCCACAAGTTATATGTATATGAGAAATGTTAAAGCAAGCAGCAAGTATTTTGTATGACTGGTAATTGTAGCAAGCAGCGTTAGTAAGGGAACTATGTTCCAACCTACCCGGGTTAGGTAAGGGGTCTACTGGGGAAAATCCCCATCGCGAAGTAGATCGCCTCAACACTTCTATGGTGAGGATTGATCCGTTCTTCCTAGCCATAGAGACTTGGGGTATCACTTATTGTAATTAAAGCCCTAAGTATAAAAATCCAGCAAGCTTATAAAACCAGTCAAAGAAAGTAAGAAAGATGTTATTTTTGCAAAGCATATTATGAATTGATTTTCAAAAAAATAAAGAGTTATATTATGTTGCTATTAAAAAGTTTTGAAAGAAGATAATTATGCAAAGTATGATATGTAATGATTTTTTGAAGGAAATAAGAGCTATGGTATGATAAGATTTTAAAACTTTAAAAGATGTTTTATGTCATAAGTTTTATATAAAGATTTGAAAAGAAATTAAAGGTTTGAGTCTAAAACTCATGTAACTCACGAGACAAATTTTTGTCTTACGTATTCTATGTTTTTGCCATGTATTCCAGGTTAAAATAAGTTGCTATCAATAGGATGAAGTTTAGCTGGAGTGGAGCTTAAGTTAGCTCCTATATTGGACTCAAGGTTAAATCATTTCTTGCTTACTATGGTAAAAATTTGATATGGATTTGTACACCCACTGTTTTCAATATGTAAACTAACGGTTTTTGATAAACCGTACTTTTGAAATCATGTATTTTTACGAAAAACCATAGTATTTGCGAACAGTAGAATTGGGGTGTCACAAGTTGGTATCAGAGCCATAGTTTAAGCGAATTAGGACCGGCTTGTTCCACTCCTAGGCTTAAACTCATGCTATAGAAATGTTAGTTTATGAAAGTATGCTATATGATGTCTTAAATGATTAAAACATTATGCATTATTTAAAATATGTAGATATATAACACTAAAGAAGTGTTAAGTTAACGGTTAAAGTGAGCAAAAATCTGACCGTTAGGAAAATTATATGATATTTTCTGTAACCGTCTAAATTTATTAAAGGCTATGTTTATGAAGTAGTAAGATTTCTAGTAATGATCATCATGTACTTATAATGGTGTTATATGTTAAGGGAACCAGTATCCCATGAGACCTTGTGGTAACAGC
The DNA here is from genome assembly GCA_023525715.1 of Cichorium intybus. Classification (NCBI taxonomy): domain Eukaryota; kingdom Viridiplantae; phylum Streptophyta; class Magnoliopsida; order Asterales; family Asteraceae; genus Cichorium; species Cichorium intybus. The sequence continues at coordinate 155,855,620 of CM042011.1, read as the reverse complement.
AGAATCAATATGTATAGGTGATTATGGTAATATGGGCCCGTATTATCATAATCACAGGATATGTATTGTGACTGGTGGAATCACAAAGGGGTTATGATATCCTGGTGGGTAAGGTTTTGAGAAGAGTAGTAAGTAAAACACAGGAGTTATATGCCTATGTAATAATAACCAATAATGTTATGAGTATTAAAAGTTAATGCAGTGGACATATACCACTTAGTCTGGTAAAGTAAAAGAAATAATGTGATAATTAATATTTTTAGACAGATTGAAGGATATTAAAGTATATGCATGTCAAGGTGAAAAGAAGTATAAATAATAGTAATATAGAGATGAATTATGGGTATTGATTACCTATATAAGAGTTGTAAGACTCTTACACGAAGAATGAAAATTTTAAGCAGAGTATATTGATGTTACATAAAATTGTAAAAAAAAAAAAGTTTAGTACAAGTAAGTGGTGTGCTTCGGGCATAACCATTTATTTCAGAATCTTATCTAAAGTCGTGAGAATATTAAATATATAAAGGAAGCAAGATATTGTTACGAGACGATCAGATTAAAATGACGAGAAAAGCTAGAGATAGAAAATGACAATGCTAAAAGGGAATGGAAGACTAAATTATAAATTGAACAAAGAAGATAAATGAAAGTGTCCAAAGATGGACAATTGAATAAGTTATAAGTACGGTGCTATAATGGGTGAAAAAAAAAGTAAGATTTCCCAAATGGGGAAAAGAATGATGAATGGTAAATTGTTAAAGATTATGATGTTCTAAGAAAATGTATTAATGTAATGTGATAAAATAAATGTGAATCGAGAAAATAAAGGTTGAATGCCTAAATAAATGTTAGGCATTAAATTAAAGATAAAACAAATGATGACAAGATAGTGGTCGCTAGGAATTAAGTTCCGCAACCAAATGAATGAAATAAAAGAAGAAATATCAGTAATGAAAGAGTGTAATGACGAGTGATAATGGAAGAAAACCAAAAGCATGTGAGCAAAATGACTAAAGGTCATAAATGATATGAAGTAAAGAAAATAATAAATATCTAAACAAGTAGTAGACGAAGAATTAAAGATAATGTAATAACTATGATAAACAGACAATAAGTTGTTGGAAATCATGGTTCATGTAATTAGTTTCAAAAAACTTGAAGTTGCAACGGAAGCATAAAATCATGAACACAAGTTTCATTCCAAGAGGATCATGCTACATGCATGTAGAGATAAGATGAAGAACAAACATAGTTTAAGTTCAAGATTATAACCTTTGTTCTTGGGTTTGTTTTGGATGATTTTGATAGCTAGGAATCAAATTAGAATCCCTCTATAGTTGATCCACCACAAGCTTGAACACCCTTGAATGCTAGTTCCACAACTTGCAAGTTAGAACTCCTTTTCTTGTGAAACCAAAAACCAATTTTTGCTAACTATCAAGAGAGCTTTTAGAGAGTTTCTTTGGCTGATTTTTGAAGCAAGAATGATCACAAAGACACCCTCAAAATCGTTCACTATATCACCCATAAAGCAAAAGAGAAGCACATGCAACTAGCTTAAAAGAAAGATCCATTTGATTTCTATAATCAAAAGCTAGAAGACACAAAGCATCTTCTTTTTCTTTTAAGTTCTTAATGCATTCTTTTCCTTCCAATATGGCTGATTTTATGATGATAAATGAAGTGCTAGTTGGTTGTTATTATTTATAAAACTTAGATAATAAAAGCTTATAAATAATACATCTTCTTATTTCTTAAATGGGATAACATTTAACCCATAATCATATACATAAATAAACCATCTAAATATACAATCTTAATTGTATAATTATATATATACATATATACATATATATATATATATATATATATATATATATATATATATATATATATATATATATATATATATTATTTAATTTACCAATTAAATCAAATAAAAGACTTACTTATAAATCAATTAAATCGTTTAACAATTTAAACAATTTAATTGTTACATTTAATTAATTTATCACATATAAATTACTAATCAACCTTTTAATTTTGTACTTATTATTATTTACCTCAAATAATAATAACCTACAAGATTAAATTGCAAGTTTAGTATCATTTGATGTTAAATCAAATTTAATGTTCTAAATGATCAATTGGTGTCAAACTTGTTGTTGGTGTGACCCTATAGGATCATGTATTATTAGTAATATCATTTTATGATCATCCTTGGGCATATAGAACTAACAATCTCCCACTTGCACAAGGTTGCATCATAGAATGATATCGATAGTGGTAAACGTCTAGCAACATTTCACTGCCCCCAATAACACATGACATTGTGCCATTCAACAACATTCAATTCTTCAGAAAACACGAGGCTCTAATTGATGTATAAGGTTATCTATCAATTATCCCTTTGTCACAGACATCATGTTGAACATGAGACATGGATCTTAATCATTCTCATTTTATGTTCAACTTTCAAACAGGCGCCTTAGATGTCTAACTCTCAACACATAAGAGGAACAAATCTCGTCTTGACTACATACGCCCCTCATATAGTTAGTACTATGCATGAGTATGGCCTTTATGGTTGTCTGTATTTCAAGAACAACAGTAAACCATATCAAAGCATAGTACACTCTACATTTGAGTCCCAAATATGTATCTCAGGTCAAAGGATACAATGATAATACCTTTATTCAAGAATCACTTATGATGATGATCCATGGAGTGATCTTGAAACGGGTCAAGTCCAATACTTGTTCACTGACAAGTACCTATGAATTTGGTTGCAACCTTTTGCTACTTTTACTTATAAAAGTCAACCAATCCAATTCATATTAGTCTTACTTCATAATTGCTCCCACAACTATGATCGACTATGGACGTTTAGAATAACTAAATTATTCAAGGATTAAACATGCTAATAAAACACAATAATTATGAATGAAACATCACGTCACATATATTACATAATTCTTGTCGTTTACATAAGTTCATATTCATAAAACATTAAACATAAATCAAATCCATTCATTAGAAAAACGGAGCCCTATACCCTTAGCATGACTTTCATGCTTAGTTTGGGGTAAAGGTTTCGTGAATGGGTCTGCCAAAATTTGATCTGTATGAACCTTGTGAATACTTATTTCACCATTCTTAACTTCATGTCTAATGTAGTTATACCTTCGGTGAATGTGTTTGGTTTTTTGATGCAATCTAGGTTCCTTTGCTTGAGCTATAGCACCTAGATTGTCACAGAAGATTTCTATAGGGTCCCAAATGGAAGGGACAACCCCTAAATCTTCTATGAACTTTCTCATCCAGACAGCTTCTTGAGCAGCTTCTGAAGCAGCAACATATTCTGATTCTGTAGTGGATTGTGCAATCACTTCTTGTTTGGAACTCTTCCAAGACACGGCTCCTCCATTTAAAATAAAGACATACCCAGATTGAGATTTCGAATCATCCCTATCTGTTTGGAAGCTTGCGTCAGTGTAACTCTTTACCTTTAAGCTTTCTTCCAAACCGCCGTAAACTAAGAACATATCTTTAGTTCTTCTCAAGTACTTAAGAATATTCTTTACAACAGTCCAGTGGGCTTCACCTGGGTTCTATTGATACCTACTAGTCATACTTAAGGCACATGAGACGTCGGGCCTAGTGCATAACATGGCATACATGATGGACCCAATTGCCGAAGCATATGGGACATGTTTCATCCTTTCAAGTTCAGTCCTAGAGTTTGGGCACTGAGACTTGCTTAGGATGGTGCCATGAGGCATTGGCAAGAATCCTCTTTTGGAGTCTTGCATCTTGAACTTTTTCAAGATTTTATCAATATATACACTTTGGCTAAGACCAATAAGTCTCTTAGATCTATCTCTATAGATCTTTATGCCTAATACATAAGCAGCTTCCCCTAGATCCTTCATTGAGAAACAACTCTCAAGGAACGCTTTGACACCTTTTAAGGTTGGGATGTCATTTCCAAATAAAAGTATGTCATCTACATACAATACTAGGATTATGACAATGCTCCCACTAGCTTTCTTGTAAACACAGGAGTCATCCTCATTTTTGATGAATCCAAAACTCGTAATCTTTTCATCAAAACGGATGTTCCATGTTCGAGACGCTTGCTTTAATCCATAGATAGATCTTTTAAGCTTGCACACTTTGTTTGGATGCTTGGGATCGACAAAACCTTCAGGTTGTTCCATATAGACATCTTCCAATAAGTATCCATTAAGGAAAGCGGTCTTGACATCCATTTGCCATATCTCATAATCATAGTATGCGGCTATGGCAAAAAGTATCCTAATCGACTTGATCATTGTCACTGGAGAAAAGGTCTCATCATAGTCAATACCATGAGTCTGTGAGTATCCTTTAGCGACAAGTCTAGCCTTAAAAGTGTGAACATTTCCATCCACGTCGATTTTCTTCTTGAAAACCCATTTGTTCCCAACAGTCTTACAATTGGTGGGAAGATTAACCAAGTTCCAAACTTGATTATCGTGCATGGATTGCATCTCAGTGTTCATGGCCTCAAGCCATTTATCAGATTCAGGATCTGATATTGCACTCTGATAGTTGACGGGTTCATCAGAATCTATCGTATAACATTCCTCTTCCATCAAAAGGTAACCATACCTTTCTGGTTCAATTCGAACCCTACCAGATTTGCGAACACCTTGTGTTACAATTTGTTCCTGATCAACCGTTTGTTCAGGTTCAGCAATTACTTGTTGAATGCTAGATTCAACTTCTTGTGTATCAGGTTGTGGTTCCTGAAGTTCCTGAAGTTCCACAAACCTCCCACTAGCCTCTTCCGTCAGAAACTTGTTTTCTAGAAATTCAGCTTTTCGAGAAATAAATATCTTATTCTCGATGGGATTGTAGAAATAGTATCCAAGACAATCTTTCGGATACCCTACAAAGATACATTTAGTTGAATGGGGTTCTAATTTGTTTGAAGCTTCTTGTCTAACATAAGCTTCACAACCCCATACCTTTAGATAGGATAAAGATGGAACCCTTCCATGCCATATCTCATAAGGCGTTTTATCTACCTTCTTAGTAGGTGCCATGTTTAGGAGATGAGCAGCTGTTTGTATAGCATAACCCCAAAATGATAAAGGTAGAGTACTTTTACTCATCATGGATCGAACCATATCCAATAGTGTTCGGTTTCGCCTCTCAGACACACCATTATGTTGTGGTGTTCCAGGTGGATTAAGTTGTGAAACAATTCCACAAGTCTTAAGATGATCCATAAAGTTTGTACTTAAGTACTCACCTCCTCTATCTGAACGAAGAACTTTAATTGTTTTGTTGAGTTGATTTTCCACTTCACTTTGAAACGTTTTGAACATTTCAAATGCCTCATGTTTATGTTTAATTAAATAAACATATCCAAAACGACTAAAGTCGTCAGTGAAAGTGATGAAATATCTTTCACCATATCTAGTTATTGGCTTGAAAGGACCACATACATCCGTATGTATGATTCCTAACAAGTCCTTTGCTCTCTCATTGGTTCCAGAGAAAGGAGCTTTAGTCATCTTGCCATGTAAACAAGATTCACATATATCAAATGAGTCATTCTCATTTGCCTTCAAAAGTCCACTCTTTTGAAGTTGGGATATGCGATTCTTGTTTATATGCCCAAGGCGACAATGCCATAGATAGGTTTGACTCAAATCAAATTTGGGTTTCTTGGTGAAAGTGTGGTATAAAGAGCCATTGTTAGTCTTTTCATCAAGGTTTACTTCATAAATTCCATTTAAAGGCCTAGCCTCAAAATAGAATACATTATTTTTGTAAACACAAATATCATCATTATTAAAGGAAAGATCAAATCCACATTGTCTTAATTTATTCCTAGTCAAGCTAGGAACATAGTAAACATTCAACAATGTCACACACAAGCCATTAGGTAGTAATAAATTAAAACTTCCAATTGAATCCACCGCAACCCTTGCATTGTTTCCAACTCGAAGTACTACCTCATTTGCCTTCAGTCGCCTACTCCTTTTGAACCCCTGCAACATATTACATATGTGAGTTCCACAACCAGTATCAAATACCCATGTGTTAGGAGATAAATTATAAAGTTCTAGGTCTATCACATAGATACCTGAAGTGCCTTCACCAGCCTTCTTCTTCTTCAACTCCGCAAGATATGTAGGGCAATTTCTCTTCCAATGCCCAGCTTTGCCACATTCAAAACATGTGTCTTCTTTGGCAACCTTTGCCTTCTTCTTGGGCGGATGGGAAGGTTGGACAACTTTCTTGCCCTTACCTTTGAAAGCTTTTGCTTTCCTTTTGCCCTTGGAGTTGGTGGGGTGTTCTGGTCTAGTTCTCTTTGTTCCACCTTCCGTGATCATGAGAACTTGAGTGGTTTTCTTAGGCAGATTCGTTTCCCCGGTAATTAGCATCCCATGTAATTCCGGGATAGTCTTGTTTAAACCATTCATGTTATAATTCATGACAAAAGGATCAAAGGACTTTGTCAAGGAGTTAAGGATCAAATCCGTTGCTAGCTCTTCGGGCATCACAACTCCAAGACGTGCCAAATGATCAATGTGACTCTTCATTTTGAGCACATAAGAGCTTACCGACTGCCCATCCTCCATCTTGCAAGCATGGAAAGCCCGAACAGTTTCGAACCTTTCCGTTCTTGCAAGTTGTTGGAACATTTCCTTTAGTTGATGAATCATGTCATAGGCTGAATGATTCTCTAAATCCTTCTGAAGGTCAGGAATCATGGTTGCCAACATGAGGCATGATGCATCGATGGAATCATCCATCTTTTTAAGCCATGCATCGTGTGCGGGCTTAGGAGTGGCAGGGGGCTCTTCTGTAAGTGGTTTATTGAGAACATATTCTTTCTTTTCTTGTTTGAGAACAATTCTCACACTACGGTACCAATCCAAGAAGTTGGTATGGTTAAGTTTTTCTCCTTCAAGGAGAGACCGTAGTGAGGTTTTGTTAGGAGCCGAGTGTGTGTTGTTTGGTGCCATCTACAAAATTTTAACAAGGTTCTATTTAGTAAATTATGATATTAAGTCCTTAATAATTAATACCCTTTCTTGTTTCATAAACTTTAATTAATTAAGGTCTAGAATCCAAGTTGCATCACGAATAAGTGGTTAGGTATCCTTTATCCCGCCTATTCGAATCAACAAGGTAGGTAACGGTTTACCAATTATATCCAAATATAATTTCTAGAGTTATGAGATCCCATTATAACATTTATAAGTTTGGCATGTTTGATCCCATCTATGCCTTGGATTTCTAATGCTTAGGTGACCTTTATCACAAGAGATTTCCAAACGAATCATCCTACTTAAACGGACGTGTAGTTTTGACAACTATTAATGGTTAGGTGTCCTTTATCCCATCAATATTGCAAAACTACTTCTTGTATCACAAGAAGATTCCAAGTGGTTAGGTATCCTTTATCCCACAAGGAAATACAAGTGATACATGAGTGTCTTTAAGAGGGACGGCATTGATTCGTATTTCATAAGGGATTTGAATGTTTTACAATTCTAATTTTGAAAAAACATATGGTATCATGTAGATTGCATGCATCCAATGAACATGGTACCATTAAATCTTATTTTGTTAATTGGTTCCTAAATCATAAAATCTCCATTTTATTGATTCTTTGTTTGTGGTCAAGATTACAATTAATATCCAATATTAAGTTTGAGTTTGATCACATATATTAGAACCAATTTATAATCCTAAATAATTACCATTATTACTTAGGGTTGGAGTTTGTAAGAGTTTATAAAATCTCCATTTTATTTCTTGTTTCAATCATTTTCAAAACTTGACTTAATAGGTTTTAAACAAAACCCATTTTAATAAAACCCATTTTATCACATCTTATGATTTAAATGTCAACTTTTGAAAATACAAACTCCTTGATGATTATGTTTAATTATCTAGGTTGTCTAGCATGCAAAATCTTATTTTCATCCACAACATAACATAATAAAACATTCAAACATCACAAGCATGCATGGGTGCATAAACACAAGCCAACTAGTTTGATATTTCATGTGAGCCACACATGAAATATCAAGTCCAAACCTAGGGACAAAAGGGTGACAAAAACTCAACCAAATGATCTTCGATTTGGCTAAAATTTTGCCAAGCCTTTTATAACATCAAATGATACTTGAACCACCATTTCTTGACATCATTGAGTGACATGTGATTTTTCTATGGAGCCCTCAAAATTTTCGAAATCAGGGGCAGCAGGAAGGAATTTTTGTTGTTTTTGTTGCATTTTTCAATTCATTCTTGGCTATATTGATGCTAATACTTGTTGAAACTTAATGTATATACTAGATATTAAAGTTACCAACAAGTATATCACCAAATGACCAAGATATGAATTTATAAAACACTTCCAAAACAATTTTGAAATCTGGACAGCAGCTCTTCAGAAAGTGCTGCTGTTGGGTGCAATCTTCTCTTGGTCTTTTACTTCCTTCTCTTGTTACATTTTGTGAAATAAATAAAATACAACTATTCTAATATTTACAAAATGAATATTAAGAAGGAAATAACTAATTATTATTACAAACCATTTGAATAAATCAATAGATTACAACCATATCGAACACAAACACAAAACATGCATCATATGGTCCTTGGCTTGTTTATGCACCATTTTATCACATAAAATCATAAGAAAATCAACACTTTGTTTTTCTAAGGCAACATCTATGTAACCAAATGCATGCATACATAAAATATAGTTGGTTACATAAAATCATAGATGATATATATTCATGTTGCCAAAGAAGCCATGCATGAAACTTTCATTCAAGAAGATGAACATTCATGGCTTCCAAAAACCAAGTTTATCCAAATAAACTTATTATCTAAACATGCAATATAGCCATGGCTCTGATACCAATTGTTGGAAATCATGGTTCATGTAATTAGTTTCAAAAAACTTGAAGTTGCAACGGAAGCATAAAATCATGAACACAAGTTTCATTCCAAGAGGATCATGCTACATGCATGTAGAGATAAGATGAAGAACAAACATAGTTTAAGTTCAAGATTATAACCTTTGTTCTTGGGTTTGTTTTGGATGATTTTGATAGCTAGGAATCAAATTAGAATCCCTCTATAGTTGATCCACCACAAGCTTGAACACCCTTGAATGCTAGTTCCACAACTTGCAAGTTAGAACTCCTTTTCTTGTGAAACCAAAAACCAATTTTTGCTAACTATCAAGAGAGCTTTTAGAGAGTTTCTTTGGCTGATTTTTGAAGCAAGAATGATCACAAAGACACCCTCAAAATCGTTCACTATATCACCCATAAAGCAAAAGAGAAGCACATGCAACTAGCTTAAAAGAAAGATCCATTTGATTTCTATAATCAAAAGCTAGAAGACACAAAGCATCTTCTTTTTCTTTTAAGTTCTTAATGCATTCTTTTCCTTCCAATATGGCTGATTTTATGATGATAAATGAAGTGCTAGTTGGTTGTTATTATTTATAAAACTTAGATAATAAAAGCTTATAAATAATACATCTTCTTATTTCTTAAATGGGATAACATTTAACCCATAATCATATACATAAATAAACCATCTAAATATACAATCTTAATTGTATAATTATATATATACATATATATATATATATATATATATATATATATATATATATATATATATATATATATATATATATTATTTAATTTACCAATTAAATCAAATAAAAGACTTACTTATAAATCAATTAAATCGTTTAACAATTTAAACAATTTAATTGTTACATTTAATTAATTCATCACATATAAATTACTAATCAACCTTTTAATTTTGTACTTATTATTATTTACCTCAAATAATAATAACCTACAAGATTAAATTGCAAGTTTAGTATCATTTGATGTTAAATCAAATTTAACGTTCTAAATGATCAATTGGTGTCAAACTTGTTGTTGGTGTGACCCTATAGGATCATGTATTATTAGTAATATCATTTTATGATCATCCTTGGGCATATAGAACTAACAGAAGTTACTACTTCCGAATGAGAATAATGGCTAAAAGTCTCCAAAGATTTTGGGAAATGATTAGTACATGGCTGGTAACCATGAAATACAAAGAAATGTATATATGTTTATACGTGTTTATAAATATAGGTGAATGAGTAAGTTTTAGAACTTATACAAAGTATAAAAGTGGTTATGAAATGAGTATTCTAATCAGAATACTATAAGGTATGAAGCAAAAGAGTAAAATAATGTATCGGGTATACTGCCTCGATATACCAAAAGAATGAAAGATGACGAGAAAATAAATGGCAATTGAGTATCACCTAAAGATACATAAGAAATAAGTTGTATATGAAAATTTTAATGTTGTAAAGAAATATGTAGTGTAAAGAAGTGGAGTATAAATGAAAGAATAACGTAATGTGTTAGGCATGTAGCCTTATAACACATAACAGAACTGGTAAAAGATATAAAGCTAAGAAAAATATTTTGTTGCCAGGAGCTACAACAGAAAAGAGTAATAAATGATAATGGTGATTGAGGGTTATGTCAAGAATTCGTCATGGGACGAAAATGTTTAAAATACCTAGTTGAATTCTTAAATTAAAATAGAATCAAGTATATATATATATATATATATATATATATATATATATATATATATATATATATATATATATATATATATATATATATATATATATATATATATATATATAAGTGTATATTATACAATTAAGAAGTTGTAAATATATGCTGAGAACTTGTTTGAAGACAATGGACGGTATTTTATTGACAAAAGTGACTTGTAAAAGTCTAAAATGGAAAAAAAAGCATTGTATAAAAATCGAAGAAAAGATAAAGACATGTTTATACTAATAAGTAATGAGTAAATGATACCAAAATCTCATAAAAGAGGATGAAAGAAGTAGTTAGAATGTTAGTATGTCAAAAAGTGAAAGTAATATAAGTATAGAGTGATACGAGATATGTAGAGAAAGTAGTACATGTAATGTACAAGAAATAATTAAGAGGTATGTAAAAATGTAAATTCATAATTTGAATCATTGACAAATAATATGATGTGAAAGTAGAAAGATTTAAGACATGTATGAATAAATACATGTAAAATGCAGAGTAGAAAATAATGATGATAATAATTTTTTGTAAACGTATGAAAGTTAGTAAGAGGAGTAAGAAGTATATGAAAAGGACAATTTATAAAAGATGGATTCAGAATGAAGGTAGTAAGTATAATGATGTAATAGTAGCATTCATATACTAAATGAAAAGAGATATGTATTTAAAGAAAATAATACATATAGTTTACAAAGCGGAACATATATAAGGGGATTGCGGAAGTATAAAATATGATAAAAAGTATACAATTAGTATACAATTAGCGATATAAAAGTCAAGAGTAGAAAAGAAAGAAGTTGACAGAAGTAATAGATCAACTTCAATAGTAAAATTGTACAAGTTTATAAGGTTAAATATGGTGTATTATACATAGAAAGAAAGTTAATGATATCTAATTGTAAAAATAAAAAGTGGTACGTCGTTTCAACACTTTTAGAACGAGATATGCAGATTCTCGTTAAAGATATACTGATTCGACAGATTCTGTCCCAAACAGAAAAGTAAAGGTGCGAAGTGAAACGAAAGGAAGAGTATGCATTCCTTATGAGCGGTAATAAGTCGAGATCTGTTAGTAGATGTAAAGAAAAATAAATTTAAGTTTAAAAGATCTAAAGAAACAACTATATAAAGATAAGAAGTTGTAAAACTTCTAAAAAGAAAGAATAAGTTATACTGGAGTAAAATGTCCGTTAAGGGACAAGATTTCTCAAGGAAAAAGTTTTATGAGTAAATAATATAATTAGTATAACCTCATGTGTTTTTGGTAAAGATATGAAAAGAATCACAAAGTAAACTGTTATTTATGATAAAAAGTATTGAAGTATGAAACTATTTTGTAAAATAAGTTTTACTAAGAGAGTTGCATATGAATGAAGTGAGGTAGAAAGGAATGTAATTAGAACGTAATGTATGAAGTATGATCGAGCAACTAAAAGTTGAGAAAGCGGAAAAAAAAGAAAAAAAGACTAAAAGGGTATTTTGGTCATTTAATACAGGTATTAAATGTGTTATAAGTATTTTGAAATATTATAAAGAAACCAGAGTAAAATGACCAAAAAGGTATTTCAGTTAATTAAGCAAAAGTAGAGTTTTAAAGAGATACTTGTATATCTCTTATAAAGAAGAAGTCTAAAAAAGGGATAACCTCTAAGAGTATATACTTCTAGAGATGTAATTAAAAATTATTGAAAGTTGAGGAAAATGAAAGCTTAGTCCCCTAAGAATACAAAGTATATGTAAAGAACATAAATACATACCATGTATAGTTGGGGGATGATTCCGAGGACGGAATCCCAATAAGGGGGAGGTAGTTGTAACGACCCAAAAATCTCTAATTTATATTCGAGAAAATATGAAAGGAAAAGACCAAAAATATTTTGAAAGTTTTAAAATAAATTACTTAGAATGTGGTAAAATACCAAAAGTTTGCAGAAAGATGATGAGAAAGGACAAAATGGTCATTTGACACCCAAATGACTTTTAAGTAAGGAAAATATGATTTTTTTTAGCTAATATGTAATGAAATAAAATTTTGACACCAAATAATAGTGATAAGTATTTGAAGTTAATTCTAGTAAAAGAGGGTAATTTGGTAATTTTACCATAAAAAGGGTAATTCGGTCATTTGACCATGTGAAGACCAAATATGTAGAAATATTGTTTGTTTGTGGCCAAAATATAAGAAATGAAAGTTTTATGGGATAAAATGTGATAAAAGTGCCAAAAGTTCAAGAAATGTAACTTAGGGACTAAAAATGAAAAACTGGGAAATATAAAAGAAGAGAAATATCTCTCATATGTGAGTTGAAAATTTGAGAAGCTACAGGAAGTTTTGGAGATGTGATTGCTGCAGAATTCACGAAGGATTGAAGAAGGAGATTGGAGCAAGTATATATAATTTATGATTTCTAAGTCAAAAGGTTAGTGAGAAACTTCTAACCTAAGTGTTGTGTGTGTGTTCTTCACGGGAAGAACTGGGGACTGGATTTCTAGTCATGATCCAAAAGAGTTTAAATGTTTTATAGTGTCAAATGGATTCTAAGAAATAAGAACATACCTTGAAACAATCAAAGTATGTTGCTATTGTTGGAATATTGAAATTTTGTTCAAGAACCCTAGAATTCAAGTTTATATGATCAAACTGATTCTAAGGGGTTTTGATAAGTTCTATATGTGGAAATTGTTAAAATAAAGCAGTAGAAGTGGTTAATTACGAACAAATTCGGTTTTTGGATCAAAAATGCAAAAACGGGAATGTTTGGAAAATAATCAAAATCTATGATTTTTATGGTTAAAAACATGAAGTAAATGAATGGATTTGGTCTTGGAACAAACCCTAGGGATTAAGTCGTGTATTAAGGGCTTAAAATGAAGAAAATAGGAATTTATACCATAAAAATCGCAATGTTTGGCTGCTGCAGGCCTCGTCGGGTCGCGATCGGCACCCTCATCGGGTCGCGATCGGTCGGGTCGCGATCGGCACCCTCATCGGGTCGCGATCCGGCGCCTGGGGAAAATTGGCCAAACTTCTCCTGCCCTCTGCCAAGAATAAGTTAGTTGGTTCATTTTTTTTGAAACTTGATGTTAGGCTTGTCCGATTGACCTCAAATTTTAAACATAGGTCTATTATGGACCAAAACTTCGTGGAAAATTGTTGAAACCGAAATACGACCCCTCGAGGGTACTGTAGTAAAATACGTATAAAATACGATTTAACTAAAGTTGGTCATTTAAAAGTTATAGACTTGTTATGACCTATATTGGTATAATAAGGACTCTAAGGAGTTGTAGAGTCAGTTAGCATGAATTTTAATGTATAATATGTTAAATATAGGTTCATGCAAAGTGATTATTGGTCCAAAAGAGTATAAATACAAGGAACGTGTAGTCAGTCTCCTAGCAACACATGAGGTGAGTACATGCAGTAGTTTTACCCATTCTGGGGTACATGACAAGTAAGTATTTTCAAGATTTCTTATAGAATTTCTATATGTGAAATTATATGCAAGAGTATTATCTCTAACTTGTTTGTGAAAGTATAATGTTATATTTGAAGTTATGCTTGGTCTATGAACCAAATATGTGAAAGTATATTTTGAATACAAGTTATACATGTTTGAAAGTATGGAAAGGCATATAGCCATAAAATGTTTAAGAAGTATGTTTTGGTTACAAATTGTATATGTTTTCAAGTATGAAAGGGCGTATAGCCACAAGATGTTTAGAAAGTATGATTTGGCATTAAGCCTAAAATGTTATAAAGACATGTTCTAAACATATGGTTTATGTGAAACGAAAGTTATGTATTTGGCATCTAGCCATAAAGACATAAAGTGATGTAGTTTGGCACTTAGCCACAAGTTATATGTATATGAGAAATGTTAAAGCAAGCAGCAAGTATTTTGTATGACTGGTAATTGTAGCAAGCAGCGTTAGTAAGGGAACTATGTTCCAACCTACCCGGGTTAGGTAAGGGGTCTACTGGGGAAAATCCCCATCGCGAAGTAGATCGCCTCAACACTTCTATGGTGAGGATTGATCCGTTCTTCCTAGCCATAGAGACTTGGGGTATCACTTATTGTGATTAAAGCCCTAAGTATAAAAATCCAGCAAGCTTATAAAACCAGTCAAAGAAAGTAAGAAAGATGTTATTTTTGCAAAGCATATTATGAATTGATTTTCAAAAAAATAAAGAGTTATATTATGTTGCTATTAAAAAGTTTTGAAAGAAGATAATTATGCAAAGTATGATATGTAATGATTTTTGGAAGGAAATAAGAGCTATGGTATGATAAGATTTTAAACTTTAAAAGATGTTTTATGTCATAAGTTTTATATAAAGATTTGAAAAGAAATTAAAGGTTTGAGTCTAAAACTCATGTAACTCACGAGACAAATTTTTGTCTTACGTATTCTATGTTTTTGCCATGTATTCCAGGTTAAAATAAGTTGCTATCAATAGGATGAAGTTTAGCTGGAGTGGAGCTTAAGTTAGCTCCTATATTGGACTCAAGGTTAAATCCTTTCTTGCTTACTATGGTAAAAATTTGATATGGATTTGTACACCCACTGTTTTCAATATGTAAACTAACGGTTTTTGATAAACCGTACTTTTGAAATCATGTATTTTTACGAAAAACCATAGTATTTGCGAACAGTAGAATTGGGGTGTCACATGAATGGGGTACAATCCCAAATCAATTAAGGGTCCTAACGAGCCCAAATAATCAAAGTCAATGCAGTATCACATATTGAGATTATATTAAAGCATTAAAATATGCGTTTATCACCAAAATTCAACTAGAAGCCATAACTGGTTCTTTACTTTTTTAAAGACTTTGATCTTAATATAGAATTTACAAATTGGTTCATATCCACATGGGAGATACTTTATCCTCTACAAGAGATTTTCTCCAAAGAGTTATAGAGATCATTTGAAATATCCATCCCCGAATAAAGGGAAAAGATATGTCACTTGTACTAAATAAAGTCGTGCTTTTATTTGTATGAAACTATAAGGTACCATGTATATGGGCATGGAGACTACACATTGGACAAAACAATGCAAAATGTTCCATATTTAAAACGAACCTACTAGGTTAAATGGTGGCAAAAATTTGATCCTAACTAAATTAATGATAATAATGAAAAATTAAATTCTTCTGAGGTAGATACCCAGACTAAAAATGAGGATGAGCTGTTGCGGTCCATTTTAAGGAAAAAAAATATTAAGAGAAAATCCAATAATTTCTCATAAAGATATAGACACATTAATCTTAAAAATGAGAAAACGTTTTAACATGTTTCTCTCTATATACAATGACAATAACCGGTCTTCACAATGATATTTTTACAATGAAGATATGGACAATATAAAACTCATTTCGAAAGAACAAGAAGACCAAATGATGAAGGAAGCTAAGAGTATTAACTAAAAAGAAGATGTAGCCAATAAGAAAGAAGAAAAAGGAAAAACAAATTAACAAAATAAAAGTTCAGATCCAACCAACTCAGGTGGAATCTTTACAGAACTTCAGATTCAGCAAACTCAGTTGGAATCTCTACAGAACTTTTCAGAAGAATCTGACTACAAAATAAAGACCAGTGAATCTCCTGCAGTAGATGACAAAATCAACATCTTTCGAGGTTGAAGTCCGGATTTCAAGTCCGACTATTACATATAAATAGAACATTGCTCAGTTGTAGAAGGCATAAAAAATTACTTCTCTTCAAAAAAAAATTTCCTCACTTGTTTTGCTTTCCAAGTCTTAGGAGCTTTCAGTTTAGTAGAAGTTTGTACGGATCTCATATCCATGTATCCAAATTGTAAGTTTTCTTTTCTTTAATCTTGTAATCGTTATGTATGATGTTATGTTTGTTTTAATTTAATAAAAGCTTTTACTTAGAATATTTTGTCCATTATATAATAAAAAATGAAAAAAAAACAATACTTTTATTTAGTTCTTTCTAATTTTGGAACACCTTTTTAACTCCTTTTAGCGGTAATAGATAAAGACTAAAACTAAAATATAGAAGTTTCCAGTTTTGCCTCTAAATTTGAATTATTCCAACATTAAGAGTAAATTACAATTTTGGTCTCTGTGGTTTGCATGAAATTTCATTTTTGGTCATCGTTTCGTTTTTCCACGCTGATGGTCCCTGAACTACACTTTTGCTTACACTATTGGTCCATTGGCCAAGTAAAATGACCAATATACCGTTTTTAATTTCTTTTTCTTTTTTCTTTTGAGATATTTTTATTTTAGGAATTAAAAAAAAGAAAAAAATACTCCAAACCCACCCTCACCCTCTCTCTCTCTCTCTCACACCACCTGGACCAAACTTGATTTACATCTGGAACTCGGTTTTCTATTACTTGATATACGAACAAACTTGATTTTCCCATCTGGCCAAGGGATCGCCTGCAGATGTCGTAGATGGCTTCGTTGTCAAGGAGGACGGCGATGTCGGTGTGTTCGAGGAGAGAGTGGGTGGAGAGGACACTGTTGTACGGCTCGACGACGGAGGTTGAGACTTGCGGTGAAGGGTACACCGTGAACCCAAGCTTTGACTTTTTCCCGTAGTCAATTGACAGACGTTCGAGTAGAAGGGAGCTGAGACCAGAAGTTCGATGCCGCCGCTGATGGCGTTGAACACCAGGAAGCCTTGAAGACCGGTGCAGTTGTCAGCAAGCTTTCTGATTCGATCCAAACACAAGTCTACGATCTCTTTTCTGACTGTTGTAAGAGGAATTTAATTAATCAATAATATGGTTTCTGTATTGTGAAAGAAAAATTTAAGAACAAGGTGTTTTACTGGTGTAGTGGCCACGGGCGAAGTTGTTTGCGGCGTCTTCTTTGCCGCTGATGAGTTGTTCAGGGTGGAAAATTAACGTAATTTATTTTAACCCATTTGCAATTTTTGCGAATAATCTTCAAAATTGGATTTGTTTTTGGTTATACAGATTCTTATGGTGATTTTGGCATAACTGCATCGATATGGTGGGGGGCTTGTTGATATTCCGATGGATAATAACCAAGGGGTAATTTTGTCAAAAGCACATGTTGAAACGGTGGTGGCCGGTGGTCAAAGTGGTGGTCATTTAGATGGTTACCATGTTGGGGTTCCTTCACAGCGGTTGCCTAGTTTTATTCCGAGGACTGGACAGAGACCTTTTCAAAAGTGGAAGGGGCCGGATAAGATTAGTCGTATTCCGGCAGCGCAGATCCAACATCGGTGGAGTAGCGGCGGCGTTTACTGTAGCGATCGATGGTGGTCGGGGAAGATGACCGGAAGTGGTGATCGGAGGGGATGTTTTTTTTTAATTCATTTAATAAATAATACATAAAAGAAAAATGAAAAAGAAAATAAAAAGGGTATATTGGTCATTTTACCTGGCCAAGGGACCAATATTGTAAGCAAAAGTGTAGTTGAGGGACCATCAGTATGGAAAAACGAAACGATGACCAAAAGTGAAATTTCATGCAAACCACAGAGACCAAAATTGTAATTTACTCAAACATTAATTTGGGTGGAAAGACTGAGAACCCTCGTATAAATTTAAATAAACCAGGGGTGTAAATTTAAATATCATTGAACGAAGGATCGAATGAAGGTTCGAACGTATAAAACACAAATTCTTTAATACTTGGTGAATATTAAATAGTAATGTATTGTGTTAATGATTGTAGCATCCATGTTCTTCCTCTAATGTCAACGATTTTGTGCCATCTAATTGTTCTTATTTTGAACATGCATGAGTGGCTCTAATAATTATTAGACGATGGCTAACCTTCCAATTAAGACTTTTTTTAGAACATAAACTTTTTATTAAATAGAGAAAATTACCAGCAAGACGTCGGACAATATTACAATCCCCATTTGTTCATGGAAATTAAGAATAGAACGGCATGCATGTACGCCGAGTACGTAGCTGAACTTCTAAAGACTCCAATTACAATACTTGTTTGATAAATACTATTGATCCAACCACATAGGAATTCAAATGTTGGGACCGTATACGGAACTATAACGTCCGAGATCCAACTATAGGAAATATTACCGTCGTTGAAATGACTCGTCTCCTATCTCTTATCATGTTCGAAAGGGCTTCTTAGTATTTATTATTATTATTTTTTATCAAAGTCAACCAATGTTCTTCCATTAATTTTCATTAAGATTCATATCGTGCCATGTGTGGGTGACAACATGTGAGACCTGTTCCAATTATTTGCTTTTTAACAAACTATAAAATGAGCTTTAACATCATTCCAAATATCCCAGAATAAGTTTAACTTGTTAAAGTCTTTCTTCTTCGAAATGGCTGGTTGCAAGAACTTACTTGGTATTTTCACGCTTCAAGTGATGGTCCTAGCACTGTTTTCTTTGCATGCAGACGGCCAAGGGTTGAAAGTAGGGTTTTATAAGAAATCATGCCCTCAGGCGGAAGCGATTGTATCTAAGGTGATCAGCGATGTTATGGCTGTAGCACCATCTCTCTCTGGCCCTCTGCTGAGAATGCACTTCCATGATTGCTTCATTAGGGTTTGTAATATCATATTTAATAATAAGATTCTAATTATTCCCTTCTCTACGCATCCTAATATATATTGTCAAATTACTAATAAGACTTCTACGAACGTCGTAATTACAGGGTTGTGACGGATCGGTTCTATTGGATTCTCCAAATAATCAATCCGAAAAATTTTCACCACCAAATCTAAGCCTAAGAGGGTTCAATATCATCGATAGGGTGAAGTTGGCCTTAGAAAAGGCCTGCCCAGATGTGGTTTCTTGTGCTGACATTGTAGCACTAGTTGCCAGAGACGTTACAGTGGCGGTATATTTCCTTCTCTTAAGTCTTACTCTGAAATGAGTTTTCATTTCATGTTGCAAGAATCAATAGTGTTTCTTGCTGTGTTTTCACTTGTTCACAGACTAAGGGACCACATTGGGAGGTTGAAACTGGCCGAAGAGATGGAAACGTGTCTTCAATCATGGATCCCATAAACCCAGTGACAGGCTTGCCATCATTTACCTCAAACATCACTGTTTTGATAAGATCGTTTGCCATACGGGGACTAAGTACAAAAGACCTGGTTGTTCTATCAGGTATGTTCTTCACACTTTAATTAGTATGTCAGATTTCTTTAAACGCCACTCCATCACGCCAACGTCACCAGAGTTATTATATATTAAAAGACAAAATCGAATCAGTGAGTTGCAACACACCACGTGATCCTTATATGAATGGATTCTTGATCATTTATAGGAGGACACACCATAGGGATGTCTCATTGTTCATCATTTGAAAACCGGCTGTACAACTTCACCGGAAAAGGTGATACAGACCCCACCATGGACCCTAACTACATTGCAAGACTGAAATTGAAGTGCAAACCACAGGATCAAACCACAATAGCTGAATTAGACCCAGGAAGCTTCAAGACATTTGATGACTCTTACTACAGATTAGTAACTAAGAGGAGGGGGCTTCTTCAATCAGATGCAGCCTTACTCAACGACCCTGAGACTAGAGCTTATTTGATTCAAGCTACTAGCCAGGGTTCCACATTCTTTAAGGACTTTGGTGTGTCTATGGTTAACATGGGCCGGATTGGTGTTCTTACAGGTTCTCAAGGTGAAGTTAGAAAAGTTTGCACAAAAACTAACTAGTCCTGCATTTTTGCAAAACCAAAAAAAATCTTGGCCATTTGACCTTAGAGAGCCGAATCCAAATTTCATTCGTAAGATTGCCAAATAAATAACAGACATCCGTCAAAGAGTGTGCGACAAGTTTCATCCCTTAATCCTTGTTTTCCAAGTCATAAAAAAACCCTTACACGCAGGTGACTCTAGATAAGAGTTTATTTTGTCTCCATTCATATTATTATGTATTCTTTACCAAAATCTATATTTTTTTGCGTTCTTTCTATGTATCATTCAATGTTTTATCCGGATGTATCCAAATGTTTGTATTTGTTGTTCCTTTTCAAAGGTTTTCTTTATATATCTAACGATTAAATAATTCCCAAAATGTCATATCATCTCGCGAGATTTTGACGATAAATAAAATTAAATCATATCCATTTATTTTTTCAATCCTAAGGCTAAAAATTGTCCTCGAAGTTCTCACCAATTTTAGAGTCCTCACCCGATCCTATATATATATATATATATATATATATATATATATATATATATATATATATATATATATATATATATATATATATATATATATATATATATATATATATATATAAAACACATCATCGTTGGTTGGAATGGCTAAGGTCCTTGCCTCTCCTAGGAGAGGTTGTGGGTTCTAGCCTCACTCCACGCAAATGAAGGCTAAAGATATTAATGCCTAGTTTGCGGCCTCTGTGCTAGGCGGTGTTGTGAGTACCCGGGGCTGCTGGTTTAACCAGTAGTCAGTTGCCTGCAGGGCGTCCTTACGGGGTGGGCGTGTGCTATGCGCCAGGGTTTGCCGATTGCGTGTGCGGGTCTAGTCTCTGTGCAGCATCTACTTGGAGAAAGGGAAGGTTCAACGGTATAACGACCGAGCAGTCCCATATGTACCTAGCTACGCTGTAGTATATTACGTACCCGTGTAATAGGATTTATCCCTAACTTGCATATATATATATATATATATATATATATATATATATATATATATATATATATATATATATATATATATATATATATATATATATATATATATATATATAGAGAGAGAGAGAGAGAGAGAATTCATGAAAAATAATAAATGTTACATACAAAAAAATATAAAAAATACAACGAAAATTCATGATGTCTTCATTCCTCAAATTTTCGATTTTCGTTTCTTCAATTTGCTCGATAACTTCTCCAAATCTGCAATAACATTAATAAAAATTAATATACATGTATATTCATTAAAATAAATACATACATGCATATACGCATATGAACAAATGTACATCTATTTTATCATATATAGGCATATATGCATATGTGCACATACATTTATATGCATATAAACACTTATGCACATGTGCACATATGCACACATATGTACACACACGTTTTTGCACATGTAATCACATATGCACACATGTGTACACACACGTTTTTGCACACATACACATGCACATGCATGAATTCACATTCAAAGGAACATATGCACAAACATAGATATACACAAGTTATCATATATATGCATGTATGCATTTATGAATATATGCACGTATGCATTTATGTATATATGCACATATACATATATATATATATATATATATATATATATATATATATATATATATATATATATATATATATATATATATATATATATATATATATATATATATATATATATATATATATGTATGTATCACATGTATTGATATATGAACATATGCATTTATAAAATATGCACATAGATACACATGTATACGTACAATTATGATAAATGTGTATATGTATATGTGCACAAATCTGCATGTGTACATGTAATTGTAAATCAAGAATTTAAACCAAGAATCAAGAATTTCCCTTTTCATAAATAACAGGTACCTAGAGTTCACATATAATACCTAAATTGAGAAGTAAATTTACAAGTTATGATCAGTGAAAGCGCCATATAGAAGAAAGTAATTAAGACCAATATGGAGTCTTACATGTCCATATGTGTATGTGCACATATGCACATATGCACATATATGCATATGTATATGTGCATGTGTACGTCTGTACATATGTGCATTTATATGTACATGTGTGTATGTGCACGTATGCACATATATGAATATGTATATGTGCATGTGCACGTATGTGTACATATGTGGATTTATACATACAAAGTTGTACATCACAAACCGCATGTCCATGTATTGATATTCAAATAACAAAGTTTACAAAAATTAGCAATTACCAAATAACCAAGTATGCAAAAATCAGCACTTACCAGATCACAACCGAAATCAGCAGCAATGATCAATGTAACTATAAATCACTAAAACATTTAGAGTACTTTCATCTTTAGGTGGTGTTCAAAGGCATATTGAATTCAAATTTGGCTAAAAATCAAGTAATCTCTAAAAAGAGTATAAAAATCCAACGAAGAAAATAGAACAAAAGGAATTAGCAAGGAATGATATACTAGGAGAGAGAAGGAATGTGAGTCCATCCTTTATGATCTCATCAATTTCTTGTTGAAGATCCAAATTTGATTTCTTGTGGAAGAACCATGATCTGATCGATTGAAAATGTGAGAGAGACGAAAGGCGGAGCAGGGATTCATGACCTGGGCATTTCAAAAGCTCCCAGTGGTTCCATCTTTAGCAATTCTCGAACCCACCACAGCAGCACAATCGATTTCTGGTCTACATCGGCAAACCTGGGAGAGAGATGGAGCTTCCGTTCTTCAAATGTAACCTGAAATTCCATATTTAGATGGTATATGAGCCGGCGATTTGGATTCGAAATCCATTAGAGAAGAAGAAAGAAAAATCGGCAAAATACAGATAAAATCGATCAAACCTCAATTCGAACAAACCTGTGCGTAAGGATGATCCGGCGAGCCAGGTGTCCGCCGAGAGTATTCTTGGAAAAGCTGATGGGAACGGTGGATGTCTGGATGCAGAGTGAGAGGAGAAGAGGGCGACGGTTTAACGAGAGACAGGTGATCGGCGACGGTTTAAAGATGGGGTAATCGACTTACATATCGAGATCCAGTGATTAAGGAAACGCTGAAATGCCTCTTCTCCGGCAAGACCCTCACCTCCATGGCAGACGAGAGAAGGAGACGAGCACGAGCGTATTTTTTTAAGGACGATGTGAGAGAGAATTCGCCGGTGCCCCATTGAAGTTGCGTCTTTTTTTTAGGGATACGTGAGAGATAAAAGAAAGAGAGATTCGGGTTACGGTGATTTGTAGGGATAGACGAAAATGAAGAGATTTGATAAATTTGTAATCCCTAAAATGCCCTTCCGGTGGTTATTAAAAAGCCTTGCATACCATTGAATTTGATTATAATTACAATTATGCCACTATTAATCTAAGCCATTAAATATTTTGATCTAAAGGTCCAGATTTGGTTCTCAAGATCTCAGGAATTTTTGGGTTCTTAATAGAACCTATCTCTCTCTCTCTCTCTCTCTATATATATATATATATATATATATATATATATATATATATATATATATATATATATATATATATATATATATATATATATATATATATATATATATATATATATATAATCAGGATCGGGTTGAGAACTCTTTTTTCGGTGAGAACTCATGAGGACACCTTAAAAAAAACTGAAAATAAATAATAAAATGGATTATAGTACTATATTGGAGAAAAAAAATTCGAAAAAAACTTTTAGATAATTATTAAAAAAAAATAATGATTCAATGATCCAAAATAAAAATTGGATCATTCAATGATCCAAAAAAAAATTTCCAATTTTTTTTATAATGATATAGTACTATTCTCGATTTTATGATTTGTATTTTTTTATTTTATTTTTTCAATTTTTTAAGATGTCCTTACGAGTCCTCATCTTTAGGTTCGTTAGTAGAAGCCAAAAGTCTAGCCCACATTTTATATGTCAACTTAACAACATTTGTAGCCCGTAACATGCTGCACCCATATATATATATATATATATATATATATATATATATATATATATATATATATATATATATATATATATATATATATATATATATATATATATATATATATATATATATATATATATATATATATATATATATATATATATATATATATATATATATATAGAATCAGGATCGGGTGAGAACTCTTCTTAAAGTGAGGACTTGCGATGACACCTTAAAAAAATTGAAAAAAAAATATAAAAAAAATATAAATAATAAAATGGATCATAGTACTATATCGGAGAAAAAAAAGATTCAAAAAAAAAATTCGATCATTATTTTTTTATAATGAAATAATGATCCAAAATAAAAACAGAAAAATTGCATCATTACGTTTTGCAATGATGCAAATTTTTTTTTCAAAATTGTTTTTGCTAATGATATAGTACTATTCTCTATTTTATGATTTGTATTTTTTTTATATTTTTTTTCATTTTTTTAAGGTGTTCTCGCGAGTCCTCACCGAAAAAAGAGTCCTCACCGGAACCGGACCCTATATATATATATATATATATATATATATATATATATATATATATATATATATATATATATATATATATATATATATATATATATATATATATATATATATATATATATATAACACATCTTGGTGGTTGAGATGGCAAGAGCACATGCCTCCCCTATGGGAGGTTGTGGGTTCGAACCACACTCCACACAAGTAAGGTTAAGATATTACACTTTTACTTGTGGCCTCTGTGCTAGCCAAGACAGTGTGTACCCGGGGCTAGTTTCCCCCCAGTCGTTGCTTGCAGGGAGTCTTTCCGGGGTGGACGTGGTTTGCGCCAGGGTTTGCCGATTGCGTGTGCGGGTCTAGTCTCTGTGCAGCATCTACTTGGAGAAAGGGAAGGTTCAACGGTATAACGACCGAGCAGTCCCATATGTACCTAGCTAGGCTGTAGTATATTACGTACCCGTGTAATAGGATTCATCCCTACTTGCAATATATATATATATATATATATATATATATATATATATATATATATATATATATATATATATATATATATATATATATCACGTTATTTATAAAATGGCATATAATGTAAATATGACACTAGCACTTGCACCAGTTAGATATATGAACTGCACTTTTAGTCGCACACTAAACCTAATACAAACTTGAACTTTTGTTATTTTTCAAAAACATAAATATAAAACAAACTTTTTGCAAATTCAAAACACAAACTAAACCTGTTTAGACGCAAAATTTCTTTGAGACATTTCATCGAACACCACCTAATATGCATTCTAAGAGTCACAAGCCTTAAAACACTTATTATCGCTTACACATTTCCATACTAGGTACAAGCTACTCTAACAAAACTAATGATAAAATGGTGTACATAAGGAGCAAAGAAATTTAATATGTAATTCGATTTTTATATATAAACTTGTTTTACCTGATATGAGCTAAGTAAACTGAAGATGATCGCCAAACCTTGTTTTACAAAATCAATTACATATTGAGAAGATAGAGAAGAAGAAGAAGATTACATGATTGCTCTGGAATCTGGGTCGAGAGAAAAACAATAGACGTGACCGGGTACACAATTGAAAAGATAAAGAAGAAGAAGATTACATGATTCAACGATTAAGAAAAAGATGATCGATAAAACTAAATAGAATGTGACTGATGCATAAGCGACTGATTCAACGATTAACAAGGACGAAGGGAGGGGATTGTTTATGTAAATCGATTTCAGAAGATTAGCAACTCGATTGCAAAATGCCACTGATGCAGAAGCAGGGAAAAAATGAGCAACTCAATTTCGATGAAAGTCTTTCTGTGAAAATTTAGCCCAATACGACGTAGTAATCTAGTTCTACACTTAAGGTTATATGGGGTTGTTTTATATATATATATATATATATATATATATATATATATATATATATATATATATATATATATATATATATATATATATATATATATATATATATATATATATATAGCCCTAATTCCGAAAATGTCCAAGTTCGTGGCTTAAAGGAATCAAGTTGGAAGTAAAAGGATTAAGTTTTAAGAAAATATGGAAAATTCCAATTAGAGTCGCTAATGTTAGAGTCACTAATGTTAGCATTAGAGTGGCTAATGTCTGGTGAGTGGGTTTGCACGTTGCGCAGTTAGCGATGCTAACTGCTGAAAATGGGTCAAAAACCTAGATTTTGAAGCTTGGGCCATATTTAAGGGTTGGGAACCCTAGGGCAGCCGCCAAACTCTATCTTTCAGCCCCCAAAATCGTTCATTTTTCTCTCTAGACCTTCTTGGATGAGTTTTTGGCACTTTTGGTCTTCTTGGATGAATTTTTGATGTTTGGATGGTGTTTGGAGAAGGGTGGTGGTGCTAGAAGACATTTCTCTTGGGTGAAGCTTCATAGATCTGCATTTATCTGGACCATTGTGAGTAAAGTTCCCACCTTTATGCATTTTTAAGGTTCTCTTTGTGTTTTAGTGGGATTTTTATGGATTGAAAAGATGTAATGGTCCCTTTTAGTGATTGTCCACGATTAAGCAGGATAAAGTCTGGAACTTTATGTCTTAAATCCCCGATTTAGAACCTTTTGGATGGTTTAGAGAGTAAATCAAACTCTCTTTGGTGATTTTGGGAAATTTTGGATCATTTTGGACTTGGATCTTGTTCTTGAACTAGCAAGGTTATGTTTGGATGTTAAATCTAGGATTTTCATGGACTTAGGGACTGTTTGGAATGTCCCTGGATGGATTAAGACCTTGGCTGAACGGATTAAGAGCTTAATGGACTTTTGAGACTGTTCATAGTTAGCGACGCTAACTAGGGGAGTTAACGGTGCTAACTGCGCTTGTTGACTTTTGTTGACTTTGAAATTTGACCGTTGACTTTTTGACCAGTTTGAATTTTGGTCAAACTTGAGGGTTCGAGATACCGGTGTTAGAGGATTATCCTGTTTGGGATTTAGGAAGTTCTAAATAGAGTTTATCTTTTTTAGGAAATTCGCGTTGTCGGATCTATAGACGCGTGTGAGGAGTGTTGTCTGGCTTTGCAGATTATGTGAGTCTTCTCACTATACTATAGGTGATGTTGCATGCGTAGGTAACTTTATTACTTTGTATAATAATGTGTTGTATGTGCTTTACGTGTTTACCGACGGATCGGGGCAAACCCGAGAGCCAACCGATGATTACTAACGGATCGGGGCATTCCTGAGAGTCAACCGATGATTACTGATGGATCGGGGCAAGCCCGAGAGTCAACCGATGATTACTGGCGGATCGGGGCAAGCCCGAGAGCCAACCGATGATTTGTCAACATTGATTTTAAGCGATGGATCGTGTGGTATTTTGTGGAACTCACTAAGTTTTGTGCTTACGCTTTCACCCTAACTGTTTTTCAGGTATCTACTGGCTTGAGCTTGGAGCACAACGCGACCGTACCGTATCTGAAGTTTTGGTATTTAAGTCTTCTGTTGAATAATGTTTATGTTTTAATTGGGATGGATTTATTTGGCTATCCTTTTTATGTATTTGAACCGTTTTTAAAATGAAAACTTTATTACGAAATTTGAGACGTTACAATATATATATATATATATATATATATATATATATATATATATATATATATATATATATATATATATATATATATATATATATATACATCAAATAGTTCTGATTATTGAACTTCTCTTTTTCATACTGGTTTCTCCATGCAGTATAAACTGGATTGTTTAAAGAACATTCTTCAACTTTGTTTAAATCCAATCCTCCAAACGATAATCCTAGCATACTTTAAATGATCCTTTTTGAGACCTCTATGTTATAATGTTTTAGTTTCAGGGTGTATGTTTCTTCATGAAACCTAGACACCAGATAATAGGCGAGATGAGATGGTAATGTAAGAAGCTGTAATTCCAATAAGCTTCCAAAACCACAATCCCTTATCATAATCTTTTGATCTGATGATAATGATTTAATGGCTTGGAACATTGAATTGGGCGACATTCTAGTGCTAAGTTTGAAAAGTTCATTGTTGAAGACTTCTAGCTCAAAATGTATGTCGCTGACTTTAGTTTTCTTTCTTTCTTTTGCAACTAGTACAAAAGTATTTGTATCTGCAGCTCTGCTCGTGTTTCCAATTTATTGTTTTTATTTCTTTTCCTTTCTTGTTCATCTACAAAACTTAAACCTTCCAATCTTTCAATGATCCTCACTGATGAACCTGATATGGCCAGCTCCTGATTAAACATGTAATGAAAATGTTATATCCTTTAAAAGAATATAAGAAGATACGTATTATAATAAAACAGAAAACATGGAACAATAGTCAATGTAAATCAATACAATGAAAAAAAGTTGAAAATTCATTCTTGAGTAATTAGTTTTAATCATTATACATGGAACACATTATTCAAAATAGTATCAATACAAATTCCTGTTGAATATATGGTTTGTAATTTTTTTCATAATCAACTACAAAATTGTTTATGTTCATAACTAGAATATTTGTTTAAGGAATATGTGTTATTGACTTAATATAAGGTTTGTATGAATTAAACTTCAAATAAAAAATAGGATAACAATCATTCTAACGTCATATCTAAAGTCATCATTCATGAGTAACCTTGTTTTTCCATTATACATGTAATAGATTTTTTTGACATTTGCAATACACATTCCTATGTGAATATACGATTTGTAATGTTTTTCATAAACAAATACAAAAATTGGCATGTTCAACAACTATAATATTTGGGATTGGAATTATTGCTAACAGATATGAGAATTGAATTTTAATTCAGTCAAACATTGTATTCTGTCAAGAACACACTGAATTAAAGTTCACTTTTCAAATCTGTTAACGATCATTACAATTTCAAATCTCTAAATATATTAACAATCAGCACATTCTAATATGAAATGAGTTCAGAGCTCAATATTCTTGTTTTTTCAAATCTGTTAACAATCATTCCAATTTCAAATCTCTAAATATATTAACAATCAACACATCCTAATATGAAATGAATTCAGAGCTTAATATTCCCGTTTTTTTTATTTTTGAAACTTTTTCAGAAAGATATACAAAATACATAATTTACACTAATAGTCAGTGAAGAATCATTATTATGTAGTGTAGAAATTTACTTGATATGGATTATATTATTATTCTCAATACCATTACAGAGTTTTCAAACCATGTAACTTATTTAATGGTTTCTAAGTTAGATAAATAATAAAACATATCGTATGAGGATTGGGGATTCACAAAATGGTCGTCATCAAGAATTAGCAGTGATGAATGATTGTTTGAAAACATTTTTTTCATTGTTGAATTTTGAACCCTTGAACTTCTTCTCCTAGGCGTCATTGACAGTAATTGTTTGAAGCTTTTAAGTATGCGATTCTTGAAATTTCTTTGTTAAAACATAATGTTATTTGGCGGTAACTGAATATTTTTGAGAAAATCTTGAAATTTCTTTGTTAAAACATAATGTTATTTGCCGGTAACTGAATATTTTTGAGAAAAAAGCAAAAATTTGTCGAATTGTTCGAATCATCAGTCATCAATGAGAGATTACTGTGAAGAAGAACAATTTTTGATACGGTTTCCTTTTTAATCGGCGGGACATAACAAGAATCGAACTCAAGACATCCATCTCCAATATCCAAAGTCTTAACCACTAGACCAAATTGCTTGATGTGTTTGGTTTACGCCTATTTAAATATATATATATATATATATATATATATATATATATATATATATATATATATATATATATATATATATATATATATATATATATATATATATATATAGACTTAGGATCTTTTGAGAACCAATTTCACCCCGAGAACCCGAGAACTCCCAAACCGATATTTTTTTCAAAAAACCGACCACATAGGCCTCTAAAACGCTCAAATAGGTGCCGGGGCGCTGAAAAAAATTTCCGAAAAAACGACTTTTTTTTTTTTTTTTTTTTGAAAAAAATTTGCACATGTGCAAAAAAAAACTTTGCACATGTGCAAAGTTTTTTATACGTACATTTTTTTTCAAGTTTTTTTTTTATGGATGTCTTTCTAACATATATTTAAGGCGTTCTGTAAAAAAAATTTCAAAAAAAGTGTACGTATAAAAAAGTTTGCACATGTGCAAATTTTTTTTTGTACATGTGCAAAGTTTGTAAAAAAAAAAAGTCGTTTTTTTCGGAAATTTTTTTTTCGAAAAGTCTTAAAAGTGTACGTTTTAGAGGCCTATGGGGTCGGTTTTTTGAAAAAAAAATCGGTTTGGGAGTTCTCGGGTTCTCGGGGGACTTGTGGTTCTCAAAAGATCCTAACTCTATATATATATATATATATATATATATATATATATATATATATATATATATATATATATATATATATATATATATATATATATATATATATATATATAAGCATTCACAATAAATTGGTCTGGTTTGGTCTTTGTCGGTGTTTTTATTTCTAAAACCGAAACCGAACCATAGCTTTCGGTTTTTGAAAATAAAAAACTCAAACCATCGGTTTTATATTAGGTTTCGGTTTTTCAGTCTCGATTTTTTTCTGATTTTTTGGTTTTTGGTTTGTTTTTTTTTTAAATTTTATTTTCTAATTTCAGTAGTTTATTTAACTTATTGTATTTAGGTTTTAATTATCGTGTTTAAGTTTTAATTTTCTGTATTTTTTAATTTTTTTGATTTTGCAATGTTGCTTTTTTTAATTAAATATTATTTGTTTTTATTTTATTTACTAGTTTTTAATATTATTTAAAATATTAAATTAAATGTTATTTTTTCATTTAATTAATTAATTTTAATATAGATAATATGATTTGATGAGGATTGAGAAGATTATTGAGAAAGATCCATTCCTTAGCAAGAAGTTGTACAACGACCAATATATAGAGGGGAATAAAACTTAGTTTTCTGAAACTAAAAGGGTGGTAACTATAAATATGTAAAGAAAAGTCCAAAAGCTTTTTTTACATATTCCAAACCAGATCACACATCAGCGGCGGACATTGGCTGTCCGACTTCCAACGCCGGCGTCTCTCTCACGTCCTCCGTTACTCTCTCCCACATACACACCCAGTGAGATATTTCGAATATTATATGCGTGTATATATGCAACTTGCCATAAATAATTTGGGCTTTTAAGCAGCACCCACAGTGAACTAATAGATTCCTTGCTTGGTTCTTTGGGGAAAAAATGGATTTACAGCTAGGGTTTTCATCGTAAAAACAAGCTGAAATCATAGCTCCGGAAGTGAACGAGCAGTTGTTCTTAATCTCACACGAAAATGAAGTCAACTGCTAGTGAACTCATTCGCCGGAAAAAGTTATTGAAGCATGTTTTGCTAGGACTAATTGCACTGCTCGGTTTGATTTGTTTGTATAATGGTTCATCATTTGCTCCAGGAGCGGAAGAAGTTATTGGTTTGGACGACGGTACTGATCCGGTCACCGGAATTTTTCGACCGAAACGTGATTATTTCGATGAATTGTTTGAAGATCAAGAACAAAACCCCGAGGTTCCTAAAAGCTTACCTGTAAGTTTTGAAGATTTTTCTAGATTTCAAAAACCAGTACAATTATTCGATTAACATTGTTTTTATGCTCGTTTGGTTGAAGGTTTGTGATACTCGACACTCGGAGTTGATTCCTTGTTTGGATAGACATCTTATCTACCAATTGAAGTTGAAGCTTAATTTGACTCTAATGGAGCATTACGAACGACATTGTCCGCCTGCAGAACGACGATACAATTGCCTTATTCCACCTCCATCCGGATACAAGGTTAGTTCCAAATCTTCTTTGCTTCCTTCCAGTTCAGATCTTGTGCGTGTTCATCAATTCAATGAGGTTAGCGTTACAATTCCAGATCCCAATCAGGTGGCCGGAAAGTAGAGACGAAGTTTGGAAGGCAAACATACCTCATACTCATCTTGCTCAGGAGAAATCCGATCAAAACTGGATGATAGTGATGGGAGAAAAAATCAGGTTTCCTGGTGGAGGAACTCATTTCCATTCTGGTGCAGATAAGTACATAGCTTCCATTGCATCGGTAGGCCACCTCTCAAAACCATATTACTTTAATGTCATTCAAATTAGCGTACTCTTCTAACTTCCATAACCACCATCCTCGTATAGATGCTCAAGTTTCCTGGTGATAAACTCAACAATGGAGGAAACATCCGAACTGTTCTTGATGTAGGATGTGGGGTTGCAAGTTTTGGAGCTTATCTTCTACCTCTAGGAATCATAGCCATGTCTTTAGCACCAAATGATGTACATCAAAACCAAATCCAATTTGCACTTGAGCGTGGGATTCCATCAGCATTAGGAGTCTTGGGTACCAAAAGACTTCCATACCCTAGTAGATCATTTGAAATGGCTCATTGTTCACGTTGCAGGATAGATTGGCTTCAAAGGGATGGAATTTTACTCCTGGAATTGGACAGATTACTTAGACCAGGAGGCTATTTTGTGTACTCTTCACCAGAAGCATACGCACATGACCCTGAAAACAGAAGAATCTGGAATGCCATGCATGATTTACTCAGAAGAATGTGTTGGAGAGTTGTTTCAAGAAGAGATCAAACTGTTATATGGGCCAAATCTTTAAGTAATAGCTGTTACCTTAAAAGACCATCGGGTACCAATCCTCCGCTTTGCGGTTCAGATATTGATCCAGATGTGAGTTGGAATGTGCATATGAAGGCATGCATTACTCCATACACTACAAGTAAGTCTTTATAAATTATAATTATACTCTTGTTTCTTTGATATAAACTCATGTTTTTAAGTAATACAGAGATGCATAAAGGAAAAGGAAGTGGGCTTGAACCATGGCCAAGTAGGCTTACGGGCCCACCACCTCGCCTTGATGAAATTGGTGTTAGTATTGATCAATTTCAAGAAGACACTGTAAGTATCTAGAATTCAAGAAGCAAAGTTTTCTTAATATTTGGTGGTTTATTTATACTTATATGTTATGTGATGTAGAATACATGGAATCATAGAGTGATGGAATACTGGAAACAGATGAGATCTGTGATACAGAAAAATTCAATTAGAAATGTGATGGATATGAATTCAAATCTTGGTGGATTTGCTGCTGCTCTTAAGGAAAAAGATGTTTGGGTGATGAATGTTGCTCCAGTTAATATGTCTTCAAGGTTGAAGATTGTTTATGACAGGGGATTAATTGGAACAGTTCATGACTGGTATGCACTTCTTTTTACCTCTATATGACACATTTGAAAATAAAGATGACAAATTTGTTAAAGTTTTATTAATGGGTGTGAATCTTTTTCAACATACCCATGTAGAAATGGGTGGTTTGGCTAATGGGTCAAAACGGGTCGATCCGTGTTGGGTCATTTGATCCGTTTCTTTTCTAGCCATTTTTTTAAACATACCCATTAACCCTTTGAAGATAAAGATGACAAATTTGTTAACATTTTATTAATGGGTGTTACAGGTGTGAATCTTTTTCAACATATCCACGAACATATGATCTACTTCATGCATGGAGAGTTTTTTCAGAAATTGAAGAACGCGGTTGTAGTGTGGAAGATTTGTTGATTGAAATGGATCGAATGTTAAGACCAGAAGGATTTGTGATCATAAGAGACAAAGCATCAATAGTTGACCATATAAGAAAGTTTTTGACCGCTTTAAAATGGGACGGATATTCTTTAGAAGTTGAACCAAAAACTGATGCTCTTTCTTTAAATGAAGAACGAGTTGTAATTGCTAGAAAACAACTATGGGGAGATGATGATGATGATGATGATGATAGTGAAGTTTTATGAAAAAACATTTATGAATTTGTTTAAAGAATGTTTGAAACAGATTTAGAGGAAATGATGTGGATTAAAGAATGTAGATTGGACATATGCTTTTGTTGAAAATTTTGGTTGTAAATCGATGTGGGATTTGAGTAAAGAAGGAATAGGAGGCAATATAGATGAATTTTTAAGGTACTAGTTTTTGAGTTTAATTCTTCACCATGTATTTGAAACATTATTTGAACATTTTTCATATCTTTGGAAATTTTTTGTATCATTGACATCTAATGTTATTATGTCGACTTGAATATCATGCATGTAAATTTGTATGACAAACTAAATTGGGTTAAGCTTTAGATGATTTGCTAATATTATTTATCTCTATTGTTTTAAATTTTGTACATATTGGAGCATGAAATGTTTTGACTAATCAGGTGGGATTTTGATAAGAAATGGTAAACGGTTTTTATTGATTATTATTACCACTATATAGATAGTTTGATAGTTTTAGTTGATTTTATTTTCATTAGCTCTCTTGTAATTTCGTTAGAGTTCCAGGTTTTAAGGGAGATTATGTTGATTTAATACGCTCATTCATCTTTGATAATAATACTTGATAGATTCAAAACCATTGTTTATGATAGATTCATATTTGGTCTTTATTCCGCATTCGTCATTTTAGATCTGGTTTTATTTCGTATTCGTCATTGATTTTTATTACCACTATAGTTTAGCTCATTTTATTTTCATTAGCTCTCATGTAATTTCATAACAACTCTTGGTTTTGGAGTATTTCTAATCATCGACTTTATGTGTAGTTTTTCTGATTTACTACATTATTTTTTACCAACTTTATCAAATAAAATACTAGCAACCTAATTTTTTTTTTTTAGAACAGCAGCAACCTAAATCATCTCCAATTATTGACCACTTATGAATTTAACTAATTTACTCTCATCTACTCTCATCTTCATGAAATGTTTTATAAAACACTTCATCTAATTTGTTACTTTTAAGCATATATGATATTTATAAAATTAAAAAGTACTTAGACAATAACATTAAATAAAAACAATATATTGCAATACATGAAATTAAGCAATATATTATAATACAAGAAATTATAATAACAATTACTAAGTCTAGAATCCATATTTCGCTTTTATTTTGTTGCACAATATTTGATTATGTCAAAGTTCTTCGCTGATCATGCCTTATGTATTTCCATACAAAACACCAACAATATCTCATTTTATAGACATAAAATACCACAAACAAACACAACTGAAAAGACGTATCTCCGATCTTTTTTTAAGTAGAAAATATGATAAAGTTATTATGTTTATAATTATAAAAATACAGAACGAAAAAAATATCATATGATCATTATGAATTTAATATTGGAGATTATAATAATAAAAATAATTAGTCAAAAAATAAAGTTTTAAAGGTTAAATAAAATAAAGGGGTAAAATGAAACATTACTATTACCCAAAAAGCATTTCACTCTAATGGTAAAAAATGCGTCTTGGATTGATTATCAATATTTAACACATTTTTGTTGCAGGGGAATGGAGATTCGGTTGGAGAGAGAGTGAGAACTGATATTTTCTTAGAGATTGTGTTGATATAATCTGCTCATATATCTTTGATAATAACATATAATATATTCAAAGCCATTATTTGAACCAGATTCATGTTTATTCTTTTTTTACGTATTCGTCATTTTAGATCTAGGTTTTAATAGTCATTAAGTGATGTACTAAGTGGCTATTTGATATACCTCTTATATGGTCTAGTAAAAGGTCACATCTGAGTCGGTCCAAGTCAATGCATTTGGTAACCTCATAAGCTGCTTCTTACTTGATCCTGACTCCTCCTATTTGTCAATTATGATTGTAAAACTATTGAAATGTCTAATTGTTCGAGACAAATAATTTGAGGTTAAATCCCTTTTGATTTTATTTATGTCAAAAATTTTAGGGTAACGAGTAGTTACATAACACTGATGTGTTACCATAATTGACATGTTTGTCAATATTAGTTTGGATTTATTTTCATTTCTTCTTGTTGTTGACATGCTTTTCTTATTTATACTTATTATTATATATAGATATAGGAATTTAACCCTTAAATAATAATCGAGTCTACCGATTTTGAAAATGTCTACTTTTTCTTTCTTTGATACGGTTACAGAACTACACATGTATCAAAAGTTTTAATAAAGCCTTAAACAGAATGTCGACTCTAAATTTGGTATAATTTATACAAGGTTCTTTCATTTGCTCTAATTTTAAATTTAGAAAGTCTCAATTAGAAGTTATACAAATTTAGACGGGTGTTTTTTTTTTTTTTTTCTGCAAAATATAAAAACTTGCTTAATGTATTAAATACTTACATGGAACAAGTCATATCAGGGGTATTTTTCTCTTCTTCGACAAGTTTGCGATAAATGATATAACACTAAAAGTTGAGTTGTCCTGTTTTTCGTCTTTATAATAAGATGATAGATGATTTCTTTTGAGATTTTATATGACGTATTCATTCTTTCTTTGTTAAATTGTTTAATATTTACCCATTGGAGCTTCAATAATGTTTCACTACTTTTTACTATTTGTTCACAGAAAAGGCATTAATATGTCAAGATATTGTTAGATTTGTTTTGTAATCGTAAACTATAAATGGGAATGAACCAGTTGGGCTGGAATTCTTTTCAACTGGAAGCATGTGCACTAAAGTTCCAATGGGTTCTTTTGTCATCATTAACCACTTTATTTGGAAACAAACCCAACAAACTCATTCTATTCGATTTGGTTCTCTACTTTAGTAAGGAAACGTTGTGTTGATTCCAGCAAAAAGAACATGTGAATAATCAGAAAAAACAGTTGCATACTAGATCACTAAAACTGGACCACTAACCCAATACCAAAC
This sequence comes from Cichorium intybus, assembly GCA_023525715.1. Lineage (NCBI taxonomy): Eukaryota > Viridiplantae > Streptophyta > Magnoliopsida > Asterales > Asteraceae > Cichorium > Cichorium intybus. The sequence continues at coordinate 155,818,496 of CM042011.1, read as the reverse complement.
CAACTTCCAACTGGTTCGGACCAAGAGCTAAATACAAACTTGGGCATTTTTCTACTTTGAAAAATAAAAAAGTACAAACATAAAGCAACTACGTTTCAAGTTTTAAAACATAAAGATAAAAAAGAAAAATAAGAAAAATCTTCGTGTAGAAGCAACAATTCAAAGTCTACAGTTGCCCTTTAGGTAGCGTCAAATACGTAGTACTGGATGGAATGGAAGGAACAGAACAAAACAAATTACTTTAAAATTGTATTTCGCATGCACGAGACTAGAATAATGACTAAGTCAAAAAGGACTCATTGATAAAATTTTAGTCCCACCCAAAAAGGTGACACAATGGAGCAGGAAGTCAAATGACAAAAAAAAAAAAAAAAATCCTCTTACCCGTCTCTCATAGACAGTCAATCGCTACCCACACCCTCATCTCCACCCAACCCCCACACCCCTACCCCTATTCGCATCCCTACCCCTACCCCACCCCCACACCTACACCCCACCTCACTCCACAATTAACAAAGTGAGGACAACCTAATAATTTAACAAAATTTTGCGTCTGGTCCTAGTACGACCAAATGCTACGAATAAAAACTAATTTAGTCTCATTATCAATGAGAGTGATTGTATTGTATATTGTGAATGAATAGGGTTACACAGGACATATATATATAGACTCCTAAGATATACATAGACCCCTCTAACTATGTATTAATTATAATAATTACTAGTCTAATATTCCCCCTCAAGCTAAGGGCGGTCTCCAACTCTAAGCTTGGACTTTAAGAACACAAATCTATCAACGGCAAGCGGTTTCGTAAAGACGTCGGCTATCTGATCCTGTGTGGAGATGAATTGAATAGACAATTTTCCTTGGGCAACCTTCTCTCGGACAAAGTGAAAATCGACTTCTACATGTTTTGTTCGGGCATGAAACACGGGGTTTGCGGAGAGATAGGTGGCACCCAAGTTGTCACACCACAAGTTGGGAATTGTGGTCTTGACAAGTAGTTCACGAATGAGAGTCTCAAGCCATGTCAATACGGCTACAGTGTCAATCAGAGCTTTATATTCAGACTCGGTGTCTGACCGTGAGACAGTCTTTTGTTTCTTTGTAGACCATGAAACTAGATTGGATCCAAGATAGATAGCAAATCCTCCCGTGGATCGACGGTCATCCAGACATCCAGCCTAGTCAGCATCAGAAAAGGCACTCAAAGAGTTGAAGGTAGCATCGGTATAAGCATGGAGGGTAGCATCAGATTTGTGAGAGATACGTAGACCATGGTCAGCGGTGCCGAGAAGGTATCGCAAGGTTCGTTTAACTGCAGACTAGTGGTTCTCCGTTGGAGAATGCATAAACTGGCATAATTTATTGCATAGATGATGCCAGGTCTTGATAGAGTCACATATTGGAGAGCACCCACTATTTGCCGATAAAGAGTCGAATCATGGAACGGGGGACTGTCGCCCAAGGCTAGATTAGTCGTGGTTGTGATGGGAGACGGGACTGACTTTGACTGAGACATTTTTGCGCGTTTCAAAAGATCCATAATGTACTTCCTTTGTGATAGAAGTATATCACGGCCATGTCTCTGAACCTCAACCACGAGAAAGTAAGAGAGGGGACCCAAGTCTTGAACCGCAAAAGACTTGCCCAAGCTGTGAACAACGCGATCAATAGCTTCCGGATTGTTTCCGATTAAAATGATGTCATCTACATAAACCAACATGTACAACAAAACACCATAAGCAGAGTAAATAAACAGAGATGGGTCAGTCCGTGATCCACGAAAACCCAAATGAAGTAGGGCAGTGGAAAGCCGGTGAAACCATGCCCGGGGTGCCTGTTTGAGCCCGTAAAGAGACTTGTGCAGTAAGCAAACATGGTATGGTTTTTGCGGATCAATGAAGCCTGGTAGTTGTTTTAGGTAAACCGTTTCTTTCAAGTCGCCATGGAGAAATGCGTTCTGAATGTCCAACTGGCGAAGAGACCAATTACGTGTGACAGCTAGGGATAACACTACACGGATAGTGGAAGATTTAACTACCGGGCTAAAAGTCTCTGAGTAATCAATGCTTGGTTGCTAATTGAAGCCTTTTGCAACCAGGTGAGCTTTGTATCGTGTGATAGCTCCTGTCTAATCGTGTTTCACTTTGTACACCTATTTACAATCAACAACGTTCGACCCAGGTTTTGGAGGAACCAAAGTCCATGTACCATTTTTCAAAAGAACCGATACTCCTCGACCATGGCCTGACGCCAGAGGGGTTCCTTGTTGGCAACGGAAAAGGAGGAGGTTTCGGATGCGGAGGAAGATTTGGAAGCGTGAAACGATTCAGGAGTGACATGAGATTGGGCTAATAGAGTGAGACCAGTTTCAACAACGTGACGGTGGCGTCTCTCAACAGTGTCGTTATGTTCGCTCGTGTGAGGACAAGAAAGGCGGTGAACAATCCCAAGGCTCGAAAAGAAGGTGGAGACATTGCGAAACACCTCCCCCCCAGTCGGTTTGAACTTGTTTGAGTTTCGTTAAACTGTCGTTCAACCGTGATCAGAAATTGTTTGAAAGTGTCAAACACATCATATTTGCGTTTAAGTGGAAAAAGCTAAGAAAAATGAGTATGGTGGTCAACACACAGTAAAAAATAATTGTGACCATCGGATGAAGTAATAGGAGCAGGTCCCCACACATCACAAAATAATAATTCCAAAACACACGAACTTTTATTATTAGACGGAAATAAATGAAGTTTTGATGATTTTCCAACTAAACACGAATGACAATGAGAATCTAAACTAGAACTTAAAACAGGTAAATTAAATTTTGACAAGGTAAACTGAAGAAGTTACTTGTGAGGATGGCCTAATCTTTTATGCCAGATATTTGGTGACGCTCGAACGGAAGAAAATGAGACTTTAGGCAGCGACCGAAGGGTAGGAAGGCGAAGAGTGTAGAGACCACTGTCACTTGGCCCTGTGAGGAGGGTAGTTTGTGTTGCCTCGTCCTTCACAGCAAAGAAGGAAGAGTGAAATTCAAAAAAGACATCATTATCAATACATAATTGTTGGACAGAAAGAATGTGTTTTTGATTTCAGGAACATGAATAATGTTTTTGATAGAAAAGGTTTTCTGAGGAGAATAAATGCGTTTAGAACCAATGTGAAGAATGGGCAATCCCTTACCGTTACCAACATGAAGGTAGTCCTCGCCGTAGTATGGCTCAGTCGTATCGAATCCATTTAGATCTGGTGCAACATGACTGTTAGATCCTGTGTCTGGGTACCACGATGTAGATGTAGATGTTTGTGACTGTGCTTGTGACTGATGGTCGGCATAATTGGCAGTCGGTGGCCTCGTCCGAATGGTGGAGGGATCTCGACTAGGGCACTGGGACGGTACATGTCCAATACCGCACCTATTACAAGTGCCATACACCGTGTTCTGGTTTGAATCCCAGCTGAACTGATTGTGGTTTCCATTCCCTTGTGAGCGATTACCACCGCGACCCCACAGCCGTGATTGTTGTTGCCACGACCACGGTTCTGGTAGGTGTTGTCGGACCGATTCGAGTCAAAAGCTTGGGGGTTGTTCGGCTGGAGAGTAAGACCTAGCTGAGCAACCAGTTGTTGAAGTGATTGCAAGGTATCTGATGGAATGGAAGGCAATCGGTTGGTTGTTGTAGCGGTGAAGGCTTGAGCAGGCGATGAAATGGGAGTGTTCTTCTTGAGGAGGTAGTCATGGTCCGCTAGTAAACCATATAAATCTGAAAAGGCAATTGGAGTTTCTCTGCCCAGAAATGAGGATTTTAGACCTGAATATTCTTCACGTAATCCTGAAATAACAAGCATAACCAGATCGTGTTCGTCAACTGGTTTCCCAATGTTTGAGAGGGCAGCCGAATACTCTTGTGCGCGAGTCAGGTAGGCGGTTGATGTCTCATCACCATGCATCTCAATCTTAAGAAGTTGTATCTTAAGAGTGTATTCCCTGGACGCCGTATGTGGGGCATAGGCACGTTCCAGAGAAAGCCAGAGATCCCGAGATATTGTTCCTTGGACATGTTGAAAGGCGGCTTCAGAGATTGTGGACATGAGCAACATTCGAACATGTGCATCATTGGATAACCAGATCAGGTACATAGGATTAGGAATCTGGGTAGCATCTTTGTCTGATGTGGCTGTTGTGGGTTTTGGTTGGGTTTTGGTTGGGGAATTGTGCCATCGACATAGCCGAAAATGTTGTTTGTTAAGAGAAACGGATGAATCATGGCCTTCCAATGTCCATAATTCGTTGGTGACAAGGTAAAGCCAAACTTATGTGGGTTGTGGATTGTTTTGTCTTTGGAAGAGAAAAGTTCAAGGGTTGCCATTGTGAGGGCAGGTGGCCGTCGGCGGGAATTAGGGTTGAAGAAGGAAGAGGCAGCAGCCGGCTGAAATTAGGGTTGGATAGGTGACGCAGGCTCTGATACCATGTCAATCAGAGTGATTGTATTGTATATTGTAAATAAATAGGGTTATACAGGACAGATATATATAGACTCCTAAGATACACAGACCCCTCTAACTATGTATTAATTATAATAATGACTAGTCTAATACTCATCCAATCCAGTTCCATCATATTCAGTCCACTCGTGTCCATGTACCAAACGCTGCCTTAGTGACCTCCACATCTATATCCCTCTAATGCACAAATTCATATTGGTATGAGGTGCGCAACAATGTCTTGGGGTGAAAATGCATTGGCTAACGAAACTTTTTAGCATTATTATCAAAGATTGTTAAGATGCGGTACGACTCGAGACTTTATATTATATTACTAACTTATAAGAATAAATGTGATCCAAAAGTTACGACGACTATCTACGAATAAAGTTACTTATTCATACAATTAAAATAGGAAGGCCGCTAATATGTTGTGTGACGAAGTCCCACTAATACTAAACAGAAAGCTCCACATTGTAGCAATTAGGGGCCTAATAGATACATGATATCACACAAGATCTAGATTAATGAGTTTCTCACTTTACATACATGCTATTCCGCTAACTATCAACTAAAAATCCAGAAGGTAGTTATCATCGAGTAGACTAAATAAAAAGTTATATTACAAAACACACCAAAAAAGAAGTCCAATTGCAACATCAAGATATCTTCATAACTCATTGGCGGTGCCCTTCAGGAAGAGTAACAACCTTATGGAAGGGCACATGCCTCTGAGGCAAAGATCCATCTTCTTCATCATCATCAAACTCCAAAACATAACTGCCCCACCAATCAATAACCAAAATTTTAATAATTTTTGTCATAAAGATACAAATTCTTGTTTTTTTTTTTTTTTTTTTTGTAATCTATAATGTTTTGAGTTAAAAGTTAAAAAACTTACTCGTCTGTTTTCCTCTGTAGGTTTTGCACATTGTGACCAAAGACAACAAGAAGGTATAAAATGTTATTGGCAAAAAGAAAAACAAAGCCCAAGTATAAAAAAAATATATTTAAATAATACCTTGCGAGTATTCACGACAGTTGCTTTGTAAAGCGCGGTTGTTCCAGGGTAAACAGCCAATACGTGTTTGCCAGGTGGAAAATCTTGAGCAGTAGATGGATCATTTCGCTTAGGGAAAGGTATAATATGTGACATAGGCAACTTGTACTTCCTAAAAACACCAAAAAAAAAAAATTATATATTCTTTAAATTATAAAAAATTCAAATATGTATATACCTCTGACCAGCTGGTTCTTCATCATCACCTGGTTCTTCATCAAGAACTTCAAATCTGCATAAAAAAAATGTCACTAATCATACATACATACATTAAAGAAAACATAAAATATCATAAAATAAATTGACGAATATGTCCTCAAGTCTTTCAACATACGAAATGTCTTTACGCTAGCTTAATGGTCTGTTTCTTTTTTGACTTACTGAGCTTAATGGGTTAAGCCAAAAAACCTGGCTAGTTCACTAATACATAACCATTTACCTATTTACCCTTCTTCTTTTTTCCTCCCAACCCCTCACATTAAAATTGATAAATATTGTCAAAAAAAAGTTTTGAAAAGAAACATCCCCTAAGACAATTAAATCATAAATGTTCTTTTTTGCTATATTATTAATAACATAAATATGAATAGAGATTGTAACTTACTCTCTTGTTTCCCTATCAAAGTGAATTACTTTGACAATGAACCACTCATCCTTGTCAGCATCCTCCTGGGTGACCCTAGCAGCCACCTGGCAAAAGTTATATTTTATATTTTTTAAAGTCTAGTGAAAGTAGGTTGCTATTTATTGAAAATTGGCAATTGTAGACATACTTGTTCCCCTTTCAAGCTTGCAAGATGTTCAAGGTGATTACGAAGGGAAGGAGAAAGCCTTGGGACATCTGGATCGGCTTTCATTCTTTTCTTCTTCTGTTCGTTACCTTCTGCAAAGTAATAAAAAAAAAAAACCTCATACAGCAACCTACTTTCATTTCTTTGTTTATTCTAGCATTATTGATATAATATAACCAACAACGCTAAATGCAAGAAATAGCAATGTACTTATGTTTTTTGTTTACTCTAGCATCCTACTTTCATTTCTTTCTATTACAGCAATGTACTTTCATTTTTTTCTTATTAAAGCATTGTACTTTCAAAAGCCACAAAATTATAGCATTGTACTTTCATTTTTTCTCATTAAGGAATTGTACTTTCAATTTTTTTTCCTTATTAAGGTGTTGAACTTTGAAAATTCTACAAATTACAGCATTGTACTTTTAACTTCTTTTTTTTCCTCATTAAGACACTATACTTTGAAAAATCTATCCAATTATAGCAATTAAAATTGCTTGGTATTTGAATAACATTCCCATAATCAGGTAGATTTCATAAAAGTAGAATGTTGTAATAGGAAGAAATCAAAGTCGGATGATATAATTAACAAATCAATGAAAGTAGATTGCTATTTCTTGCATTTAACCCTAACAAAAAGACAATAAGAATAATAAACACCGGAGCACCCACCCATCCTTCTTCTCTGTTGCCCAGGAGGCCCGGAAGGTATCAAAGCATCCAACTGAAGTAACAACTGGCTTGAAACACTGCACACAAAATAATAGAAAAAAACAGATTAAAAAAGAAAATAACAATTGTTGGTGAACCAGAACATAATAATGAAAAGAACAATCTAGCAAGGCATATGAAGATAAGATCAGAATAAATGACAAAAAAGAGAAAAAACTAGAAAAGACTTGATGTAACTGAAAGAAATGAAAGTAGGATGCTGTAATAGACGTACGCCACTTCACTTTCTGAAAGTTCTTTTGCTTGAATGTAAAGCATTTTAAGCTTTGAAAGTGAATTATCACCAGGCTTTTCGACCACCTCAGGAGCTGCATAATACAAAATGAATTTATTATTTTTATCGATAACATAATTCAGGAACAGAAATTAATGCATAATTAATTATTTAAGCTATATGATGCATGTTTGTAAGAAGATAGCTTTAGATGTCTTGATTGGTTTTTGTAAAGAGAAACAACTTTGAACCGATAAAATTTCTTATCTATAACGCTTTTTAATCCAGATCTGTTCATCTTGAAAGAATTAAATTTAGGAACCTACTTTAAGTGTTCGTCTAGATTAGGAAATTTAATAATTTCTTGACACCTCAAATTCAAATCCAGGTAAATTCATACAACATTAATAAACTCACTTAAACAAAAATTGCTATCCAATCGAATTATATCCATCAAAACCCTAGTGCACCTATTTAGAAATTAATAATAGTCGCAAACACATTTCAATATCTAATAACACAAAACGCTAAGAAATTGTTCTTTCCCGTAAAAAATCTTGAATTCCCAAAATGCCCTATCAAGAATATAACATGAGACTCACTTGATTGTAGCTTCTTGTGCATCTTGTTGATCTCAATTAGTACATCTTCTTGTTCTTTCCTTAAACGGTCAAGTTCCTTTGACTGATCTAACATTCCTGGAATGTCTGGCGAGGACATATTTCTCCTTGAAATTTCGATAAATTACTCAGCTTTTTTCAAGATCCTTGATTCTGTCAAAAAAATTGAAGTAATCAAAAGGTTATGAAATTGATGAAAAGGGATTTTGATTCGAATTTTAGTAAAGGAGGTGAACATGCAAAGAGGGGAATTTTAGATTCTTAGGGATTACAGTGTGAATGGAAAGAGAGTTGTGTAAAAAAGGTTATTATAGTTCAAAAAAGTTAGAAAATTTGGGGCCAATAATAGTTTTTTGGCCCATTTAAGTTCACATGCTTGACAAATGGCTGATACTTATCAAGTTTGAAGTCAAGTTAGCTTCGTTTTTCACACTTTGGATGCCAGTTTAATGATTTCATCCTCCAATTGCAATATGTCATGTCATCATTGAGGGGAAAAAAGCATGTTTCATGAAATTTATACATCTCTTCAACCTCAAATCATAAGTGTCACGTGATATCGAAATCATATATTGACATGTAAATAGTTAAGGATGCTTGTTAAAGTTACTTGCTTTTGTATACTCCCTTGATCTTTAAAAGTGTCATATCAGTCATGCACATATGAAATAAATAGATAATCATTAAAGGTTTAAAATGTGTTTTTAGAGTGTCCACAAGAAAATCACCTGAAGCAATTAAATAAATGAAAATTTTGTAACGACAACCGAATTTTAGTTACTTGGAAAAGAAAGGTCGCAATTATACAACTCGTCCAATAGAAAGAAAGATTGTTGTGACATTTTTAAAAAGGAAAGAAGAATATATAAATGGTTGCATTACTTCAACAAGTAAATATTACTGCTGTTCTGAATTTTCATATCATTGTTCTGAATGTGAACACCATGGTTTTTTAATGTCAATAAGTTTGACTTGATTCATAGCAATCATTTAGAACGTATTAAAATAAAGATACCTTCTGGTTATTAAACTGCATAAGTTTTGATGCATACTGATTATTTAAAATTACTGTTTGAAAGACTAAATTAAGCAGATTTAATTATTCTCTTGAGAGCACATTTCAAACTAGCCTATTTTCCAGGCTAAAATCAAAATACAATACAACTGGAACAACAAATAACTTTCACTATATTGATACAAGTCGCTAGACTGCTAGAGGACGCGTGCTTTGAATTTTTTAAATTGAGTACCTTTCTATTCGTGGTTATATACAAATTTAATATATAGCCTTATGAAGTTTGGACCAAATAAATCCAGAAACAATTTTTTTTAGTTTATTCTAACCAAGTAGCACTTTTATTTGAAAATTTACAGTGCCAACAAAGAGTTTATCACTCGATTAAACGGAAATGATAAGGAAGGTAACTTCAATTCCTACCGATTAAAGTTAATGGAGTAAAATAGTTTTGGGACAACAGCTTGATGTTTCTTTAAGCAATTAATTCTAATTACAAGGGAGTTTCTTGTGGGGTTGCAAAAACCACCCAGGGTTAATTGTATAACCTACCCCATCTCACCCATGCATCAAGGTCAACTCCTGGTCGTCACTAAAATGGTAAAGTATCATAAGGTCCTATAGTGCTTAAAGTCATTAAAGAAGTAAAAGTAATAAAAATCCTAACTTTAATTCTATCCATACACAAAAACCCTAACTTGATTTCAGCCTATTAAAAAGCCTAATTTTCATATTGCCTTAACAAAGTAGAGCCCTAGATCAAGCAATACACTACCAGGGAGGTAATAAATAGTAATTTCGTCAATAATCGACATCGATGTAAACAAATTTCCACATGATCATCATGCCTGTCACGTATCGTTGATCCATTTGAAAGAAAAACATTAATCCGTCGGAAACAACGATTCGATCAGCAAGTATAATAAGGATAAGCAAATGCACGTGAATATATAGGAAGAGTACAGCACACTCACGTGTCGTAGATAAAATCATCTGCGTTGGAGAGCTTCTCTTGAACAATTCTTTGCGGTTTCGAAGAAATGCAAGTGGATCTTAGTGGAAAAGAATTTCTGCGTGGAAAAAGATGACACGATGACTTACAGAACTTGAGACGTTTCGCGGGGGAGGGAGACGACAGACGAGAGAAGACACAAAAACCCAAATCAAACGAGAATTTAGTCAATTTACTTGAAAATTTCCCTTTTCCTCATAACTTGGAATGGGGCTTTTGGTAGAGAATATGAGTTTATAAGGTGTTTATATGTGCGTTGATTACTAAAAAATAAAGAAAAGACTTGTCACGAAATATCATTCTTTTTTAATGTATCTTACAGTTTAATTATCTATGTAATAAAATAGATTCTCGTGAAATATTTTATTTAAATTGGTTAATGAATGTCTTTACTGAAAAATAAAACTTGATACAAATCATCTTATTTTTCGACAGAGGACATGGGTGTATTTTTTTCGGTAGAACCGTTAACCGTATTTAGAAGGTATGCTTTTATCTAGAAAAGAAGGATCTTGTCATATCAAGCGGTGGTGGATCAAAGCAGAAATCGTTAGTTTTTTTGAAAGAAAAATATCATCCTCTTCAACCATACTTTGTTTTTAGAACATCTAACTCTATTTTATTGTTATTCTATTTTTATATCAAAAAATTATTCTAAAAATATGCATTTTCTCCAGCCTTTTTAGATTTGCATAAATATTTCTTCAATTTACAAGACTTTTACGAATTTATGGAGAATTTTTTATTACAATAATTTTAAATTTTATATTATCAAATAAATAAATTGGATAAGAAGAATATAATTGATTTTTATATTAATAAAAATAGATTTTATTGAATAAATAATTTCATTCATAACATGTTAAAATAAGTATAGACACTCTTTTATATAAATATTAAATATATATTTGAAGAAATATAACACATACGTTTAAAGAAATATTGCATACTCTTTCATTAGAATATCTTTCCCACAAATGATCCGTTAATGCATTTCGTAGACCGAAGTGAGTTTTTCTGTCTTCGTCACATTTATACCGAACAATAAATCATCATATTAGGTTTTTTTTAACGACATTATCAAATTAGTAGTCATACAATATTAGGATATTACTATTGTAATATATATATATATATATATATATATATATATATATATATATATATATATATATATATATATATATATATATATGTGTGTGTGTGTGTGTGTGTGTGTGTGTGTGTGTGAATTTAAAGTTCTCTTAAATATGTTATTGTGTTATAAATTATAATAAAGTATTAAATTTTTAAATATAGTTGAAATAGTTATCAGGTTTAAAATATAACAACATAATTAAATAAAATCAAACTTTGAATAAGTTAAATAAATTAGATGTATATAAACTCAAACTTGAATGGTTAAAATATGACAAATAAAACTTAAACTTTATTTTATAAAGTAATGAATAGTGTTACTTCAAATTGGAATTATAGATCCTTTACTCTATTTTTGACTCTTTAAATAAAATTTAGAATGACATTGATGATGCTATAACACGCAACAACTAACACTAACTATAGCAAAAGTTTTGTTATTTAACAAAGTCTTTAATTTTTATATGTACTATGTATTCATATTAAAAAAAAATTGGACATTTGATTGATTAACCATGTTTAATTTGAGGTATTTTGTAATTTCATTTTCAATAATATTCAGAGTTTGATGATTTATTGATAAAATGTTAACTATAATTTTATAATTTATATTTATATTAGTAATTAGTTCTCTAACAGCTCCTTATACATTATTTCAATTAAGTCAGGAGTTAAATATATTATAAGAGGGTTAAAGTTATCTATTTGATTTACGTAATTCAATCGAATGCACATAACATATTTTAGTTATCTTACTTGTCGTTTTCTTGAAAAGATCATAACTTGTAAAGTTATATCTTTTGTTTATCTAATCATTATTACTCCAGGCACATTCCCATAATCATTGTCCAAAGGATTAATCAATGAATTAACAAGAAAAAAGGTTCTCATATCCGAACATTATCTCTATCCGATTCTATTCATGTCATATCACATAATATATCCGAAACCACACATTCTTGTAAATTTCCCCAAGACATGATAAAAACTGAACAATGGTTAGTTAGGATGGGTTTGGTTCACACATTACAGCAGAAACCAAGGGAATTGGAATTGGAATTCCAGATTCCATTCCAAAGCGTATAAGTTGCCAAATGTAAGACATTCAACTTCTTCGAGATATTTCAGATTCCATCATTCATGGATTTCGCCATTTCACGAGATTCTGGAAGAAATCAAATTCGATTCATTCTCTTATTTGGTTAAAAAAAAACAAAGGGGATGGAATTGAATTCCATTCCATTTTCTGAAAACCAAACGCATGACACAGATTACAATAAACTTAACTAACAAGAATAATCATACAAAATCTACATATAACTTTTGGGAACTTCTTTTTCTAACTCCTCAAAATCCCACGCATCATCTACCGAGTATTCCCCTGAAAAATTAAGTTGATAACATCATCATCTTTATGTAGAGAATTTGCAAAATTAACATTGTATGCTTAGTTAACTTTCCATAAAAATGGCAATTTCAACCCATCTACTTATAAAATGTCGATTTGGGTTAATATTTAAGTCAAATAAGTAGAATTTTAATATGTCTTACCAATGGAATCTCTTCTTAAAACAGTCATATGAGCACAACTGCAACCAAAAAAAAAAAAAAAATCAATATGCATGTTTTACGGTTATAAATTATGATAATTAATTTATTAAATTATTAGAATACCTGTTGAGAGCCTTTGCAAAATCTGCACATAGGGATCGAATATACGTCCCTTTTGAACATGTCACCCTAAAAATCACATTTTGTCTGCAAAGCAAAAACTTGTAGTTATGTTTATTATATTAGTTATTTATGAAATTCAAGAAAATGAACAGAATAAGCAATTGCAGATAAACCCAGCCCATTTGACCCATAACCCGACCCACCCATTTGACCCATAACCCGACCCGTTAAGCTAACCTGTCTTCTAGACTTCGTTCAACATCAAACTGGAAAATTGATATTCTTCTTGGTGAAAGTTCAATACTTTCTCCTCTTCTTGCTTTCTCATATAACCTCTCACCTCCAACCTATCAGGAAAAAAAAAGGGTAAAAATTAGGGTTATATTTTATAGGTAATGGGGCGATTTTAACCCATTTATGATCTATTGAAATACTGTATCAAAAAAACTCTGTTCATTATTATAATAATTGTGTTCGTAATCATATTTAATAATTATTTTTACGAAATTTAGAAGAAACGGACAAAAAAGAATGGCGGTGGGTCAACCAATCCTGTTTTGACCCGCATACAATTATTACCATTTTGCCATTTGTATCAGCAAACTTACTTTAATGGCAGAAAACATTGGAGGGACTTGCCATATTTCCCCACAAAATGATGCTGCGGTTTTCTTTATATCATCATCTTTAATGTGCTCCCATGGCTCACGTTGTATTACCTTTGGAAAACAAAAATATTTTTCACCAATTGATTGTAAAAAAAGAAAAAACAAAGAAGGGCAAATAGGTAAAGAGTTAGTGACTTAATACATGAAGTCACGTTTTGTCCGGATGAAGTCAAAAAGAAACAACCATGTATAGCTATCCAGATTAAGTGCTTAAGCCATTAACTCCATTAAATAAAAAACAAACATCCCCTCAAAATAAGAATCAACAATTATAATCTTTATAGAATACACACACCGGTGAGTCAGCATCAAGAGTTGAGGTAGCTTCACCTAAACGAAGAACTCCACTATACCCTTTAACCATACCCTGAAATCTGCCATAAAAACTTAATTACTTAATGGAAGCTTTGATTTGAAACACTAAAGGGTGGTATTTTAACTTTTGTCCCTAAATAATCAGAAATTCATAATCATAATCACTTTTACACAAAATACTCAAGTTGCAATAATCAATTTAATCACAAATCCAAGCACCCTTTAAGCTATTAATTAAGAACAATAAACTCTTACCTATCAACCAACTTTGTTGCTTTACCAATACATACAATAAGCAGACCAGTTGCCATAGGATCAAGGGTACCCGCATGCCCAACCTATAACAAGCAACATAATCAAATATAATAGTTGCAAAAAGCCTTACAAATGCAAAAAAAATATACCTTTTTTACATTGACAAGTCGCCTCAACTTCCCACAAACTGTAAATGAAGTCCATCCTGCAGGGTAATACCGTAATACTATCTTTTAGAAACTATAACGAAAGGTAGTAATCTAATGAACATTTTAAATTCAACAAATGAACACAATGATGCTAACCTTTAGGTTTGTTGACCAAAAGAACAGATCCAGTTGGACCATCCCATTTAGGAGGAAGCCCTGAACTCCTACTGGATATGAAGGGTAGTGTGTTATCAACTTCATCGGGGACTTTCTTCAAACACTTAAAGAACTCTTCAACTTTCTTCTCTGTAATATCCATTTTCACATCTTTATTCACATTCTCCTCCTCGAAAAACATCAATCCCTTTTCATCTTTCTTCTCCGTGATACCCTTTACTGCAACCTTTTTCTTCTTCTTTTCCTCATTCGATTGACCTGGTTCAAGAAACGCCTTGTCAAAACATTGATCAGGGAAAAATTTCTTCTCCAACTGATACACCATCTTATAATGTTTATCTTTTTCCCATGGATATGCGAAAGTGTCGTAGAAATACAGTTCCTCTTCTCTTTTATGCAATGTGCGTAACTTAACAACTTCTTGATTTAACTCGATGTACTTATTCTCATGCTTACCGTTATCATCTTCTGAATCCGAACCATACATTCGCTTTTGTCTCTTGTTATAATACTTTCTCTTAGATTTATCCATCTCCATCTCATCATTCAACAAAACAGGTTGCTTTTGGTCTTGATTTAGTGTGGGTGATGCCGGTGCTGATTCCGACGTTAATTTCATATCAACCCAATCATCAAAACCCAACTCGGTATCTGGGGGTTTGGAATTCGGGAGTGGTGGTGCTCGGCGATGGCGAGGGTGGTGGGAGGGTGTAGTTGGAGGTGGGCGGGTGATTATCATTTCGTATTGGAGTGGGAATGGAGTTTTAGTGGTGGAATATGGATGTAAAGATTGTGATATGAAAGGCTTGCAGAGTAGCGTTGTACGAAGGGAGAAGACGGGTCGAGGGATGAAGAAGACGAGAGATGATGCGCGGCTTAGGCAATTCAATTTCGCCATTTTTGTGTAATTGATTTGCAGTGGGTGTGCACTATGCACAGGTTGGAAAGAGGGTTTTAGGTTTTAGTCCTCTGGCTCTGAGCTTCAAGAAACAGGGGAAGTTACTTCTAAAAGAGGTACTTATATACCATTGGTTTTCAAGAAAATGAATCCACCAAGTATATATAATTTTTCATAAAATATCATCCAAGTTTTAAATATATAAAAAATATCAATGAAGTATTTGCTTTTATATCATTGAATTTTAAGTTTTGTTCAAAATTGATTATAAGGTCACCGGTTATATCATGATTACACGTTTAGTTGGAAAAAAAAAACATATGGCGGGGCAATTACGTGGATTTTGTGACACCCTTCGCTAGGGTATTATTATAAAAACATTATTTATCACGTTTTGAATATTAGTTTAAGGTTTAATCATCATTTGCAGAAAATAGGTCCCAAAACATCATTTAAAATCTTAACAAACTTATAACGAGGTAATGTCATAATTCACGTAACATAACATGGTTCAAATGGCCACACATCCCGTGGTCTTCTAAAATTCCCGCCTCGCCTTAAGCTTCTATCCTTAGCCTGAGTACACATCAATACAGTTAGGCAATTGAAATGCCTAGTGAGTTACCCGAGGCTATCTCTTTGAGAGTGAAAGGATAACCTTAACATCCGAGACAACCTCCAAAAGTTATTAGTTTTATATACATTAAAACTCATTTGTACATTATGAAAGTTTACTCAATTAGATAGTTATGATATGCAGCATGATGCATGATGCAATTATCCCACCCCATGTCAATCTCTTAGAAGTCCAACTCACCTCAGTGGCACCTACCTAAGTTCACGAATAACACGCACGAAGCATGTCATCCGATCCCCGTATAGGCTAAACTAGAACTAGTGGCCACCACACTAGTCCCATGAGGGTTAGCAAGTCCCTCATGCGATTCCCTATTGTCGGGAATGGTTTCCCTAAATCCGGGACAACAACTCGTTTGGGTTTTAACCCGTGATTTCCCTAAATCCGGGACAATCGTCTCATCTTTCTCACAAGGTTCACACGGTCCACCCCTCCTATATGCAATGCATGGAGGAATGATCAAACATCTTTCAAAACCACATCAATATTTTTGTTGAAAAACATCTTTGGAAATAACTCTTTTAATGCCATGCACATATAGAATTTATGCAACATTTAGCACATAAGGTATGCATGGAAATGGAATAAAACACACTTAAGAGTTAGAAGAGGGATGTGTACTCCCGGTAACTCACCTTCCTTAAGGTCCACGAAGATGTTACTATTTTGCTTTAACTTCAATCACTCTTCTCCTACAAGATATAACATCCAACATTACTAATAACTCTAAGGCTATTTAACTTTACTAAATAGATGTGAAATATTAGTTAAACATGTCCTAGGAGTTTACTTGAACATTAGAACCAACATCCCAACCCTTAAAGCTCAAAACTCAACATTTCGGGACTGTTCAGGCTGACACGGGCCGTGTTCCCCCCAACACGGGCCGTGTTCTGCTAACAGAAGGTTTTTCAGACATCCTGACACGGGCCGTGTTTCCCCCAACCCGGGCCGTGTTCCGAGCACTGTAACTTCCGATTTTTGGTCCTTTTCTCCCTCCTTTTGGTCCAATTCAAGGTCTTAAACAACTCCAAACTTCTAGATATAAAAAGGACATTATTTCTACTTAAATTACACATCATTTAGCCCAATCAAATCATCCAATATCATCTCCATTGAATCAAATCCATGTTATAATCCCAAATTTACTTCATAAGCTTAGATCAAGGAATATCCAATTCCATTTAAACAATTGATCAATAATTGAAGAGGTTCCTTCTTCCATTGATTTGAAATCACTAGGAACTCATTTAAGCTCTTCATAGAACACATTTAAGATGCAAGTTGATCCAATCATCAAGGTTTCACCCATTGATGGGTTTTCCGCCAAAAATTAGGGTTCATATGTATCATCAAACATCCAAATGATTCTCCAAGCATGAAACCATCAAATTATAAAGAGGTAATCATTATAATTCATAAACTACACCTTTGGGATCATAGAATCATCTCCCCCAACTATGAAACCCGAATTTGAACTTGATCTACCCAAAATGATGGGTTTTTAGTATGAATATTAGATCTCTTACCTTGAATCCTCCAAATGTTCATTTAGATCACTT
Source organism: Cichorium intybus (assembly GCA_023525715.1). Lineage (NCBI taxonomy): Eukaryota > Viridiplantae > Streptophyta > Magnoliopsida > Asterales > Asteraceae > Cichorium > Cichorium intybus. Next base: position 155,801,097 of record CM042011.1, on the reverse strand, counting down.
AGATCCTGCTGGAAGAGAGTTTCCCTCTCTAGATCTCCCTTGAAATAGCCTCCTTCTCCCTCCCTCTCTTCCAAATCGTGTTTCTCACAAGAGAAATGGGGTTTTCCCCAACTTAAACTTCCAGCTTTACTTATTTGCAAGACTAGTCCCTCAAAAACTTAAGTTATGTCATCTTTGCACTAAAAGTCCTTCTCCACCACATGTGAAATATTAATTACAAATCAAGTCCTTCTAGAATCCCATATGGTAAATTTCCACTTTTACCCTAATTAAATTATTCTAGACTAAATACCTCCTCAAAATACACGTTTTAATTTAAATAGTGATGATTTAATTATTATGATTATTAAACTTATTAATTTCATTTATTAGATTATTTACCCTAGATCACATATCCTTTCTAGATTATAACTTCTCATTTTATTCTTTTTATTAATTATTATGGTTATTTATCTTTATCTTATCTTTAAATCCTTAAACTTTTTGCCCCAATTTCAGGATGTTACAGATTTACTATAAAATTACATGGAATTAGGATAATATTACGTGAAATTACGTGGATACATCCTTATTACCCGCAATCGTAATTAAATTAAGCCAAAATCAAATTCACAGTTTGTAAGTCAGGAACGGGATTCGAGGAGGGAATACAAGACGACATGGCGGGAACATGAAATTAGGAACGACGAGTCGGTTCTTTTGATCAAATTTATTGTAGTTGCATGATCTTCAAATGAAGCATGACTCAATTCAATTGACGAGCATAGCAAAATCCTCAAGTCAAGCAGATAGAAATCGTCTACTGGCTTTAGAAGTTTACCACGATAGTACACTAGAAGCTAGAGATGGTTTACTTGGTGCACAAGATTTCCATGATGGTGCATTTTTCCCCAAAGCCAATAGTATATTTCAGCCCTCTAGAAACCTGTTTTACAAATGTAGACTTCAAGAGCATGAGGTACAATGATTTTATTAATTTTCTTTAGAAATTGGTTAAGGATAGGCTGCTTGCTGTCTACTATTGTCTTCCACAGCGGTCCCTCATATATGGTTTGTGAGGATTGGTAGATGATAACGATATGTGGTTTCTTGATTGTGCAAATGGTAATGATGGAAAAATTGATGTGTACATTGCTTCTTGTTTTCTTTCCTTGTGTTGTTGATTATTCTTTTGAAGGAGCATGTGTAGGACTATTTTGTGAAGCATCAACATATATATATATATATATATATATATATATATATATATATATATATATATATATATATATATATATATATATATATATATATATATATATATATATATATATCCTCTAACCCATCTCCAATTCCTTGTATGTAATCGACAGGCTTTCTTGTTCGTTGTTTATATCAAATATAATATATACTGGTGTTTGAGCATCTCTTTCATTTGCACGATCATTTTCAAATACAAGACAAATGTCCCAATAATAAGGAAATTTATGGCATCTTCATTTTGCTGCATTCTTATGTACCTAAAAAAATCCAATGATAAATAAATAATAGATTCTCCTATAAAAATTCTTAAAAATTAATATCATATATTTCAATTTAAAACATTACCTGGGCATATGCTTGAAAGGTTTTCTGCAACTATGAACTAAATAATCTAAGTTCACATGCAACCTATAAGGATCTATGTTTTCTTCTAATTGAACATATAACAAAAAACCTAGAGGCCATAAGAAAAATAAACTAAAAGAATAAAATTAGAAAAACCCACCTTTTAGAATTTTCTAGAAGCTGAGCAGCAAAATTATCCTGCCTCAAATGAGATCACACCCAAGCCGAGAGGATTATGGATCGATATTCCAGAGAGAAACAATAGATATGAGCAACTGATAATGAGGCCTAGGGCTCCCTATTTATAGGGAACCAAAGGGTAAAGCTAGAAACCCTAGCCGCAGCCCATTTTCCGGATTATGTGTATGCGCGTCGCGGCCTTTACGTTTGCGCGCCGCGCGCCGCAATTCAAACTATTGAATTCGTACGGATATGTACGCGCGTCGCAGCCTTTACATTTGCGCGCCGCGCGCCGCAATTCAACTATTGAATTCGTACGACTTTAATCCCTGACCTCCTGATTAATCCAATTAATGTCACAGAAATTAATCCAATTAATTTCTGATTAATTATTAATCAAAACAATATTATTTCTAATTAATATATTATCTTCATAATATATTAACAAATAATATCTTGATTTATTAGTCATATAATAAATCAACCCTCTCTCTCTACTTAACTTTCCAACAAACCTCCAGCCATGAGGGCAACCCAAATGGACTGTGCTACTATTAATTAGGTAAATACTAATTATTAGTCATGGCTTAGACACCTAATCCAACAGTCTCCCACTTGGATAAGTCTATGACTATAATTACCAATTTAACCTCTAATTAACCAGCACTTTTAGCTTCCTAGAAACCACTGCCAAACTCTGATCTAATCAGTTCTGTCCATAGATAAGTGATCAGATGATCCTCCGTCCAACATGATATTTTCAGACTCAAGACATGGATTAAAGTCAATCCTGGTCTGATTCACTGTTCCTCGATATCCGATTTGCATATGACTCTTAGACTACCAATTTAGTCCCGGTTGGCCAACCATTTTAGTCAACTTCAAATTCATCGAGAGGCCTACAGATATCTGTTCCCCGTTAGGGTCAAGGGACGAATAAGCTTCGACTCATATACTTATGTCTTTTACCAGACAAATCACTCACAACAATACGTTTTATAACACCGAGTTACCGATGCGTTTTCGTATTATCAATGAACAACCGTCTAGCAAATCATAACTCATATGTCTTAGCTTAAAGATCAAAAGATATTATCGTCTCAATATTGCTCGTGATGAAATCCATGAAGCAATCCATTGAGTGCGGGTTTATCCAATACTCAAATCTCCATTTCCAAGTACTCACGAATGGTGCAGCAATCCAATTGCAATGTCTAACTCCTTAGACAATCTATTACCAATTCATGACAGTCTTACTTCACACTTACTCCCAAAAGTGTAATCGACTGTGGATATTTGAATAATCCAATTATTCAGGAAGTAAAACATGCAAAATGAAACACAATGATAAAGTATTGACAAAAGTAGTAAACTATTACTCATTAATAAATCTCTATTATTAAATCACAAGAGTCAAATACAATACATTGTTACAAGTTTCGAAACCTATCTAATTTACATAAACTTTATATCATCTCTTAATCCAATGCTCCTAGCATGCTGATTATGCTTAATCCTACTCAGAGCCTTTGTCAAGGGATCTGCAGGATTATCTTCCGATGATACCCTCTTTACCACGAGGTGACCTTCTTCTACCTTATGCCTTATGTAGTGGTACTTTCTGTCGATATGTCTGGACTTTCCATGGTCTCGCGGTTCCTTTGTCAAGGCGACCGCACCTTCGTTATCGCAGAACAGTTCCACGGGCTCCTGAATACTCGGGACTACTCCAAGGTCACCGATGAAGTTCTTCAGCCAAGCCGCTTCCTTAGACGCTTCACTTGCTGCTATATACTCTGATTCACAAGTAGAATCAGCCACCGTATCTTGCTTGGAACTTTTCCAAGTTACTGCTCCTCCGTTCAGAAGGAATACCCAGCCAGACTGAGACCGACCACTGTCTCTATCCGTCTGAAAACTGGCATCCGTATATCCTTCAACTCTCAATGTATCACTGCCTCCAAGGACCAACACCATGTCCTTTGTCCTTCGCAGATACTTGAGTATATTCTTTACAGCTATCCAATGTGCCCTTCCAGGGTTACCCTGGTACCGACTGACCATGCTTAAAGCAAAGGCCACGTCAGGGCGAGTACACGTCATAGCGTACATGATCGATCCTACAGCCGAAGCGTAAGGTACCCGACTCATTTCAGCTATTTCTTCGTCTGTACTCGGACTTTGAGTCTTACTCAATTTTGCATTACTTTGGATAGGTAGCTCTCCCTTCTTGGAATTTTCCATACTAAACCTTTTCAGTATCTTTTCCAAGTATGTACCTTGACTAAGTCCAATTAGTCTCTTCTTCCTATCTCTCAATATTCTTATCCCGAGAATATAGGCAGCCTCTCCTAGGTCCTTCATGGCGAAACATTTCCCAAGCCAAGCCTTGACATCTTGCAAGGTTGGAATATCGTTTCCCATGAGCAGTATGTCATCGACATACAGCACCAGAAAGGTGACTATACTCCCACTAGCCTTGACATATACGCAGGACTCATCCTCGCTCCTAGAGAAACCAAACTCTTTGACTTTCTCATGGAAACAAAGATTCCAGCTGCGAGAAGCTTGCTTCAATCCATAGATTGATCTCTCAAGCTTACACACCTTATTAGGATACTTTGCATCGACAAAACCCTCTGGCTGATTCATGTAGACATCCTCAGTCAACTTTCCATTAAGGAAGGCGGTTTTGACGTCCATCTGCCAAATTTCATAGTCATGAAATGCAGCTATGGCCAGCATAATCCTAATAGACTTTATCTTGGCTACTGGTGAGAAGGTCTCGTCATAGTCAACCCCTGGGGTTTGAGTAAAACCCTTCGCAACCAGTCTTGCCTTGAAAGTGTGTACCTTTCCGTCCATGTCGGTCTTCTTCTTGAAGATCCATTTGCACCCGACTGTCTTTCGACCCGGTACGTTGTCAACCAAGTTCCAAACTTGATTGTCATACATGGACTTGATCTCGCTATCCATGGCCTCTTTCCACTTGGCAGACTCAGGGCCCGCCACTGCTTCTTGGTAGTTAGCTGGTTCATCCAGATTTATCAGTGTCCTATCACTGACAACCGTGTCCCCATCCGAAGTTATATGGAACCCATAAAACTCGGGTGGCATGCTAACCCTACCGGAACGCCTAAGAGGTAAGGATACATCTGTCGGACCAACAGGAACTTCTTCCTCATGTTGATTGCTAGTTTCTCCTAAGGTTGCGTCATCTGATGACTCTTGAATTTCTTCCAGATCAATGGTACTCCCACTGTCCTCTTTGAATATGAGCTCTCTCTCTCGAAAGACCGCTCGTCTAGCTACAAAGACCACGTCCTCGCTTGGTCTGTAGAATAGATATCCAAATGACTGTTTGGGATAACCAAGGAAGAAACACCTTTCGCTTCTGTCTGCGAGTTTGTCTTGAGTCTCTCGTCTAACGAAAGCCTCACAACCCCAGACCTTGATATGTGCCAACGAGGGAACTTTTCCCGTCCACATCTCATGTGGTGTTTTAGCAACCTTCTTAGTTGGGACAAGATTGAGGATATGGGCGGCAGTCTCTAAGGCATACCCCCAGAAGTGAATGGGAAGTGAAGCTCGACTCATCATGGAACGAACCATGTCCAACAGGGTTCGGTTGCGCCTCTCTGCAACACCATTCAACTGTGGTGTCCTGGGAGGTGTCAACTGCGAAACTATTCCGCATTCCTTTAGATAGTCTAGGAACTCGATACTAAGATACTCTCCGCCTCTGTCGGACCTGAGCATCTTTATCTTCTTGCCTAATTGATTCTCTACTTCGTTCTTAAACTCTTTGAACTTTTCAAAGGTGTCCGACTTGTGCTTGATCAAGTAGATATAACTGTATCTACTAAAATCGTCGGTAAAGGTCACGTAGAACCGCGTGCCATCCTTTGTGGTTGATCTGAATGGACCACACACATCCGTGTGAATGATGTCCAGCAGACCCTCACCTCTTTCAAAAGACCCTTTGAAAGGTGATTTAGTCATCTTGCCCAACAGACAAGATTCGCATACATCATCCGACTTGAGGTCGAATGATTCCAACACTCCATCCTTTTGGAGTTGGGCGATGCGTTTCTTGCTGATGTGCCCGAGCCGACTATGCCACAGACATGCCTTTTCCACATCACTAGTAGAATCAATATAATTTACACTATGTCCTAGATTGTCAACACATTTCACAGTTTCATACACACCATCACAAGGATAAGCAGTAAAATTCAAAATACCATTTTTGAAAACAGAAATAGATCCAATATTATTATCAAAAGAAAAATAAAATCCTTGTCTGAATAATGCGTGAAATGAAATAATATTTCTTGCCATTTCTGGCGAATAGCAACAATCTAATAATTCTAAACTAACATCACTACTAAGCACTAAACTATAAACTCCAATCTTGGTAACAGGGGACGATCTCCTATTGCCCATGATCAAGTTCAGTCTACCGTGCTCCACCTCCCTGCTTTCCTTTAGGCCCTGCAGATCAGAACAAATGTGAAAACCACATCCTGTATCAAGGACCCAAGAATTAGAAGATGGTGAGTTTTTAGAGATAGTGTATATACCTGCTGTCGATGGCTTTACTTTGCCATCCTTGACATCCTGCAAGTATTTGGGGCAGCTTCTCTTCCAATGGCCCTTCTCTTTGCAGTAAAAACAGTTGGCTTCATCGGGGTTGGCCACACAAGGAATGTGGGAAGTTTTGGTTCTCGAGCCATTACTGGATGACCCGACCTGAACCTTTTCCCTCCAATTTTGCTTAGGAGGGCCCTTCCTTTTCTTTCCTTTGCCACTTCCAATGGCTAGAACGGGCTGATTAACCGAGGGTACACTTTTACCCTTCATCCCGTCTTCAGCAACTCGAAGCATGCGATGCAACTCAGTCATATTAGCCTGATTGTTGTTCAAATGATAAGCCAGCCTGAACTGGTCATAAGAACTCGGTAACGAGTTAAGCACTATGTCAACGGCCAACTGTTCCGGTACAGGCATCGCAAGCTTTCTAAGCCGCTCCACGTAACCTTGCATTCTTTGCACATGAGTGCAGATGGACTCTCCATCTTTAGGTTTGATGTTCGTGAAGTCCTTGACCACCTCGCACCTCTCGATGCGCTCTTGCTTGCGGAACTTTTCCGCAAGCTCCTTGTGCATCTCGAAGGGCCAGTAGTCTTCGTATATTCTTTGCAATTCGGGGTTCATTGTCGCGATCATGATACAGGCCACTTTGGTCGCATCATCAGAATGTTTTTGGTACAAGGAAATCTCCTCGGGAGTAGCAGTTTCAGGGTCAATATCGACAAGCTCGGTCTCGAGGACATACTCCTTGTTCTCGTACCTCAGAGCCATCTTGATATTTCTAATCCAGTCATTGTAGTTTGTCCCGTTCAATTGAACCTTGGAACATAATGAGAGGATTGAGGGAACACTGGTGTTTGAGTGGGGAGCGGATTGATCAGCAGAAGACATCTATAAAATAAGGTAAGTTTAATTAGATACTTGTCGGTCCTTATAATAACCCAATATAAAATAAGGCTAGGATCCAACTATAACAATTTGCAACATAGAAGAGGGATGCCGTAATCTATAAGCAAATTTTATAAAGGTAGGCGAATGACGATTCAGCCAATTCCACCGCGGAAAAATAATCTTATTATAAATGGAATTCCTAGTTTCTTTTGAGATTTATTGAACTGTTCAATAGCATGTTTAATCTCGGATATGCCCCACCGTTTTTGACTGGGATGCCGAGGATCACAAACCGGGTGTGAATAACCATGCAAATTAGCTTGGTACTCTCGGGGTCCATTATCATCTCAAATTGATGTGCCGGTAAACCACACACGCTCCATCAACAATGATAACACCCGAGACACCCATTGCCACTCTTTATGAACCCCCATTGGTGTGCCGGTAATCCACACACGCTCCACCAACGTTTCATAAAGTGCAATGTGCAATTTCATGGGGTAGCATCAAATTCACATTTTTCTTAAAGTAACTAGATTGGGATTTTGTGCAAAGGTTCTAGTACTTTGATCATTATACTTTTAATGATTATGTGGTCCTATCAAAACTGTTCGGCTAACGACCCTCCACTGATCAGGCGGGCGGTGGGTGAGAGTGTTCACCCATTAGACTGCCATTTTACAGGCAGCCTCCTTATACCCACTTTATAGACCAGCTTCTTGAATGAGGCCTACTATCGAATTGACTGACCAATTTTATCTTATACATATAGTATTAACAATTAATAACATATATAAGATGTATTTTAAAACCCTTTAAAATATTCAAGGTTTATCTTTTAATTTTATCAAATTTAACAATTAAATTTTAAATTAAATTAAACCTCAAATTCGATTTAATCAATTTTAATTACCAATTAATTAAATTAATTAAATCTAAATATTTTAAACATTTTAAAATATTTTTCTAGATTTATTCCATTAATTTCGCCAATTTAAAATTAATTAAATCCTTTTGAATTATCTTTTAATTAACAATTAATTAAATTAATTCAGTTGAAAATAGGTTTATCCAAATTAATCAAATTAATTAAAACCTATCCTAAACCCCCTAAAAATCGAATTCAAATAATGGGGTTTAAGGTTATCCATTTACTTAACAAATAAAGTTACCAAAAATAGAAAACCTTCTAAAACCCTAATTGTGATATTCGAAATAGGCAAAGGGGACGAATTAGGGTTTCCAAAACCCTAATCCAAAAGTCGATCCACATGAAATTAGGGTTTATAAGCTTTTAAACCCCAATTTTAGGAAAAACAGTTATAACCATTCAATAAGAAAACAACCAAAAGCTCTGATACCACTGAAAGGTTTTCTGCAACTATGAACTAAATAATCTAAGTTCACATGCAACCTATAAGGATCTATGTTTTCTTCTAATTGAACATATAACAAAAAACCTAGAGGCCATAAGAAAAATAAACTAAAAGAATAAAATTAGAAAAACCCACCTTTTAGAATTTTCTAGAAGCTGAGCAGCAAAATTATCCTGCCTCAAATGAGATCACACCCAAGCCGAGAGGATTATGGATCGATATTCCAGAGAGAAACAATAGAAATGAGCAACTGATAATGAGGCCTAGGGCTCCCTATTTATAGGGAACCAAAGGGTAAAGCTAGAAACCCTAGCCGCAGCCCATTTTCCGGATTATGTGTACGCGCGTCGCGGCCTTTACGTTTGCGCGCCGCACGCCGCAATTCAAACTATTGAATTCGTACGGATATGTACGCGCGTCGCAGCCTTTACATTTGCGCGCCGCGCGCCGCAATTCAACTATTGAATTCGTACGACTTTAATCCCTGACCTCCTGATTAATCCAATTAATGTCACAGAAATTAATCCAATTAATTTCTGATTAATTATTAATCAAAACAATATTATTTCTAATTAATATATTATCTCCATAATATATTAACAAATAATATCTTGATTTATTAGTCATATAATAAATCAACCCTCTCTCTCTACTTAACTTTCCAACAAACCTCCAGCCATGAGGGCAACCCAAATGGACTGTGCTACTATTAATTAGGTAAATACTAATTATTAGTCATGGCTTAGACACCTAATCCAACAATGCTTGCTAAATAGACTGAGGAGCTTCAAGCATTTTATTTTGCTCATCCCATCCAAAACCACTTGTGTTGTTCCATGACATCATATCATGCATAGCAGACCAATGACTTTTTGAATTTTTCACCCGTGATTCTATACGTGGCTTTGCTTTTATTTTCGCATCAGGAACTAAGGCTGCAAGTCGGGTTTCCACCAAACAAAAGAACTCAGGCTTAAAAGCATTATCAACGTTAAAGTGAGAACCTGAATTGAGTATATCCACCATAACTTCAACAAGTTTCTCGTATTCCTTCTCATTCCACTTCATTTTATTCTTTCGGAGATCTTTTCACCAGGAAGTTGTGACTCCATACCTTCACACATAACATAAACGATATATAAAGAAATTCAAGAACGTTTATTACATATATAAGAAGCCACTAGTAAACACAACATAGTTGAAAACATAATATTATTCAAATTCCATAAAAATGTATCAAAATAGTAATTAATACGACAACAATAAAGCAGTCATGCCTAGATCTCCATAAATTAAACATTGGGGTAGCCAATTTTCTCTAAAACTTGTCCAATCATTCGATATTCCAATTGTTGTTATATGCTCGACTTGTGATCCAAGATCTACATCATCCTCATCATTGTTTGTGTTAGTAATTTCATCATCGTCAACTGGATCATATGGCAATTCCTTTCGTATAAAGTTAGATAGAAGGCAACAAGATATGATAATTTTATTATGTGTCCAAATGGTATAGAATGATAGACTTGTAAGTATTGTTGGATTAGGTGTCTAAGCCATGACTTATAATTTGTATTTACCTAATTAATAGAAGTAAAGTCCATTTGGGTTGCCCTCATAGCTGGAGGTTTGGTAGAAAGTTCGGTAGAGAGAAAGGTTGGTTTATTATGAGATTAATAAATCAATAGAAATAAAAGATATGGTTTGTTAATATATTAAAGTGATAATATATTAATTAGAAACTATATTGATTGATTAATAATTAATCAGGAATTAATTGGATTAATTTCTGTGGCATTAATTAGATTAATCAGGAAGTCAAGGATTAAAGTCGTACAAATTCAATAGTTGAATTGCGGCGTGCGGCGCGCCAATGTAAAGGCCGCGACGCGCGTACATATTCGTACGAATTCAATAGTTGAATTGCGGCGCGCGGCGCGCCAATGTAAAGGCCGCGACGCGCGTACGTATAATCCGGAAAATGGCTGACGGCTAGGGTTTCTTGTTTCCCTATAAATAGGGAACCCTAGGCCCCATTATTGGTGCTCATTCTTTTGTTCTCTCTGGAATTTTCGTCCACCCTCTGGCTCCCTGGGTGTGATCTCATTTGAGGCAGGACACTTGTGCTGCTTAGCTTCAAGATTAAAAACTAAAGGTTAGTTTTTCTGATTTATTCTTTTAGTTAATTTTTGTTTGGCCTTTAGGAATTAGTTACATGTTCAAAGAAAGAAAACATAGATCTTTTTTCTAGGTTGCATGTGAACTTAGGTTATTAGTTCATGGTTGCGGAAAACCTTTCAGTGGTATCAGAGACAAGTTGTTTTCTTATTGAATGGCTGTAATAGTTTTCATAATTAGGGTTTATTGTTTATAAATCTTTTGGGCCTGATTTCGGTTTTTAGGGATTAGGGTTTTTGAAACCCTAGCCCTCCCCCCTCTTTTTCGATTTTCCTGGTTAGGGTTTTAGGAGGTTTTCTATTTTTTGGTAACTTTAATTGGTTAATTAAATGGATAACCTTAAACCCAGTTTGTTTGAATTCGATAATTAGGGGTTTAAGATAGGTTTAAATTGATTTGATTAATTTGGAAAAACCTATCTACATTTGAATTAATTTAATTAATTGTTTAATTAAAAGATAATTCAAGGGATTTAATTTAATTTTGATTTAATGGTTAAATTTCGAAAATTAAAGGATAAATCTTAAAATATTTTAAAAGGTTTAAAATATCTAGATTTAATTAATTTAATTAATAGTTTAATTAAAAGATAAATTAAATCAAATTAAAGGTTTAATTTAATTTGAAATTTAATAGTTAAATTTCAGGAAATTAAAAGATAAACCAGGAATATTTTAAAAGGTTTAAAATACATCTTATATATATTATTAAAGGTTAATACTATATGTATAAGATAAATTGGTTAGTCAAATCGTTAGTAGGCCTCATTCACGAAGCTGGTCTATAAAGTGGGTATAAGGAGACTGCCTATAAAATGGCAGTCTAATGGGTGTTCACTCTCACCCACCGCTCGCCTGATCAGTGGAGGGTCGTTAGCCGAACAGTTTTGATAGGACCGCTTAATCATTAAAAGTATAATGATCAAAGTACTAGAACCCGTACAAGAATTCTCAATCTAGTTACTTTAGAAAAAATGTGAATTTGATGCTAACCCATGAAATTGCACATTGCACTTTATGAAACGTTGGTGGAGCGTGTGTGGGTTACCGGCACACCAATGGGGGTTCATAAAGAGTGGCAATGGGTTTCTCGGGTGTTATCATTGTTGATGGAGCGTGTGTGGTTAACCGGCACATCAATTTGAGATGATAATGGACCCTGAGAGTACCAAGCTAATTTGCATGGTTATTCACACCCGGTTTGTGATCCTCGGCATCCCAGTCACAAACGGTGGGGCATATCCGAGATTAAACATGCCATTGAACAGTTCAATGAATCTCACAGATCTAGGAATTTCATAAGACTGAAATTGATAAAAGTTATCTACCTTAATGACCACTGTGTTGTGACTACGGCATCCCTCTTCACAGCATAGTTGGGGTATTTTGGATCCTAGCCTTGTTAAATAATATATGTTGGGTAATTATTTAAAAGGATTAATTAAACTAATAAATTCAAATTTTATATATGTCTGAAGAAAGTGTCATTCTCTTCCTACTCCTCCTTCACCCATTTCTGAGAGCTTCAGAAAGCACCTATTTAGTATGGTAAGGCTGACTGGCCTGAACTATGTGATATGGTTTTGCAATTAGAGAATAGTTCTTAGTTTTGCTGGCAAACCATATCCGACTGAGTGTCCGCTCCAAACATGGCATCACACAGCAGCTTGTGATGAGCATGACTCCTTGACTATTAAGTCCAAGGAAGTTCGTTGCCTTATGCTATTGATCATTAACCCCGAGTTCCGCAGGGATTTAGAATTCCTGGGATCTGATAAGTTAGCACAGCTAGTTCAGGAAAGGTTCCTTGAACTGGTTGAATAAAGGGAACGAACTAGGATCTTCAAAGAGCTTGAAGTTGCAAGCTAGAAGGAAGTAGCACCAGTTTGCGTGTTCCCGAGATTGAGGGATACATAGGCGAACAGTATAAAACTGGTTTCCCTTTGTGATCGTGAGTTAAGCATTAGCTCAACTCACTGATCTGTTCATCCAGATGAACAGAAAGGGTAACCGGATAAGACAATCGTAGAAGTGCATTCAATGTCGACTCTGTATGAATCGTTCATGGAGAAGCATAGTTCCATTAATTCAGCTGCTTCAGGATTGAGTCCAGTATGAAGGTGCATCAAGAAATGATCCAGATCGTCTGGACCGATTGTTCGATGTTTCAAACTGGGAATCCATAAGGTGGGACACAGTCACGGAAAGATTGGAAAAATGCTCAAAAGCCAAACCGTTTGGCAAACTCATAAATATCTTAGAATTCAGAACACCTGATCCTCATTTCCTTGATACAGGATGTGTTTCACACATTTGCTCTGTATGCACGAACTCTGGAGGATGCGGGATGGTGTCGCACAGGAGCATATTCGGATTGGATCTGGAGCTCGTGCAGTTTTTGAGTTAAGCTAGATATTTGTTCTTGTTATTGGTTTATAGATACATACGACATGGATTCGCATAGTACATTGTTCTGAGGATAATTCTGGTTTAATAAAATATTTTTCTTTTAAAACTTGATTGTTTTAATTGTCCTCGAAATGTTGTGTGAATGTGTTGATGACGTAAATAGTAATAACTTGAATGTTGATACATCCAATGGGATTGGACTTATAAATTATGTTCTTTATGATTGTTAAAGTGAATTTTATGAGAATCACTTCAACCAAAGGTCCAGTTGGACAGGACTTTGGAATCATTTGACTTAGAGTCACATGATGAATTGAGTGCTTAATAAAATTAATTGTGGCAAGAAAGGAATCACCCAAAGATTCAATGGATAGGATTTTTGGAATCAGTTGACTTGGAGTCAGGTGATGATTGCATGTCTTGAACAATATTAACAAAGTCATAAATTTACATGGAGATGTAAAGGTATTAAGATTTTGAGCGACAGACACATAAGTTACTGTGTATTGCTCGAACCTTCGAACAGAACATGATTAGTTATGCTTCGAAATATTTGCCAAATAGTTTGACAAATATGGCTTCGTTTATCAGAATAAGCGATTGATTGGAACCTTGAAGTGTTCAAGGATTTCAAAGGAAGTATAAGATCAACAGAACCTGAATGACTACATAGACTGAGAAAATGTTTCACAGTTTATCCTCTTCCAAGAACACTAATGGTAATAATGTGTCTTAGGGAAGATGATGGAGCATTGATCGAAATAGTTTTGATCCTCGGTGTATAAGATACACCGGATACATTTCCGATTAATATTTCAATGAATTGAATATTCAACCAGTCAGACCGCAGATGCCATATTCTGATCACGTCTTAGACTAAGTAGGTTATGTTGACAGTGTCTGAAATGTAAAGCTGGGATCGTCCCACTAGTACATAGAAAGTCGAGGGTCATGTAGCATTCGTCTGAATCTCATGACAAGCCTGAATCTGATCAGCAATGTCGTTTCATTGGTCACTCCGGTTATCCTTTGAAAGAAGAGTACTTTTAGAAAGAACTCAAGTTATAAGGAAACAGTGGGAGTAAGAATAATTCTGAATGAGTTCAGGGATTAGCCAAGTGAAAGAACCTTTAGTCACCACTGGGATTTGACCAGGAATTAGATTCCTGTTAAACCTGACATACCCTCTATTCGCTTGACCAGTAGTTATTGTCACCGTCATAAGGAGTTATGATCTGGGTGATATACCGAGTAGTGGTAAAACACTAAAGATGGTACGGATAAGTAATCCGACTGCTGGAAGCATTGGTGAGCTCGGTTGCTGCCAAATAAGAGAACCTTAGTACGAGATACAGTCTATGTGACAGTTTGATTGATATTTACAACTGGTCTAGGAACCAGTGGGAGTAATTGAATCATCAAAAGAAGGGAACATAGAAATGTACTTACAGAACATCTGGTTGAATGAGTCATCACTTGGAGTCAAGCAATTGATTCTGAGAGAAGCACTCTCAATAGAAGATGTAATCCGAGAGGATTCTACGTGGCATAGTGTGAGTCGTTAGTGGAGCGTGTGTGGTTTACCGGCACACTAATATGGACTCACATAGTGCATGCCATTACAAAAAGGTACATGGCCCCGGGATTCATCCCATGGGCATCTCGCAAGAAAGGATATTCGGATTCTCAAAATAGGCCAAAAGGTTTGGATTTTGTGAATAGCCTGAAAGATTTCCTTTAATATGTCGGAAAGGTTTGGATTTCGGTTTCGCAAAATGTGCCATAAGTTCTGGATTTTGTGAATAGTCCGAAAGAGTCATATAACGGTGTCAAAGCCAGTGGGAGTATCGTTGTTATCTGCTATCATTGTATGTGGGTTACATACTGGTTCTAGGAAACGTCTCTTATCATTACAAAGTGTAATGACTTGGTGTTAAGAAACGGTTCGCTATGAAAGACTTTAAGAGATACAACATACTCAGGTGGTTGGGAACATCTATTAGATAGATCAGAATTCTGCCAATATGATCTTGATGAGATTCAAGATGCATAACCCCAGGAATGGAGTTTCCTGTCATTGCAAAGTGTAATGAATTGGCGTGAAAGAAACAAAGAAGGTGCAGCATGCTCACGTAGTTCATAGACATCTATCAGATAGATGAGACTGACAGTATTGACTTAGCCGTTGAGAATATGATCTTGATGGGATTCAAGATGCATAAGAAAGAGTCCCTGAAAGGAAATGGTTTCCGGAAATCATGACACAAGGATTATTGGTAATCTTAGGATTCCGAAAGGGCTTGGAATGAGATTACATCAGGTTCCTCGAGCCTCTTGGACAAATCAGAAGTGTTATGAACATATCCTGATGACATAATGCTTAGAGCATTGTAAGTTGGATTCAGGATATTGCCTGGTTGAGAATACTGAATGGATTTTTGAACAGACGTGAGAAATCATTGGGAAATGATTAGGGTGATTGGTTTGAAAGGGTTTTCAAATCGGTAATTATTTACACCAGAACGTGGTGCTGTAGGACTTCATGGTTAAAGAATTTCGTTGGTTTCTGATGGAGCGCGTGTGGTTCACCGGCACATCATGACACCTCGAAATTGTCTTAGGGTGTAGTCATATAGACTAAAGACCCGAGAACCATGGGCAGTCACGGTACACATCATCGGAATGGAGTTGTGGGAGAGAATGACAAAATGACAAATTGAGATATCATCGGAAGAGTATCCGATAGGATCATCTGCAATAAAGTGTATAAGTGTTAGACACTTGGATACATAGAAAGAGTGAAAAGGTCATAGACATAGATATAAAATGCTTGAATTGAAAGTTTAAAAAAAGAATAAGAAACCGATAACAGTTATGATAAATCCGACTTGGTGATTACCTCGTGGAGACTTGGTAATAAGCAGGAGTAGCTGCCAGTCAGATTTTATGTTTCGCTTTTGCATGTTTACTTCCTGAATAATTGGATTATTCAAATATCCACAGTCACTCATACTTTTAGGGAGTAAGTATGAAGGAAGACTGTCATGAATTGGTTTGTAGATTGTCTAAGGAGTTAGACATAGCAATAAGATTGCTGCAACGTTCATGAGTACTTGGAAATGGAGATTTGAGTATTGGATAAACCCGCGCTCAATGGATTGCTTCATGGATTATATCACGAGCAATGTTGAGACGATAATATCTTATGGTCTTAAAGTGGAGAGATATGAGTTATAATTTGCAAGGCGGTTGTTCATTGATAGTACGAAAACGCATCGGTAACTCGGTGTTATAAAACGTGCTGTTGTGAGTGATTTGTCGGGTAAAAGATATAACATATTAGTCGAAGCTTATTCGTCCCTTGACCCAAACGGGAAACAGATATCTGTTGGCCACTCGATGATTTTGAAGTTGACTGAAGTGCTGGCCAGCCAGGACTGAATTGATTCGTTCAATTGGAAGTCTAAAAGTCATAAGCAAAATCGGAAATCGGGAAATAGTGTGTCAGACAGAGATTGATCTCAATCCATGTCTCATGTCTGAAAATATCTTGTTGGACGGAGGATCATCTGATCACTTATCTATGGACAGAACTGACTAGGTCAGAGTTCGGCAGCAGTTTCTAGGAAGCTACAGTTTGTTGATTAATTAGAGGTTAAATTGGTAATTATAGTCATAGACTTATCCAAGTGGGAGACTGTTGGATTAGGTGTCTAAGCCATGACTTATAATTTGTATTTACCTAATTAATAGAAGCAAAGTCCATTTGGGTTGCCCTCATAGCTGGAGGTTTGGTAGAAAGTTCGGTAGAGAGAAAGGTTGGTTTATTATGAGATTAATAAATCAATAGAAATAAAAGATATGGTTTGTTAATATATTAAAGTGATAATATATTAATTAGAAACTATATTGATTGATTAATAATTAATCAGGAATTAATTGGATTAATTTCTGTGGCATTAATTAGATTAATCAGGAAGTCAAGGATTAAAGTCGTACAAATTCAATAGTTGAATTGCGGCGCGCGGCGCGCCAATGTAAAGGCCGCGACGCGCGTACATATTCGTACGAATTCAATAGTTGAATTGCGGCGCGCGGCGCGCCAATGTAAAGGCCGCGACGCGCGTACGTATAATCCGGAAAATGGCTGACGGCTAGGGTTTCTTGTTTCCCTATAAATAGGGAACCCTAGGCCCCATTATTGGTGCTCATTCTTTTGTTCTCTCTGGAATTTTCGTCCACCCTCTGGCTCCCTGGGTGTGATCTCATTTGAGGCAGGACACTTGTGCTGCTTAGCTTCAAGATTAAAAACTAAAGGTTAGTTTTTCTGATTTATTCTTTTAGTTAATTTTTGTTTGGCCTTTAGGAATTAGTTACATGTTCAAAGAAAGAAAACATAGATCTTTTTTCTAGGTTGCATGTGAACTTAGGTTATTAGTTCATGGTTGCGGAAAACCTTTCAAGTATATCCCATCTTTTTTTAATACCCCAAAGCAACGTTCCTTGCGGCTAGGTGCTTCATGTTAAAATATTCTTCAGCCTTTTCCGGTCGACGTCCATGCAGCCAAGTATTCAGATGATATCTTTTCCTCTGAATGGTGCAATAAGTCCTTCTCCATTTGTGAACCCGACATCAACGAGATAATAGTTACCTTTAGTTACTTTTAACCTATTTTCTCAAAGCATTGCACTACGTAATATTCTACCATCAACAGTTGATCCTTCCTAGCCTGGTAATACATAAATGACTTGCATATTAGGAGTGCAAGCAACAAGTACATTCGTTGTGATTTCGTCTTTTCGATTTATGTATATTGGTTTGTCTTCTTCTAGTACATATACACTGATGTGTGTCCCATTTACTGCTCATAAGCATCCCTTTAGTCAAAATTAAATATGGAGTTGGTATACAAACTAGGAATAGTCTATAAATATAAGCTCAAGTCTAGGAAATAAATTACCTTGAACCATTTCCATCTTTCATCCGTTAAAGTTTCTGATATCGGATCAGGTTTCTTAAATAGTTCCTTTTCCAATTGGATAATAGCATTGACTACATTATTGAAATATTTACTAATTGTCTCTCATGGTCTATAAAATTGAAACTTTTCCATACGATTTTTCACATGGTGAGCCAAAATATGCAAAAATAGCGCCATTTGTTCATCAATTTGCATATATTCTTTTCTCTCTGGGTATAGCAACTTGTAACAAGGTCTAGTTGGACACATACAATATACATATAGCAATAATAGTACTCACTAGATGAAAATACCAATTTACCAAACCGATTATTTGAATCCACAATATACTAAATGCAGCAAGTTCTTTTTGCTCTTTGTCGTATGTTCATTTTAATGCGAGACATAGTTGCATTAAACATTTGATAAACAGTTAACTTGATTCAAATATTTTCATAGTCACTAGATTTTTTCTTTTATCACATCAAATATAAATAAAGCAATCAGAACACATATTGAAAACTTAACTACTTACATATATCACCAATAATATGAAAAGAATAAAAAAACAATATGGAGAGTTTGAGTTAATAACACGTATACCAACAAATATCTATAAAGTGGGTAAAGTGGGTGAGGTTCTTTTAATAATTTTCAATATCTATAATCTATAATTAAATCACATCACACCCTATTGTATCTCGTCCGCCTTATCCCCTCGATGTCAAAGTATGCTTCCACCTCCATCAAAAAAGAATCGAAGGTCATAACAAATTGAAATTGAGATCTGAAAGGAGTCAAAGGTCACTGATCAAAGAAAGTAACACACACGAAATCGAGATCTGGAGAGGGAAAGAATGTTGATCTATTTCTATTGAAATTTATATTTGCAATGAATCCAAGGTCACTCCTTTGTTGTTGTCGTCGGTGGGTTATTGCAACGGTGGTGGCATCGATGGGCTGCTGCAACGATGGTGGCACTAGTGGGTTGCTGCAATGGTGGTGGTATCGGTGGGTTGCTGCAACGGTGATGGAGTGAGATGAAGATTCCCCTTGATACGAAATGAAAGAAGTGGTCAACATATGGAATATGTCGGGTCAGGGTACGTGACCGTAACCCAAACCATGATTGTATACAATCGGGGTGTCTTTACATAGAAATTGCTTCAAATTAAATTACAATCCATATATATTTACATATAAATTGCAGCAAGAGGTATATCAGTATCAGATTTCTAACCATTCTACCAAAATCAATACAAAATAAAAACTAAAAACACATTGTATTATGGAAAATGAGACTACAAAATTGATATATAACCTTAAACTTGCTTGACCACTGGTTTAATTGAAAAGACTGTAACTTCTTGAGCCTTTTTTATACTTGTAATTTGTGAAAATTTGAGATGGCGTGGTATCTTTAATCGTTTAAAACCTTGTATATATAATCGATTCACCCTAATATGGAGGAGATTGTTGCTGATTTGGAGGGAAATGGGTGATCAGGTACCTTTGCCAACGTGATCATCAAGGAGGATAAAATGGGAACTTACCTATTACAGCTTGAATGGAATAAAAAATCAAGGGGACCCGTTGAATGAAAATCTCGTGTATAGAAGGAATGAAATTGGGATGGTTTCTTTAATCGTTTAAAACCTTGTATATATAATCAATTCACCATAATATGGAGGATAGTTGCTAATTTGGAAAATGAGTGATAAGGTACCTGATTTATCTGCCAACGTGATCATCAATGAGGGTAAAAATGGGAACTTGCCCGTTACATCTTGAATGGAATAAAAAAACAAGGGGACCCCCTTAAATAAAAATCTCAGGTTTATAATGAATAAGATTCCTTTGTGAATGGATTATTCATTTACTTAAGTCAACCAAACAACCAATTGAGAAATTTATATTGCGACCTCTACGACAGTAGTAAACATCGGGAGATGAATGGTCGAGGCAACCAAGGCGGTTGGACAGAGGTTCGAAGAAGAAGGCAATTTTCGGTAACAGAAAGATAGTGGCGTCAAGGAGTCCTCATTCTTTGTGGCAGGCTTCCCCGAAGGCACCAACTCTCAAGAGATTAAAGCCCCTTTTGAAAAAATTGGAAAGACAACTGATGTGTAAATCACTAGAAAGAAAGGAAGCAACGATAAGAATTTTGCGTTCATCAGGTACTGCAACGTAGAAGATGAGAAGTATATGGAAAGAATGATCAAGGGCATTAGAATCAGGGTACTTCCACTGGAAGTTGAACTCGCCAGATACGCCAAAGAGCAACCTAGGCATCGGTTGGACAAACCCCAACAGATTCCCCCTCTAAAGAAGATGTAAACAGAAAAGACGCTCCTGTCTATTCTCGTAACTTCAGAATTGGCGAAACTCATTGTCGATCGTTCGTCGACATTGTTACCGGCAGAAATAACCCTATACGCCAGATGCACTCCATCCTACACATTCAGTTATCCATGGAAACCCATATGAAGAACTGGCTCAATAAGAACGTTCTAATCGGTGAAGCTTTCAGTTTGGATCACATCATCACTTTTCACTCATATCTTAATGGGGGAATTCATACCAAATATCTTGGCAGTTTAAACTTAGCTCTGGACTTCGATTGTTTAGTTGATGCCATGAATTACTTGGAGGACAATACTAGATGGAAAGAGTGGTTAAAATAGCTTAAACCTGGTGATTAAGATATACAATTCAAACATACTACATGGCTAAAGATCATTGGATTGTTGCTAAGATTATGGGATGAGGACAATTTCTCTAGGATTGTTGGAATGTTTGGGCGTGTTATCAACCCATTCGACAAACATAAGTAAAATATCATATTTGTCCATGGGTAAGGATGGTATTATAACTTCAAGGAACATATGGATTAATGAAGAACTCCAAGTTACAGCGAAAGATGAAGTCTTTAGAGTTGGAGTGGTGGAATACATGGATGAGTGGTCCCTATTTGTCCCATGTCCCTTTGATAAAGTCGACTGTCGGATGATGAAGAACTTGATGGGGACGTCTTTGGGGAAGAAGATGATATATTGGACATGTGGATACAACCATTTGGCGATGAACTAGAAGACGGTGAATTCAAATAGACACCCCGGAACCCAAAGACAATGCTTCGGCAACAGCCGCAGTCCTTCCGGGGAACCCGACAATACAAGAAGGTGAAAAGTCGCAAAAAGTATCAGTAGAGGAGTTGGCGTCATTGGAACATGTGGATAATAATGGAATAGATCTAGAAACAGGTGAATACGTGACTGATACTAACTATAATCATCCAGTTACTCTAATTAATGATAAGTCCAAGTCGGACTTTGGGCCGTTGAATGGGCTTGTGGCATCTGGTTGTTTTGGTCCATTTCCGACTATATCGAGACAACCAAAATTTGTTATACCCAGCCCATGGTGTGAAGCTGCTCCCATTAGTCCAACTAATGTGATCAAAGAAACTCGTGTTCATGGCTCAGTCGTTAAAGCGAAAGCGAATTGATAATCTCGAATCCTAGTACTCATCCTATAGATCTTTAAACGTTGACGATGGTAGGAATGACGACAATGACCGGTGCTCCAATCCTGGGATTGCTCCGGTGGACCTCAATTACTCCCTTGTAACTAGCGATGGTCACTCATTGGGACCCATTAACTCTCTCTATCGCTCTCTCTCTCTCTCTCTCTCAAGAAATCAACGCAACTGCGGCTTTTGGGACTGAAGTCAGATTTCAAATAGAAGCTGGAAACAGAATACTCGGTGATGTCATGGGTGCGAATGGTGGTTCTAATATGATTTAATGAACTGCTTATCTCTTAACATCAGAGGGATTGATGATGACGCCAACGTAAGTTGGATCAGAAGATTGAAATTGGCGCACAAAATAAGCTTCATCAGAATCCAGGAAATCTGGATATCTGATCATCAAAGAATTGATATAGATGGATGTTGGTATTAGACTAAGTTTGATTTCGCAGGGGTGGACTATGTCAGTTGTTCTAGGGGTCTTTTGAGCATTTGGGCTAAAGCCTATTACTCGAAATCTGAAGTCATTAGCTCTCGAATTTTTTTGATTACAATTAGGAAGTGGACAGGGGTGGAAGAACTCACCAATTTCGTCAACGTTTATGGTCCTCAGTCCGTGCAAGACAAAGCAACATTATTGTTGGAACTATTAAGCATCATAAGGTCTAGGCGGGGTAGATGGGTGGTCTACGGTGATCTTAATGCTGTCCGGCGACCTAGCGAACGACTCAACCTGCAATTTTATCCTAGCTGTGCCATAGGTTTTAATGAGTTCATACACGATGTTGGGCTTATAGATTTCAACATTGGTGGGCACAAATTCACTTATTTCTGCCATGATGGGGCTAAATTCAGTAAACGGGATCAATTCTTAGTATGTGTAAAATTTCTTTGCTCTTTTCCCAATACGATGGTCACTGCTCATCCTAGGGAACTCTTGACCATTGCCCAATTACTCTTCGTTCCAAAGCTCATGACTTTGGTCCTCCTCTGTTTAAATTCTTCAACTAGTGGATTAAAAAAAAGGGCCTAGATCATGTCGTGAAGAAAGGATGGGCAGAATTCAGAGGCTTTGGATCGACAGAATTATTTCTTGTTGCAAAACTCAGATATGTTAAAAATGCCATTAAAAATGGAAGAAGGATTTGGTTACTAAAGAAAAAGCCGAGGTCTCTCTCTTTAGATCTGCGATCGGTCATTTAAACTCGTTGGTGGAGTCTCTACAGTTAACAGAATATCAAATTAGAGATCGTAACATGGTTCTTCAAAAGGTGATGGAGTTTGAGAGAGCCTTCGCTCGCGATTTGAAACAAAAAGCACGACTCAAGTGAACCGTTGACGGGGACGAGAATTAGAAATATTTTCATGGCTCAAGTGACAGTTTGATGATGAATGGACGCTGGATTGGCGATGTGGACGATATTAAAGTGGTTGTCTTCAATTTTTTTGAGAATAAATTCAAGGAGCATCGGACATCGAGGCCGAAGCTAATCAACCATTTATTTCATTCCATTTCCTCCATGGATGCTTCCAACATCGAACTTTCTTTCTCGTATGCAATATGGGAATGTGGAAGTGATCGTCCCCTGGGTCCTGACGATTTCTCTTTCAAGTTCCTCAAATCTATTGGGATGTTATTAGCAACGACGTCATGGATTTTGTCAAATACTTTGAGGAATTCGATTCATTGGGCCTTGGATGTAACTCGTCATTCATTACGCTAGCCCCTAAGATTAAAGATCCGTCCGCCCTCGCCGATTACCGCCCAATTAGTCTCATTGGATGCTTATATAAGATAATCACTAACTTGCTTGCACTTAAGCGGGTTATTGGTAAGATCATTGGCGAGAAACAATTTGCGTACATTGCAAGCAGGAACATTCTTATGGTCCCATCATTGTCAATGAAATTTTTTCGTGGGCTAAGCATGTCAAGAAGAAGGTATTGTTGTTTAAAGTCGACTTCGACAAAGCTTTTGATTATGTGAATTAGGAATACCTGGATTCGGTGCTTTCTCACATGGGGTTTGATGACAAATGGCGTAAATGGATTCGTGGATGCCTATCGTCTTCTCGTGCTTCAGTTTTAGTTAATGGATCTCCCACGTTGGAATTCGATATCTCTAGAGGGGTTAGGCAAGGCGACCCCTTGCCCCATTTCTCTTTATTATTGCCATGGATGGTCTTAGTGTGGCTTTGACTTTGGCATGCAACAAAGGAATATTTTCTGGAATCAAGATCCCTAATAACGACCCTCTAATCTCACACCTACTATATGTTGATGATGCTATTTTCATCAGTGAATGGTCTCAAACTAACATGAAAAATCTCGCTCGAATCCTAAGGTGTTTTCATGTGACTATTGGGTTAAAAGTAAACTTCAAAAAATCTCAAGTTCTTGGCATTGGTGTACAACAGGATGAGGTTAACAGGTGGACTAATTTACTTGGATGTGCGTCCTTACCATTCAAATATATTGGAGTGCCGGTCGGAGCGAACATGAACTTAACCCGGAATTAGAAACTAGTCATTGACCTGTTCAAGTCAAAACTGTCCATGTGGAAGTCGGAGACGTTATCTTTCGGCGGTCAGCTTACCCTTATCAAAGCTGTTTTCGGTAGCCTTCCGATCTATTTTCTATCTCTATTTAGAGCTCCTGGGGTATTCGATTCTTTAGAAAAAACCAGATGCAACTTTCTTTGGGGGGTGGATTGGATGCTCGATCTAAAATTCATTGGGTGTCGTGGGATTTGGTCACTGCCCCTAAGGATCGAGGCGAGCTAGGAGTCGAGTCCTCAACGCCCTCAGTATACGTCTTATGATGAAATGGTGGCGGCGGTTGAAGTCGGAGTCGGCTTTTGTTATGGTGTCAAGTTATCACTGGTATTCACAACCTAATGAGAAAACCGCCTTATTGCTTATCCAATAAGTCTATATCGGGTGTTTTGGAATAACATTGAAAGAACAGGTGATGACCTTGCTAAACACGAAATTCATGTTCGATGCATTTTAAAGCTGGTGGTGGGCATTTTTAAAGCTGGTGGTGGGATCTGGTAACAATACCTTCTTCTGGTTAGATGATTGGTTGGGACAAGGTGCTCTCAAGGACAAATTCCCGTTCTTGTATTCACTCGAGAAGCAGAAAAAGTGCAAAGTTTCACAAAGAATTAATTCACATGGTTTCACTTAGGAGTGGATGCGACACTCATCCTCGGTGAATTTGTCACCCGAGGTTGCTCAGATCCGAGACTGCATTGGTAGCTTTAAGCCCAACTCATCACCAAACTCATGGACCTATAAACTCACGCATGATGGTCAGTATGCTGTAGCGGTTGTTCGAGAACCGGTAGATCGGTCCAAGTACTTGGGGAATCCCCCCTTGGTTATATGGTTGAAGGAAATTCTGATAAAAGTGTTGTGCTTCATATGGAGGGCTAGACTCAGACGGATATCGTCCATATCCGTCCGCTAGGTTTGATAAAACGAGCGGTCCATCTCCAATCGGCTATATGCAGTCGGTGTTTATCTAGCATTGAGCCAGTTGAGCATATTTCATTAGTTGCCCGTCATCTCGAGAGATCATTGCACTGGAATGGAGGTGGTGTAGTCTACATCAATTTCCATTGTTCTCCATCTCAGACCTATTCAATTATGCTGCCACATGGGGTAATTGTCCAAAAAAGCGGCGAACTTTTTTGATTATATGTGGCGGTGCGTTATGACAGATTGGAAGGCTCGTAACGACAAGATTTTTAACAATAAATCCTTATATCCAAACTTGGTCCTGGGACAAATTCAATCAATCGTATTTTCATGAATTAAGTGGAGGAGCAACTGATGTAAGGTGACATGAGAAAAGTGATGTGATGATCCTTTAGATAACAAGTAAAATGTAATTGTTTTTCTTTTGTTGGTGTTTGTACTCCTCTTTTGGCTAGTCTAACTCCTTGCTGGGCTAGTTTTCAGTTTTTTTTTTTTTTTTAAATCTATTTACCGTTTCCAAAAACAAAACCAAAACAACCCACTTTTTAATGGGCCTTTCCGCTCTACATTGATTTAAGGTAAACCGATCGCAGCATAGCATAATTATATGAAATATGATTTGTAGAATCAGCCCATAATCTGCCTCAATTTATTTATTGTATTAGATATTAGATATAACAACATTTGGTCTTAACTACTTAATTAATTATACGAGCATTAAATACTCAGAAAATTGATAGTTATACGGAGTAGTAAAGTTATTGTTGGTTTAGCTTTTTTATTTTTATTTTTACTTATTATTATCGTTATCATAATTTTTATGTTGTTTTACTTTTTCAAAAACATTGGTGATTGTGAGACGCATATTATTGTTGTTGGTTTGCATTTGTAAACGTAAAATATCAGCAAAGAATACCACTATGTCATACAGGATATATCGATCTCAATCATATCATAGATCCTAAACTTAATTTTTTGTGAACAATCTCGTGTAATCCTACTAAATAATTCTCAGAATGTTAACGAATTAAAGAGGAACGAAATGGTTAATGTTGTAAGTTTGTCGTGTGCTTTCTCTTGTCTAACGGTGTTTACTAAAACGTGAGGCATCTAAATTCCCTAAAACTGAGTATTGTTGATATATTTGTCCAGAATGCTTACATTTTGTGTACACTCGGGATGTCTTGTTAGCTGAATTTATGTGATTGTGTTTAAATTTTAGTTCCCTTCACAGTGGAGACACTTACAAATATGTTTTTGTAACATGATACCAAATACCAATACCATAATTAACGTGTAGCAAATAGCTAAAAGCAAAAACAATGCAAGCTGAAGTTATTTTTTCTTACTTTCTATGTAGTATGCTCTATATGTCGTTAAGTATGTTGGTTGTTTAAAAAGAATGATATATTTATAATTTTCAAACCCGAAATCACTCGTAATACATATTGTGTTTCCCCCATTTATGGCAAATGTCCAATTATGAAGACGTTTATGTTGTAGAAGCTAGATGATATCTTAACTTAAAATTACATGCTAGTAGAAACGTATGGAATCTAAGTTATGCTTATAATAACTTTAATAAATTGTATATGCAAATTTGTCTAAAATTGAACATAAGAGAAGAAGGAAAAACTTCCTTTATAATCATTCTTTTCCATTGTTAATCTCAACATTCATACCATATATCAATAGTTAATTAAACAATTTTCTTACCTAATTTTGAACCGACTTCACGTTTCATCTACTACTATTCATGATTTTTTACACTTGAAGTAAACTTATAGACTAAAAGACTGTTTGATACTTGCTGATTGAGTAAGAACTGATTGGGTTAGTGTCTGATCTAGTCAGACTTATCCTGAAGCAAACCGGTAAGAGGTAAAGTTTTTAGAGGTAAATTTTAGGGTTATCAAACGGTCTGACTCGGACTGTCAGACCGAGTCAGACGTAACCTCTTACTGGACCGGTAATAGACAAATCAAACAGCCCCTAACATTTTTAGAAGGATCATAAAAAGTTGTTATATCAGGTGGAAAATGCATAAAAAATGGTAGATCGTATCATGTAAGCAAGTCGCACCCGTCCTAATATTCATTACATTAGAGTCAAGTATGAAGTATTATTTTGGGTGTGTCAGTATTTGACTCCTGAACCTTTTGTGTTGAATTTTGCACCTCAATCACTAGCCTTACATTATGGGGTACACAACACATAAAAAGACAATAAAAATTAGCTCGAATATGAAAACAATACATCTAAATACTGAAAAGATCAAAACAAGATCATAAAATTACCAAAGCTTTTTCTTACATATCAAACCCTGAAAATACCAAATAAAACCGACATTGAAAACTCAAGCAAACATCAACAAAGCAACAGACCGAGAAAAAAAATGAAACCCTAATGGCCATTGTTTAATCTTCTTGCATGTCATCTGTCGACCTGATGTCATTGTCGAACAACTTAATTATACATATTAAAAATAATTATATAATATCAAAAAAATAAATCAAATAACAAAAATAATTAGATAACAAGTTCATACTAAAAATCTTTTTGCTACAACAATTTTAACTTTTTTTTTAAATATCTATTTTTATCTTAAAGTAATCAAACTTTGCCACCCCAAATATATATTTTTCACCTTAAAAAATATCATATTTTGGGTGCATTCGATCGGTTGCTATGGTGGTACACCTAGACTAACACGTGGCTTTTCTTCTGGGTAGAAAAACCTCCCCTTTTAGATTCCTCAATCTCTTAAAAATAATTTAATCATTTTTCGATTTATATGATAGAGAAAAAAGATGGAAATTTAAAGGGTTAAAGGATTTCTTCGGAGGCTTTTCGATTTCTCTCAAATTTTACGACTGAGAGAAAGAGAGTTTTAGGACTCTGCATGTATATATATAGAGACAGAATCTGTATCTATACACCCATTTATCTGACTGAGAGAGGAAGCCATTGATAGATAAAACGGCTATAAATTTGAGGGCTAAAGTGACTCTGCAA
Organism: Cichorium intybus; assembly: GCA_023525715.1. Classification (NCBI taxonomy): domain Eukaryota; kingdom Viridiplantae; phylum Streptophyta; class Magnoliopsida; order Asterales; family Asteraceae; genus Cichorium; species Cichorium intybus. The sequence goes on along the minus strand of CM042011.1, from coordinate 155,772,894 downwards.
CTGATTTCTGTTGTTTTATTCAATCAGGTCTTTTTGGTGGCTGAATTTCGTATGTTCGGTCATAAACAAAAAGGTTTAATCGGGGTTTCTGCTAGATTTAGACGAAGAGACATAGCCCCCTGGATATCGGGGGCCTCGAATCGGCATTACAATTTCGAATAAGGTTCGGTTGTTCTTCAATCGTTATTTTAGCCCTAATAATGCCTGATGTTTATTCAACTTACAAGAAGCGAGATGATATCTGTGACGATGTTTGTGGTCAGGTATGTTTTATCTATAACTGCATCCTTTTGGGGTTCTTAGTTTTTTTAACATACAATTATGATTCTGAAGATTGATTCTTCTTGGTTTTCGTTTGTCTGTGAAAATTGTGATGATTCGGTACTGTTTGATTTTGGGAATTTTAACGAATTGATGGGAATGTATCTATATTCGCTATTCAGATTGTTGTTTATTCAAAACCCATTGTTGATTGACGAGCCCTAAAACTATTTAGGCTCACTGTCTTCGTCCTTCAACAATCTTGCTTTAATTTTTGTGTGTATTGCTCACTTGTGCTTATTCTATATCGTTCCCATATCTATTAAGAAATTAGATGATTTAAAGTACGAGATGCTTGCATTCTGGTCCAATAGCAAAGGTTATATGCTTTTTTATATTAGGGTTTAAAATTTTGTGCCCAATTGGTGTTTCTGGAATCTGGACGTGCTTTTCAAAACCGATTATCGCAAATTGAATAATTTGAATAAGATAATCTAATAATTATCTAGTTACATTACACGTACCTCAATCAGTTTTTTAATCACAACTTTGTACTTCTTAACCTGGAACGAATTTCAAAACAGAACCAAATTATACAACTCAAAATTTGGTTGTTTGATTAAAAAGATCATTGTTAAATTTATAGACATGAATTTCATGATTTATGTGGTCTGGTCGTATAATTTGGTTATGTGCATACTTTGAATACACATCTTTTTATGTATTAAAAAGTTAAAATTTTCACCATTTTATTATTATGCAGGAGGTAAGCAGGATGTCAAGAATCAGATGCATGATACAAAGTCTTGATTTACGAACATTTTTAATATTATTTGTAATAATCCCAACCGTGTTCGTGGGTATTTATTTTCACGGACAAAAGGTAACCTACTTTTTCCGACCTCTATGGCAATCCCCCCCTAAACCCTTCGTTCAAATTCCTCATTACTACCATGAAAACGTCTCGATGACTACCCTCTGCAAACTCCATGGGTGGAAATTACGAGAATACCCTCGAAGAGTATACGATGCGGTCTTATTCAACAATGAAATCGACATGCTCATGATCAGATGGAAAGAACTTTACCCTTACATAACCCAATTCGTTCTCTTAGAATCCAATTCGACTTTCACATCGATCCCAAAACCGCATTTTTTCGCAATAAATCAAGAAAAGTTTGACTTTGTGAAACCCCGTTTGACTTACGCGACAATTCCGGGAGGTTCTAGAAAAGGGATTAATCCGTTTTATGAAGAGGCGTATCAAAGAGTAGCAGTTGATCGGCTTTTGAGAATCGCAGGTACGGGTTAATCTCATAAATAGGTAACGGAATTATTTTTCTTTTCAGAAAAGAAATAATTTGTTATCGTTTATGGTATTTTGTAAAAAAACAAAAGGGTTTGTTACTAATTTGTGATACTAACCCTTGCAGGTATTGAAGATGATGATTTGTTGATAATGTCGGATGTTGATGAGATCCCGAGTGCGCATACAATTGATTTATTGAGATGGTGTGACGGGTCACCAACAATTATGCATTTAAATTTGAGGAATTTTTTGTACTCTTTTGAGTTTAACATCGATCATAAAAGTTGGAGGGCTTCGGTTCATAAATATGAAAAGGGGAAAACACGGTACGCGCATTATCGACAAACGGATTATTTATTTGCGGATTCCGGATGGCATTGTAGCTTTTGTTTTAGAAAAATAAGTGATTTTGTGTTTAAGATGAAGGCGTACAGTCATTCAGACCGGGTACGGTTTAGGCATTTTTTAGACCCGAAAAGGATTCAGAAGGTGATTTGTAATGGGGATGACTTGTACGATATGCTTCCAGAGGAGTACACTTTTAAAGATATTATTGGGAAAATGGGACCCATTCCTCATTCATATTCAGCGGTTCATCTTCCCGAGTATTTGTTGGATAATGCTGATGAGTTTAGGTATCTTTTGCCTGGGAATTGTGTTCGTGAAGCGGGTTGAGTGCTTGGTTAGGTTGTACCGTACAAGTAGGCAATGCAGGGAGTATATGTACCGTACAAGTAGGTAATGCATACATGATGTTGGTGGTGTTCTTTTTTGTGTATTACGCAACAAATATGCCTTCCAACTTCGATTTTGAAATATGTTTATGGTCAGGTTTTTAGTACTCGGTCCTTTGCAATGTCTATTCTGTCCTTCCATTTTATTATATATGACCAAATTGTTGCCTAAAATACAAGGTTGTTATGGTACTACTTTTTTTGATGCTTTTCTATTGTGGGTCGTAATTTTCTGTAGGTGATATTTTTGTCTCATAGATATCAAAGGATTCAGTTGGATATTGTCGTTTATTTCCAAATAATGATGTTTGTCAATATCTTCTTTTATATTATTTGAGAAAATGATTACAAGTTTAGGAATATTGAAAAAAATAATGGAACGTCATATAGAATAGTTGGGATTTAATGGGGGTCGTTATCTTCGTATTATAACAAAAAAAAACATCTGGATATACCTTAGTAGTTTAGAATTTGTTCCATTAACTTATCAAATAACCCAAGGTCATATATTATATTTTAGATTGCTGTAAGACATACAAGCAAGGTCGTTGTAGTATAGTGGTAAGTATTCCCGCCTGTCACGCGGGTGACCCGGGTTCGATCCCCGGCAACGGCGATATTTTTTCTCTGTATTGCAAAACAATTATAAAAGACTCAAGAATTAAACTCATAATGAACCGTGAACTGAATTTTTCTTCAAACGTAGATCCTTTCTATTTCAACGATTGTGTTTTAAGAGATCATCCAGCTTTTTAAATTGCGCAAGCTTTAATGAAGATTTTTTTTTTTAAACGATGCATCTTAATTACTTCTATTTATGTTGTCAAAATGATTTTTAAAAATATATATAAAGTTACTTTTTATGAGTATATGAGAAATTAAGAAGCAATGCCAAGAGATTATCGATTGAAGTTTTAATATATGTTATTCAATATACCAAGCAGTATAAATAGAATTACTTCAATGAGATCCAAAATAGATGTGGAGTATGACTTCACAATTCAAAGGCTGCTTTCAAAGTTGGCATGGATAAAAAAATTGTTTTCAAATGTGGCTAGCTACTGCCATGAATATTTAACATTTGTGTGCCAAGATTTTCTAAAATGACATGTAACAAATTTCCTATATATAGGATAGAAAACCATCTCAAAACACACACCTCAAACTACATCTTCATCTTTCTCTCATATTCATACAAATATATATTTGATATATTTGTTTTCTTTCCTCTATCTCTGTAAACACTGAATATTATAGTGAACTGGTTCTCGGCTTCCTCCGCCCGTGGTGTTTCCCAATTTGGGTTTCCACGTAAATATCCTGTGTTATTTCTTTTTACCGTTCGATCTGTTCTTGGTTGATTATTCAATAGTTTTATATTCCGTTGAATCATTATAGTGATATTTGGGTTTTATACTTCGATCTTGAAGTTAATCGATTATTTATTGAAGTCGATTTTGTCTACAATTGGTATCAGAGCTATCCAGGTTTTCCGATAACGATTCATAAAAACTATTTTCAACCATGTCATCGATGAAGTACGATATCCCTTTACTTGACAGAAACACAAGATTCCCTCTTTGGCAAGTAAATATGAAAGATGTGTTGATCCAGATGGATCTCCACAGAGCACTGTTAGGAATGGATAAAATGTCGGCAACTTGGTCGACTGAGGAAAAAAAATGAAAGATTTGAAGGCGTCGTCGCAGATCCGTCTGCATCTATCCAACGACGTTCTCCAAGATGTACTGAAAGAGACATCTGCGGCGGCTCTCTGGCTAAAGCTCGAACAACTACTAATGACGAAAAGCTTGCCAAACAAGCTACACCTGAAGCAACGACTCTTCAACCTCAAGATGGGTGAGGGAAGTTCTTTATCTGATCACATCTCTACTTTTAAAGAGCTTGTAGGAAATCTGGAAAATATGGACGTCAAATATGAAGATGAAGATTTGGCGTTATTTTTATTATCATCACTCCCAGATTCCTATGATCACTTTCGTGATACCATTATCTATAGTCGAGACACTCTTGTCTTGGATGAGATAATGACCGCTCTTGATTCAAAAGAAAAGATGAAGCAGATTATTAGTGGCAGCAGCAACGATTCAAAAGCCGAAGGTCTCAACGTTAGAGGGAGACCCAACGAGAGAGGCAATTCTTCACAAAACCGATCTAGATCTAAGTCCAAAGGCAAGCGCAAGTATTGTAATTATTGTCATAAAAAGGGACATATGATCGATGAATGTTACAAGTTGAAAAACAAGGAAAAGGAGAAGGTAACCATGAATGGTAAACCAGCAGGTACTACCGTAGAAGCTGATGTAGCCGAAACCGGTTCCGATGGCGAACTTCTATCCGTTTCGGACTTCGGTTTAATTACCATGAGCGAAAGGGTTCTTGATTCAGCATGTACTTTTCATATGAGCTCCAACCGGAGTATTTTTCATACATATGAAAATGTTAACCAAGGACATGTCTTGATGGGCAACGATACTTCGTGCCGTATTATTGGACATGGTACAGTCAGGTTCCGCATGTTCGATGGTGTTGTTCGAACAATTGAAGATGTGAAGCATGTCTCCGGTCTTAGGCGAAATTTACTATCTCTCGGTACTTTTGAGAAAAAAGGTTACGAGTTTTTCGGCAAACACGGGAAGGTCCATATTTTGAAAGACGGTTCGACTGTCATCCGAGGAGTTCGGAGATCCGCGAACCTTTACATTATGGACGGACAAGTTATTTCTGGGGAAGCCTCGGTTAGTTCTAAATCCCTCTCCAATGTTGATCATTCTCGCCTATGGCATCTCAGGCTCGGTCATATGTCATACCACGGTATGAGTGAACTAATCCGAAGGGGGTTACTTGGGGAGCATAAATCAACTGAGCTTGAATTCTGTGAAGATTGTGTGTTCGGAAAGCAGAAGCGAGTAAGTTTTATCAGTGGCAAACATACGACAAAAGGACCACTCGACTACATACACTCGGATTTATGGGGACCAGCAAAGGTTACATCGAAAGGTGGAGCCTCTTATATGCTCACTATTATTGACGACTTCTCCAGGAAGGTATGGTCGTTCTTCTTAAAGACAAAGGGAGAAGTATTTTCAACCTTTAGGGATTGGAAAGTGTTAGTTGAAAAACAATCCGGTTTTGAAGTAAAATACCTTCGCACCGATAACGGACTGGAATTCTGCTCAGAAGAATTCAACTCCTATTGCCGTAAAGAAGGGATTACACATCACCGCACTGTAGTCCACACACCACAGCAGAACGGCATTGCGGAAAGAATGAACCGCACCATCATGGAGAAGGTTCGATGCATACTCTCTCACTCGAAGCTACCAAAGTCTTTTTGGGCCGAAGCAGCTTCCACCGCATGCTATATTATCAACCGCTCCCCCTCACGTACTATTGGAAAGAAGACTCCGTTTGAGCTATGGTCTGGTAAGCCTGCCGACTACACAAAATTAATACCGTTTGGATGTCCAGCATATGCACGGGTTGATAATGGCAAATTAGAACCAAGAGCCATTAAGTGCATTTTTATTGGATACAAGACAGGAGTGAAAGGGTTCAAATTGTGGAGCCTAGAGCTTATGAAAGTCATTACATCAAGAGATGTGACCTTTGATGAAAAAGCTATGCTCCATTCAACAACCAACGTTCAGACCAAAGAAGATGAAAAATTGGGAGAAAAAGACAAAGCGCAATTGGAGGTGGAGCTATCTTTTAACTCTTCCACCGATATGACTCATGAGGTTCCTGCAGTGTCTCAACCTTCAAGCAGTGAACATACTACTCTCCATGAGACCATTCCAACTCCATCTCAACCTCCGAGCCCATCCATTGCAAGTGATAGACCACGCAGACATATTGTACCTCCAAAGAGGTATGCTCAAGTAAATTCTGTCGCATATGCTCTTACCGTTGCAAGTGAAGTAGAATCTGTTTTGGAACCTATAAGCTACAACGAAGCCGTACATTCTAAAAACTTGAATAAGTGGATGGTTGCCATGCACAATGAGATAGAATCTCTTCAGAAAAATGGCACATGGGATCTCGTTGTGGCTCCAAAGGGTAAGAAGACAGTTAAATGTAAATGGGTTTACAAGTTGAAGGAGGCTATTCATCCCGGTGACAAACCGAGGTACAAAGCTCGTTTAGTAGCCAAGGGCTACAGTCAAATCCCAGGTAAATACCGACATTTTCTCTCTGGTTGTGAAACACACGTCAATACGTGTCTTGTTGGGATTAGTTGCCTCTCGTGACTATGAGTTAGAGCAACTTGATGTTACTACAGCATTCTTAAATGGTGTGCTTGAGGAAGAGATATATATGCAACAACCTGAAGGTTTTGTAGCTCCTGGCAAGGAAAGCTACGTGTGCAAATTAAATAAATCTCTTTATGGCCTCAAGCAATCTCCTCGACAATGGTATAAAAGGTTTGACTCATTTATGACCAGTCACAAGCTGAAAAGGTGCACCTACGACAGCTGCGTTTACTACAAGAAGTGTGACGATGGCTCAATAGTCTATCTACTTTTATACGTGGATGACATGTTAATTGAAGCGAAGAATATAAAGGAGATTCAAAAGATAAAAGACCAGTTGAATGCTGAGTTCGATATGAAGGACTTGGGTACTGCCAAGAAAATTCTAGGAATGGAAATAGTGCGAGACCGCAGTGCAAGAACTCTATACCTTTCTCAATTAAGCTACATTGAGAAGGTTCTGCACCGTTTCAATATGCATGATGCAAAAGAAGTCAGCACTCCTTTCGCAGCCCACTTCAAGCTATCATCCGCCTTAAGTCCTACCACCGAAGAAGATATAACATACATGGCAAATGTACCATACTCCAGCGCTGTAGGATCTCTTATGTATGCTATGATTTGTACATGTCCAGATTTGTCATATGCGGTAAGCATGGTGAGCAGATACATGGCGAATCCAGGAAAAGAGCATTGGGCTGCTGATAAATGGATTTTTCGGTACTTGCGAGGTACTTCCTCTTTATGTTTGCGGTTTGGCAAAACCGATAGTGGAGTACTTGGTTATGTGGATTCCAATTATGCAAAGGACTTGGATAAAAGACGATCGATTACAGGGTACGTGTTTACTTTGGGTGATTGTGCAATTAGCTGGAAAGCGCAGTTACAGTCCACCGTAGCGTTATCCACCACCGAAGCCGAATACATGGCTACTACGGAAGCAGTGAAAGAAGCCCTCTGGTTGAAACGGTTGATAGGTGAGCTTTCAAACAAGTTATCCGTTAAAACTGTTTTTTGTGACAATCAAAGTGCAATATTTCTGACAAAGGATCAAATGTTCCATGATCGAACGAAACATATTGATGTTCGTTATCACTTCATCAGAGATGTTATTGCTAAAGGCGATATTACGGTAAACAAGATCAGCACCAATGATAATCCCGCTGATATGTTCACTAAAAGTCTTCCAATAGCCAAGTTCAAAACATGTTTGGATTTGGTGGGTGTTTCTGATCGCATTTGAGCCTGATAGGCTCGTGGTGGAGGAAGTATACTTATTTTTCGAAATCAATTTTTTCTCATATGGTGTTTGCAGATTCTTATAGAGATTTGGAGTATGATGAGCTGTTGATAAACTGTTTTGCATGATCATTGTGCAAGTTAAAGTTTTTCATTCTGTCTCATTTTGAAGTCAAGGTGGAGATTGTGGAGTATGACTTCACAATTCAAAGGCTGCTTTCAAAGTTGGCATGGATAAAAAAATTGTTTTCAATTGTGGCTAGCTACTGCCATGAATATTTAACATTTGTGTGCCAAGATTTTCTAAAATGGCATGTAACAAATTTCCTATATATAGGATAGAAAACCATCTCAAAACACACACCTCAAACTACATCTTCATCTTTCTCTCATATTCATACAAATATATATTTGAATTTGTTTTCTTTCCTCTATCTCTGTAAACACTGAATATTATAGTGAATTGGTTCTCGGCTTCCTCCGCCCGTGGTTTTTCCCAATTTGGGTTTCCACGTAAATATCCTGTGTTCTTTCTTTTTACCGTTCGATCTGTTCTTGGTTGATTATTCAATAGTTTTATATTCCGTTGAATCATTATAGTGATATTTGGGTTTTATACTTCGATCTTGAAGTTAATCGATTATTTATTGAAGTCGATTTTGTCTACAATAGAAGGGATAACAACTAAATGATAGACATAAAAGAGCTAAATGATGATCATAAGCTAACAAACTAGAGTCTTTCTTCTATAATAAAAGAAAGCTAAAATGCTACATGGCATCTTTTTAAACCACCATTTTACCACGTGTCATTCTAATAACAATTATTCTATTATTTTCCCGCCCAGTGCTTTCACTCCTATCTTCGATTTCAATTTCACCTAAAATCCCAAAAAATCAGGAATAATCTTCGCCTCTAATCTCTCTCCATCTTGAATACGGGAGGCCTGATAAGCTTCTTCAAATACGATCGTGGCGGTGCTTGCTATGGATTAGCCCTAATCTCAACTTCATGACCATCGTTTGCCGCCATCCAAAATCGAAAACGCTCTCAAACCTTTCTATATCTCTCTCTTCGCCGACTTAGAAATAGAGAGATAGACCGACTGTTCAAGTATCATAAATCAAAAATCGTTTTCAAGCATCACCACTCCGCAATCTCCCCCACATTTCTGGCATATAGAGACACACGTAGCCCTATATTTCTTTGGTAAAATGTCATCTTATCTATGTATTGATGTTTAGAACAGGTAACGGTATAACATCGCACCACCACCTTCTCCATTATCAGGCATCACTGCCACGACCACCAGATCCCTATTTGTTTTTTGTGACAGCTACTATTTAATGCCATCACATCTGTGTCTATCACCCGCATAAAACTTCTTCTTTGCTGAGAAAAAGGTATGATTCGACTAGGGTCTCGATTTAGGATTTTATTCGTTTTTGTTTATATAATCATATATCTTCGCTTTTTGCATTCATAGAGTAATTGATATTCTAACCCTTTAAAGGTGAGTTTATCACATAACTATTTGAGAAGCAGGAGGGACATAAATGACATTTCTTGCAACTGAGACACAGAAACTCATCGGAATAATAAAGTCGATGGCAAAAAGTGGTGGGCCAAGGTAATATGCCTCTTTGCTAAAAGTAATATTGGTTTCCGTTTTTAAAAAATCATTGAAATAATTTCATCCACATGAATTTGGGTATTTGTTGGGTTTTGCAAAATATTACAAACCTTCGGATTGCTTTAAATATTTGTTTTGTTGATTGAGAAAAGTAAATAAATGTTTGAAATATAAGTTTTTAATTCAATGCTTTCTAACTGTTTGCTGAAATGTTTGTGACAGAGCTTCAAATTGCTTTGTTCCACCCCCACATGTCATACATTTTCCCTTGTTTGTTTTAATCTGATTGACTATTAGTGTCATATTAGGCTAAAATTCAATTAGGACTAAGGTTTAACAATTTTGCTCTTATTTTCTGAGTATGACATTATGTGTCAGTTTGGAGCACAATGCAATGCAAAGACTGCAACCAGGTTAGAATCTATGACTCAGATATTTATATTGACTTAATTATAGTAAGGTCTTCTTTTGTCTTTTTTCATTGAATGATGTGTTGTTCGGATAAAAAACACCTTATTGAATGGAAATTTAACTTTATCTGGAATGAACAATAGTTTTGGAAAGGATTACAATTAATGGTGGAATAGAATTAGGGTTCACCGGTAAGAATCAGGTTTATCAGCGGTTACATCCGGTCACAAGGTCGTTCAACCAAGTTTTTTTATTGAATTTAGTACTAATTTGGGCATAAATCTAACAGTTTCATTTCTCTGTGTTAGCAATTTGACATATAGTAAGTGCACAACATATGTTCGATCAAATGCTTACATGAATCAGGAGTGCAAGTATGCTTCTGCCCTTCTTCAATTCATTCTCTACTTTCAGCTTTCAAGCAATATTTTTAATGGCTTCAATTTGTTGTGCTTAGAAGTAAATAATCATGAATATGAAGTTTGAAGGTCAGTTTGGGCAATGAATGTGTTTTTGTTGTCCAAATAGTTTGTGTTTCAATGTTATGGTTTGTTCTGTTAAATAAATTTCTTAGTGAAAAGTTTGTAATTTGCATAAAAGCAGAATTTGATTTTGTGTTTTTTTTGGTAGCTTTTGCAGTTGAAGGTCAAGTGAAGGTGAAAAGTAAATGGTTTTCGTCCTTGAAAGATATATCAAGAAAACTAAAGGTACCAAAACTCGTGATGGGCATTACGTAATACAAAATTATTATTGTCTTTATAAGATTTAAATTTGGAAACAGATAATCAAAATGGATCAATTTAAGCTACTAGAAGAGGGGGATGGTTACAAAAAGTGTGCAGCTGACTTGAATGACATGAGTTGTATCATTCAATCTAGAAGTAAACTTTACATTCAATTACTCTTATTCCTCAACTTTATTTTAAATCTGAAGGATGGAAGTAATTCATGTTCTTTATTTTATAGTCGATGAACAAGCTAAGCAACATAAAGACCTTTAAGATTGAATTCAAGCAAGGAGCTTAAGAAAGGAAGGAACTCTACAACAAAATCCAAGAGTTGAAAGATTAGATTTTCCAAGATCTATAAAAATATATTATATGTTATAAAACCCGTTCAAAACTAAGGATAATGATTGATTTTTTAGGGAATATTATAGTCTTTTGTAGGTGTAGGCCATTGAACTCAGAAGAGATAGCAGAAGGAGCTTCAATGGCATTTGATTTTGAAGCTTCAAGTGAGGGTTAACTTAGAGTAAAATCCAACATAGCATTTAAATGAGAGTTTAACTGATGGTATCTCACACCCTAAATTTCGTTTACATTACAAGGTAAAGGGTTAGATCCAAAATGAAAGTTAAATAATTATGTTTTTTTAAAAAAACTGGAAAAAAGAAAACAAGCTAAAGTTAAGATCCATTTGTCTTACTTATTTTCTAATGACAAAACTTGAAATTTTATGATTTTTATCAACTTAGTCTCTGATCATTTGGGGATCATTCATCACAGCTTCTCCTAAATGACATTCGATGTGTGCTTGTATCAAAATACAGAGCCGTATGGTCCTTTACCAAAGTACAGTGGGAACTGTGAAGTTGATCCGGATACAAAGAAGAGTTTCTGTAATGGGAAGATTGTTGGTATGATTTAATCTGAAAAGCAGTTTCAAGACATGGAGAAGTTTTTTGAACGGTTAGAATGTTTTCTGTTTATCAAATTAATGAAACCATTTTCCTGCGTAATGATGATTATATCCTTGTATGAAACAGGTTAGTTGTGAAATACAGCACTGTTAGAGAATGAAAAAAGAAAGCAGAAACAAGGCAAAGTTGAGAAATTAATGGAGGAGAATTTGAGGTTAAATAATATTTTGGATAAAAAAGAGGCTCAATTGTTGGCTATGAATGAAAATGCAAGCTCATGGCTCTAAGTACATCCCACATTGAGATTGACCAAAAAGCCCTTTTTGAATTCATGTGAAGAAGGGGAATATGGTGTAAGGCCAAATTGTGACAAATAACAACCAATTTTATATTTTTTTTACCAAAATATGCCACATAGTTTATACTTTTTTCTTTACCAAAATAGCAATCACCAAAATAGGTAACATTTACTATGTTACAAGAATGCTGATATGGAATATTATTTGATTTGAAAAACTTTTAATATGATTAAAAGAATAAATTAAAATTTTAAAAAGTAAATGAATTTGCGACATATTATGTATGTGGTAGCCAAGTCGATTAAAATAACACCATGCCAACAAAAAGTTGACCAATAGTTTTAAAGCAGTAGAAATAGTAAGTTTGTTGATATTGTGGTTAGAAAATGTAGCACGGTGCCTATTTATCCATATAATCAATTCCCGCCATTTTTTGGGGTGTTGTGTCATTTAGACCTTCTAGCGTTTTGATAAAAATTGGTGAAGTTCATTATGCAAATTGCCAGCTTTTTTGAAAGTTAGAATCATACTATAGTTCGTTGTACATTGTGAAATACAATATGTACCTTGGGTTTCGCCTTGCTCGTAAGTGCAAAGTTTAAACAAACTCATGATTTAACAAAAGTCTTTAAATTTGAGGTTATGTTATGTTTTTAGTATTTTATTATATCGCTAGATCACATTTGGTTATGATTTTGAAGTTTTTCTTTTTACGGGGTCTTTTAGATACAAATTAGATCAAATGAGTTTGCTAACAACACAAAAATATGATTTGCGTTCTTATTCCTTTTAATATTAATAATTTAATCATATTTTTTGGTTAAAATGACAAGGTTAAATGTAATAAGCTATGTACATATTCATTTTTTACCGGGTAAAGAAATAGCATATTCAAAATTATACGTGTTTAGTCATGTTTATGATTGTCGTATAAAATAGCGTACTTTTATTTTGAATTTTAAACAAAAATATATTTTGATTTTTAACAAAAATAATAAACACACTTCTAATTTTAACTTAAAAACAATATATATATATATATATATATATATATATATATATATATATATATATATATATATATATATATATATATATATATATATATATATATATATATATATATATATATATTAAAAATAAAACATATATTTAGTTTCAAATCAAAACAATAACGTAGTTATATTTTTAACACAACTTAAAAACGTAACTTTTTAACCAAAACAGGAGCATTTGTAAATTATAACCCAAAACAACGTATATTTATTCTTTACCAAAATTACAACATATATTTCTTTCTGCTCCAAATAGCATCATTGCTTTAATTGTTACTAACATAACAACATACTTAATTTTGCTAATGTGATAGGTAATGTACTTTACACGTGGATTAACTCTCAAATCATACTATCATTGTTATTGTCATATTCAGTTTATCAAATTGTATGATTAAATAATTTTTTTTATCATATAAGTTTTTTTAATTTCCAACCGTGTAACACACGGGTCTATAGACTAGTTTATATATATATATATATATATATATATATATATATATATATATATATATATATATATATATATATATATATATATATATATATATATATATATATATATATATATATATATATATATATATATATATATATGTATATATATATATATATATAAATGTTTGGATTTTTGCGATTATTTTTCAACAGGAATTGCTGAATATCAGAAGCTTATTACACGGAATCCCATTTTTTTAGAACGAGTTGAAGGAGTAGGCATTATTGGTGGAGAGGAAGCAATAAATTGGGGTATGTCGGGACCAATGTTACGAGCTTCCGGAATACAATGGGATCTTCGTAAAGTTGATCATTATGAGTGTTACGACGAATTTGATTGGGAAGTCCAATGGCAAAAAGAGGGGGATTCATTAGCTCGTTATTTAGTACGAATAAGTGAAATGACAGAATCCATAAAAATTATTCAACAGGCCCTAGAAGGAATTCCGGGAGGGCCCTATGAAAATTTAGAAATCCGACGCTTTGATCGAGTAAAAGATACTGTATGGAATGAGTTTGACTATCGATTCATTAGTAAAAAACCTTCTCCGACTTTTGAATTGTCGAAGCAAGAACTTTATGCGAGAGTCGAAGCACCAAAGGGAGAATTGAGAATTTTTCTAATAGGAGATAAGGGTGTTTTTCCTTGGCGCTATAAAATTCACCCACCGGGGTTTATTAATTTGCAAATTCTTCCTCAGTTAGTTAAAAGAATGAAATTGGCTGATATTATGACGATACTAGGTAGTATAGATATCATTATGGGAGAAGTTGATCGTTAAAATGATAATTGATACAACAGAAGTACAAGCTATCAATTCTTTTTCTAGATTGGAATCCTTAAAAGAGGTCTATGGGATCATATGGATGCTTATTCCTATTTTTACTCTTGTATTAGGAATCACAATAGGTGTACTAGTAATTGTTTGGTTAGAAAGAGAAATATCTGCGGGTATACAACAACGTATTGGTCCTGAATATGCAGGACCTTTGGGAATTCTTCAAGCTCTAGCAGATGGTACCAAATTACTTTTCAAAGAGAATCTTCTTCCATCTAGAGGGGATACTCGTTTATTCAGTATTGGACCATCTATAGCAGTCATATCAATTTTATTAAGTTATTTAGTAATTCCTTTTAGTTATCACCTTGTTCTAGCCGATCTCAGTATCGGTGTTTTTTATGGATTGCTATTTCAAGTATTGCTCCGGTGTGCCTTCTTATGTCAGGATATGGCTCAAATAATAAATATTCTTTTTAGGTGGTCTACGAGCTGCTGCTCAATCAATTAGTTATGAAATACCATTAACTCTATGTGTGTTATCAATATCTCTACGTGTGATTCGTTAAGACATAAATAGCTCCTACTTCTTTTATTTCTAGTAAAGAAGTGCCATGATTTGAATATCTATTTTCGTTTTTTATTCATTATTCGGGGGTTGATGAAGGAAACCAGATAGTTATATGAGTGAAAGAAACGGCTTAGAAATTTGCAGTAAAAGATTGAATCTCATTTTCTATGTACAAGAGTTAAGAAAAGTAAACATAAGTATTAGAGACTCTTTACCCCAAGATTGATTAGTCATCATGACTTGAAGCGGGTTCAAAAGATCAACTTTATGGGGTTTTTACTATCTATTACCATATGTATTACCCGAAAGTAGATTGATAAAAATGAGTGGATAGCTAGGAACACTAAGGTACACAAAGGATTTGTAATAGAGATTATGTAAGTCTATTTTTCTCTGGATAAAAAGAATTCTAATTGGGGCTTTAAATTGGTAGAAATGATCAAGGAGTACTTCCCACGATTCCGATCCAGAGTATACTTCTATTCACCAATTAAGTAAATAACTATCAAGAACGAAGTAATCCTTTAACTTTGTTTAACGTCCCCCTTTTTTTAAGAAAGGAGAATAGGAAAAAAAAAAAAAACTCGAAAGACTGAATGGAATTGCACTAGAAAAAAGATATTTTTTCTATCTCTATATAGAGATAGAATTCTTGTCATGATTCGTGAACTAATGCAAAGCCTAATTTGATTTCGTAATTAAAAACGTTAAGTTGAAATATCTATTGATATTGCTACAAGAAACATTTTATTCAAGGATTAAATTATTACCCAACAAAGAAGAATTTAAATTATTAAAAGATAAGATGAATTCAGAAGCACTTTATTATAAATATAGCAGACAGAATTCCAGTGTCTAATGGGGACCTTACAATAGATTTCATTTTCTCTCTATCTATCCTACAAACACATCAAGAAAAATAATAATGGACGGGTCCTTAGATTTATTTGTGACCTTTGAGGAGCCGTATGAGATGAAAATCTCATGTACGGTTCTGGAATAGGGATGGTAACAGTGATGTTCTTATCCACTATGATTATCTAACAGTTCAAGTACAGTTGATATAGTTGAAGCGCAGTCAAAATATGGTTTTTGGGGATGGAATTTGTGGCGTCAACCTATAGGCTTTCTAGTTTTTCTAATTTCTTCCCTAGCCGAGTGTGAACGATTACCTTTTGATTTAGCAGAAGCAGAAGAAGAATTAGTAGCAGGTTATCAAACCGAATATTCCGGTATCAAATTTGGTTTATTTTACGTTGCTTCATATTTAAATCTACTAGTTTCTTCATTATTTGTAACAGTTCTTTACTTGGGGGGTTGGAATCTTTCTATTCCGTACATATTTGTTCCCGAGCTTTTTGAAATTACTAAAAGGGGTCGAGTCTTTGGAACAATAATTGGTATCTTTATTACCTTAGCTAAAACTTATTTGTTCTTGTTCATTTCTATCGCAACAAGATGGACTTTACCGAGGCTGAGAATGAACCAATTATTAAATCTTGGATGGAAATTTCTTTTACCTATTTCTCTAGGTAATCTATTATTAACAACTTCTTCCCAACTTCTTTCACTGTAAAAAAAAATATTTCTATATTCACGACTTGTCTCAAACAAGAGAAAGAAACAAGTATCCTATTTTTTATAGATATTCACGATATGTTCCCTATGGTAACTGAGTTCATGAATTATGGCCAACAAACAGTACGAGCCGCAAGGTATATTGGTCAAGGTTTCATGATTACCTTATCACACGCGAATCGTTTACCTGTAACTATTCAATACCCCTACGAAAAATTGATCACATCCGAGCGTTTCCGCGGCCGAATCCACTTTGAATTTAATAAATGCATTGCTTGTGAAGTATGTGTTCATGTATGTCCTATAGATCTGCCCATTGTTGATTGGAAATTGGAAACTGATATTAGAAAGAAACGATTGCTTAATTACAATATTGATTTCGGAATATGTATATTTTGTGGTAATTGCGTTGAGTATTGTCCAACAAATTGTTTATCAATGACTAAAGAATATGAACTTTCTACTTATGATCGTCACGAATTGAATTATAATCAAATTGCTTTGGGTCGTTTACCAATGTCAGTAATTGACGATTACACAATTCGAACAATTTTCAATTTTCCTAAAATAGAAACTTAAGAACTCATTTTGATCTAAAAGAATGAAGGTTTTTATTTGGTGAATAATTACAATTATATTGATTAGGGGCGAGAATCCTGTTTTAATTTATATTGAAAATCTATTTCTATAGTATATATTGAGGATTTGAAAATATATAGATTTAAATTAATCTTTCGAGAGATTAGGCCAATAACTGTATATCCATCAATCCATATCCATGAAAATATATCCATGAAAATGGAATTTTAAAAATTTAATAATTAAGAACTATTATAATTAAGAACTATTATAAAAAAAGTAGAGTTACCTCTTTTTTCCTGACTGGGTCAATAAAGTTATGAAAGATTTTGATTTATTTATCTCTAATTTTATATATAATGGATTTACCTGGACTAATACATGATTTTCTTTTAGTCTTTATGGGATTGGGTCCTATAGTAGGGGGTCTGGGAGTAATATTACTTCCCAATCCTATTTATTCTGCCTTTTCGTTGGGATTGTTTTTTGTTTGTATATCTTTATTCTATATTCTATCGAACTCCCATTTTGTAGCTGCTGCGCAGCTCCTTATTTACATAGGAGCCATAAATGTTTTAATCATTTTTGCTGTGATGTTCATAAATGGTTCAGAATATTCCAAAGATTTCCATCTTTGGACCGTTGGAGATGGAGTAACTTCGGTGGTATGTACAAGTCTTTTTGTTTCACTAATTACTACTATTCTAGATACGTCATGGTACAAGATTATTTGGACTACAAAAGCAAACCAGATTATAGAGCAAGATTTGATAAGTAATAGTCAACAAATTGGGATTCATTTATCAACAGATTTTTTTCTTTCGTTTGAATTCATTTCAATAATTCTTTTAGTTGCGTTAATCGGCGCAATTGCTGTAGCTCGTCAATAATAACTCTTTAGAACTGGGAAAAACCTTATTATGAGCTATCACATGCATTTCCTTTTTTCTATTTGACTTTGTATATAAAATAGAAATTATTTATTGTATATAAAATAGAAATGATTTATTAGTATTAGTTTGATCTATTCCCAATATATTCCTTTATTCCATTACTCGTTATATTCTAGTCAATCCAATTGGTTAAATTGTTGTTCATATTGAAATGAATCGAGATTCATAAGGAGTTGGTTAATGATGCTCGAACATGTACTTGTTTTGAGTGCCAATTTATTTTCTGTCGGTCTATATGGATTGATTACAAGTCGAAATATGGTTAGGGCTCTTATGTATCTTGAGCTTATATTAAATGCGGTTAATCTCAATTTTGTAACATTTTCGGATTTTTTTGATAGTCGTCAATTAAAAGGAGCCATTTTCTCCATTTTTGTTATAGCTATTGCAGCTGCTGAAGCTGCTATTAGACTCGCTATTGTTTCATCAATTTATCGTAACAGAAAATCAACTCGTATAAATCAATCGAATTTGTTGAATAAATAATATTATCAGATAACTTATAATTTTCATAAATTAATTCAAATTAACATGTCTGCCACGTAAAGTATGCTCATGTTATCACAAACATAAGAAATCAAAGTATTTTGGCATTGTCAATCCAGAAGTAGATTAATAAAAAAACTCGGAGAACTCATCGATTCATCTAGTATTTAAATATATAATTCATTTATCAATGTACTAGATTGAAATCTTCTCACGTTAAAAAATGGATAGATCCAATGTCGCATTCAGTAAAGATTTATGATACATGTATCGGGTGTACTCAATGTGTCTGAGCCTGTCCCACGAATATATTAGAAATGATACCTTGGGACGGATGTAAAGCCAAACAAATAGCTTCCGCTCCAAGAATAGAGGATTGTGTCGGTTGTAAAAGATGTGAATCCGCATGCCCAACAGATTTCTTGAGTGTTCGAGTTTATTTATGGCATGAAACAACCCGCAACATGGGTATAGCTTATTAATACCTTACAGAAAATCCTACTTGAGCCCATTTTTTTACCGCCAAAACCTGTGCTCAAAAATATCTTATTTTTGGGCACAGATTTTTCTGGTCCAAGTGTATCTTGTCTTTACCACAAACAAATTTCCTTGGTTAACAATAATTGTAGTTTTACCAATATTTGCGTGTTCCTTTATTTTATTTCTTCCACATAAAGGAAATAGGGTAATTAGGTGGTATACTATATGTATATGCATGTTAGAACTTATTCTAACAACCTATGCATTCTGTTATCATTTCCAATTGGACGATCCATTAATCCAACTAGTAGAGGACTATAAATGGATCGATTTTTTTGATTTCCGTTGGAAATTAGGAATAGATGGACTGTCTATAGGACCCGTTTTATTAACAGGATTTATCACTACTTTAGCTACTTTAGCAGCCTGGCCTGTTACTCGGGATTCTCGATTATTCCATTTCTTGATGTTAGCAATGTACAGTGGTCAAATAGGATCATTTTCTTCTCGGGACCTTTTACTTTTTTTCATCATGTGGGAATTAGAATTAATTCTGGTTTATCTACTTCTAGTCATGTGGGGAGGAAAGAAACGTCTCTACTCAGCCACAAAATTTATTTTGTACACGGCGGGAGGTTTTATTTTTCTCTTAATGGGAGTTCTGGGTGTCGGTTTATATGGTTCTGATGAACCAACATTAAATTTTGAAACATCAGTGAATCAGTCATATCCTGTGGCTTTGGAAATAATATTCTATATTGGATTTTTTATTGCTTTTGCTGTCAAATCACCGATTCTACCCCTACATACATGGTTACCAGATACCCACGGAGAGGCACATTACAGTACTTGTATGCTTCTAGCCGGAATTTTATTAAAAATGGGAGCGTATGGATTGATTCAGATTAATATGGAATTATTACCACACGCCCATTCTATATTTTCTCCTTGGTTGATGATAGTAGGTACAATACAAATAATCTATGCAGCTTCAACATCTCCCGGCCAACGTAATTTAAAAAAAAGAATAGCCTATTCTTCTGTATCTCATATGGGTTTCATAATTATAGGAATTTCTTCTATAACCGATACGGGACTCAATGGAGCTATTTTACAAATAATCTCTCATGGGTTTATTGGTGCTGCACTTTTTTTCTTGGCAGGAACGAGTTATGATAGAATACGTCTTGTTTATCTCGACCAAATGGGCGGAGTAGCTATCCCCATGCCAAAAATATTTACGATGTTCAGTAGTTTTTCCATGGCTTCGCTTGCATTATCGGGTATGAGTGGTTTTGTTGCAGATGTGATAGTCTTTTTAGGAATAATTACCGGCCAAAAATATCTTTTAATGCCCAAAATTGCCATCACTTTTGTAATGGCAATTGGAATGATATTAACTCCTATTTATTCATTATCTATGTTACGCCAGATGTTCTATGGATACAAGTTATTTAATACTCCACACTCTTATGTTTTTGATTCTGGACCGCGCGAGTTATTTGTTTCGATCTCCATTTTTCTACCTGTAATAGGTATTGGTATGTATCCGGATTTTGTCCTTTCACTATCAGTTGACAAGGTTGAAGGTATTCTATCTAATTATTTTTATAGATAGTTTTCTTAAAGAAAAAAACTCCTATGATTTTTAAGAGTTGGTTGGCTAATCAAAAAAAGAAGAAGGATTTTTATTCTCTTAAATCTTAAATAAAGTAAAAACAAAATATGAATTTGAATTTTCACCCAATATACGTGGTCTTTGCGAGAACCGTGTGAATCAAGTAGTGTAGTGATTCACACGGTTGTCGCCGGTTGACACAAGGTGGTTTATATACACCGTATTCCACTCTGTTTGTATTCGTAAGAACTTTTCTTGAATTTAACTAGAGGTTAACGTAAATGAACCATAACTATGTAGCCCGATTCCTAATAGATTGACCCCAAAATAGCATATCCAAATTATAAGAAAGCCTAGAGTCGCCACAATTGCGGAATTTGTCCCCTGAAAATTTTTATTTGTTCGAGTATGCAAATAAATTGCGAATACGATCCAAGTAATAAAGGCCCAAGTTTCCTTTGGATCCCAACTCCAATATGATCCCCATGCTTCATTAGCCCATACTGCTCCTGAAAGAATACCTATGGTTAAAAATATAAATCCTAGGCTAATCACACGATAACTCCAATAATCTAATTGTTGAATCAATCGGGCCTTGTAATAATTCTTAGCAGAAAAAAAGAAGTTTTTAAAAAATATTGTTTCTTTCATTCTTGTATTGGATTTCACCAAATGAAAATGACTCATTTAATTTTAATAAATTATTACTTTTATAACTATAAAAAATCTTTCTAAATGTAATGACTAGAAGTGCTACTGATAATAATGATCCACAAAGAAGAGCCGCATAGCTCAATATCATCATACTTACGTGCATTATTAACCACTCCGATTGTAGAGCGGGTACTAATATTGTAGGTTTACGTATTTCAGTTAAAAGACCCGAAGTAGCAAAGCCTTGGGTAAAAATAGTACTTGAGGCGGTTATTGTGGTTAAATAATTTTTTCTTATTTTGAAATAAGGGACTATATGAATAAGGGAGAAACTCCATGAAAGAAAGATTAATGATTCATATAAATCACTTAGTGGGAAATGGCCCGAATAAATCCAACGAGTGATTAATAATCCTGTTAGACATAAAAAAGTAACTATCATCCCCTTTTCTGACGAATCATATGGTTTTATGATTTTATTGCCCAATAAGATTATCAAATGAATTGTAATTACAATTGAAACAATCGAAAAGGAAATATGAGTGAATATATGCTCTAAAGTTGAAAATATCATAAAAATGAAAAAAAGGGAGAGAATCCCCTAAATTAATTAAGAAATAGAAATCAGTAATTTAATTTATTTTTATTATAGGATCTATTGGACCTCTTTTAGAAGATGGCATGCCGCCACTCGGACTCGAACCGAGATGCTCTAGCACTGCTTCCTAAGAGCAGCGTGTCTACCGATTTCACCATAGCGGCTTGCTCGAACTAATAATAGCCTATTTATATTCAATCGTCGAGATTGAACAAGTTAATTCAATCAAATAAGTTTTTTTTAGTAAAGATTCAAATTGATAAAAAATTAGTTCAAAAGTCAATTTGAAGGTTCATTAGTTTCATTTATTTTAGGGTGGCCGGTTTATTTATCTTAGGGCTTTGACGTAGTTTATCCTATTCTAAAATCCAACTTTTGCAAGTAGATAATTTTCTTGATAGAATAAAAAACAACTGTTTTCATTTTTTACTTTTATTGATACTTCATTATTTTTATCTGATTTCACAAATTTAAAACAAAAAATAAATTTTCTCAATGAATCCAAAATAACAATATTTTGGATTACTCCAAATTGACACATTATTTGTACATTGACACATTAGTTGTACATAATATCTCAACAATGAAGTTCTTTTATTGATTGGGCTCAAAATTGGAGATATATGGGAAATCCATTCCATATAGTAATTACTTAAAATTATAAATTAAGAAATCATAAAGTTATCCAAAATTTTTTAACATGGAATCCATTAGTTTCAATAATCCATTAATTTGAACTAAAAATATTATATCTGTATCTGTCCTTCCCGAAAAAGAGAAAAAATTTTCATTATTGTAAAGTTCGATGGGGAAAATAAGACTCCCCACCACCAAAATCTCAGTTAAAATATATTAAAAAGAAATAAAAAACCTTGTATTTTTTTTCTTTATTCTTTTTTTTAGAATTAAGAAAACAAAAGAATTCTTTTTTTTTTAGACATCTTATAAGATTGAAACCTGGTCTATTTCATATTGATTAGAATAGGGACTGCTAATTGTGAATTTTAGATTAACAAATTATTGAGACCATTTTTTAGTCAAATCCAATCCGATTATTCCAATATTTTAGGACTTATTTGTTTGTTGTACAAAAAAACTTTTTGAATTCCCGGTGGAAAGAGATTTCCCTAATGACAAAGCTTTTAACGCCGCCCAATATCCTTTCCTTTTCCAAATATTTTTACGAATACGCTTTTTTGATATAGAAGTACGTTTTTTTGGAACTGCCATTTAAAACTCATTGTTATAGTTGGATGTGAAAGACATCTATTGTTCAAAACAAATTATTATTTCTTATTCATTATCTATTTTTTCTATAATATCTATTTTTTCTATAAATAATATTCTCTTCATAAATCATAAAAAAGAAATATAGATATCTGAAAGATCCGTGAAAATTGGATCAAAAATCACTCGAAATAACAAAATTGTGATTCCATACAATATTCGTAAAACCAAAATTTTTTGGTTTGGAACTCTTAGTTCTCGTTCTTTATCTCTCAAATTTATATCTTTAGAATCCGCTAGGTCATAGAAATCAAACTTAACGACTCAATAAAATAACGAAAGAACCTAAAAGACCTTCTTGATTTTCGTCATTCTAGACTTTATTTACATGTAATAAAGTATCTCAAAGCATAGGATTGTAAACTTTTGCCTAATAAAAAACTTGAGTCTTTTTTTAGTCAAACTCGAGAAAAGAATACAAAAAAATTCAATTTTAAAATTCGAATGAGATTACTAATAAATCTGTTAAAGGATTAAATCTGTTAAAGGATATGCGGTTTGATAAAAAAATATCTCAGTCCTTTTTTACCCTTTCTCGATAAAAAAAGTTCATTTTAGATCTATAATATTCTAACGTTTACTAAGAAATCATTTTGATTGAAATGGAAAACAATCAATCCCATAATGAATTAGTTAATGAGTTGAAAGAATCTAACTAAAATCAAGAGTTTTTATTTCATTAGACCGATGACCTTAGTTAATCCTATAATTCATATCAGCAGCAAGTACTTTTTTTAGCGTAATTTTTTATCCTTGCTCTATGAATCTAAATTATTATTATGAGAAATTATCGTAATAATAATTACGGTTTGCATTTTCCTGTTATGTTATAAGTATTCGTTTTTATATCTAACTTGGTCATCTCATTTGACCAATTGTAACTTCTTGTTTTGAATATTTGAACGATTTTGAAAAAATTCAGAATAAATACTAATCTAAAATTATTAAATAAGTTAGTGCATATCTTGATTTTTTATTGACTTTTTTCGAACGAGGTAACATCCGGTGAATCGGAAACAATTAATTAAGAATAAAAAACTTTTTTTATGGAACAGACATATCAATATGCGTGGATAATACCTTTCCTTCCACTTCCGGTTTCTATGTTAATAGGGTTGGGACTTCTTCTTTTTCCGACGGCAACAAAAAGTCTTCGTCGTATGTGGGCTTTTCAGAGCGTTTTATTGTTAAGTATAGTCATGATTCTTTCCATGAATCTGTCTATTCAACAAATAAATATCAGTTCTGTCTATCAATATGCATGGTCTTGGATTATCAATAATGATTTTTCTTTAGAATTCGGATACTTGATCGACCCACTTACTTCTATTATGTCAATATTAATCACTACTGTTGGAATTATGGTTCTTATTTATAGTGATACTTATATGTCTCATGATCACGGATATTTGAGATTTTTTGCTTATATGAGTTTTTTCAGTACTTCCATGTTGGGATTAGTTACTAGTTCAAATTTGATACAAATTTATATTTTTTGGGAATTAGTTGGAGTATGCTCGTATCTATTAATAAGATTTTGGTTCACACGACCTGTTGCAGCAAAGGCTTGTCAAAAGGCATTTGTAACTAATCGTGTTGGCAATTTTGGTTTATTATTAGGTATTTTAGGGTTTTATTGGATAACGGGAAGTTTCGAATTTCATGATTTATTCCAAATATTCAATAACCTGATTTCTAATAATGAGGTCAATTTTTTATTTGTTACTTTGTGCGCTATTCTATTATTTGCCGGTGCGATTGCGAAATCTGCACAATTTCCCCTTCATGTATGGTTACCTGATGCAATGGAAGGGCCAACTCCTATTTCGGCCCTTATACATGCTGCTACGATGGTAGCAGCGGGGATTTTTCTTGTAGCTCGACTTATGCCTCTTTTCATAGTCATACCCCACATAATGAATTTTATCTCTTTGATAGGGATAATAACAGTTTTTTTAGGAGCTACTTTAGCTCTTGCTCAAAAAGACATTAAGAGGGGTTTAGCCTATTCCACAATGTCTCAATTGGGTTATATGATGTTAGCTCTAGGTATGGGGTCTTATCGCAGTGCTTTATTTCATTTGATTACTCATGCTTATTCCAAAGCATTATTGTTTTTAGGATCGGGATCCGTTATTCATTCAATGGAAACTCTTGTTGGATATTGTCCAAAAAAAAGTCAGAATATGGTGCTTATGGGAGGTTTAACAAAACATGTACCAATTACTAAAAATTCTTTTTTATTAGGTACGCTTTCTGTTTGCGGTATTCCACCCCTTGCTTGTTTTTGGTCCAAAGATGAAATTCTTAATGATAGTTGGTTGTATTCACCTATTTTTGGAATAATAGCTTGGTCTACGGCGGGATTAACCGCATTTTATATGTGTCGGATCTATTTACTTACTTTTGAAGGACATTTAAACGTTCATTTTCAAAATTACAGTGGAAAAAGCAATACCCCCTTCTATTCAATATCTCTATGGGGTAAAGAAGGTTCGAAAATAAGTAACAAAAACTTTCGTTTGTTAACTTTATTAAAAATGAACAAGAATGCGCGTCCTTCTTTTTTTTCAAATAAAGTATATAAAATTGATGAGAATGTAAGAAATAGGATACAACCCTTTCTTTCTATTCCGCATTTTGGTAATACGAAGACGTATTCATATCCTTATGAATCGGATAATACTATGTTATTCCCAATACTTGTATTGATTCTATTTACTTTGTTCGTTGGATTCTTAGAAATTCCTTTCACTCAAGACGTTGATATATTATCCAAATGGTTAACTCCCTCTATAAATCTTTTACATAAAAATTCAAACAATTTGATAGATTGGTATGAATTTTCTAAAGATGCATTTTTTTCAGTCAGTATAGCTTCTTTCGGAATATTTTGTAACGCCAAGACACTCTTTTTATGTAAATATAATAAAAAGGGTAAAAAGGTCATTTTACCTTGGAAGGGTAAATTGGTCTTTTGGACAGAAAAGAATTTAGTGTGAAATAATATTTTGAGTTTTGGACTTAAAATGTTATAAAAACTGATTTTGGTCATTTTACCGCAAAAGGGTAATTTGGTCATTTGACCATGTGAAGGACCAAATATGAAAAATATTGTTGTTTGTGGCAAATGTATAAAGAATGAAAGTTTTATTGTAATAAAACTTGATTTTATTGTTAGTAAACTTGATTTTAACCAAGTTCTTGAAGTGTTCTTGATTTGGTTTTATAGAAACTGAAATTTGTAAATTTCAGTTATGATTATGTGGTTTAGATAGTTTATTACTTCCATTAAGCCATGCTAAAAGGACTTAATTCAAGAAAATGGAAGTAGATTGCTATTTGTGATGAATTTGAAGTTTTGGGGTTTTGGGACTAAGAACCCTAATTCTTCATATTGATTGATTTAGTTGTTTTGAATGGTTGAAAACCTTGTTTTAATATAAGGTTTTAGCCTAGAAACAAACCCCAAACGATTAAGGACAGAAATAAGGACTTAATGGGCCAAAACTGCGTGCTACAGTGCACAAATCGCGGCTGGACAGTAGACCTGCGCAGGCGCCAGGCGCGGTGCGCCCAAGCCCCTGGCGGGGTGCGCCCAGGCACAGTACGCCCTGTCCTAGGCGCAGTGCGCCTCCATGCAGGGCCAGGCAGGGGATCAAAAACGCTAACTTTTGCTTGGCTTGTCCGATTTAGCTCAAACTTGAACCGTAGGCTCGTTATGGTCTGAAAAGTTTGGGAAAATTTTTATATTGAGTTTTCGACCCCTCGGGGGGCACTGTAGATCGATTTGAATGCCTCGGTGAATAGTAAAATTCATAAAAAAGTTAGTAAACGGAAAGTTTATTAACTAGGCATTGTTTATAATGATAATGTATTGAACTCTATTGTATTAGAGTTAATTGGAATGGTTATTAACCTATTATCATTTGGTATATAAATGAATATATAGGTATGGGACAAAATGGTTGTGGTGCACGCAAAGGCAAGAAACAACCGGGATTTAAATGCAGCTAGCATCCAGGTGAGTAATCTCACTGATATCATATATGATATATGATGGTTGAATTGTTACAGGTTGAAACTGATTTGTGGGACGGAATTGATGGTTCAAAGATACATTCGACAAGACAATAACAGATAAGCCGTGAGTCTTTAATAGACAAGAACGGAACTGTGAGTCAATAATAATGACAAGACAAGACCAGATAAGCCGTGAGTCTAATATAGACAAGAACGGAACTGTGAGTCAGTCAATATTGACAAGACCAGATAAGCCGTGAGTCTTTAATAGACAAGAACGGAACTGTGAGTCGAACCCATATAAGACAAGACCGGATAAGCCGTGAGTCTAGGCAACAGCGGGCTAACCCGTGAGCCAAGGAAACAGCGGGCTAACCCGTGAGCCATAATTGATCGTGAAAGAAACTGCTAATAGATGGTGCGGCCTTCGGGCTATGATATTCTGGTGCGGCCTTCGGGCTATGATATTCTGGTGCGGCCTTCGGGCTATGATATTCTGGTGCGGCCTTCGGGCTATGATATTCTGGTGCGGCCTTTGGGCTATGATATTCTGGTGCGGCCTTCGGGCTATGATATTCTGGTGCGGCCTTCGGGCTATGATATTTTGGTGCGGCCTTTTATGGCTATGATATCTGGTGCAGTCAGGTGTGTCTATGAAACGTGGGACAGAAACGGTAACTGGGAATTTATATGTTTATTTTCCCTTATATATGTATGGTTTATGTGGCTAACAGATTTGAGTTAGTTAATGTGCAAATATCAGGTTAGATATGATAATTATCTTTGATATTAAATGGTGCGGTCTTAGGACCATGATTTCGGGTTGTTGAACCTAAACTGGTGCGGCCTTCGGCTATGACTTAAAGGGTAAGAATGTTCCGGTGCAGCTTATATAGCTATGACCTATGGTGCGGCTTATATAGCCATGATATATGATGCAGTCTATTGTGACTAATAAACATGGGACAGAAATGGTTAGACATGATTATATGTGCAAATAACTGATGTGGCTTGATGATTTCAGGTTATGGTGATTCAGCCTGTAAGGCTACAGATTAGGATGTGAAATCCTAGGAGATATGTGGTCAGCCAGTAAGGCTAGGAGTTTGGATTCGATATCCAGACAGATATATGATTGTATTTTTATACATGTTATTTGCAGACACGATTACTCACTGAGCTTTGTAGCTCATACCGTTTGTTAAATGTCCCTGCAGGTTAGCATAACCCTGATGAGGGTAGGGATAAAGTCCGTGACTCAGGAAGTGGACTTGTAGATGCTGTCTGTAGCAGCCCGGCTTCAAAGGAGACTATGTTATTATATACTCTCCTTGATACACTTGTACCCGTTTTTATTAAAATATACCCCTTCGTTATGGTTTTACGTAATGAAACCTTTGTTTAAAATGAAAAAATTTTCAGGGGTGTTTTGTTTTAAAAGCCGGGTGTTACAAGTTGGTATCAGAGCCGTGGTTTAAGTGAACTAGGTGTCTATAGAGTAGATTCCTGGACTTAAACCCTGAGATAGTAGACATGATGCCTAGTTAGGTGTATATAGTTGTTATATTACATATATAACCTAACTATTGCTAACTTCTGACGTATAAGAAGTATGAACTGTAAATCTCCTTGGGAGACATTTAGGGCGCGAAGCTCTAGGAAATGGATCAACCCTTTTCTCAAGACTCCGTTGTATGAGGAGCAAAAAGGGGACGAATAGCAGAAATCCACATGATGAGCAATGTTAGCTGATGTGGTCAGATAAAGAAATCGGTTGCTCACCTTGGTTGATATTCAAGGTGAAAGAACAATAGTTGAGACTACAAGAAGAGCAGAAAATATTAGCGGACTTCTCAGAAGAAGTTAACACGATTCAGGTCTAGCCTTGAAGGGAAGAGACCAAAACAAAAAGATGATGTGGTGTAAGAAGTGCAGGAAAAGCACTCAAAACATTTTAGAGTTGAGACTCTATCATTGACATGCTGAAATTGCAGAAAATGGGAGCATATTGCTCGAGTTTGTTGTATGGGACGGAAGTGGATCCAGCGTGGAATTATAGATCACTTCCTTATGAAATACTCACATGCTAAATGTGGAGTAACGGGGGATGAACCCAGGAAAGAAAGAAGAAATGAATGGTTAAAAAGGACCATTGGTACCTTGAGCATTCCAGCAGATTGCGGAAGAAGCTCGTGAGGAGACTGATATGATCTCCAATATAATTGTTCTAAATATAACTCGTGTATGTTATATTTGATCCAGGAAGCTATGCTTGAGATCGATGACTTGATGTCTTGTTGGAATATTTCATCAACTATTTTAGATGAAATTTTGGAAACAGCTATAGCAGATAGCAAGTATGTTCTAGATATTGAACACCGGGAAAGTAGTCTGCCTCGGATTTACGGGACCATTTTCCCTATAAATCTGAAGCCAATGACTACCAGTGAATTTGAAGCAATTGTGCTTATAAATTGGTTAGCAATGAATTATGCTAACATGAATTGTAGAAACGAGAACATTATGGTTCTTAAAACAGAAATGAAATGGATGAAAATCCATGATAAATGACCGTTGTTGAGAATACCGGTTATTTTCTTTGCTTAAACTCAGAAAAGAGTTAGTAAAGGAAGGATGATGTTATAGTTGGCATACGTGGTATTGGCCAAGTTTAATAAAGTAGTGATAATAGTGTACTACTTTGAATAAATTCTCGGATGTTTCTTTTGAAAAGAACTTCCAAGATTTCTGCCAGATTGGCGAGAAGAGTTTATGATTAAAGCTGATTATGGGAGCCGTTTTGGTATACGGGCTCTGTATTGATTTGCATCTGTAGAGATGGAAGAGTTGGGAAGCAACTAGAAGAACATGTTGAATTGGGGTCTGGTATGACCGTATGTGTCATCGTATAGAGCCCTACCTTGTTTGAAAAGAAGAAAGACAAGTTGATGCATATGTGCATTGACTACTGAGAATCTGATATTCTCGAAACCAGATCGAATATGAGGTACATTTGTACCAGATATTGGAGTTACGTCACTGAGTAAGTGATATGAAAAATCCTCCAAGCATGAAAATTTGGATACAAGAAGTTTCATATTCTTTGGGCATGTAAATAATGCCAGAGATGAAAAAGTAGATCCAGTGGAAATGATACTGTAATAAGACAGAAACCGCATTGGAATCTGACTGAAATTAGTAGTAGTTTCCTTGGATTGGCGGGTTAATTTAGGAGAGTTGTAGAAAACTGCTCCTTGATTGCTATCCAGTTGACCAAGGTTGACTAATAAAAGTATAAAGTCTGAGTGGTAGAAAGACCATAAGTATCTTGTAAAGGTTTGGAATAAACCTTGTGTGAAACTCTGATGTTAGCATTGATGCTAAGCGGAGAAAATAAATTGGATTATAGAAATGCATCCAGAGTTGACTTTGGATACATGATATTGCAGTAGCAATTATGATTTGGCATTGAAGCTTTAGAGACACTACTTGTATGGTGTAAAGCTTACTGTTTGTATGGATCATAAGAGTTTGAAATACTTAATTGATCAAAAAGAAGCTAGATATGACATAATAAAGATAGATGGGTTACTTAGAGATTTCGGGTATGAAATCTTGTACCATCTCGAAAAAGGACAGATGTGGCTATAGATGCCTTGAATTGAAAAGAGTAACTTTTGAAGGTTACATCCACATGTATGAGTATGGCAAATTGATTACCTGAGTTGATTCGGGTAGCACAGAAAGAAGTGTGCAAATTTGAAAACAAGAAAAGTGAATGAATGATTGGATATTAAATGAAGCTAGTTGGAAATTACAATGATTCAAAACCCGTGGTGGTTGTGAATGTGAATTCCAAAGCAAAGGGAAACATGAAAATCATCTTGAAAA
Source organism: Cichorium intybus (assembly GCA_023525715.1). Taxonomy (NCBI): domain Eukaryota; kingdom Viridiplantae; phylum Streptophyta; class Magnoliopsida; order Asterales; family Asteraceae; genus Cichorium; species Cichorium intybus. The sequence continues at coordinate 155,742,042 of CM042011.1, read as the reverse complement.
GATGTATTTTGTATTAGATATGCAGTATACCCGGAGCAATACCAGACTGATAGGTCGATAAAACCTATGTATTGGTGGCCGGGACAGAAGAAAGGTATGGAAAGATACATGAAAAGTATTGGACTTGTACGTAAAGTAAAGTCAAACCGTTAGAAACATGCGAATAAATTTACCATTGTTGGCCCCAGAATAGAAATGGGACGACATTGTTATAGACTTTGCGATAAAGTCTTTGCAAGTACCATATGTTGATGAACAAAATGATCTGATGATACAGACTTTAGAAGATGTGCTTGAAGATTTCACAGAAGACCCTAGTAGAAGATGAGAAAATATTCTATCTTCGATAGAATTTGTAAGAAATAGCAGCCTACATGCTAATAGTTTGATGACTCGTATGAAGAATGGTATGGAATACCATGTTATCCTCCGATTTATTGGATTGAAAATGTGATAAAGCCGTTGGCTAGATTCTAGATTCTTGCACAAACTGAAGAGAAGACTTGCTGGATACGATCGAATTTAAAGAATGGGTAAGAAATTGTAAAGCAGTATGTGAATCGCCGGAAATAAACCTTTAAAATTCCAAGTAAAGGAATATGGTAATACGAAAAGTAATCCTTTTGAAAGGTTAAAATTTTGTTTGGGACGGCAAGAAAGAAATTATGTAGTAATAATTTTCAACAAAATTCCTTATGATGAGATGAAGAAAGATACGTAGTTAAGGTACCCGGAACAACCGGAAGAATGATATGCAAATTGTGATCTGATCACTAGATAAGAAGACTAGTATGGTTAAGTGCTTAGGCAATGCCATAGAGACTCCGACATGACGTGGAAGACCGAAAGCGAAATGAGGGAGACATAACCTCAACTCCTTGTATGATTTCGGGGACGAAATCTTTTGAAGGAGGGGAGAATTTGTAACGCCAAGACACTCTTTTTATGTAAATATAATAAAAAGGGTAAAAAGGTCATTTTACATTGGAAGGGTAAATTGGTCTTTTGGACAGAAAAGAATTTAGTGTGAAATAATATTTTGAGTTTTGGACTTAAAATGTTATAAAAACTGATTTTGGTCATTTTACCGCAAAAGGGTAATTTGGTTATTTGACCATGTGAAGGACCAAATATGAAAAATATTGTTGTTTGTGGCAAATGTATAAAGAATGAAAGTTTTATTGTAATAAAACTTGATTTTGTGGTCAAAGTTCAAGAAAATGAACTTAAGGACTAAAAATGTAAAAATTGGATGTATAAATAAGAGAGTTGACTCTCTTCTTTGACTAGCCAATTGTGCAGCAACGGGAGGAGCTTTGAAGGAGCAAAATTCTGCAGAAATCATGGAATTGAAGCAAGGAATTGGAATCATAGCTTGAATTGGTGATTCCTATGTTAATCAAGGTTAGTAAACTTGATTTTAACCAAGTTCTTGAAGTGTTCTTGATTTGGTTTTATAGAAACTGAAATTTGTAAATTTCAGTTATGATTATGTGGTTTAGATAGTTTATTACTTCCATTAAGCCATGCTAAAAGGACTTAATTCAAGAAAATGGAAGTAGATTGCTATTTGTGATGAATTTGAAGTTGGGGTTTTGGGACTAAGAACCCTAATTCTTCATATTTATTGATTTAGTTGTTTTGAATGGTTGAAAACCTTGTTTTAATATAAGGTTTTAGCCTAGAAACAAACCCCAAACGATTAAGGACAGAAATAAGGACTTAATGGGCCAAAACTGCGTGCTACAGTGCACAAATCGCGGCTGGACAGGAGACCTGCGCAGGCGCCAGGCGCGGTGCGCCCAAGCCCCTGGCGGGGTGCGCCCTGTCCTAGGCGCAGTGCGCCTCCAGGCAGGGGCAGGCAGGAGATCAAAAACGCTAACTTTTGCTTGGCTTGTCCGATTTAGCTCAAACTTGAACCGTAGGCTCGTTATGGTCTGAAAAGTTTGGGAAAATTTTTATATTGAGTTTTCGACCCCTCGGGGGGCACTGTAGATCGATTCGAATGCCTCGGTGAATAGTAAAATTCATAAAAAAGTTAGTAAACGGAAAGTTTATTAACTAGGCATTGTTTATAATGATAATGTATTGAACTCTATTGTATTAGAGTTAATTGGAATGGTTATTAACCTATTATCATTTGGTATATAAATGAATATATAGGTATGGGACAAAATGGTTGTGGTGCACGCAAAGGCAAGAAACAACCGGGATTTAAATGCAGCTAGCATCCAGGTGAGTAATCTCACTGATATCATATATGATATATGATGGTTGAATTGTTACAGGTTGAAACTGATTTGTGGGACGGAATTGATGGTTCAAAGATACATTCGACAAGACAATAACAGATAAGCCGTGAGTCTTTAATAGACAAGAACGGAACTGTGAGTCAATAATAATGACAAGACAAGACCAGATAAGCCGTGAGTCTAATATAGACAAGAACGGAACTGTGAGTCAGTCAATATTGACAAGACCAGATAAGCCGTGAGTCTTTAATAGACAAGAACGGAACTGTGAGTCGAACCCATATAAGACAAGACCGGATAAGCCGTGAGTCTAGGCAACAGCGGGCTAACCCGTGAGCCAAGGCAACAGCGGGCTAACCCGTGAGCCATAATTGATCGTGAAAGAAACTGCTAATAGATGGTGCGGCCTTCGGGCTATGATATTCTGGTGCGGCCTTCGGGCTATGATATTTTGGTGCGGCCTTTTATGGCTATGATATCTGGTGCAGTCAGGTGTGACTATGAAACGTGGGACAAAAACGGTAACTGGGAATTTATATGTTTATTTTCTCTTATATACGTATGGTTTATGTGGCTAACAGATTTGAGTTAGTTAATGTGCAAATATCAGGTTAGATATGATAATTATCTTTGATATTAAATGGTGCGGTCTTAAGACCATGATTTCGGGTTGTTGAACTTAAACTGGTGCGGCCTTCGGCTATGATTTAAAGGGTAAGAATGTTCCGGTGCAGCTTATATACCTATGACCTATGGTGCGGCTTATATAGCCATGATATATGATGCAGTCTATTGTGACTAATAAACATGGGACAGAAATGGTTAGACATGATTATATGTGCAAATAACTGACGTGGCTTGATGATTTCAGGTTATGGTGATTCAGCCTGTAAGGCTACAGATTAGGATGTGAAATCCTAGGAGATATGTGGTCAGTCAGTAAGGCTAGGAGTTTGGATTCGATATCCAGACAGATATATGATTGTATTTTTATACATGTTATTTGCAGACACGATTACTCACTGAGCTTTGTAGCTCATACCGTTTGTTAAATGTCCCTGCAGGTTAGCATAACCCTGATGAGGGTAGGGATAAAGTCCGTGACTCAGGAAGTGGACTTGTAGATGCTGTCCGTAGCAGCCCGGCTTCAAAGGAGACTATGATATTATATACTCTCCTTGATACACTTGTACCCGTTTTTATTAAAATATACCCCTTCGTTATGGTTTTACGTAATGAAACCTTTGTTTAAAATGAAAAAATTTTCAGGGTTGTTTTGTTTTAAAAGTCGGGTGTTACATATTTATAGCATTTTTTTATATAAACCTGTTTATTCATCTTTTCAAAATTTGGATTTCCTTAATGCATTTGTTAAAATGGGTCTTAATAGAATTTTTTATGACAAAATAAAAAATGCTATATATGATTGGTCATATAATCGGGGTTACATAGATGCCTTTTATGGAAGATTCTTAACTGCGGGGATGAGAAAATTGGCCGACTTCGCTCATTTTTTTGATAGACGAATAATTGATGCAATTCCAAATGGAGTTGGTCTTATGAGTTTATTGTGAAAAAAATTGACACATCTTAAAAGCTTGGGAGGCTAGTTGTCTAAAAATTAAAACTAATGGGTGAGTAATACAAATTAAGAAGGGTAATATAGTAATCTGATCGAGTACCCCACCCCTCATTGCGACACTTGTCACAATCTCATTTGCTGAGTTTTTTTTATTCCACCAACTTAGTTTTTGGGCCATAACTTTTTTTTCTTTGTAAAAAAAAATTCTGAAAAAATCCAAAGTTCTTAAAATTTAATTCTCTACAAAACAAGCACTATCATGAATTTTTTTTTATTTTTATAAAAAATCAAAATATAAAAAAAATCTCCAAAAATTATGAAAATTTAAGGGATCATTGTAGACATTATATTAGTAAGTTTGCAAAAAAAAATTTGAAAAAAAATGTTTTTAAGTGTTCATTTTTATATTTTAAGTAAAAAACCCATTAATATAGCAAAAAAAAAAATATACATGATCCAAAAATATTAAGAACCAAAATATGTTTAATGATTCAAACTGTTATAAACTAATTATTTTATGAATTAAAACTTATCAAAATAGCAAAAAAAAAAAATAAATCATCCAAAAATATTAAAACCAAAATATGTTTTATAATCCAAAACTTATGATCCAAGATTCAAAATTAGTTATGATCCAAGATGCAAAACGAGTTATGATGCAAAACGAGTTGTAAACGATAAACGTAAAAAAAAACTGAAAAAAAAACGAAAAAAAACTGGAAAAAAACGAAGAAAAAAAACGAAAAAAAACTGAAAAAAACGAAAAATAATATTTAAAAAAATAAAAAACGAAATAAAAATAAAAAAACCCGGCTAAATTATGTTGTACGGACGTGACTAACATGTGACTATATCCTCGAGTCCGTATTACGTTCCATGGACGAGCGCCGCATGAGATTACGTCAAATCCAATAATTACGTTTGTCGTTATTGCCCTTAAGGAAATGAGTGGACGAGAATTGTTCTCGCAGTCCTCACCCATATTGAAGTCCTCATCGGATCCGGACCCTATATATATATATATATATATATATATATATATATATATATATATATATATATATATATATATATATATATATATATATATATATATATATATATATATATATATATATATATATAGTTAGTATTAAATACATTTTCTAAGTATTGTGAGACTGTAGGTCCAATTTGTAGCCATTAGATAAAAAAATAGAGGGTTATGATCAACAATGGCATGATGGTAATTAAAAGGAAATAAATTAATTAGTTTCTATTTTAAAACGGCCAGAAGGGTAAATCAGACTTTTTGGTTTTAATTAAGTGGCGTATTTTAAGGATGTTAGGAAGTGGCGTGTTTTAAGGATGTCAGTTACGTACCCACAGACTACCGTTCTTAAAAGAATACACTTCCATTCTCAGAGAATGCTCAGTTACGTATCTACATACTACCGTTCTCAAAAGAACGTACATTAGTTATTTTTTCCTATTCTCTGAGAATGCTATCTATATGCTGTTATTTTTTTCTTATTCTCCTAGAATGTACAGTTTACGTATTTTGGTTTGGCCTTTTGACACACTTATTCTTGAAGAATGTAGTTAATATTATACCAATTTTTGAATATTCTTCGAGAATGTAGTATATTTTATACATTTTTTTTACAAAATAACTATGAAGTTTGGTGTGATTATACACTCATTCTCAAAGAATACGCTTCATTCTCAAAGAATACACTTCATTCTTGGCGTAAATTCTGAAAGAATAATGCGGCTATACTGGATCATTGAGCATATCAAGTGGTAACAGCCGGCAATGGAGGCAATAACAGGCACATCTTCCAAGGTAGCTACAGAGTTCTTCACTCAAACTATAAAATTAATCGCTGAAGTATTCACTGAAGCCAATTATGTGTTTGTTGAAAAGGAGAGTTTTCCAGAACTTGCTTCATATTTAAATAGACTTGTTCCTCTCCTAAAAGAATTAAATAAAAGAGATATCAGTAATGCTGAGAACACTTTTCTTGAGATCCTGAATCAACAAGTCAAAGTTGCCAAACAACTCACAACTGATTGCAGCAAAAAGAATAAAGTCGTAAAAAGAATAAAGTCTACCTCTTAATAAGTTGTAGATCGATTACAAAACGCATACAGGAGATTACAAGAGAAATCAGTCATGCATTAAGCCTGATTCCATTTTCCCAATTGGAAATTTCAGCAAGCATGATGCAAGAACTTGGTCAACTCTGTGAAAGTATGCAGTCTGTATAGTTTAAAACAGCCATAATAGATTAAATGATATTTGAAAAAATCGAGTCTAGAATACATGAAAGAAACATGGATCGTTCATATGCCAAGAATTTACTCGTTTCTATTGCACAAATTCTTGGGATTCCAACCAAAAAATCTACATTAAAGAAAGAAATTGAAGATTTCAAGAATGAAATAGAACACGACGACTTACAAACCTTGAAAGCAACGATGATAATTTAGGTAATCCTTGTATAGAAACCTTGAAAGCAACGATGATAATTTTTATGGGTCATCGGGTGTTAGAGAGAAAGAAGGAGAGACATGAGAATCGAACTTGGGTTTCAATTTGAGGAGGACGAGTAGAACTGATGGGTGCTGCTGTTCTAGGTTTAGAGGAGAAGAACGAGAAGCGGGGTGGAGGTTGCAGGCGATGATTGTGGGGAGGGCTGGCAGTGGCTGCCATTGGCGGTGGGTCGACATACACGGGCGGCGGTGGCTCTTTGAAATCGCCAGAAAGAGAAAGTGATGGAGGAGGATGAGACAAAGGTAAAGAGAGGGAATAAAGTTGAAAAAAGAATATCGCCGATTTTAAGGGATGGTGGATGAAGTAGGGGAGGAAGCCGGCGGCGATGGTGGATGAGGCAGGGGAGGAAGACGTCTGCCAATTGAGGACTTGAGAGAGACGAAGCGGATAAATAAGGTTGGTTACGTTGCAAAAATAAAGTTTACAAATTTGCCCCTATTAAATGATTGGTCCAGAATTAGTCTTACAGTCTCACAATACTTAGAAAATGTATTTGAACCTACATATATATATATATATATATATATATATATATATATATATATATATATATATATATATATATATATATATATATATATATATATATATATATATATATATATATATATATATATATATATATATATATATATATATAGAAGTAGGTTCCATTGAGAATGAAAATTATGTTGAGAATGCGAGAATGAATCTCAGCCACATATTTTTTTTCTAGCCGCTCTAATGCTTTGGCGCCGTCGGAGCGTTGACGCTCTAACGACGAGATATATATTATTATTCACATATGATTTTCACCACCACTTCCACTTTCAACACCTTCGTTACCACCACCACCATCATCGCTGCCACCACCACCGCCGCCGCCGCCATCTCTACCAGCACCGTCGCCGCCGCCACCTCCCCCAACGCCACCGCCACCAACCACCACCACCGCTACTGCCAACGCCGCCACCTCCCCCACCACCGCCGCTACCACCTTTACCACCACATCCACCATCGCTACCACCACCCACCGCCACCACTACCACCTCCATCACCGCTGCCACCACCACCACCTTCGTCACCACCCACCTCCACCAACACCAGCACCCCACGAACACCGTCGCCACCATCACCACCATCATCGCACCCTCTATCGCCATCACCATCATCATCGCCATCCTCTACCACCATTCCGACCACCACAACCATATATGTATATTTATATATGTTTATTCATATATGATTATATGAATATTCATATAATCATATATGATTATTCATATATGATTATATGAATAATCATATATGAATATACCCATTCATATATGAATAAATCATATACGAAAAAAACCCAGCTCGTCGTCATGGAGCGGCGCGCGTCAACGCTGGCGCATCTAGTGGCCCAGATTCATTCTCACGTTCTCAACATTATTTTCATTCTCAATGGAACCCTCCCCTATATATATATATATATATATATATATATATATATATATATATATATATATATATATATATATATATATATATATATATATATATATATATATATATATATATATATATATATATATATATATATATATATATCATTACTATATAAAAAAAGACTTTTTTTCTCGTTTCATCTTTTCCTAATTTACAGCCTTCCCAGGCGCCACATAGTTAACATTCCAAACGACGCCATGTTTATTAAAGGGTATCCACAACGCTTCATGTTCAACTGCGTTTCCTCCATCGCCTGTTCACCTCAACACAATGTTCTCCTACTGCCACATACTTATCCACCAACCGACGCTATCGCAGTATCGCGCTTCAACTTTAATCCACAACCCTTCAACGACAACCCCCCTAAGACATCCGCCCTGATATCTTTTGGATTTGCTAAACGATGTCTCTAGCAAGCCTCTGCTTCTCCACCTTTAACGGCCAATCCTCATCCTCCCTTTATAGATTCCATTAAATCGGAGTATGGGCCACCGCTACATGCTATACCATTACTGCCCTTCCCTTCTTCGTTCCTTTATAGAAACTAAAAAAACCTAAAGTTCTCTTCTTCATCCTCTTTCTCTCATTCTCTCGGTGTGACTCCCCTGACAATATCATTCATTTTGTTATTGGATGATCTATAACGGGTATAGTTTTGTGATTTTGAAGATTGGGAGTCCGCTCAATCAAGTTTAAGATAAGGTTTCCATGCTCTGCAATTACAATTACAGGTAATTTTGGTAATTGTGAATGCGATTATGCATTTAAATGTTCATATACCATAATCGTAATGCTTTCGAACTCCATTGATACGCAAATACAAGTGCCACTCCACGTCGGACACGTGTTACTTCCTGTCGCACCCATGTTATTGCCACATCTTTGCCCCCATCTTCTATGTTAAGTTACTTTATCCAAGCGGTCAATTTTCGGTCTCTACCTAATTCATTTTCTTTACAAATTATTGTAAAGCCTAACTTCAATTTCTACTAGACGCAGAATATGATACAATTGCTTTTGATTTTGTTCAACAGCAAGATGACGATGATCAGTTTCTTTGTTGAACAAAATCAATTTATGTCGCAAATTGATAAATTCTGGAATTTATAAGGCCTATTCTATTCTTAAACTCCACTTTTGTACTTTGACCGTAAAAGGTAAAAGAAAAGTAAGGTTTGTCGATAATGTTTATATGTTGTTTTGCTTCTTGATTATGAAATTGAATTCCTAGGGTTTATGTCATATTATTTTCCAGCGGTAATTAGATTATACTTTCTCCGCTTATTTGAATTAATTGATTAGTTTTAGTGAAACAATTAAGAATTCCATTATACATAATAAGAAGCAAATTAACCGTTTAGACAAGTTTTACTATTTAAGATAAGTTGGAAATTTAGCATGGTCTTGGGTTTAACCGTTTAAGTCTCCATGCCTACTTTTTTCACCAATCTTGTTGATATTGTGGAAAACAGACAAAATTGTTTATAGCTTAGTAGATCTTGATATGGTTCATTATTAGAGATTATTGATATTAGGATATGAATAAATGACAACGTGGATACATACATAGTCTTTGATTTGTGATGACATCTTAACAGAATCACTTAAGATAGTATTTAAGTTATATATTATTTAAAGACTTTAAAATCAATAAAATAGGTATGGAATGTATTATCCCTTTAGATTATATGAGAAAACAGTTATAAAAATTTCAGCTATTTTTATTAATATTTGCATTTTGCTTTCAATAACTATACCCGTAAAAAATTATGAATTAAAATTAGAGGGCTGGCTGTGATTACTAATATGAAATAAGAAAATTTTATTAACTTATCCAATAAAACTTTGTACTTATTGTAGCAACTATAAAAGTACTGCTAAACTTTCAGGCTAATAGCATATGGTTGATAATGATTCTACAGAACGATGCAATAGAAAGACTAATGAAGATTGTTTGGTACAAAAAGGTTCTGCTGATGAACTTAGGGTTGTGAGTATTAGGTCAAAGGAAGGTCACTTGTGGATGTAAATGAGGAAAATAACCCCAGTGCATAACATCATGGAGTAAGAAATATGGTGATCAATGAATAATATTTCCAAGTAATGCTCATCCAGACCACACCCATTTCCATAACCCATAATTATCTTTTCTGCTTAATGTTTGTTTGCCATATGTAGATGGAACTGGGAAAGTCAACCATGAAAGCGTTGCTTACTATAACCGTTTAATTGACTACTTGCTTCGAAAAAGTACTATTTTTAAAATCCAAATTTTATTAAACAAAGAAATGAAATTGAGGTAAACAATGATTACATTCTTGTTGCAGATATTACCTTATGCCAATCTCAACCACTACGACATTCCCCTGGTTCTTGAAAAAACATATTTGGGATGGTCGGGACATTAAGTTGTGTACGTACCCTTCAAAACACTTGTATTAAATAAATTATGGGTCTGTTAACATTCATATCTAATGCTAACTTTAAGTGACATTATTCACAACCACTCGATTATGAATCCATTGTGTTTCTTTTGTAATCGAATCAAGGAAGACATTTACTGATTTACAAGACTAGATTCGTGGCTGGCCTTTGTTACGACAATGGGTTTTTGCTCCAGGAAAGTGCTCCAAGGCATACGGGAATTGTAGGGCTGAAACCATCACCCTGATGGCCTAGTGGATAAGGCTTAGGACTCCTTCTCTTCCCCCATAAGGAGGTTCCGAGTTCTAATCTCACTCCCTCCCTTTCCCCATAGGGAGTGTTAGGTTTCAATCAAGGGATGGCCACTGGCCATCTCTCTACCCCCGTAGGTGATTGACCCGGACCACCCTGCTGCCAGGTGTGCGTGGGCCCCAAGGTTGCTTCATCAGGGTCATCCAAAGGATGGGTCGGGTGGGGTCCTCGGTTATCAAAAAAAAAAAAAATTGTAGGGCTGGGAATTCTGCAACTGAACTGTACATTGTGGCCCACAATATTATCTTATCACATGCAGCCACAGTTAGAAGTGTAGTCGAAAGTATCAAGTAAGATGCTACAATTCTTAGGGAGATAACTGCCCACTTTTTTAACTCATGTTAAAATCCATATATCGACAGGAAATACTGAAGGGGCGGATCAGGATTTTGTTGGACTTTGTTTGGTATGAAGCATTCACAATATCAAAAGCCGACAATATGGTAACTCAAAGAGCATGAGACTTTCATGTTTACTTGTTTAACAATGTTGAGCATTATGTAGGATAACATGTGCATCTTGACTTATCCAAATTAAGTGCTCATGATTAAGCCCATTAATCCGAAAAGAAACATCACCTTAGAAATTTTAGAATATTATGCGTATTTCATCTTTTGGTTTTGAATCCTACTTTTTATATGAATCTAGCTGATTTAAATCATTAGATTACTTGCATTAAAAATCTAAGAATTATCTTAGCAAATAAGGTAAATTCCAGTAAACTCTAGCATGTCAATTGCAACCAATAATAATTTACGCTAAATCGTTAAGTGAAAGTACGTTGTCGTAGCATGGATGTACCAAAACAACTTAGTATGGATGTGATGTTACTGAAGATCAAGAATCGCATGAATAACCTTTAAAATCTTGCTGGTCCATGTGATAATATATACCTCAAAGCAGAAAATGTGCAGGTTGTAATTGTAACTTGTGGAGGGTTTTGTCCTGGGCTTTATGATGTTAATGACAACATCTAAACGTTTTCTCCTTTACTTTTAAAGTGCTTCATTGTATTTAAAATTTTTAATAGTTTTCCTTTCCATTTGAGTGACTACTATAACTAGCTAGCTTTAGAACTGAGCAGTTTCTTTTTCTTGGTTCTTCCTAGAACATGCTCTTAAGATGTCTTGTGGTATACAAGCATATAACCCGCAATGCAGGTTGGAATAGCATGTCAATATGAGATGCAAGCTTATCCTGGAAGACAAAAGTATGGTATGAGTAACGATCATCAAAATTACAGTAGTTTACCGGTGAGTTCCGTGTTTAAATGGTTTGGTGAACACTTATTTCAAATTAGGACACTATACTTGACGAATCCATCTAATTATAGAATTGTAGTTCCATTTTTTCCTTTATTATATTGTACTTTCATTTTTTAATATTAGGACATTGTACTCTAACAAACACATCCACTTATAACATTCTACCTTCATTATTTTTAAATATTCAAATTACCATCACTGGGCGTGTTTAACACGGCCCTCAAAGAGTATATATATATATATATATCATTATTATATAAAAAAAGACTTTTTTCTCCATCCACTATTCATCTCGAAATCCCGTTTTCCGCACACCACGTATGTCTCAGTGAACGTCACCATGTCATATGGAAGGGGTACAACACCTACTCACCATCGGGTACCATTCAATTTCAGACATATGGGTTGCACAATCCCCATATAATCGACTTTTATCGTCTTCAACAACTCTCCGACTAACACTCATAACGACGGCAACTCACACCGAAATCCATCCAGAGCGCCTCCATCTCTCTGAAGAGTCGATCGTCACATATTTCATTTTTCAATTCCTCCCACATAATGTCAACCACTCTGATAGATCGATAATCATACAACTCCGATTCCATCCGTAATCTTCAACATAGGTAAGAATTTTCTTCTGTAAATTTATTCCCTCTTTTTACCGTGTTCTTTTGTATATGATCCATCCTATAGATTAATTAATTGTCTTAGGGGTCCGATTATGCCCTCAAAAGATTACGAGATGGGTTTATGAAATTATGGTTTGGGGATTATTGTTGGTTTTTTGTATGCAATTTTGGATCTTATCTGGTTTTCTCAGAATGCAATATTAACCATATCTATTTGTATATTATATGGGGTTATGTGATTGCACTTTTTTTTATTAGTGTTCATTTGATATATTTGATTATTACATTATCCGTTTCTAAATTTTCATGCTTTAATTGTTTTGAGATGATTTGTTTATGGATTTTCTATAATGATCGTTGGGTCTTAAACCACTCTTAGGTTCCTGTATCTCGGATGAGAATCTCAGGGAATCAGGTGTTTGATTATCTGGCTAAACAATCATTTACATATTCATCTTTTTGCCTGAATTGGTTTTGAGAAATTACTAGCATCTTTGCATTGCCCACCAGGTGTTTGATGAATTGCTTGAGGATGTCAAAAAGCAATATTAACCTTATCCATTTGTATCGACATGGGAAGATGTTATATACAGATGCCTTCATCTTCATTTATCAATTGATGGTTCCCATAAATCCCCAACCAATCTTCTTAACTCCAAATCTATTTTCTAATTTTGATTTTTTAGGTTGGAAATTTTGTTTGACAACTACATGAATCAAGACCTGAAGAAAGCGGGTTCATTGGTTCACTTATAGACTCCATTTCTGATATACTCAAGTTAATGTGTGTATTTTGAAAAGTTGTCGTTGCAATTTATAGAATTGATGGTGATCAATGATAGATGCTTGAATAAACTTATGGTTCTAATTCTCAATTCCAGTTTTGATCAATTAGGCCAATACGACAATAATCAAATCCATATATCTAATATCATGTTTCTAAAATACATATATGATCGGACACAAGCGATAATAACACATTGAAGGCTTGGATGAACTTTAAATGGAACCTGCATAACATAACGTTAAGTCAACAGAAATTTATGAATGTAGTATCTGAGTGGTCGCATATATAAGACCGACATCAGGCATATATATGCAGAGTCAGAAAAGAAATCACATTACTGAAGCAATGTTTGTAATATTTGAATAATACTTGCATTCGGGTTAAAAAATGGTGTTTGCAATGTTTCAGGTTACAGATGTGTATGCACCAGCCCTGGATATCATCTACACAAAAATCAAGAGGAACCTGGTCATAAAATTACAATTTATGGTAATCTGTTAGTAAAAGAACATGATGCGAATTTGCATCATATTTGAAGGACCAATGAATCTTTTAAGACCCGCTTGCTGCCATTATGGTTTCTGCTTCCAAGATTGAATCGGTTTATTTAATTATGACTCTAACAAAAATGATTTGGTACTATGAAGTTTAAAACAAGAGCATAATTATGATTTCTAAGGTTACATGAGCAAGTATTAACCTTTCGGAACCGGAATAGGTTTATTCGATTATCACTTCTACAAACTCATGACTTTCGGTTTCCTATTAAACAAGGATCGGTCCCATAGCAATTTCACTACTGGGGTTCGTGGACAATTTGTTGTGTAGAATTAAAAATTGTATGAAATTAAAATGATAAATAATTTTTTTATTACAAAAATAGAGTTTAAATCGAACGAGCAATACAGGAAGATTACTAACTTGAATTGTGAATGATGGCGTGAAAACATTGGATCATGTTGTTTTAAAGCTATTAACAGAAATGTATAGTCATAAAACACGATATTATGATTTTATTAGATAATAGTGTTGTGTCTAAATGGGTATTTCTATAATTTCATAATAAACATCATGGAATGAAGATTATTATAGAAGCCCTATTTGATGGTGTTCACCAGGTAATGACCTGTGCTCCTTCTTCAATGGAGTCTCTCATGGTGTTATTGAGGTACAAAGAAAAGCTAGACTTTAGAATTGCCTAAATACGGATGGACGGACATATGAAGATGTCATTACAAGTTCCGTTAAGTTGTTTTTTGTATTTTCTATTTGTATATGAAAAAGAATGGCGTTGAGATGAAGCGTCTTGATTTTCGTATATTAATGGTGACGATGAAAACTCAATCAATTAAATACCATTATCTTGGTTGGTTTCTTTTAATATTTTTAAAGCAAAATGCTTACCAAATTGGATCATTTGTTAAACTTTTTACGACGTTGAATTCCCATCTATGTTGAATGGAAAACTGCACCAAATAGCAACGAATATTGTCATTTCTGCCAAACACACAACACACTAAATATGTTGCTTGAGGGATGGTTTCTTTTCTTTTTATTGTTAATTCATGTAAGGATAAAGTAGCTTCTAACTAATTGCTAAAGAATTGTAATTAAGACTAAAGACATAACAACATATTCTCCTATACTTTACCAAACACCTATCTATGGATCGTCATTGCTAACCGTCCCTAGGCCGTGCTTAGGAGCATTCAATTGGTGTTAATGCAACATTCTAAGTTAACATTGTTTAAAAGAGTAAACAATGTTTTTTTTATTAGGACGTTGTAATTTGCCTTGCTGAACTAAACCTCTAGAATTGTATGACCTTGGTTCTACGGAGCAATATTTCAACTAATACTACCCTCGGTAGCCAAGTGGTACAAATACTTTTTGATGTTGGAGATGATGCTACAACTCAATGACACTCGAGATGGACAATTTTTTTTCCATACGAGGACTTTCTATTTTTGGAAATCTATTGCAGGATGTTATGTTGTTACAAAATGTGTTCCATCTCCCTATTTTAAATGAATCCTTAGACCATCCATGGGCCGTGCTGAGCACGGCCCTTAAAATGTACCTAGTATATATATATATATATATGAGTATACGAGAAATTAAGAAGCATTGCCAAGAGAATATCGATTGAAGTTTTAATATATGTTATTCAATATACCAATCAGTATAGATAGAAGTACATCAATGAGATCCAAAATAGAAGAGATAACAACTAAATGATAGACATACAAGAGCTAAAAGATAACCAAAAGCTAATAAATAAGGGGTTAATTCTATAAAAGTAAGTTTACATCTGATATTCTTATTTAACTTAACATTTTTTTTGTTACTCATTTGCCATTAATTTTGAGAAAACGTTTCAATTTTGAACTTTTAGAAGGTCACCAACAGGTTACCGATGACGTGACGGTTTCTGTTGACTTAACATTCTATAAAAGTCCAAAAGTTTACACATCAATTTCTAATTTACCCTAACATTTTTTTGTTATTGATTTGCCACTAAATACATATTTTCGTTACTGATTTGCCACTAAATACGCATGGAACATGTGCTCTTTAATTTCTCGTCTATTGTTGCTATTTGGATTTGGATTGGTACCGGGTGAAACATGACTATCCAGTTGATAGATCAATTTTAAGTTCTATCAAGTGGCCATATACTTCATCTTAGGATGCTTCTAAAAAGAAGTGTTTTGATGCTGTCGTGATTTTGACATTTTGGGTGCTTTGGAGATTTAGAAACAACATGATTTTTTGACTATATTAGCTCTTATTAGTTTTTTTTGGATTTGTAATCAAAGGAAAAAGTGTAAGATGAACTGGGGATCTTGGATGTGGAATCCTATTTTAGATGTAGCTCTTTTGTAACTTTTTGTTCTCTAGCTTATTGCTAAAATCCTTTTTGATTTTATTCATATTCATTCATTGAAAAAATCAGCTTCCTAAAGTGCCATCCCTGTATGACACCAAATTTCGGAAAGAATGTGATAAAACAATTAAGATTCTTTGTAATCTTGTTAACAGATGACAAATTGCATTGAAACCTGGTATATATAAAACATCATTAACTTTTATGTCGTTAAGCAAAAAGCACTTTTAATGTTCGAACAAGAATACTCTCCACATTCAACATCTTAACAAGTGTCTTGTTACTAGAGGTTCTACAACACATCACATAATTGCAACATGTTATACGTGATAATGGTCTTGATTCGATCACCCATTATTGTGTAAAAGTTATCTTTTGTCTCAACAATTTTATGTATTGTTTTACGCCAAGCCCTAGTATCGACATGGTCTCCATATGAAACTGTTGTGTTTTCAAACATACATATAAAACACAACAAGTTTTTGGCGCCGTTGCCAGGGAATTCGGATTTATTTTTTTGTATAGAAAATTAAATTATTAGTTAATATTTGTGTGATTGTACATTTGTTTTTGTGTGTTATGTATTTGCTTTGATTGACATATCACTAATCATAAAATAGATATTTGCACACCTTAAGCATATTTTAAGTGTGGGGTGAATATTTCGGGAAAAATGAAGTAACAAAACTTTAAAGTCTTTTCTGCTTACGCAATGCGACGTGTATGCCATCCGGACGCGACGCGTCGACAATCCGGATCGCGTTGAGAAAGAGACAACTTCAAAAAAAAAATTACGCGACACGGAAACGTGCATGACGCGTAAGCACCCGAGGCAGATACTGGTCGTACATAATGATACATGGCTAAAAATCAGCCACTACTGAGAAGAGGGACGCTTCTTTACAGTGGGGGCAGCGATACCGACGACGGTCAAAAGTCGCACAGCCACACCACACCCGCAAACCAGTAGCCACGAATTTGAAACTTCAGGGACCACGAAATGAGTGATATTTTTTCGTTGTTATTACTTTTACTTTTGTGATTTAAGTTTTGTGTGTGAATAATTTTTGTCCGAGTGATGCATATGCAGATTTGCTAAGATTCAATGCTGGCAGCATGTTCAACGAATTCTTTTCTGTGGAAAGAGCCTCATATATGACGTCGACCGGTACCCAAGGGGGGTCTGTTCCATTTTGCTCCCTTTACTGTTTTGAATTATATATACAATAGAATTATTGTATAATATAAGTGTAGGGTTAGGACGTCATACTGCAATGATTAACTGAGCCAATTTAAAATTTTTATCTTGAACATATTTTCAAAATTTGAACGCTACCTAAAGGTAATTGTTAAGAAAAATGTTTTGAAAATAAATTTGTAGGTTACATTTAATTTTATGTGTGTATTTTTGTTTTTCATTGTTTTATCTAAAGTCTAGTTTTGTAGATGACAAGTTTTTAGGATGGTAGTTACAAAATGTTTTGCATAAATAATGAAATAGACCCATTGAAAATTTATCAGTTGTTAAAAATTGAGTTTTTGCCAAAACAGATTAAGTCAGTTTCCCTACTTGCAAAAATGCGCGAATTATATGCTGTTACTAAATTGAGGAAAATAAGCCTCGATAAATGAACTTAAAATGAGAAAAATTCTCAAGAAATCTGATGTGTTAAAAAGCAGAAGTCAAGTAATGTTATACCATAAGATTGAGACTCAGTAAGGAAAATTTAATCAGTGGCCTTTGGCATTCGAGCAAGTAGACATAAAATGGGGCCTACGGGTATTTCTACTCCTTATTACCTAAAACCAACTGGTTTGGGATAATATTGTCGAAAGCTCGCTACACGGGTGTCATCGAAAGTTATGGAATTTCCTTAGTGGCCTTTGGAATTTGAATTAGTAGACTCTATACAGTCTTGAGTCGAAAATTTGTAATCAAGAGTTCCATAGAAAGTCACGAGTTTCAAATGTACGAAAAAAATGGATATAATAACTTAACTTGATAAATTTAGTCCAGCATGATTTTTATTCTAAATATGGGAAATTCGACAAAAAGTCTTGAGGTAGAAGAATCTTTAATGGGTGTATTCGATGTTATGTAAAAATGAGTATTTATCAATCTAAAGACTTGTCGTTTATAGAAAGAGAGTTTATTTAAAATTTTGAAAAGTTAAAAATATATACATAGGACTAGGTATAATCTACTATGTTTATTCTTAATTCGTTATTCTTAACATTGGTGATTAACGATAGATCTGTGGTAGCGTATGAAAAGTTGTTTGGACATCAAATTTTTGGCTTGGTTTTAAATTGTAGTTTGCTTGAGGACAAGCAAAGTTCAAGTGTGGGTATTTTGATATCGCGTAAATTATACATATTTTCCGGGCGATATCAGTATCATTTTATTTTAGTTTCATACATGTTATGAACTAAAGATACCTAATATGCTTAAATATTCATTTTGAAGCTAAAAAGACGCAGTTGGAGCAAAGGAACGGATTACACGAACATTTAAGCTTAAAAAGAAACAAAGTGCAAAACTGCCAGCAGCTTGGGCGCACCACGCCCATATCTGGGCGCACTGCGCCCATGAAGATTCCAAAAATCGCTTTTTCGTCCGACTTTTTGAGTAATATATTCACGCGTGCGATCATCCAATGATTCAACGGACCTGCCAAGCATGTACATGGGCGCACCTCGTCTACCTTTGGGCGCACCGCGCCTCAGATCTGACATTAAAAGTGAGACACACGTGCTTCTTCCAGCGATAAAGGTGGTCAACGTGCTGAGATTCCCACTAGGCGCACTGCGCCCACTTTTGGGCGCACTGCGCCCAACGCCAGTGCCATCTATAAATTGAGGCCTTCTCCTCTTATTTGAGAGATCCATACCCACACTAATACCATACACAACACCAAACTCGGTATTTTGCTTACTGCATCTACCAGAAGGTTTGTAGAATCAAGGGGGAGACGGTACGGAACGTATGGAATCGATAGCTTGAAGAATGTTCGGCCGGGACTTCATTCAGTTTGCTTTATATTTGTTTAGCATTCTACTATGATTTCCTAGGCCGTATTCTTCAGATTATGTTAT
The DNA here is from genome assembly GCA_023525715.1 of Cichorium intybus. Lineage (NCBI taxonomy): Eukaryota > Viridiplantae > Streptophyta > Magnoliopsida > Asterales > Asteraceae > Cichorium > Cichorium intybus. The sequence goes on along the minus strand of CM042011.1, from coordinate 155,722,799 downwards.
CTGCATTATTCATTACTTAGATTTTATTACTATCTGGTTATGATTTGATTGTTATTTATCGGATATTGAACGTTTTACTTGCATAATTCATTTGACTATCATATATGTTAAAGAACCTTCATTTTGGACTTATTGATGAGTTATTTTAGTCTAGATGACCAATCTGACGATATGACTTTTATCATAACTGTGCTATGACCATTAGACAGATATGACTAGTGATGGACCAAATCCTAGGGTTAAGTCACGAAGGTAGAAACTTATATGTGTATGGCAAGTTTGTACTAGAGGACCAATCTGTACAACCCATTTTGATTTTCATGACCATTGAGATCAAAAACTCGAATGAACCTTGTATGATACGAACCAATACATTATTATTTGGAATATATAATCGCATGACCATTGCCATTAATGACCTTATAATTATAGGATTAGGTAGTTGGACCAAAACATCTAATCACTTTAGAAATCGATATTTAACGTTCAATATCCATTGCACTAATAGCAGATCAAACATAACTAGATGGTTGAACGAATCTAAGTATTAATGTTTACTTTTATGTTTTGTAATTTATATTTATATTTCGCGAAACTTTTGCCTAGGTGATGTTGATTCATTAATATAAATATGTGTTGATCTAGTTCTTGATTCGAGTTTAACATCGGTTAGGATATATAACTTGCATGCTATACATATTGAATGTGGTTAAAGTTTGTATTCTTGATAGTCATCTTCATATGATTAAGTTTAATGGCCATTTAAACGTATTGATCACATGAACCATTGTGATGTATAATTGACAACTATATATCATTGGACTAGTTATTGACCATTAAACTAGGAAGGTTATCTAAGATATAAACTTGATTAGTGAAATAAGACTTATATCACATTTAGTTGCAACTCATGACCATTGATTGTATGAACATATCACTATGACCATTAGGATATGGGCGATGTTTGCATGCTAGATTGTATTAATACTTGATGATTATAAGTTATTTAGTTGCATGACCATTGTGCTATATTAACTTAGAAGTCATAGAATTTGTGACTTGACCATATGATCCTACCACTTAATGCAACCTATTTAAAGTCATTGCACATAATCAAAACTAGTCAACATAGGTTTCAAACATACATGTAAAACACCCAGAAACGGCACTAATAAACTTGATGTCTTACGAGCGTATATATGATTTTCGAAAATGATTTTCACATTAGTTTTACATTTTTAAACAAGGAAATATCATGTATGAATAGAACAACACAATAGGCAAGTGTACCTAGTCGATTGTAGTATAGTAATGGTAAATCCGGGTTGTTGGACCCAAGGGAAAACGGACATTTTTAAGTTAATAAAATCAATTATCAATTAATAATTATTCAAGCAAACACTCAGAGGCGAGTTTTAATGAAAACTCGTAAAACTTTGATTATAAAATAAATGACGAAATAATAAATTAAAATGATCATAACAAAAATAACAAGGGAAACTTTCGTCTAGGATTTGTTGATTCATATAAACCTATGTTGACTAGTTTTGATTATGTGCAATGAGTTAAAATAGGTTGCATTAAGTGGTAGGATCATATGGTCATGTCACCAATTCTATGACTTCTAAGTTAATATAGCACAATGGTCATGCAACTAAATAACTTATAATCATCAAGTATTAATACAATCTAGCATGCAAACATAGCCCATATCCTAATGGTCATAGTGATATGTTCATACAATCAATGGTCATGAGTTGCAACTAAATGTGATATAAGTCTTATTTCACTAATCAAGTTTATAACTTAGATAACTTCCCTAGTTAAATGGTCAATAACTAGTCCAAGGATATATAGTTGTCAATTACACATCACAATGGTTCATATGATCAATACGTTTAAATGGCCAATAAACTTAATCATATGAAGACGGCTATCAAGAATACAAACTTTAATCACTTTTAATATGTATAGCATGCAAGTTATATATCCTAATCGATGTTAAACTCGAATCAAAAACTAGATCAACACATATTTATATTAACGAATCAACATCACCTAGGCAAAAGCTACGGGAAATATAAATTACAAAACATAAAAGTAAACATTAATACTTAGATTCGAATGAACAATCTAATTATGTTTGATATGCTATTAGTGCAATGGATATTGAACGTTAAATATCGATTTCTAAAGTGATTAGATGTTTTGGTCCAACTACCTAATCCTATGATTATAAGGTCATTAATGGCAATGGTCATGCAATTATATATTCCAAATAATCACGTATTGGTTCGTATCATACAAGGTTCATTCGAGTTTTTGACCTCAATGGTCATGAAAATCAAAATGGTTTGTATAGATTGGTCCTCTAGTACAAACTTTCCATACACATATAAGTTTTTACCTTCGTGACTTAACCCTAGGATTTGGTCCATCACTAGTCATATCTGCCTAATGGTCATAGCACAGTTATGATAAAAGTCATATAGTCAGATTGGTCCTCTAGACTAAAATAACTCAGCAATAAGTCCAAAAGGAAGGTTCCTTAACATATATGATAGTCAAACGAATTATGCAAGATAAAATATAAAACGTTCAATATCCGATAAATAACAATCAAATCATAACTAGATAGTATTCAAATCTAAGTAATGAATAATGCAGATAACATGATCTGAAGAATACGGCCTAGGAAATCATAGTAGAATGCTAAACAAATATAAAGCAAACCGAATGAAGTCCCGACCGAACATTCTTCAAGCTATCGATTCCATATACCCTTGATTCTACAAGCCTTCTGGCAGATGCAGTAGGCAAAATGCCGAGTTTGGTGTTGTGGAGGTGTAGAGATATGTTGTGATCTCTCAAAGAAGAAGAGAAAGCCTTGTATTTATAGTTGGCACTGGCGTTGGGCGCAGTGCGCCCAAAGTTGGGCGCAGTGCGCCTAGTGGGAATCTCAGCACGTTGGCCACCTTTATCGCTGGAAGAAGCACGTGTGTCTCACTTTTAATGTCGGATCTGAGGCGCGGTGCGCCCAAAGGTTGGCGGGGTGCGCCCATGCACATGCTTGGCAGGTCCGTTGAATCATTGGATGATCGCACGCGTGAATATATTATTCAAAAGTCGGACGAAAAAAGCGATTCTGGAATCTTTATGGGCGTAGTGCGCCCAGATATGGGCGCAGTGCGCCCAAGCTGTGGCCAGTTTTGCACTTAGTTTCTTTTTAAGCTCAAATCTTCGTGTAATCCGTTCCTTTGCTCCAAACGCGTCTTTTTAGCTTCAAAATGAATATTTAAGCATATTAGGTATCTTTAGTTCATAACATGTATGAAACTAAACTAAAATGACACTGATATCGCCCGAAAAATATGTATAATTTACGCGATATCAAAATACCCCACACTTGAACTTTGCTTGTCCTCAAGCAAACTACAATTTAAAACCAAGCAAAAAAATTTTGATGTCCAAACAACTTTTCATACGCTACCACAGATCTAACGTTTATTACCGATGTTAAAAATAATGAATTAAGAATAAACATAGTAGATTATACCTAGTCCTATGTATATATTTTTAACTTTTCAAAATTTTAAATAAACTCTCTTTCTATAAACGACAAGTCTTTAGATTGATAAATACTCATTTTTACATAACATCGAATACACCCATTAAAGATTCTTCTACCTCAAGACTTTTTGTCGAATTTCCCATATTTAGAATAAAAATCATGCTGGACTAAATTTATCAAGTTAAGTTATTATATCCATTTTTTTCGTACATTTGAAACTCGTGACTTTCTATGGAACTCTTGATTACAAATTTTCGACTCAAGACTGTACAGAGTCTACTAATTCAAATTCCAAAGGCCACTAAGGAAATTCCATAACTTTCGATGACACCCGTGTAGCGAGCTTTCGACAATATTATCCCAAACCAGTTGGTTTTAGGTAATAAGGAGTAGAAATGCCCGTAGGCCCCATTTTATGTCTACTTGCTCGAATGCCAAAGGCCACTGATTGAATTTTCCTTCCTGAGTCTCAATCTTATGGTATAACATTACTTGACTTCTGCTTTTTAACACATCAGATTTCTTGAGAATTTTTTTTCTCATTTTAAGCTCATTTACAGAGGCTTATTTTCCTCAATTTAGTAACAGCATATAATTCGCACATTTTGCAAGTATGGAAATTGACTCAATCTGTTTTGTCAAAAACTCAATTTTTAACAACTGATAAATTTTCAACGGGTCTATTTCATTATTTATGCAAAACATTTTGTAACTACCATCCTAAAAACTTGTCCTCTACAAAACTAGACTTTAGATAAAACAATGAAAAACAAAAATACACACATAAAATTAAATGTAACCTACAAATTTATTTTCAAAACATTTTTCTTAACAATTATCTTTAGGTAGCGTTCAATTTTGGAAAAGATGTTCAAGAAAAAAATTTTAAATTGGCTCAGTTAATCATTGCAGTATGACGTCCTAACCCTACACTTATATTATACAATAATTCTATTGTATATATAATTCAAAACAGTAAAGGGAGCAAAATGGAACAGACTCCCCTTGGGTACCGGTCGATGTCATATATGAGGCTCTTTCCACATAAAAGAATTCATTGAACATGCTGCCAGCATTGAATCTTAGCAAATCTGCATATGCATCACTCGAACAAAAACTATTCACAGACAAATAAACACACAAAAATTAAATCACAAAAGTAAAAGTAATAACAACGAAAGAAAAATATCACTCATTTTGTGGTCCCTGAAGTTTCAAATCTGTGGCGACTGGTTTGCGGGTGTGGTGTGGCTGTGCGACTTTTGACCGTCGTCAGTATCGCTGCCCCCACTGTAAAGAAGCGTCCATCTTCTCAGTAGTGGCTGATTTTTAGCCATGTATCATTATGTATGACCAGTATCTGCCTCGGGTGTTTACGCGTCATGCACGTTTCCGTGTGGCGTAATTTTTTTTTTTGAAGTTGTCTCTTTCTCAACGCGATCCGGATTGTCGACGCGTCGCGTCCAGATGGCATACACGTCGCATTGCGTAAGCAGAAAAGACTTCAAAGTTTTGTTACTTCATTTTTCCCGAAATATTCACCCCACACTTAAAATATGCTTAAGGTGTGCAAATATCTATTTTATGATTAGTGATATGTCAATCAAAGCAAATACATAACACACAAAAACAAATGTACAATCACACAAATATTAACTAATAATTTAATTTTCTATACAAAAAAATAAATCCGAATTCCCCGGCAACGGCGCCAAAAACTTGTTGTGTTTTCAAACATACATATAAAACACCCAGAAACGGCACCAAGAAACTTGATGTGTTACGAGCGTATATATGATTTTTGAAAATGATTTTCACATTAGTTTTACATTTTTAAACAGGGAAATACCATGTATGAATAGAACAACACAATAGGCAAGTGTACCTAGTCGATTGTAGTATAGTAATGGTAAATCCGGGTTGTCGGACCCAAGGGAAAACGAATATTTTTAAGTTAAGAAAATCAATTATTAATTAACAATTATTCAAGCAAACACTCAGAGGCGAGTTTTAATGAAAACTCGTAAAACTTTGATTATAAAATAAATGACGAAATAATAAATTAAAATGATCATAACAAAAATAACAAGGGAAACTTTCGTCTAGGATTTGTTGATTCATATAAACCTATGTTGACTAGTTTTGATTATGTGCAATGAGTTAAAATAGGTTGCATTAAGTGGTAGGATCATATGGTCATGTCACCAATTCTATGACTTCTAAGTTAATATAGCACAATGGTCATGCAACTAAATAACTTATAATCATCAAGTATTAATACAATCTAGCATGCAAACATCGCCCATATCCTAATGGTCATAGTGATATGTTCATACAATCAATGGTCATGAGTTGCAACTAAATGTGATATAATTCTTATTTCACTAATCAAGTTTATATCTTAGATAACCTTCCTAGTTTAATGGTCAATAACTAGTCCAATGATATATAGTTGTCAATTATACATCACAATGGTTCATGTGATCAATACGTTTAAATGGCCATTAAACTTAATCATATGAAGATGACTATCAAGAATACAAACTTTAACCACATTCAATATGTATAGCATGCAAGTTATATATCCTAACCGATGTTAAACTCGAATCAAGAACTAGATCAACACATATTTATATTAATGAATCAACATCACCTAGGCAAAAGTTTCGCGAAATATAAATATAAATTACAAAACATAAAAGTAAACATTTATACTTAGATTCGATTCAACCATCTAGTTATGTTTGATATGCTATTAGTGCAATGGATATTGAACGTTAAATATCGATTTCTAAAGTGATTAGATGTTTTGGTCCAACTACCAAATCCTATAATTATAAGGTCATTAATGGCAATGGTCATGCGATTATATATTCCAAATAATCATGTATTGGTTCGTATCATACAAGGTTCATTCGAGTTTTTGATCTCAATGGTCATGAAAATCAAAATGGTTTGTACAGATTGGTCCTCTAGTACAAACTTGCCATACACATATAAGTTTCTACCTTCGTGACTTAACCCTAGGATTTGGTCCACCACTAGTCATATCTGTCTAATGGTCATAGCACAGTTATGATAAAAGTCATATAGTCAGATTGGTCATCTAGACTAAAATAACTCATCAATAAGTCCAAAAGGAAGGTTCTTTAACATATATGATAGTCAAATGAATTATGCAAGATAAAATATAAAACGTTCAATATCCGATAAATAACAATCAAATCATAACCAGATAGTAATCAAATCTAAGTAATGAATAATGCAGATAACATAATCTGAAGAATACGGCCTAGGAAATCATAGTAGAATGCTAAACAAATATAAAGCAAACTGAATGAAGTCCCGGCCGAACATTCTTCAAGCTATCGATTCCATACGTTCCGTACCGTCTCCCCCTTGATTCTACAAACCTTCTGGTAGATGCAGTAAGCAAAATACCGAGTTTGGTGTTGTGTATGGTATTAGTGTGGGTATGGATCTCTCAAAGAATAGGAGAAGGCCTCAATTTATAGATGGCACTGGCGTTGGGCGCAGTGCGCCTAGTGGGAATCTCAGCACGTTGGCCACCTTTATCGCTGGAAGAAGCACGTGTGTCTCACTTTTAATGTCGGATCTGAGGCGCGGTGCGCCCAAAGGTAGACGGGGTGCGCCCATGCACATGCTTAGCAGGTCCGTTGAATCATTGGATGATCGCACGCGTGAATATATTACTCAAAAAGTCGGACGAAAAAGCGATTTCTGGAATCTTCATGGGCGCAGTGCGCCCAGATATGGGCGCGGTGCGCCCAAGCTGCTGGCAGTTTTGCACTTTGTTTCTTTTTATGCTTAAATGTTCGTGTAATCCGTTCCTTTGCTCCAACTGCGTCTTTTTAGCTTCAAAATGAATATTTAAGCATATTAGGTATCTTTAGTTCATAACATGTATGAAACTAAACTAAAATGATACTGATATCGCTCGGAAAATATGTATAATTTACGCGATATCAGAAACGATCCGATTATTTTAAATATATGATTAAAACACAACATCAATGTTTCATAAAACTTGCAAAACGTAACATCATAGTTTTGATAACGGAAATTTGCAGAAGTCATAACCCATATTACATAAATATAGTAGTTTCAAAACAGTAATAGATAAAACTATGACACGTGGAGGAATGTGAATGCCTCATGCAGTCATAACAATGCTTTACCCTTATCTAGGGTCTTGAAAAATATTAATAAGCAACAGGTAAACATAAATCTTAGTGAGCATCAACATTAATTACACATTATTCCAATTATATAGATGGCAAGAAACTATCACATAAACACATAAACACATAAGCACAAACACATAGCCTATAACTTTTATAACACATATTGTTGGTACCAATTACCTAACTAGTTGTTTCCGCCAAGGGGCTTAACTCAGCAACATATTTGGTCCATTCCCCGAGGGGCTTTAGACCCTGTCATCCCTGACCATTTCGCCCGTGGGGCTTATCTTAGCCCAATCTATTCCAACCAATTCCCTTATGGAGCTTATTTTGGTTGACATAATGCATAATCAACATAATAAGTAAGTTAGTGTAACTCACCTGATAACTATTGTCTGAACAGAACTACTAGTGTAGGCTAGGATGAGCTTCTTCCTTAATCAATCCTACATGTTTACCAATAGTCCCTACTTAGCCTATTTTCCACTTGTCACTTAATAATACTTAAGGTGTTATTTTATAAGTTTACTTTTTGTACATCATTCTGTTCACTGCTTGTTTTGACCCTCTAACGCCACTTATTTTAGTAAACTTATTTCATATTCTGGAAATACACTCCTTTGGCTTTTTAGGGATATAAATAACACCCCCACACGATTTTTTGTTGATTTACTACACATTTTTCAAGTTGACTATAAAAACCAATTTGCACAACCACTTTGTAAAAATGACAACTTTCACTCTAGAAGGGAGTGATTATCAGGTCTTGGTAAATCATTTGATAAAGTAGACTCCCAATTTAAAATATATCCTCTGACCTCATGTTATTTAAAATTTTTTAGATTTATTTATGAATTTCCCAAGTCAACTATTGAAACTAGTAGACTGTTTGGACCAGTCGTTAAATGTTTCACTTTTTACCATACTTAGGAATGGAATAAGGTTAAGGTCTCTATATGTATGAATATAGAAATCCATGCAAATATGTGAGACTTGACTTCATCTCATTTGGAGACTTTTATAATTTACTATGAATATGTAAAGTAGATTGATGCATACAGTGAACTGCACAGACTGCCATGGATAAATTGTAACTTTTCCATTAATTTATTGGGAAACAGATTAATTAATTTTTTAGAATGAAAATAGACTCCCTTACAAGACTCTATCCCTTGACCTTGCCCTCAAAATATTTTTTTCTTTGATTTTTGGAGATGTTTTCTTATAACGATGGACAAAATAAGCAACATTCTGATTTTGTTTAAGTTTGTGTCCACTTTACATGCCTTCGTTAAGCACTTAATCCAAAATGTTTTTATCCATTAAACCATTAAGACATCATTCCTAGATGAGAAAATACCTGCATTCATGTTAAGATCTTCTTTAGTGACTAAGAGCTTCTTTGGAAGAAAGATAACAAAGTTAAGATTTCACATAAAATCATAACTTTAGTTTTTGAGTCAACCTTTCGTCTTAAACCATTAAGACATCAAGAAAAACGCCATTTGAATTAGACATGCACCCATTTCAGCCACCATATGATGGTGGTGTCATATTGGTTGCATGATGGTTTACGCTGGTGTTATGGTGGTATACACCCACATAAACAAATTAACAAGAAGATAAACTTTAAACTACATGCATGAAGACCAAAGCTTGTTTAAGATCGGTCATGGAATTTAGGAGGGACAACAACCTAATATCACCCTTTCATGGTGGTTGGTGGAGGCGATGTGGTGGTTTATGGTGGCTTTTGAATGTAGAAAGAAAAGAAGGAAAAGAAATGCTCACCACTTCCAACGCTCCTCCCTCTTCACCATATTCTTCTTCTCCGTCTATCCTTGCTCCACCAGCAGCCATTTCCTCCGGTCACCTCCCTCCATTTCTTCTTTCCTTTCCTAAAACTCTCTCTCTCTCTCTCTCTCTCTCTCTCTCTCTCTCTCTCTCTCTCTCTCTTTTGTTGTCTTCTGTGTACATATTTCCCACCACTACGAGTATTTGATCTTTTTGAACAACATTTTATCATGTGGATATTCTTTGATCCACAATACCTTTGTTGACATTTTTCTATCCTCGTGTGCGATCACACTCGTCTCAAAATTCTCATTCCTTGCGGCAGTCATGGTGCACTGCTTCTCGTCTTCAGTGACATGGTGGTAGATGATACCAAGTATGGTAGTTGGTTTGTGCTAAGAATTTGTGTTTTCACTGTTCAGAAAAAGGTCATCTAGCCCCATCAAGAATTCGTACACACACTTGTTTTCTTTGGATACCCGTAGTTTTATTCCAAGATAACACCAACACTTGTGCAGGTGCACTTCACCGGTATAGAAATAGATTGAATTTTGTTCCAGAGTCCTCTCATCTTTGTGAAGTATGCCGATGCCAATAAGGTGTCTTGCGTTGTCATTGTTAATGCTCTCTTCAACTTGAATGCGAAAGTGACACTTTCTCTTCCAAATCTTTCTTGAAGTTTTTCCATATTTCTTTGGCAATTGTCGTGCATTTCATGTTGCTGTGTATCTCCTTCTCCATGGATGTAGACATGTGGTTTGCCATCCTTTTATGATGGCATCACTTCATTTCTATATGCTTTCAAATCATGTGAGCCTTCTGCCGACTATAGTATTGTCCCGTCAATGAAGCTAAATACATATTTAACGAAGAGGAATTCTTTCATCTCTTGCGAACAATCTTTATAGTTGATGTCATTGAGGCTTCAATTCATCATGTCATTTCATGCATGCTTGAAATGATTACGTATCTACTATTTGTAAGTATGCTATATCCTTTTATGTTTACAGATCAACACTAGCTTGCTTTCATATTCAAATTACTTCCCAAATTAAAGCTACTCAGCTCAAAATGTTTGGCTCAAAAAGCTCGATATAAACTGAAGTCAAGTTTTTATAAACTCTTAGTAATTTTTTGCATCCTTAATTGCACGTAGTACTAGTAGCCTTTATGTATGTTTCAACCTCGTGTTTGGTATTCAGAATTCAATTCGACAATTTAAAAACTTTTGGAAGGAAGTTAGACTACTCCGCAATGTATTAGTAACTACAAAAATTACTAGAGGCATGATCTATTTATTAGTCACGAAACATAACATCCAAGTCGTTGTAGTATAGTGGTAAGTATTCCCGCCTGTCACGCGGGTGACCCGGGTTCGATCCCCGGCAACGGCGATATTACGTATTTTTTTAATGAACCGTTAAACTGTTCAATTAATCACAGTCACAGAATTAGCCATCATCAATGCGCCGACATCAACTTATGGTCCCCCAATAACACATCCAAATTTAATATATCTTCTAAGAAAAAGTCGAGCATGACAGAAACGTGTAATGAAAATAAGAAACACCACAAACAAAAAAAAACTTAAAAAACATTAAAGGTTTTTGGTATGAAAAACACCTGGTCAAAGTCAAATCCTGGCTTGGTACGAGTATTTAGTGTTATACAAAACTTTTTAACAAAACTACATTGCTTGTAAGTTTTTACTAAAAGAATACCTAACATCATAAAAATTATTATACTTTAACCAATATCAGGTTACCTATTATAGTTATTTTGTTCTAAAAAAATTCATTGTGACCATATATGATGTTGTTGGTTTTGCAGGTTTTTTTTAAATACCCACTCATATTTTTAAAAAAAGTCCATTGTGACAACTATCAGCTTTTTCTTTGTTTTAAAAATTTTAGGGTTTATTTTTATTGAAAAACTGAACATATCAAAATTTATAATTTTTTGTTCTTTGGACAATCCATTTCGACATTTGAAGCAAGTAGAGCTTCTTTGCAGTGAAAGATTATATGACCTTCTCTATGTGAGAATTTTGGCTTAGTAAGTGCAGTGTTTGAGTCACGTTGTAAGTGAAGAGAGTGTCCAAGTGAATCTATTAAAGATTAAAAAGTCGCAACATTTTGTAAAGTGCTCTAGAACCCGACTGAGATAAGGAGTTTTTTCGAGTAGGTGAGATACTATCACTAAATTATCAAATACTTGACATAAATTGAATAAAGATTGAAAATTTTGAATGCATGTAATAACACACGCATGCTTTTCCAAGATGAAGAAGTTGATATGCAAAGCATCAGTCCTAGTCCTACTAAAGGGAATCAGAGATTCTATAGTTTGTTACAACACATCTCATATTGGATTATGATGCAATAGGTTTAGGTGATTGGTTATGTATCTTCTCAACTTCAGAAATTTGAACGAAGATATCCTACTCACGGTTACGTACTAACAATGATCGTGTTCAGCTTGACGATATGGAGACACTATTTGTACGGGGTAAACTCCAAACCCTTACCACAACAAGAGCTTGAAACTTGTTTTTGACCAAAAAAAGATTTAAATTCTAAGACAAAACCGTTATGTTGCATGATACATATGTGCAAAAAGGATTTAAAATTCCAATATTTTAATCAACATTATTAGTGGCTTCGACAGAGTTTTTTGAAAATGCAGGTGGTCCTTCTAAAAAAAACCTGCAAAATCGGCAACAATAGGTAATGTTAGCCCTAATGGAATTTTTTGAAAGTATGCTTGTTATTTTAGAACAAAAAATATATGTTGGTTAAAACAGACATTGACCAAATTATAGTTGCTTTTATGTATTAGCCCTTAAAAGAGCACCTAAAATAGTAAAAACTTAAGTTCATCATATTGTTCTAAAAGAGGTATTCACTAAAAAGATCATATTTGGATGTCAAAGTATACGAAGATAACGATATTTTGAGCCTCTATCACAAAATAAACTCATATCTAGTGGAAAATACCCCCCGAGTTTACAAAATAAATTTTTTCCGACACGAAGATATCCTTTTTGATGAATTTTGATTATTTTCACAAATTTGAAAAAAATCTCAGTGTTTGCTAACATGAATATTTGTTGAGAAACTAAACAAACACGAATTTAAAAGAAATCTCAGTGTCTGCTAACATAGATATTTTTTTGAGAAACTAAACAAAATAAAGTATAGTCAAATAGTTAAGGTGTATGGTTTATGGCATATAGGTAGTTGATTTGAAACCTAACAAAGACCACGACCGACTATTATTTTCTACTCTTCAACTGCCATTGGTGTAAAATGGTATTTAATGAGATTTGAAACCGGACCCTAGTTCCTAGAAACTATACAAATCATTTTTATAGCACCTTATTTTGTTTATTATTATTTTTTTTAAGAAATATTCTCGTTAGCCAATTTCAAGATTTTTTTCAACCAAACGGAAACTATATTAAATTCACAAACTTAAATTCAGAAAAAGTAATATTATAAATTCAAGGACTTTTTTTCTCGAGATAGATGGTGATGTTGGTGTAAACATATAGTTATCTTGGTATACTTTGCTTCCAAATATGGACATTTTAATGAATGATTTAGCATTGAATGTTGTACACTAGTAGGTGAATTTACCAAATATTAGTGATTTTGATGTCAAAAGAGGAATTTTATTGCCCTAGAAATGGCTCTTATATTTTACAACCACAACTTTCATCACTAAAACCCCTTCTCATCTACCTCACTTCATAATTTACACCTTCCCCATCATTATCTAAACACATTACTTCTCCTATTTTACTTTATAAGTATGTTCCCAAGCTACCCTTTTATCATCACCAACAACACTGATAAAAGCAAGAAAATGGACTACTTTTCGGGGTGTCGTGCAAGGGCGTTATTGGTATTTCATTTTCTTTCGATATTAACGTGCTTGTACCAGGGGAATCCGGTAAAAACACGTTGAACATACGCGGCGGGACCATGGCGGTTTCCGGCGGCGGCATCGCAGTCGTTGACAGGTAATGGTGAAGCATTTGTATAATTTGACTGAAATTTGGCCGCCCATTTGGATCTTCCATCCAACAAGATGTCACAATTAGAGCCAAATCTTCAGGGAGTTCATCAGCACTTGGCCTCACATTCTGCAAAACATGGATAAACTTTTAGCCAGTAGCCAGTAGCCAGTAGCCGCAGTTGTTTCATTGTTTAGTATTTAAATACCTTAAAGGCGGCTGCATAGGCGGCCTGAAGATTTGACATGCCTTCAAATGGCAACTTATTGTGAATAAGCTCCCACAAGACAATTGCAAAGCTATATGCATCCACCTTGTGGTTATAATGCTTCTTTTCTCCATGTCTCAATGTTACCGTGCTATAAAGCTATAACAACACAAGAAACCAAAGTTTTGTAAATATCGAATTCAACCCCGAATAATTAAAAACATTACAAAAAGAGTACCTCTGGAGCCATCCAGCGGTAAGTTCCGGTTTCTGCAGTCATCATCTCCGTTAGTGATTCTTCTCTTGCTAATCCAAAATCAGCAAGTTTTACAGATTTGTGATCGGATGTCAGCAGCAAGTTTTCTGTAAACAAGATCGATTTGTTTTAAAAAATTTAACAAAAAATAAAGGGATATGAAAAAACTTACCAGGTTTTAAATCACGGTGAATGATTCCATGTGAGTGTAAGCATTCCATTGCACGAGCTATATCGAGTGCAAAACCTATAGCTACACGTGTATCCAAGCCCCTTGGTCGCATATTCACAAGGTATTTACGTAATGTGCCACCGGTTAGAAGCTCGGTTACTATCACCATTATTGGTTTCTTACAAGCTCCGATAAACTGTGAACGTTTAAAAAAGATGAAGAATTTTCTGTTTGGTGTAAGATCTGATATTTAATTCGAAAAACAGTACCTTTACTAAGTTTTTGTGTTGAACTTTAGACAACATTGCAATTTCTCGTGCAAAACGACCTTCAATTTTTGCAATTTCTTCTGGGGTGTCGCCTTTGTTTATAATTTTAATCGCAACATTCTGGTTTTTATATCTGGAAATTTGGGTATTAAGAAATAATGAGATCCGATTTCCATAGTCGGAATAATTTACTGAATTGATATGAGATTTTGATTAATAACGAATCATGGAAAAAGTTGACTTACTTGCCCTCATAGACTTTTGAATGTGCACCTTCTCCGATCTTTGGGCCAACGAAAAGAAGCTTTGGATCGACTAACCACTTTGCTTCCAAATTAAACTCCCCTGTTGAGTAAAATCCGTTTCCGGATCCCATTTTCTTCGACTTTCAATCTCAAAACCTTCGTTGAGGACTTTTCACAGACACTTACCAGGCAAAATTTGAAGACCACATTCTGAAGTTACACACACAATATAAAACAGACACATAAAAGATCAGCAACACGAACAACTCGAAACGCAGTATAACATCGAGAAGTTGAAATCAGATCAACTCAACGTGTTCAACCCCAATTTCCACCACAAATAACAAATCCCACGTAGTTCAAACAAAACATAGAAATTACAAAGCTTTACTTCAAGAATCAAAGCAGACAAATGTAAATTGGACTTGAAAGAGAGAAGACCCGGCAGAAGTTGGAGGTTATAGGTTAGAGAAAAAGAGAAAAATACAGTAAAAGTTTTAGGCTTTATGTGGGGATTGTGTTGTTGCGTTGTTGATCGGCAAAGATAAGGGAGAGGATTTGAGAGTCGTTCTGACAAAACTCTGTGAGTCGTGTTATTTAATTCATTATAAAATTTAGGTGAGAAAAAGGGAAAAGAGATGGAAAGAATCGGGCAAGATGCCATTGAATTTGATAAACAGAATGAATTTTAATATTCGACTAAATCTCTATACTATTACAAACGACAATTTATAGATTCTTATAGGCTTGTCGCTTGTCCAAAAAACTCAAATATAAATACTTCTATTTTTTTGATAATATTTTCATAAATAAGGTAAATTGGGAGTGCACAGTCCGTATAGTGCAACGTAAAATCGTAAATCCAAGAAAATATTATGACTGTATAATCAGTTTGCAAATCGTACAGTACTTGATGTATCGTTTTCAATAAAAAATACAAGCAACTATATTTTGTATTGATTTGAATGTTGGTTATTAATTCATATAAAAATAGACTTTTATAACAATATAAATAAAGAAAATTGTTTTATAGCAATATAGAAAACATATTTAATGATATATTTAAATTTATATCTGAGTATATAGGTAAACATGTTTATATAAACCAAAATTGTACTTTATAATGTATATAGAAAAAAGATATTAAGACCGAAATTATATCATGTTTGACATATGTCGGATCGATACAATTTTTTTTTTTTTTTGATCTTAATGATAATATTTATATTGAATATTACGTAATACAACAAACGTACATTTCGATGATATAAAGGAAACAAAAACTTGTTATAACGATATAAAAGAAAACAGATGTAGAGGCCAAAAATATATCATGTCTAATATATTTTGAATTAAGACAAATTTGTATAATCATGTTATCTTAACGGCTAAATTTTAAATATACCACGTTAGCAACAGCTAAGAGAAAAACGAAATTACAAAGAAATAGACATAATTAAGTTTTCTAACCATAAAATCCAACTACTCTTGAGTTTTGCATTTGACAAACTAATTAAACAAAAACTCCATGATCGAGCCTTTAAGAGTATAGAAGTGATATTTCCATTTGAAAATTTAATTTTTTCACATGATGTACAACACATTTGAAGCTATCGTACAAGTTAATAAAATATATATTTAATGTGGATGAATCAATTTTATAAATGGAAATATCCAAATCATCTACTACACAATCATAAGGCTGAAGGGTGTGCAAGACTCCCATGACAACCCAAGACTCCCGCCACGTCAACGTCATGTCACCAAGACTTCCAAGACTCCCACTAGGGGTGTGCAAGACTCCCATGACTACCCTTTTAATTTACACGTCACATTTTTATTTTTCGTCGTTGCGATTCGCATACACGTACTCCGTCAAATCGTGTCGGAGGTTGGCATTCATTTCCGCATTGTGTATTTCTAGTACGCGACTAAAGTATGACTCGCTACCGGGAACAAATTGTGTCGGCACCCGTGTCATATGATGAGGTTGATAGATGTAAATATTCCGACCTTTTTCTTCAATTATCATATTGTGTAATACGATAATGCCATACATTACTTTGCGTATGTTGTTGAGGTGTCATGCTCGTGACGAGTTTTGCACTATAGTCCATCTCTTTTTTAGGACACCGAATGCACGTTCCACATCTTTCCGTGCGGACTCTTGACGTTGCGTGAATAGTACCCGTTTCTCGTCAATCGGGTGTTGGTACGCCTTTACAAATGTGAAATAATTTGGATATATACCGTCGGTGAGTAAATACCTGTCACACCCCGATCCTTGGCGGAATCGATCAAGGCGTGATATATTGTTCAAAGTCTCATGACAACTATGTTATAATATGATTAGATTCAATTAAGTACTAAGTAGGCAAACAAGATCCACAACATACAAATACAAATTCCAATACAAACAACATTTATTACATCAAATTTAAATACTATTGTGGGTTTCTAAGGTACACCCTACTTTTCATCAACTTCATTCTTCAAATCTGCATCATGGGTAAAAACAGGTCAACTACGAGAGTTGGTGAATAATCTAGTTTTATTAAAGAAAATTGTGAGTTTGAAATATTTATAATTTGAAACTTGTTTTCTTTGGAAATCGACAAGTAAGTATTATTGAGATAACGGTTTATAAATCAAAAATTGGTTAACAAATGATAACAACAACAATAAGTCCTCACCCTATATATACATATATATATATATGTATATATATAGGATGGAGCATCTAATCATCATACACACTCAACCACGTGCAATCAATCACCTTAGCGTCCCAAGGCGGGGTGGTCAACCCAATAGCGCTATTATTGTCCATAACGTACCTCAAGAATACGGGCATAGTCATGGAGATTAGACTAAAAATGGTAATGCACTACAAGTACATGTAGCGTAAACAAACAATAATTATACAAATAATGATTCACGTATAAATGTCTCAACAATGTCTCAATGGTGAAAAAATAATAAAATGAAGTTGGAACATATTAAAACCACATGATACACCCCAAAAGTATTGAAAATTATAAAATATGGGGTAGATTACTCACATTAGTCCAAACGGAATATGCGTGTTGTACGATAGACGGCTCGGGTCAAAACGACGTGGAACCTATTATAATTAATAGTTTTGGTTTAGGAATCGATAAATGGGAATATAGTATTAATAAGAATAATTAGACACATATTCTTATATTAGATGAATTGACAATTATCCAAATTTTGTTTTGAATATTAATGTAGTTATATGTTAAATGAATTTTAAATTGAATTAATTACTTTGCTTAATTAATTTATATTTTCACTTTAGACAAGATTTTAATAATTTCTTATTAAAATAATAACTAGTCAAATTATAAGTATTTACAGATTTTATATATTATAAACAATTATTTATATGAAATAATCATTAAAAATACATTTTTACATGCTTAGATATTTAGGAAAATGGTTTTAAATACTAAACAGTAATAAAACATTCTGAAATTTTCAGAAAATCATTATTTCATAAAATGGTAATTACTGTAAAATTTGCATATTTTTCTTAACTGCTTTAGTATTTATTTAGTATTTTAATAATTAAACCACAACAAAATTCGGGAAAATAATAAATGATTCCCAAAAATTCTGGTAAATTAACCATAGTTTGCTAACATTATATTGAGCCTACTGTAAATATTTTGGATATTTTGGACTAAGGGAAGTATTTCTTATGTTTTTCATTATTAACTAATCACTAAAATCATAAATAATAGGAAAATACTAAGAGAAATTCATTAGACTTTTTATTTATGATTAACATGTTATATAAGATATTCGGATAAGGTTTTATAAGTTTTGGACATGTGTAGCTATTTATTATCTATTTAAACCATTAAATAATCATTAAATCAGGAAAATAAGCAAACATTATTACAAAAATCTGTAAATTTTTTCATGGAGTCTCTAATATGTTAATAAGGTGCGAAAAATATAAAATCTAGTTTTTAACATACATAACTATATTTTGCAATTTATTTATCTACAACAAAATAAAATACAAAATAAGCATCAAACAGTAATATAAATGCATGAAACTTTATAAATCCACTTTACTCAATATAGGGGTTGTTCCACAATTTTCCCAGAATTTATTGACTGCAAAAAGTATTTTATGTGAATTATTGCCATATTTTATTGCAATAATTATAGTAATTCAATAAAAATAAGTTATTTTCTGAAAATTTCCAGAACTTCTTATTTTATTTATGAGAGTCTGAGAAAAATCAGGTTTATGCATAAAATGAGTTTTAGATATTTTGGTGGATTTAATTTGTTTCATGTATGAATTTGGAACTTTTAACAACATACATTGATGAATGCTTCAAGAGGGATGGAGATTTGAGTATGAGGGATTGTTCTTGGCTGGAAAATTGATATTTCTTGGAAGAATTTCGAGATTGAGAGTGAGAGAAAGAATAGAGAGGGTTTGAGTGGTGATGAGAATAATGTGTTGGGAGAAAAATGAAAGGAAAGATGATGGGAGGTGTGAGTGGGAGACCATGGGAATAACTTTTGACTTTAGGTGGTCTTCATAATTTCTCACTAGTACAAGCATCTCTATGTAATACACTAATTAATATAAGAATTTTATAAAATTTAATGTAGAGTTTATAAAAATAGAGTTTTATAAAAAAACTAGGTTATTATTTGATTATAACAATCTACTTTGATTTGAAGTTTAATTATAGTATTCAAGTTTGACTCTTTTAATTTAATTAGAGTATCATACTTTGATTTGATTTTAATATGGTATCATAATTTAATTTGATTATAGTTATAACGTTATACTATGCTATTTTGCTATTAACGTCAATTTATATCGTATTGTATAGGTTTTGATCCTATTAGCGTCAAGTAAATCTTGAGTAGGGTTTATTAAATTTCCCAATTGGGTTGGGTTGACCCGAATCCATTTTAGGCGGATGTCACAGTCTCCCCTACTTTAGGAAATTTCGTCCCGAAATTTAAGAAGAGAGTACCTTAAGAGAAAAGTTGTGGGTATTTGGTACGCATTTGATCCTCACGCTCCCATGTATACTCAGGTCCACGTGCTGACTGCCACCTTACCTTGACCAGGGGAATGCGACTTCTTTTGAGTTGTTTTTCCTTTCGGTCGGCAATTTCCAAGGGTTTCTCGATAAATTGCATTGTCTCGTCGATTTGGATATCCTCGAGAGGAACATGAAGGTTCTCGTCTGCTAAACACTTCTATTGGTAGATCCAACTCGTAGGCTACTGGTCCGATCCTTTTCAGGATTTTGAACGGGCCAACATAGCGTGGTGCCAATTTACCCTTGCGTCCAAATCGAACCACACCTTTCCATGGGGACACTTTTAACATGACCATGTCACCCACGGTAAATTCAAGCGGTTTGCGTCGCTTGTCGGCGTAACTCTTTTGTCGGCTACGAGCTGCGAGAAGGTTATTGCGAATCTGAGTGATTTTGTCGGTTGTTTCCTGGATAAGCTCAGGACCAACGATTGGAGAATCCACTGTTGCGCGAATCACGTGGGACTCGCCAATTTCATGCCAGCAAATAGGAGATCGGCATTTACGGCCATACAATGCCTCAAATGGTGGCATCCCGATGCTAGAATGATAACTGTTATTATAGGAGAATTCCACCAACGGTAAATGAGAGTCCCAGTTTCCTCCGAAATCTAAGACACACGCCCTCAACATATCTTCGAGTGTTTGAATTGTCCTCTCAGATTGACCATCGGTCTGAGGATGATAGGCGGTACTGAGATCGAGGCGGGTTCCCATGGCTTCTTGAAGTGATTGCCAGAACCGAGAGAGAAATCTCTCATCACGATCTGAAATGATGCTGAGAGGGATGCCATGCCGACTAACTATCTCGTCGACGTAAATCCGAGCAAGTTGTTCGACCTTGAAATCTTCACGGATGGGAAGGAAATGAGCGGATTTGGTCAAACGGTCAATGATTACCCAAATGCTGTCGTGTCCCTTGGTGGTACGGGGAAGTTTGGTTACGAAATCCATGGCGATCGCTTCCCATTTCCACTCGGGGATTTCCGGTTGGACCAATAGTCCAGAGGGTCGTTGATGTTCTGCTTTGACTCTGGAACATGTAAGACATTTGGCCACGAATAAAGCAATATCCTTTTTCATTCCCGACCACCAATAATTGGTTCTCAAGCCATGATACATCTTGTCAGCGCCAGGATGAATGGAATATCGAGTTTTATGGATTTCTTCCATCAGGAATGTACGAAGATTGTCGCGATCTGGGATCCAGATGCGATCTCGATAATAGAAAATACCATCAGATTTACTTTCCAACTCCCCATCAATTCCCGTGGGCATGTCATTTTCGGTAATTGCCGAGTGTTGGGCTCCTCGAATTCGGTCACTGAGATTGGACAAGATAGGAGAACATATTAGATGAAATGCTATGGCATGTTCTTTTCGGCTTAACGCGTCGGCTACGATGTTCGCCTTGCTCGGATGATAGCGTATTTCGCACTCATAATCATTTAGGAGTTCGACCCATCGTGTTTGCCTCATATTGAGTTCCTTTTGATTAAGAATATGTTGCAAGCTCTTATGGTCGGTGAAAATTACGCATTTAGTGCCGTAAAGGTAATGCCTCCAAATTTTAAGAGCGAAAACCACGGCACCGAGCTCCAAATCATGAGTCGTATAATTCCTTTCGTGGATTTTGAGTTGTCGCGATGCGTAAGCTATAACCTTTCCCCTTTGCATCAAAACACAACCTAGACCGAGATTGGAGGCATCGCAGTATACCACGAAATCTTCGGATCCTTCAGGAAGTGTAAGAATCGGAGCGTCACACAATCTTTGTTTAAGGGTTTGGAAAGCGTCTTCTTGCTTGGGTCCCCAATCAAATGGCGTACCCTTACAAGTGAGAAAAGTAAGCGGTAAAGCGATCTTTGAGAAATTTGAAATGAAACGCCGGTAATAGCCAGCTAAACCGAGGAATGACCGAATTTCCTTGGGGTTACGTGGGGCTTTCCAATTCTTAACTGCTTCAACTTTCGCGGGATCGACTAAAATACCCTTGTCACTTACAATATGACCGAGGAATTGTACCTCATTTAACCAAAACTCGCATTTCGAAAATTTGGCATAGAGCTGATTTCCTTGCAATGTTTGGAGAGTTAGACGAAGGTGTCTTTCATGGTCTGCCTTTGTCTTGGAGTAAATGAGGATGTCATCAATAAAGACGATAACAAAACGGTCGAGATAAGGTTTAAATACTCGATTCATCAAGTCCATGAATGCGGCAGGGGCATTCGTTAGGCCAAAAGGCATAACGGTGAACTCGTAATGGCCATAGCGGGTTCGGAAAGCGGTTTTGGGGATGTCTTCTTCCCGTACTCGAAGTTGGTGATAACCCGAGCGGAGGTCGATTTTTGAGAAACATGAAGCTCCTTGAAGCTGATCAAAAAGGTCGTCGATCCGAGGTAACGGATATCGGTTCTTGATGGTCAATTTATTTAACTCCCGATAATCGATACACATACGGAACGAACCATCTTTCTTTTTGATGAAGAGAACCGGGGCTCCCCAGGGTGAAGTACTAGGGCGGATAAATCCCTTATCGGTTAATTCTTGGAGCTGACTTGCCAATTCTTGCATCTCGGTTGGAGCCAACCGATATGGAGACTTGGCTATGGGAGCAGCCTCAGGAACGAGATCGATGCGGAACTCTAGCTCACGTACTGGAGGGAGTCCAGATACGTCATCGGGAAAGATGTCAGGAAAGTCTCGTACAATCGGAATATCTTCGATCTTCTTTTCTATGACCTTTGTTTCCACCACATGGGCTAAGAAAGCCATGTATTCTTTACGTAGATACGATCGAGCTTGAGTACATGACATAAGACTAAGCTTTTTTGAACGAGTCTCGCCATAAATACGAAGACTTTGACCGTCGGCAAGAGGAATACAAATAAACTTCTCGTAACACACTATTTCGGCATGGTTTTGGGATAGCCAATCCATTCCCACGATGATGTCGAAGCTACCAAGTTCCATAGGAACTAAATTGACAGAAAATTTATGACTGCAAAAATCGAAAGTGCAATCTTGGATGACTGCATTGAGTGAAATGTTTTTTCCATTGGCGACTTCTACGGTAAAGTGTTCATCAAGTATCGTGCGAGGTGTGTGAAGTATGGGTTCAAATTCCAAAGACACAAAACTTTTATCGGCACCTGAATCAAAAAGTACTGACGCGTAGCAGTCATTTATGAGAAACGTACCATTTACGACCTTGTTATCGGTCTGTGCTTGGGTTGCGGTAATGACAAATGCTCGGCCTTTGGGAGCTGGAACCTGCACTGTTGGATTTGCCTGGGCTTGAGTGTTAATGATATTGACAAGCCTAGGACACGCGTTTCTGAAATGGGTGGGGTCACCACAATTGAAGCATGTTCCAGTTGGATACCGGGTTTGTGTTTGCTGATTTGAGGGTAGAGCGAATGGTCGCTGAGTTTTTGGTGCACGGCATGTGTCCGCTAAGTGGCCATAGCGACCACAAGTCGTACAAAGGCGACACGGGCTGGTGGACATATGGTGATAGTTACAATGGTTACAGAGGGGGTGAGGTCCGGTATACGGCTTTTTGTTTGGTTGGGTGACTTGGGTGATAGGAGCAGTAGGGGTAATAACAGCATGGTTGTGGTGATGGCTTTTCCGCTTCTTTTTGTCGTGTCGGTGTGAGGACTCGGACTTGACAATTAAGGGGGTCTCAGGGGTCGGCTTTTCAGTTGTCATCTTTGAACCCTTGCGTGGGAGGACACCATCGTTCATATTATCCTCGTTGAGTTGACCTGCTATTTCAATAGCAGATTCCAAAGTAGATGGCCTACTGCTGGTCACCGAATCACGGATCTGGCGCGGTAACCCTTTGATGTAGCGACGTATTGCAGTTTTCATAGGTTGAACCATGTGAGGTAGGAGTCTTGAAAGATCATAGAATCTATTAGTGTAGGCCGCGTTGTCTCCTCCCACCTGTTTCAGATTCCAGAATTCCTCCTCAAGAGTTTGCAATTCGCTGTCCGGGCAGAACTTTTCTATCATGCGTTCCTTTAGTTTTGACCAGGTCATTCCCAAGGCAACACCCTCTCCTTTTGCCCGTTTTTCTAGGTTCCACCATGAGAGAGCATGACCTTGGAGGCACCCTGTAGCGTGACGGACCATCAGGTCCTCAGGGCACTCGCTGTGGATGAAAGTACTCTCCATTTCTTCTATCCATGTGAGGAGTGCGGTGGCACCATCTATGCCTTTGAAGTAAGGCGGATTACAGCTACGAAAATGCTTAAACGAGCAACGATGAGTGGTTGCTGGAGCTTGCGGCTGAAGAGTTTGAAGATGAGTTGCAATTGTTGGGATGACATTCGCTACCTCCTTAGCGAAAAGGGCGGCTAGCCTTCGGTTGTTACGAGCAGCGTATGGGGGTCGTAATGCCATCTATGAGAAACACGCATATGGACTTGTGAGTTATTTGTAAATTGATTATGGAAATTAAGTTTGTAGACATTGTTGGGTAAAATGATTGTAAAACACTTGTTGGGCCATGGTTAGGAGTGTTGGGCACCTTTTGGGCTTTCCATGGGTACTAAATGTGAAGCACATAGCAATTGCGTGGGCCCCCACAATACTAAGTTTTCACATGTTTTTCCCACTTCAAGGCCCATTAGGGAACTTAATAGTCCAATGAGTTGGCCATTTTGGAGTGTATCCTTTCGGATACGTTTGATAAGGTCGGGTATTTTGATGGCTCAAAAGTAATGTGAATGACGCGCTTTGGCCTATAGGTTTGGGAACTCTCGCATTTGGTCCCCAGGTAAGCAAACTGGTCCCTCGGTTGATTGGGATGTATACGAATGCTTACCTAGTCAGGACTTTCGGGCTACCGGCACCTCCCCCTTCCAGTTACTACGCGTCCATTACTTTGATCCTACCCAACTAGAGTGGATGACTTTTAATTTCCTATGAGCTCTAAGGAATATATATGTATATAAATTTTTATTTTGAAACCATTTGAGTATGCGTGTGATTTTAAGAGAAAGAGGAGAAAATCCACAAGTGTATGCACACATATAAGTGTCGGGAATAATACGTAAGCACATAAGGGAGCAATTAGCACACAAAGGTATTCCTAGGATTTTCTAAGTGCGAATTGCATGCAGTGGTGTGTGCATTTTATAAACTAGCATACGAGAGGACCCTAGAGGCTATAGACTAGGTCAAGGCAATTAACCTAATTCCCTATAGTCAAGGGCTCTGATACCAATCTGTCACACCCCGATCCTTGGCGGAATCGATCAAGGCGTGATATATTGTTCAAAGTCTCATGACAACTATGTTATAATATGATTAGATTCAATTAAGTACTAAGTAGGCAAACAAGATCCACAACATACAAATACAAATTCCAATACAAACAACATTTATTACATCAAATTTAAATACTCTTGTGGGTTTCTAAGGTACACCCTACTTTTCATCAACTTCATTCTTCAAATCTGCATCATGGGTAAAAACAGGTCAACTACGAGAGTTGGTGAATAATCTAGTTTTATTAAAGAAAATTGTGAGTTTGAAATATTTATAATTTGAAACTTGTTTTCTTTGGAAATCGACAAGTAAGTATTATTGAGATAACGGTTTATAAATCAAAAATTGGTTAACAAATGATAACAACAACAATAAGTCCTCACCCTATATATACATATATATATATATATATATATATATATATATATATATATATATATATATATATATATATATATATATATATATATATATATATATATATATATAGGATGGAGCATCTAATCATCATACACACTCAACCACGTGCAATCAATCACCTTAGCGTCCCAAGGCGGGGTGGTCAACCCAATAGCGCTATTATTGTCCATAACGTACCTCAAGAATACGGGCATAGTCATGGAGATTAGACTAAAAATGGTAATGCACTACAAGTACATGTAGCGTAAACAAACAATAATTATACAAATAATGATTCACGTATAAATGTCCCAACAATGTCTCAATGGTGAAAAAATAATAAAATGAAGTTGGAACATATTAAAACCACATGATACACCCCAAAAGTATTGAAAATTATAAAATATGGGGTAGATTACTCACATTAGTCCAAACGGAATACGCGTGTTGTACGATAGACGGCTCGGGTCAAAACGACGTGGAACCTATTATAATTAATAGTTTTGGTTTAGGAATCGATAAATGGGAATATAGTATTAATAAGAATAATTAGACACATATTCTTATATTAGATGAATTGACAATTATCCAAATTTTGTTTTGAATATTAATGTAGTTATATGTTAAATGAATTTTAAATTGAATTAATTACTTTGCTTAATTAATTTATATTTTCACTTTAGACAAGATTTTAATAATTTCTTATTAAAATAATAACTAGTCAAATTATAAGTATTTACAGATTTTATATATTATAAACAATTATTTATATGAAATAATCATTAAAAATGCATTTTTACATGCTTAGATATTTAGGAAAATGGTTTTAAATACTAAACAGTAATAAAACATTCTGAAATTTTCAGAAAATCATTATTTCATAAAATGGTAATTACTGTAAAATTTGCATATTTTTCTTAACTGCTTTAGTATTTATTTAGTATTTTAATAATTAAACCACAACAAAATTCGAGAAAAATAATAAATGATTCCCAAAAATTCTGGTAAATTAACCATAGTTTGCTAACATTATATTGAGCCTACTGTAAATATTTTGGATATTTTGGACTAAGGGAAGTATTTCTTATGTTTTTCATTATTAACTAATCACTAAAATCATAAATAATAGGAAAATACTAAGAGAAATTCATTAGACTTTTTATTTATGATTAACATGTTATATAAGATATTCGGATAAGGTTTTATAAGTTTTGGACATGTGTAGCTATTTATTATCTATTTAAACCATTAAATAATCATTAAATCAGGAAAATAAGCAAAAATTATTACAAAAATCTGTAAATTTTTTCATGGAGTCTCTAATATGTTAATAAGGTGCGAAAAATATAAAATCTAGTTTTTAACATATATAACTATATTTTGCAATTTATTTATCTACAACAAAATAAAATACAAAATAAGCATCAAACAGTAATATAAATGCATGAAACTTTATAAATACACTTTACTCAATATAAGGGTTGTTCCAAAAGTTTCCCAGAATTTATTGACTGCAAAAAGTATTTTATGTGAATTATTGCCATATTTTATTGCAATAATTATAGTAATTCAATAAAAATAAGTTATTTTCTGAAAATTTCCAGAACTTCTTATTTTATTTATGAGAGTCTGAGAAAAATCAGGTTTATGCATAAAATGAGTTTTAGATATTTTGGTGGATTTAATTTGTTTCATGTATGAATTTGGAACTTTTAACAACATACCTTGATGAATGCTTCAAGAGGGATGGAGATTTGAGTATGAGGGATTGTTCTTGACTGGAAAATTGATATTTCTTGGAAGAATTTCGAGATTGAGAGTGAGAGAAAGAATAGAGAGGGTTTGAGTGGTGATGAGAATAATGTGTTGGGAGAAAAATGAAAGGAAAGATGATGGGAGGTGTGAGTGGGAGACCATGGGAATAACTTTTGACTTTAGGTGGTCTTCATAATTTCCCACTAGTACAAGCATCTCTATGTAATACACTAATTAATATAAGAATTTTATAAAATTTAATGTAGAGTTTATAAAAATAGAGTTTTATAAAAAAATAGGTTATTATTTGATTATAACAATCTACTTTGATTTGAAGTTTAATTATAGTATTCAAGTTTGACTCTTTTAATTTAATTAGAGTATCATACTTTGATTTGATTTTAATATGGTATCATAATTTAATTTGATTATAGTTATAACGTTATACTATGCTATTTTGCTATTAACGTCAATTTATATCGTATTGTATAGGTTTTGATCCTATTAGCGTCAAGTAAATCTTGAGTAGGGTTTATTAAATTTCCCAATTGGGTTGGGTTGACCCGAATCCATTTTAGGCGGATGTCACAATACCCACGTGGATATTCGGAGTCGTTCACTTTAAACGGAACGTCGGCCGATTTGCCTAGTAGGATATCATTGAATATCGACGATGAATCTAGAACGTTTAGATCGTTGTTCGCCCCCGGAACCCCGAAGTACGCATGCCAAATCCATAAATCTTGTGACGCCACCGCTTCTGGTATTAGGGAAGGTGTGCCGTGATGACCTCCGGTGTATTGTCCTTTCCACACGTTTGGACAATTTGCCCAATCCCAATGCGTACAATCTATGCTGCCGAGCATACCCGGTAGACCATGTGACTGGTGATGTGCCGCATATAGTTCTTCAACATCGTTTTGTGTGGGTTTTCGCAAATAAATAGGACCGTAAAACTCATAAATATATTCACAAAAAGCATACATACTTTCCCGAGCGGTTTTGGCCGACATCCGCAAGTATTCGTCCACGACGTCAAAAGAGTATCCATAACCCAAAAGACGAAGAGTCGCTCCACATTTTTGGTATGGCGTAAAACCCCTTTTGCCTCATCCGTCGTATCGCAGTTGGAAAAGTTCATAGTTGGCTTCCAAATCGTGCACGATCCGTAGAAACATTGATCGGGTCAAACGAAACCGGCTTTTGAAATCCTTGTCGTCATACACGCAATCTTCGGAAAAATAGTCGCAAAGAAATTTTTCGTGTCCTTCTTCGCGGTTTCTATTTTTTCGCCGCTAATCGCCGCCTTTTTTCCGGAGTTTCTGCTTGGTTCACGAGAATATTTGCGACTTCCATCATTGCCGCGAATACCAAATCATCACCCGAGTCGTCTGAATCCGAAGGGAAATCCATATGAATATTGAGAGAAAGTGTAGTTTTGTATTTATAGTTGTGTGTGATTATGTGTTTGAAATGTATATATATATATATATATATATATATATATATATATATATATATATATATATATATATATATATATATATATATATATTAATATATATAGAGTGAAATTAAAAAAAAAACTGATTTTTTTTATTCCAACGGTCACAAACACATAAACGGTCAAAATTTTTGAAAAAAAATCGCAGCCTTCACACGTGTTTGGGAAGACCACTGCTGGACACAGACACTGGGGGGGGGGGGGGGGAGGGGGGGGGGGGTGTTCGCGTGTGGCACATCTTTCGGCCTAATAATTCCTTCCAAAGAAAGAGTTTCATAGGCGATAAATAGTTTGAACCGACTCATGCAATGGGCCCCTCCTTCATCTAATTGGGATTACACGACCGTTGTTGCTGTTGTTAATTCAATCATCGTTGTTTAATTCATTATTTGTTATAGCATTGCGGTCATTCTCTATTAAATAAATATCAACAATTTTATTTGTAAACACATAATGTTTATCCTATTGCTAAAGTGACATTAGTGGTATGCAAAATCCTATATGAAACCTTATAATCGATAAGTCACTCGAGACTCATATCAAACCGAACCAAAATCGATAAATCTAGTCACGTACCTGACTTTAGTTATAACAATAAACCCATTAATCGGTCCAAACTGGATTATTTATTTTAGGTAAGGAACTATAGTCAAAGTAGTAGCCAAATACAAGCATAAAGTTCGAGTAAGGTTTATGATCCAGATTACGACGAAACCGGTTGGTTTGATTCTCAAATTATTGATTTGAGATTACCCTTAATAAAATTTGTCAAATTATTGATTCTATCAAATATTTGTCAAATTATTGATTATGTCAAATCATTGAGCAACCAATATCCGTACGATACAATTACTAAATTAAGTAAGTCATAATAGTTAAACGTTAGATTTATCATTTATTTATACATTATCCAGAGATAATTAAAATAATAGTCAAATATTACATAGAGACGAATTTGCCTTCTATGGTCTCATCATGATAGTATTTGAATCGATATATAAACGGAACACCTAATTTACATAACGGAAAACAAACGACAAAATAAAAAAGTTTACATTATACAAAATATGATGAGGGGAGGGGCCACAAAAATTCTTTGTGTCAAATCCAAATCCTCACCACCGTGAATTAATCGTCGTTGATTGCTTTTGTTGAGTGCGGTGTACTGTTGCGTACTATTCTTCCATTATTTCCATGAACGGTGTCTCATCCTTGTTTTCTTGGCAATAATTAAATTGGTGACGTGGAGAATGCATAATATGCTTGCATAATTGTTTTTTAATCTCTGCAGGTAGAACGGCAAGATGATGTGAGAATTTTTCAAACGGTTCTTCAAATTTGTCTACGGCTTGCATTCCTTCAGCTGAAAGAACGGCAAGATGATGTGAGAATTTTTCAAACGGTTCTTCAAATTTGTCAACGGCTTGCATAAGATGAAAGAAGTTTCTTGGATGTAAGTTTCTAAGTTCGTCGGTTAATTGAATTTGTATACCCATTTGATTGCTCCAATCTTGTATTTTTGTTTCTGGATCTAAATCACAATCAATAGAAAGAATATCTATGGGTGTTGGAGTGGTGAATAATTTTGGTACGTATTGTGGTGATACTTTTTCCCATTTATTTTGTTTATTTTTAATCATGCCTTGTCTATATAAATAGTTTTCTTCTAAAGATGGTGGTCCATATATATATTGACTTTGATAATCATCTTCTACATATGATTTATTTCGTTTTATTCCAAAATTAGTATAAGGGTTTGTATATGGATTTTCTTCGTCGGATGTAAAATCGTATGCTACTTCGACGTCGTTTTCTATATTTTCATCTTTTACTTCTTCAGGTATTTCTAATGCTGCCATTAATTTGGTTAGTGTTTCTACTTGTTCTTGTAGTGTTTCCATTTATATGTAATTTTGATTGTTTTGATTTATAAGTTTTTTGGCCTTAATGTAATTTGTATAATCTCTATATGATATAAGATCGTTCATGTGACTAAGTCTTTTTAAACAATTGATTTCAGAATCAATTTGTAATTTATAAAGAGAATAAAAGTTTTCAGCTTCTTCTTTTATTTCTATCAAATCATACATAGTAAAAACTATATTACGATGATCTAAATTTGTTATGGCCTGATGGCTTTTATTTAAAAGGTAATTAAGATAATTTAAATTATTAAATTGTTTTTGTAATTATATTCATTTTTTCATTTATCGTCATTTCGTCTTTCATTTGTAATTCTATATCATATGATTTACTACTAGACGGTTCTGTCATATTCGTAAGCTTAATGATCTAATCATTTCTTTTAATTCTTCAATATTTTCATCTTTTCTATTTTCTGTAGATGTTGAAGGTTGTATTTCCGAAATAGAGGATCTTCCTTGTTATCTAGTGTTTTCATCTATTCCTTCAGCTGATATTTCTGTGTCAGTTGTTGAATATATTAAAAATGTTTTACTGCAATAATTTATCCTGACTTGTGATTTTTGGTCTTTTCCGTTGCCTAATCTTGAAGAGGCTAAATAAACTCCTGCTAGTGCAAAGATTAGATGGTCCTGTGATGGTGTTTCATGTGGAAGTTCATCTTTTGTTGGCTTGGTTCCATTACTAATTCCCATATATGCAAATGTAATGCTTGGAACTAGTAGTTGAGAGTCTTCGTCGAAAAACGGATAACTGGAATATAATTTAATGAATAAATCATGTTCTTTTGCAAAACGTGTCTTGTAATGACGGTTGACTGATTGAAAAGTGGTTGGAAATTCACTGATGCATTGTAGATTGGTTCCATCTAGGTAAATTGTATCAATGAATCCATGGGTAAAATATTCCCAAAGGGTCATTGGATCGGTAAGGTTGGCTAGGAAGATTGCTTTTGGGCCTGACTTTCTTATGACTGGGTAAAAGCCCATTAATGAATGGACCTCTGTGTATGAGACTAAGCTGTCCCATAGTTTTGCGAATTTTTCTGTGGTTGGTTTTTTCATTAATTCTTTTTCTTTTGTAAATGGTATGGCTTGTAGGGCTGCTTTGGCTGCGTGTAATTGGTTTAAGGATTTTGGTTGTGGACCTGTTTTTGGAAGTGTTCCAAGAACGGTTATCTTTGATGATTTTTGAACGGCTTCAGTTGTAACCGTTTTGTATGCTTCTCTAAATGCTGTCTCTGCTTCAGCTTTTGTTTTGTAACTTTTGTGTGTAACGTTCTTTCCAACGATATGAGAATTTGCAATTCCCCAATCATTATAGATTCCTTTGTGTGGTCCGTTAAAAATAACGTACCATTTCTTTGTCTCTCCATCACTTGATTGTGGATGGGTTTTGAATATTTCTTGAGAGTTGCAAGTTGATGATGATGGCTTCTCCTGTTGTTTATCGGTACTGTCTGATGAAATTTGTTGGACTGTTGGTGTAGGTGGAATGGTTGAACTGCCTGTTGACTTTTCTGCTTCTTCTTTGACTGGAGTGAACTGTGTTGACAGTATCTGTAGTGTTTGTTGGAGTTGTTCTTCTTCTTTCTTGATTGTCTCCAGTTGCTTTATCATGGTTACATTTTGTTCCTGCTTCTGTTTTAGCTGGTGCTGGATTTGCTTCATGATGGCTTCCATTCTCTCGTCAATCTATCTGCTATGTGGTTGTGCTCGCTCTTTATGTACCTGTAATATGTATAATTTGATGATACTTGCGTATCACTGTTTACTTCTGATGATACTTTCGTATCAATGTATGCTTCTGATGATACATTTATATCCCTGTTTACTTTTGATGATACATTTGTATCACTGTTTACTTTTGATGATACTTTCGTATCAATGTATGCTTTTGATGATACTTTCGTATCAATGTATGCTTTTGATGATACTTTCGTATCACTGTTTACTTCTGATGGGTTAGACGAAAGGTTTCCCCCAGTATCTAAACCCAATAATACTTTTCCATGTATGTATCGATGCATCCGCTTTGATTATTATAAAATTTTTCGGTTGCGAATTGTTTGGTATAAAAATCTGTTTAAGATGTAATATTTTCATATTTTACTCATTCGTTATCAATATCGGATTCGGTATTGGAATCAGTAGTGTATGCATAGATATCAATATCTGAATCTATATCTGAATCTTCAATTGCTACGTATCCTATATCATAAGCAATTTTTAATATATTTGTTTCTTCTGCTTTCTTACTTTTTGTTGGACATTCATAGGCTTTATGTCCTTGTTCTTAACATAGCCAACATCTACAATCTTTTTTCTTAGATGGACAATAGTTTGAATTTGATTTATATTTTTGCTTATATTGTTTTCGATTTCTAAAATATTTTCTCTCTCCGTTTTTATAGTATTGCTTATACTTTGGTTTATATGTTTGTTTTTTCCAAACTTTTTTTTTCTTTTGCGCTTGTTATTTTTACAACCATATTGACCAATTTGATTAAATTGTTTTTCACAACATAAATCAATTTTTGCGCAATCTTAGTTTTTTGTTTAAGACATTTATCTTGCATCCATGCTTTTAAAACGTTTATTCGAGCACCTAACGAGTCTGCTATTTTACCTTCTTGTGAAAGTTTGTTAAAATATTTTAATACACTTTGACAAACAGTAGATGGTAATTTTTGATAAAACATGTCTAATGCTACTTTTTGTCTTGGTGGATCTAATAAATAGTATTGTTCAGAAAATTCACATATAAATGCATCTAAATAACACATATTACATATTCTTAGATTTGTTAAATGCCATAATTCTTTATTTCTAAAGGCTTCTTTTGATTCATTATCTTCTACCTTTTCCCCTACAAATTCTTGGAGGATTTTATCTAAGACTTTTTTAAAAGTTTCCATTGCATCGGTAGTTGCTATTCTAGATAGTTCATCTTCATCTAAAGATGAAAGAAAGCGATAAACATTTCCTTGTGGACTCTGTTGAAGCCTTGCGCTTCTGAATAGCAGAGCCTATCTACGAAGCAGTTAACAAACGCATCGTCCAGGCATCAGTCAGGTACATCTCTTACACATCCTCATACATCATGACCGATTCGAAAATCCAAACACGAAACAATCGATATCACCTTGCATTAAAGATTCATAAACAAAGATTTAAAGATAGCATTGAACGTGACATCCATCTTCCTGTAACACATATAGAAGTTGGTATCTATAATAATCAACTAAAATATTTACATGAAAGAATTTCAGAAACCACATGTTAATCATCACGTTTGCATTTTATGCCTGTTATTCACCCTGTTTTTATCATGTACTTTGCATCTATCCCTCTGTTATCTACTAAAGATGGTGGTCCATATATATATATATATATATATATATATATATATATATATATATATATATATATATATATATATATATATATATATATATATATATATATATATATATATATATATATATATATATATATATATATATATATATATATATATATATATATATATATATATATATATATATATATATATATATATATATTGACTTTGATAATCATCTTCTGCATATGATTTATTTCGTTTTATTCCAAAATTAGTATAAGGGTTTGTATATGGGTTTTCTTCGTCGGATGTAAAATCGTATACTACTTCGACGTCGTTTTCTATATTTTCATCTTTTACTTCTTCGGGTATTTCTAATGCTGCCATTAATTTGGAGGTTCTATAATTGGGTCTCTTCTAACTAGAGGTGTGATTATTTGGTTTCGAAAATCTGTTTCATAAACTGGTTTATTATCTATTCTTTTTGGTGATTCAAGAGATAATAAAGGCTCAAATAATTTATCAATATGAATTCTATCTTCTGTTTTAAATGTAATACTATGATGAGAATTTTTTAATGCATAGTTTATTTGATATGTTAAAGTAAAAGGATGATTTCCTTTTAACATAAAATTTTGTCTTAATAATTTATATCTTACTGTAATACTATTACTTAGATTTCTATCTTTTAAACTAAGTCCTAATTGTATATTTATATTAAATTTTATTTTTCCTTCAATTAAATTTCCTTTTCCTTTGGCAATAATACTTTCTTGACTATTAATTATACGATCATCTCTAATTTCTAATTCTATAGGTGTATCTAAATCAATAAAAGTACTTTTCAAAATTACTTGAATTGTAGATATATGAATATATGCTATCTTTGATCGATCCATTTCTTTGATATGTTGTATTTTATTTTTGATCTGTTGTTTATTAATAATAGGTATAATTATATTTCCTTGAGTTGACTCTATAGGTATTGGTTCTTCACCTACTATTTTACCGTAGTAAATAATATTTTTTCTTGAAAATAGATTTTTAAGTGTATCATACTTAAAATTATGTTTTTCTGATAATGTAAAATTTGATTTTCTAATAGCATCTTTATTTATATTATTTTTACTAACTAGAGCATCAAAATTTATAAGTTTTTTGGCCTTAATGTAATTTGTATAATCTCTATATACCAAGATGAAAACAAGGTGTGAATAAAGATGAAAACAAGGTGAATAACAGGCATGAAATCTAGATAACAGAGGGATAGATGCAAAAACAAGGTGAATATCGAACATGAAAACTAGATAACAGAGGGGTAAATGCAAAGTACAGATAAAAACGTGATGATTAACATGTGGTTTCTGAAATTCTTTCATGTAAATATTTTAGCTGATTATTATAGATACCAACTTCTATATGTGTTACAGGAAGATGGATGTCACGTTCAATTCTATCTTTAAATCTTTGTTTATGAATCTTTAATGCAAGATGATATCGATTGTTTCGTGTTTGGATTTTTGAATCGGTCATGATGTATGAGGATGCGTAAGAGATGTACCTGACTGATGCCTGGACGATGCGTTTGTTAACTGCTTCGTGGATAGGCTCTGCTATTCAGAAACGCGAGGCTTCAACAGAGGACTCTGCTATTCAGAAGCATAAAACTTCAATAGAGGGAATTTTGAGAGCACTCAAAACTTAACACAAACAAGCTCTGCTTTTATTCACTAGGCGAATGCCTTATTTATAGTACATCAAAGACTCTTCTAGAGTCTAATAGTATCTTACACTAATAATACACTAACTAGTGGTGTCTAGCACTATATCATTGTGTCTAGCACCATAACAATAAAGACAAACTACATAATGGTGACTAGCACCTAATTTACATAATGGAAAACAAACGACAAAATAAAAAAGTTTACATTATAACAATAAACCCATTAATCGGTCCAAACTGGATTATTTATTTTAGGTAAGGAACTATAGTCAAACTAGTAGCCAAATACAAGCATAAAGTTCGAGTAAGGTTTATGATCCAGATTACGACGAAACCGGTTGGTTTGATTCTCAAATTATTGATTTGAGATTACCCTTAATAAAATTTGTCAAATTATTGATTCTATCAAATATTTGTCAAATTATTGATTATGTCAAATCATTGAGCAACCAATATCCGTACAATACAATTACTAAATTAAGTCATAATAGTTAAACGTTAGATTTATCATTTATTTATACATTATCCAGAGATAATTAAAATAATAGTCAAATATTACATAGAGACGAATTTGCCTTCTATGGTCTCATCATGATAGTATTTGAATCGATATATAAACGGAACACCTAATGCTTTTTCTTTTAGAAAAATGTTGATTTGAAAAGCAGAATTGACCTATTAATGTAAGAAAACTGATATGTTTTTCTAAATAAAAACTAGCCTAAAATGTTTTCCCTTGTATTTATTTGACTTTCTGAATCCTTCACCTTCTAGGAAGTTCAACCAATTTCTTAATAAAACGATTTCCATATTTCTTTATCCTATACAAGTCTTGATGACACGTTTTTTGATAATCTAATAGGTTATATTATATATATAATAATTATTTAAAACGTATTTTGTTTATATATTATTCAAAACATATTTTGCTTCAATAACATCCTAATTTATATTATAATGTCACTTTTGAGAGAGTTAATTACAAGTTAAATGAAACAGTTTTCTATGCCGTAGAAAAGTCGACCAGTTTATGTAAAGTTAACTAGCGGTAATTTATCCGCGCGTTGCGGATAATTTTTTATGCAAAAAATTTCGAGAGAAATGACGTCTTATTTTGTAAAAACGAAAAAAGATGTTCAGAATCCATGAAAAATACAAAACTATAAATTTCCTAAAAAACAAAGCTGTAAAAGAGTTATCCAATTTTAAAACAATGTAATTTTAGAGAATATAAAAAACAAAAATTAAAAAAAAGTTGGTAAACCTTGTAATGTTAGTTGTAAAAAAAGATATAACTAAAGTTGTATAAAAAATTACAAAAAGGTTGTAAAATAATTTAATTAAAAAGACACTTTTAAGTAAAAAAAAAGTTAGAGGAAAACTTGTAAATAAAGTTTGCATTAAATTTTAGAAAATAATGAAAATGGTTGAAAAGTATAATAAAAAATGTGAGAAAATTATAATAAAAAATAAGTATCAATGTTATAAAAACAATTTCATATCTAAATAAGAGTTGTAAAAAAATAAAAACTTGAGGGGAGGAAATGTAACATTTGCATAACTGTAACTAAAGAAAACGGATGTAAAAGAAGGAAAAAAAATAACTAAAGAAAACGGATGTAAAAGAAGAAAAAAGAAAAAACAGACATGGGATTCGAACCCTAGACAGTTACATTGCGAACATCATATTTTATAGAAATAGTAGGCGTAGGTTAGCAAAACCCTGAAATGAATAGTAATCGGCGCATTTTAACGGCAGGAATTGTATATATATATATATATATATATATATATATATATATATATATATATATATATATATATATATATATATATATATATATATATATATATAATTTGTTGACGCATTTGGCTATTTACCCTTGGGGCTGGGCCGAGCTTTTCATTATCATCTTCTTGGCAATATTACGTAATTAGACTTTTAGCTTGATTTTCTTCATAATTTTTTTATCTTTAATGTGTGTAATGAACGTCCAATTTGTTAATAATTTTCGTTCTATTCTTGAGTTTACTTAATGAAAGAAAAGAAAAAAAATAGAGGGGTTGATGTGTTCTTGAGTTTTTTTAAAGAAAGAAAAGAAAGGATTAGTATGTTCTTGAGTTTTTTTTTTTTGAAGGAGAGAAATGAGAGGAATAGGAAGGAAATGATACGTGATTTAGGCTTAGATACAATCCGTCCAACTTTGAGCTGATTGTAAGGGATTCAATCTCTTCTCTTTTCCTTCCTTTTCTCTTCTCTTTCCTTAACCTTCATTCTGTTCCTTTCAAACCCACCCCCCCCCCCCCCCCCCCCCCATTTCCTTTCCTTTTAGTTTTTAACTCGAGAACAGAGCATTAAGGAGGAGATTCTATTTATTTACTTAAAATAGTGTCCATCTTTGTTGTATTTCATCTATATAGGTCGAGTGAATGCAATATGAAAATTTATACTAGAGGTACTAAGACATTCTCATGACTCCAAAACAACTCTCATATAATCCATGGGCAGAGTAAGGGGACAAGTGGTCAAGTGGGTACTGTGATGTCCCACTAACTTGATCAACAAATGGGTAATATTGAACATTACTTATATATCAAAACAAGGTAATTATTAACTTCTTGGTAATTTTTTTTTTTTTGGAACGACAAATATAATCATATCTAACCTATTCCTAAATTACACCTTAATTTCTACATATGCCTCTATCGAGGCTTGAACCATCAACCTCAAGGAATGAGGGCAACACCGGTACTGCTGGGCTACAAGCCCTTTGGTATCATAGTGTTTTTTTTCTTGGTAATGTTTATTAGTTTTTAGATGTAAGCCCTCCTTAAGAACTTCATTTAATTTCCACATCACCATTTAATTTTAATTTTTTAATTAAAATTAGTTTTTCATTAATTTAAAAATATTACAATAAATTAAGAAAACATTACATTAATTAAAAAAAAAGAAAAAATCAATTTTCAAAAAATAAAAATCAATTTCAAAAAATAAAAATCACAGCACTCCATCGCATAGTATGTTTGTATTCGCTAACGTCCGGTGTGTGTTTGTATATAAAAAAATTCATTTTTTAAAACATTACATTAATTAAAAGAATATTACATTAATCAATTTTTAATTTTAAAAAAGAAATTCAATTATAGTATGTGTATTATATTTGTCAAAAGTATATATATATATATATATATATATATATATATATATATATATATATATATATATATATATATATATATATATATATATATATATATATATATATATATATATATATATATATATATATATATATATATATAGGGTTAAGATACATTAAGGATTCTAATTATTGTGTGAATGTAGGACATAATATGGACCGTTAGATCAACTAGATTAGAATTAATATTTCATTAGAACTAAAAATAAAAATTAAATATGAAAACCTTATAAACCGAGTAACTAAGGACATAATGGGTATTCTAAAAACATCAGATAAAAGGTAACAAGCTATTTTCAAGGAATCCTCCAAAAGGTACATCTTATTCTAAATTTTAAAGTAATCGGTTTTCAATGAAATAAAATTGGGTGAATGAAGTTTGCATGTATGATTACGTACGTGTTTGTCATTTAAATCAATTTAAAATTTAAAAAGCCACTTAAATTGATAATACTGTCCAAAATAGTCATTATCACCGGTTACACTAGGTTTTGTCTATGTGGTAGCTAACATAAGATACTGGGACGACTTTATTTGAAAAACAAGCTTGAAGACTATGTCTTTCTCAAAGCCATCAAGGGGAAGAATGTTTGAAGCAGTAACGGCAAAATCAGCACCACAAATGTAAATCGTGGAACGTAACTTTGTTTATAAAACTTCCTTAGCCTTCAATTTAAAAGTTTTAACTCGATATAATAATTTTGACAATCAGATTTTAGGTGTCGAAGTTAACTACGAGGGAAGTTTTGCGCCAAATCCATTATAGTTTTAGGGGCGTGCTTGTAACGGTTAACGTCATGGATTTAACAAAAATGGAGTACTCCAACTTAGTCTAGTACATTGCTAGCTTGACCAAGGGATTTGTCAAAAATATTTATCACTCTGTTAGAAATTAAATGTTGGCAAAATGCTTGAAGTTATTGATGTGTGATTAGATTTCAAACAATGTATAGTTGATGGACATCGTAATAGTGGTCGCATATGTATGTATATTGAACATCATAACAATGTCATAATGGATCAAATTGCAAAAGAAACCATTCAACTTGAAGTGATCAATGTAATTGATTTTGGACATGATGAAATTAATTTGAGCGGTAAGAAAGAAGATGATGATAGTGAATATGAAAGAGGAAAATGGTTTGTTTAATGATTGCCCAAAGAAACATTAAATTAATGAGGTGATAAAAACGACCAAGACTAGCCACGATGATCCATTCTAAAATGCACTGTCTACTAATAACATTGACAATGGACTTATTTTACAAGAATAATTTCCTACACATGACCCCATATTAGATTGGAGGACAATGATATTGATTTGTGGCATGCGTTATGAAGATGAAACAAAACCAAGGTGCAATAAAGATGTTCAAAATGAAGGGGTTCAACCTGATGTGCGTTAAGATGAAGGGGTAGAAAGTGTTCAAGATGAATGGTGTAAATATGTTAGAATGTAAATGTTGTATTAGCTTAAGCTTGGTTAGCCATAGGGTTGTAGGATTTCTCTATCATTAGGGTTTCCTTGCATGTCGGTTCCAAACAAAGGATCCAGGTCCTTTAAAATGCTTTTTGGGGATTGAGGTCTCTCACACTCAAAAAAGGATCTGTTTGTCTCAACAGAAATACTATTGGGATATACTAAATGATTTTGGGATTATTTAAAGAAAACTTTGCGAGGCTCTATTGATCCCAAATATAAAATTTAAAGCAAGCGATGGAGACCTACTCGAGGATCTAGAAAAATACAAAAGAATTATGAGAAAGCTAAACTACCTAACTATTACACGTCCAGACATTGCTTTCCCACCGAGTGTTATAATTCAATTTATGTCATCTCTAAGAACTTCACATTGGGATGATGTTAGTCATATCCTGAAATACCTAAAGGGTGCTCCTGGTCATGGCATCCTACATCAGATTCACGGTCATCATGTCATAGAAAGGTTCACAGATGCCTACTATAATGGGAATCCTACAAGCAGGAGGTCTACTACAGGCTAGTGTGTCTTTGTTGGAGGGAATCTCATTTCATGGAAGAGTAAGAAACATAATGTCGTTTCTCGATTAACAATTGAATCTGAATATAGGGCAATGGCCAAAAACACTTACGAGCTGATTTGGATGCGTAATCTGCTAGGTGAAATTGGGTTTGCTCAGTCTAAACTAATGAACCTATATTGTAAACAATATTGTATCTCATGAAAAAATAAACATATTGAAGTAGACTATCATTTCACTCGTGAAAAGCTAGAATATGGAACCATCTTGACTCCCCATGTTCAAACAGGAAGTCCGCTAGCTGACGTCATCACCAAATCCCTGCCAGGACCATGGATCTCTGTTATTTGTAATAATTTGGGCATGATTAACATTAATGCTCCACTTGGGGGGAGTGTTAGAATGTAAATGTTGTATTAGTTTAAACTCTGTTAGCTCATAGACCTATAGTTTCTCTATTATTAAGGTTGCCGACTCTATATAAACTATTGTATCTTTTCATTGTGCGATAGATCAATAAAAATATTTTAAGTATCACCTTTTATTCCAAATTACAAAGGGGTTCAAGGTCAACGTGTTCAACCTGATGTATGTCAAGATGAAAATGTTGAAGGTGCAACTGATACAAGGGTTCAAGATCAAAATGTTAATCCAAATGGTACCCCTTTGCAAACCTGTAAACACTTTTTCTTACGGTCCACTCAGACATTTCAAAATACTTATCTCGTGCGTCAAATGCAGTGTTGTATGTGATTTGACAAAATGCAGCGGGGTATTTTTGTTGTGGTGTGAAACCCCCTTTACCTCTTGCATCTCATCTTAATTGAAAATTGGAATGATTTCGTTCAAATCACCAAGCATATGCAGAAAAACTTGTTTGCTCATCTAGAACCTTCGTTGAGACTGATACTCATAATATACAACATGCTCGACCTTTGTTTATTCTAGATTTTCTCGTTCTCTTATGTGAACTTTCCGCTTTGTCAGTCAATAGTTCAGTTGTTTCCTTCCTTCACAAATATAGCGACATGCAGTACTGATTGAATCATCCAATCATTGGATGACGATGACGAAGAAGATGAACTGAACAAAAGAAGATTGGAAGACAACATTTTTAGAAGATTTGAATGTGATTTAAATAGAAGTTTTCATCCCTATTTATAGTGAGTATATATATATATATATATATATATATATATATATATATATATATATATATATATATATATATATATATATATATATATATATATATATATATATATATATATATATACTATATATATATATATATATATATATATATATATATATATATATATATATATAGGATGCTACGGTGTAACCGTATATTCAAAATTTTGTTCAGTTATCATACCAAGATTATTCAATTGGTATGATACTATCGATCAAACATATTGGCTACTAAATCTATTGGTTACCAATTTTAGTGGTTCGGTTGGTAACATATTGGTTAGTTCTAGTCGATATTTAATTGGTAACATATTGGTTAGTTCTCTGTTATACATAATACATATTTGACATCTTTACGTACGATATTTAGGCGGTTCAACTACCTCCAGATGAATTCTAGTCGCGACCATAGAGTTCTAATACGGGTGTTAAAAACATTTTTAACGACCTGCCTACACACGTATTAAAACTATTAATTAAACAAATCGTACGCGTTTAACTCAATTTCGACAAGCCACCATAACCTAATAATCAAGATCACACAAATCTCATTTGTTCGTTGTTTTCACGCATCCATCGAGCTTCATTCCATTGTACACCATGCACTAACAATTTTACCATTCTCAACTCTCCATTTTTTGACGCAGAACTTTCGATGCATAAAATACAAGTCACTAAAGCATGATTCTCTAGACGTGTGAAAAAGGTTTTACCTTCTCAACCGCTTCTAAATTTCCGTATCCAAATCCAACTCGTTCCAAAAGTTGTCTAGTTTGAGAATATATAAATAAAATAATATCGATCCTACTTCGTACTTCCTATTTATCCTTGTTAGTGTATTCCATATTGGTGTAACACGGTCTTATAAGTTTGTATATATGTTGGAGTCTCCCCTCTCTCCACAAGGGCTCTTTTGGAGAGAGGGAAGACTCCAACATATACACAAACTTATATGACCGAGTCGCACCAATGTGGGATACATTAACAATCCTAAACATGAACTATGACACGTC
Source organism: Cichorium intybus (assembly GCA_023525715.1). Classification (NCBI taxonomy): domain Eukaryota; kingdom Viridiplantae; phylum Streptophyta; class Magnoliopsida; order Asterales; family Asteraceae; genus Cichorium; species Cichorium intybus. The sequence goes on along the minus strand of CM042011.1, from coordinate 155,679,617 downwards.
ATCAACCATTGTATTTGTATATGATGAAACCGAAATTCTTGAAGAAAAAAATGTGGAGGAGATCCCGGTTGAAACTGAACGTTTCCGACTAAGTTAAGTGATGTAAAAGAGTTGAAAGCTATCGGCCTAAGGAAGAAAAACGTGTTTGGGTTGTCAATAAAGATCTATAGTTTTGGTACTTGTAAATTGTCATGTATCTAGCAGTTGGACATAGTCACGGATGCATTGGTGGATTGTACTGTACAACCCACAAATCCATCCTAGTACAAATTCTACATGCACTATTTCTGACTTTTGCGACGATGCACGTGGATAACGAGACCATACTGACAGGGCCGGTCCTTTGATTTTAAGGGTCCTGTGCGGAAACTAAAAAATGGGCACGTAATGTAATTTTTTTACTTATAACCAAAATTCATTTATACTACCCGATAGATATTTAGAGACATAATTTTTAAAAATTGATAAATCATATAACAATTCAATAATATCGAATAAAAACTAAAAAGAGTACATTACAATTTTGGTCCCTGTGGTTTGCTCGGATTTTCAGTCTTGGTCATCTTTTTGGATTTTCACGCTGAGGGTCCCTAAACTACCAATTTTCTTACACTCTTGGTCCCTCTGCCGGTTACCGTCTATTTCCTTCCGTTAAATGCCAGTAAAAAGACTAAAATGCCCCTCCTTTTTTGTTCCTTTGGTATATTTGTTATTTTGCTAAAATTGAGGGACTAAATCTGCAATTAACACAAACATCAAACCTAAATCAACGTGATACGCCGGAACTGAAGATGGGATCTCTGAGATGGGAAAGACATGCGATTTCTCCTCAACGTGATCACACGAACACATGCTTGTGTGTGCGTGTTCGGTAGCTGCAGAAAGAAGAGATACATACAAGAAATCAGACGCGAAAGAGAGATCGAGGGGAAAGATTAATCGCGACTTCAATAGCTGCGAGTGAGAGATCGAGATACAGAGGTATCGATGCAGACGGAAGGAGTAGCAACGGCTGTAAGCTACCGGAAGTTCAGCGGCGGCTATTGCCGGCGACGGTGGTCGTGGTGTGGCACGTTTCAGTCGACGGAAACCAAGTTTTCGATTTCTGGCATGATCGAACGAAGGAGTAAGAGTGTTCAAGGGAAGGACGCCGGAGGAGGCTGATGGCGGTGGTCCAAGTTTTCGATTTCTGGGCGAATTTCGTGAATCTATCTCCCAATCCGGTTGATCCGAGTGAACATTGATTTTTGAATTTGGTGTTGGGATCCCGATTATCCAAGGGAAATCAAGAATCGAATTTGTGGGTTTCCTGTTATCGATCACTATCCTGATATCCTCTTTTGTTTCAATTAATCTAAGTTCATCATATTACAATGCATCGGTGATTTTGTCACCTATGATTCGATGATAACTTGTTTCTAAGACATTGTTGGTGAAGTGATCCCGCCGGCTTTCCGACTGGTTTATCACCTCCGGTAGTCTTGCAGAGACAGAGAGAAAGAGAGAAGTAAAATACATTTTTGGTCCTTGAGGGCATTTTAGACAATTCACAGTCACATAACGGAAGGAAAGAGACGGTAACCCCAGGAGGGACCATCTCTGCAAGTTTTTGGTTACCACAGGGACCCTGGATGTGGGATTTGAAAAGGATGACTGAAAGTGTTATTTCATGACAACCACAGGGACCAAAATTGTAATTTACTCAACTAAAAATTAAAACAATAACAAAAATTTTAAAAGGCTAAAAGCTTTAATTTATATTTGAAAACTTGGAATTTACCAAAGCCTACTTAAGTTTTAGCTTTACCTATGAAAGTTTATATAAATCTTCATGCTATTCATTTGGGCTAGCAATGGCCTAATGGGTTTGGGCCGATAGAAAACAGAGCCTGCTACGAACTGCCAATAAAAATGCACTGAAAATTGAGCTTTATTGCAAGTTGCAGCTCGCAAGATTGAACTGCGGACCTTACGTTCCATGATACAACGTCTTTGCCACCTGATACAGCAGTTTCTTATTTACCTATTTCATGAACTTAGTAAATATATAATATGTATACTGTATGCGTGTAAAATTTCGGGCCCCCCGACGACACGGGCCTGTGCGGTTGCAGACCCTGCACATGCTCAAGGCCGGCCCTGCACACTGATGGATGGGTTGGGTCTGGTTATCTGCATGTATCCCTACACAAGTAGCAATAGGCAGAAAAGGTGCACATAAGATTTGTACCTGGGTAGATTGGTGGGTTGTACAGTACAACCCAACAATGAATTCATGTACAAATCTTACGGAAACCATTTTTGATTTTTGCTATTTTTGCAGCGATATATGCGGATAACCATATGCGTATGGATGTTCTGAAATCAAAGATTTTAGAACACCCATTAAAAGCTACAAAAAAGATGTTTAAAATGGTGATCAATAGTGCAGTGGGGATCAGAGTCAAAATGGTGATTGTTTTTTGCTCATCTTACTATGAGCATGGTAAGAAAGTACTTTCACGAAGGTTTAGGAGCGGCTATTAAGAAACTCGGTGGTGGGAAAAGCAACGACCTCACAAAGAGGTAATTTAAAGTTCTTTTAATGCAAGAAATAGCAACGTACTTTTATTTATTTGCTTATTATAGCATCCCACAATCATTTCTTTTTGTTACATCATTCTACTTTGAAAACTCTACCCAATTATAGTAATGTCATCAAAATACAAAGCAATTTTCACTTTTGCTATTAGGTAGATTTTTTAATGTAAATATTATAACTGTGTACATTTTTTTAAAGTACAATGCTTGATAATAAAGAAAGAAATTGAAAATACATTGTTGTGATAGATAGAAATGGATATAGAATGTTATAATAAACAAATAAATGGATCTATGTTGTTCTTTCTGGTATTTAGTCCCTTTTTAAAAATTATATATAACGGTTATAAGAAGAGTTTATATGTTTTTCAGTTTAAAATTATCATAAAATTTTGAGGTTGATCCATTGTTGTTGATAAAGGATTTTGGGGGAAGCAACGGATGACATCAAACTGACTCCTGGTTCTGAAATTGAGATCACATGCCTTCCAGGATATGTTCTAGAAACGAAAGGTATGGTATGCATGAAAATGGTGTAATTTTTTATGTATTCTTTTTTTTTTTTAAACTATATTCTTTTTTGAACACAAAAGCTGCTCATTCAGTCTAGTATATCGTTTTTAACACACAGAAATAATTAATATATTTTTTAATCATACAGATTTTTAAGAATACTTTTATATGTATTAGCTTTTCACAAATTGGACTCACGTATTTTTATATAATAAATTATATTGCTACACAATTATAACCAAAATAAGATATTCACATAAAGCTATTTCTGCTTAATTATCATAAACATTTTATTAAATTAGTCTAAAACATAAAAACTCTATTCAATATAGATCATAAATAGTGTCGTATAATATTATAGTTACCAAATGCTACACTTCAAAAATAATTATATTTTTTTTAAAATTAAATAACATTTAAACTCGAATAACCAAATTTAAAAATAAAAAAAATCACACAAAATACGGTGGATACGAACAATAGCACATAGGCATGAGCTCTTGGACCTTGGAAGCAAACCAAACCCAGGCCCGGACCTGTACTCGGACCTTCTGATACGTAATAAGGTACGGTTCCCGGTTTCTCATTTGGACACTTTCGGTTTTTTGATTCCTCAGTTCCGATTTCTCGGAACAACCGGACCTCCTAATACGTAATAAGGTGCGGTTCCCAGAATTGAGGAGGTATAGATGGTCTGGTTTCGGTTCTTATAACCAAGGCTTTTCTAGTTTGATTCTTTCTCAAGTCAGTCCAATCCGTACCCGAGCTCATCCCTAGTAACACATTAAATTTGATGTAAAAAAATGAGCTATGGTGTTGGGCTAAAGATGCCCTAATTAGATACATATAATTTTAAGGGCTAATGTCATAATAAGCTATGGTGTTGTGTTGAAGATGTCCTAATTAGATACATATAATTTTAAGGGCTAATGTCATACATGGATAACTAACTTTTTTTTTTTTTCACCAAACACCATTGTTTACTATTTTTACTATAACTTTGTGTTCACATTGTGAACCATTATTTTAACGGTTTTCGATGATATTTTATGAATAAAAAGTTTAAAACTCTTTTGGTTTAACTATTGAAATATTTTATTTATTTATTGAGACTTTGATTTTATATTTTATATTTTTGTAAAATAAACAGTACTTAATACTTTAAATCCCAACAAAACCATTATAGTTTGAATTGTTTCGGTTTGACCATCTGAAGAATTTGTTTTATTGATTTAATCATTATAGTGTAGAAAAAAAAAATTCTATAAAGAAGCAACTCGAACCAGAAAATACTTCGGATCGTATTTTGCAATTCAATACCGGAAAAACACTTAATAGTGGGTTTTTATAACAAACAATCGGTTCTAAACTAAAAAAAAAAAGTTCGTTTAGATAAACAAAAAAAAAAAAAAAAAAAAAACCAAACTATAATAGTTTTTATAAAATTTGAAATTTAACATAACAAAATTAAATAATTTGTTACGCAAGGAGGAACATGGTACGACACATCACATTTTCCCACAACCCATGTATTGTATCAATTATAATTACAACACAAATTTAGTCACAAATATTATACAAAATATATTTGGTACCAACTTGTTTGGCTACCAACAAATTTGATTGGTACAAAACAATAATGGTATATACCAAGAACATAAATTATTTGATTTGAAATTGAAGACGGTATAAAAAAACAAGAGATTTACACATTGTCATTTATCGAAAACGTTGTCAAAGTTAAATTTTAATTTACTAAAGATTTCATTTAAGCGATTTAGCATAATGGGTGTTTTCTACATGGTAATGCACACAATTCAACACACTTGAAATATAAGAGTTTCTAATATACAATCATGGTATTCAAAATTTTGTTCTATTGCCATAACATGATTTCCCAAATTGATACACTAAATTTCTTGATTCGGTTGGTAACATGTCAATTTGTTTAATTTGGTACACAACCCTACACTTAAAGTACTTTTTTCAAAACAATGGTGTTTTGTAAAAAAAAAAAAGTTTGTGACTAATTTATGACATTAACCTAATTATTATTATTATTATTATTATTATTATTATTATTTTATGAGTGCAGTGTGCGGCAAGGTAGTGAACAAATTTGAAAGCGAGACACTCTAGGAGACGACGACCCTTTAGACAAAGAAGCCAAACAAAATTTTGGAAAGTTCCTTCTTTCACTCTCCTAATTTGTCAGTAACAAACATATAAATCGCATTTTTATAGCATCTTAAATGCAAGCAAAATATTAGATTGGAATGCAAACAGATACATATGTTTTTCTCAAGACCCCCAAAACAAAAAAAAAAACAAAAATGACACCATGTGGATCAGATCATAGCTACTACGGGCACCGTTTTACATTCTCACTGATCAAATGGAATAAAAGATGTATATTTATATAACAATGGAGCATGTTGTTTAAAAAAAAACACGAAATGGATGTAATAACCAGAGCAGTAAAAACCTGGAAAATTACTCAGTGTAAGCCATTAAGAACTTTTTGTGGGTCCAATTGTCCACTGAAATAACTTGAGGAGACTATTGAAAGTTCTTGGCGACCTTTCCATTCTTCAAATGGTTTTAAATGTATTGGGTTTTCAACAGCTGCAGCATCCAGACATAACATTGTTTTATATTCTTCATCCCCCAAATCTGGTATTGCTTTTGCCTTTTTGTCCCATGGATTCCATAGAACTGAAAATGGTTTTGTTAGTACATCATGGGTTAGGTTAGGGGCGATTTCGTAATTTTTTAAAAGATGGGGAAAAGAATAACCTGCATCCACCATGCCTTCTTTGCGTAGGACAATTGTTCTTTTCTTCTCGTGGTCTATTATGGCAATCTTGGTAGGTGTACTCAAGTATACTCGATCAATCTGAAAACATAAAAATGTTATATGATAAAATAAAGATTAATGATTATATTGTATATAGGGAAAAACTTTGAGGGTATGTTTGGTTGGATGGAATGGAATGGCCAGGGTAATAGAATAAGCAAGATAATGGAATGAACAGTTACATTCTGATGAAATGGATTTTTCATAAAAAATATTTATATTATATGTAAACAGAATGTTTAGTTTTAACTCTAATTATACATTATTTGGACTTTTTATTTACAAAATAAAAACTTAAGCATATCTCACCTCGCCATCAAAAGTAATGGCATCCGCCTGCTCTGTGTACCTTTCTCTCTTCATCAAATTATCAAAATAGTCCAATGTCTCCAACCCCTCAACACGGACTTCACTGCAAATTAAATTTCATTTTTGAATTATTTAACAGAAAAGCATCTTTCATTACCAATAAACCAGAAACCACATATTCCTACAACTCTTAACGTCTTTTCAGTAAACGGCTGTTTCTTTTCTTTCTCCCTGTATTTATAAAGTCTGTTTCTTTCTAGACCAAACAAACCGTTTGAGCGAGACTAAATGACCATTTTACCCTTGCATTCCCAAAAACAAATTCACAAGATTTATCAATTTGAATGTGAGAAAAGAAGAAAGGCAAATGGGTAAAAGACTAGTCACTAGTGTCTCACTACACTAAAGCCATTATTTATCAACCATGTATAGTTGTCCAAATTAAGTGCTTAACAAATTAAGCCCATTAAGTAAAAAAGAAACGAACTAAAGCTACTATATTAACAATTACAAGATGGAGTATGCAAACCTGACATCAGATACAGAAAAATAATTACGCAGAGCAAGGGTAAACGAGAAGGCCTTGTTATCTACATTTCTCACACGAGGGATCAAAGTTAACCTTCCAGCACTCACAGCAATTCTAAGCCGCAATTCAAATCTGTAAAAAGATAAAAAAAAACAAGTATTTAGCTTTATATTCATATAGAAAGAAACTAAAGTGTTTCAAGAAAGTAGATGGTACCTGTATGGCCATGTTTTCAGATCATCTTCTGTTGATTTCAGTAAAAGATCTACAATTGCTTGATTGTTAGCTGGAGGTAAAGGAGAAGGATCATCATCTAACAACCATAGCCTGTTTCTAGCAAACCCATGTTGTTCCAGTGAACCAAAATTTGCAAACTGCAATTTGTATATAGAAGTTTGTAAGTGCATCATTGAGAAAAAAGAAGATAAATAGGAGAATGGTTTTGAGATTCAGACCTGTGGAAAGCAAATTGGTATGCCACCCCTTACAGGTTTAGGTGGTTTGCAAACTGCCTGCAAGCAAAGAATGTCCACAGAAAAATAAGCTTTTGGGGGTGTAATTTTACTAACATTTATAACAAAAGAACATGACAGTTTTACCTTGTTGCTCATGAAAAGTATTTCTTCTCTACGCTCATTCTTCCAAGAAATAACCTGAGCCCCATACAAGAGCACCTGATTGGATAGAAAGAGAAACAAAACAAACAGTAAGAATCCACGCGCAAACCAAAAGAATCTCAGTTCAATTATTCTGGAAAAGAAGGCAAGAAGATACTTGACAAATCAGTTGTTCAAGAAAGGATACAACAGAAATATGAAATAAGAAGTAAACAAACTCGACATTAGAAATTATATAAAGTGCCCTAGAACTCTGAGCTGCTATGGTCAAATTAAAGGCTCGGACATTTTAATTTTAAGCATTACTATTCAATTTCCATCTTATGACTGAAAAATCAGTAAATTGATGATCCTAAAATTGCACTAACCGATTCCATCTCTCGTTGCAAACCAATTTACAGGATCGACATTTTACCCCAATAGTTGTACCACCAATTGGAAATTCACAATACTTTTAACGATTATGTTTCGACTTTGGAAAAAAACCGGAAAATTTGGTGCCGGTAATGTGCCCTAAGGGCATCATACGCAAACGTAAACTAACCGCATCCATCAACCACTTGATTCTGTACCAATTCCGGCAGAAATTGTTTATCTGAAAAGATTCCCTAACACTAATTTAAACGTACACATATAAAACGCCAATTACAACATTCAAACCGGATCAAAAACCTGTCATGCAAAATTATCGAGAGAATCTAATTACAAGAGCAAAATTATCAAAAAGAAAATGAACGAACAAATCAACGAACCTCGACCGTTGATCCCGCAGGCTCATGCAATATAATTCTAGGCGATCGATCGCCTTCTTTGATGATGTTATTCGCCATAAATTCCTTTAGAGTAGTAACCTAGAGAGCATGACGAAGAAATTGACAAGGAACGGGAGGAAGAGAATTTGAAATTTGAGGACAGAAACAAAAACAGAGAAAAATGGAATGAGAAAAAGGCGTAAAAATAGAATCAAAATCAATCAGCTCTAAGAACACCGCTTATTTCATCCATCCAATAAAACGCAAAAGTCAAGTTACTAAAATACTTCATAACATTTAAATATATAACATTGTTATTTTTAAGGGATAAATGATGTATTATTTATTTAAATCACATATATATAATATTATCCACAGTGTAAACAAATTGAACGTTTAGTGAATGGTTCCACGAGAAGCTAGTTCGTTTATTAAAATAAACAGTGTTTATTAAAATAAACAGAGATATATAAGACTTTTAGTTGTTTATTTAGACGAAAGAAGACATAGAAATGGTCCTCTTATTCATGGCCGTGAACGTGTTTATTTTATTTATTCATGTTCATTAAATATCATAGCTGAGATGTTTTTGGATTTTGTCTTCCAATTAATTATATATCTTGATGTCTTATGTGGTTAATGTTGAGGTTTTCTATGATATTCAGAAATATAAATGCTTTGAAAACTTACTTTGCAGCTTAATTTTTCTTTTTATTTGTTCATTTACCTGTTTGTGAACATATTTGCCGATGTATTTTCATCCATTATGTTTATAATCGATCAAAAGAAATTTTGTTAATTTGTGTGTATATGTTTATTTATTTGTTCGATTAAATTTAAATGAATAAACATGGACAATCGTTATTCATGTTTTTGTTTACAATCCTATGCATTTCTTTCATTTGTTTTAGATTGTGAAATCTAAATATGTTTTACGTTGTATAAATAATGAAATTGCATTGGTATAAAATAGGCGAAAAATATAGTATGTTGTTATTCTAGTTATCAAAAAGTACATTGCACAAATAAACTTTGACCTAAAGTATGTATATAGTTTATGCATTTCATTTTTATTTTAATCTAATTATATATTTGAAGAACAACCTCCCTTGTCACTTATCTTTAAATATATTGGTTTTGATCGTTAAAAAAAATTCTATTCACAGAGAAAACAACATTATCACGTTTTTCTTTCTTTTCTTCTTGGTTGCTTTATATTTCAAAATCAAATCAAACAACTTTAATCAAAGATATATTATATCAAAACATCAAATCATGAGTTGCGACGTAACAAATTTTTGTTTAAAAATATTTTACATGGTTTTAATGAATGCTACAATCAATTTGAGCATCATGAAAGTTAGTAACACAACACAAACTTTCCTAAAAGTAGGAAGATGTGACACTCGATGTTATTTGACATGATGAAACTCATTACCATAAAATAAGATTAAACAGTGTAGGAAGGAACAATACGAGGTTATCACTCCTAGAAATATGAAAAGATCGGCCTTATGGTCAACATCAAGTCCTTAAGAACATGATCCCATAAAAACTTGAAGGTTGTGCCTCTCTAAGCATGGTCTTGGTTATGCTTATTAGCTTCATCTACCTTAATTGATTGCATGTTCATTTAAAAGTTTCTTAGTTAACTTAGTTGTGATTAGTTATGCCAGCCTCTTGTGTTGTGTGTGTGTGTATACATACATACATATATATACATATACATATACATATATATATATATATATATATATATATATAGACATACATACATACATACGTACGTACGTACGTACGTACATACATACATACATACATACATACATACATACATACATACATATATACATACATACATACATACATACATACATATATATATATATATATATATATATATATATATATATATATATATAGTCGTAACGTATTATCACTTAGAATGAACAAATAATTTTCTCTCCAATTCCTCTTCATCTCTTTCAAACTTGATTGTTAACATGGTATCAGATTTTTATCCCTATCTCAAATTTCTTATTCTTCGATTCATGTCTAAAACTCAAGATTTCATTAATAAATTATAATGTTCTTAACATCTACAATACTTTATTCCTTTGATCTTTTGTTAATCCAAGCTTAATCCTGGTCTCTAATGTCTTTTATAGAAGCTGATAAAATGCTCGGAAACATTTCATGACCATTGCTTTGTCTACTAAAAAATCGACTTTGTTGATGTCATAATTCTTCAACCATCTATCACTTCAACAACATATCTTAGTTGGTATCAAGTCAACTCAATGGTATATTATCTAGAAATTGAACTCTTTTCACAAAAAATGTTGATAGCATCATTAGAAATTGAACTCTTTTCACAAAAAATATTGATAGCATCATTTTCCTCTAAACAACATAAAAGATTTGGAACAAACTAAATCAAATGCATGAACAATCTAATGGAGCATTGATTAATCAAATTCAACAAACATTATACACATTATCTCAAGGATCAGACGATTTCTCTTATTATTTCACTAAATTAATGAAGATTTTGCATGACTTGCATATTGTTCAAGGACATCGTGATTGTTTATTTAGAGCTGTTATGGAAATCAACAAATATCCTAAATATCAATGTCTGGTTCAATTGCACATGGGATTAAATGCTTCTTTCAAAACCAGGTCAAATTCTAATGATGAAACCATTACCTCAAATTGCTATAGTATATTCCTTGATACTTCAAGAAGAATGACAAAATGACATTAATTGTCTTCCACTCTCAATCTAGATATCATTGCCATGAATGTTTTCAACGATTAGAGTACTAATTCATCTAAGAAGTCGCTAGCATGCAATCATTTGGAAAAAGTTGAAATTTTCATCACAAACAACCCGTAAATCGATTCACCTGTAGTATCATACACCTATTTTGGGTTCCATCATATGTAAACCCACTCCATACAGTTCCATCCCTTCCAAACAGCCTCAAATAATCCCAAAAGTGTACTAGCATCTTAATATATGCTTAAAACCTTTAAAATACATTATTTACACAAATATATAAAGTCTATACGTGACGGTCCAACGATTTATAACTTCAAATGCTTGATTATGATAATTCGGAATCACTTGAAATTCAAAATGAAACATAACCATAGAATAACACTACATCATCACCATTGATGTTTAAATTTAACTTAATAAGATATGCTTATGTCAATAAAAGATATTTCAGTAATTTAAAAACTAGATTGTGTCATGAACTAAGCTTGCAAACTCTATTAAAGCTACAAGTCAACCATAAAATCTTAATTAGATTAATGACTGAAAATAATTACCTATAATAGATTCATTTTTATAAAAATGAGTTTAGAAAACTTAATACAACTTTGAATTTTAATAAAAAATTAGCAATTCCATTACTAAAACTCAATCTCAAGCCTAAAAAATAATAACATTTCAAATTAGTAAAAATAAAAACCTTAAATTGCACCAAATGAAGAATAATGCAAGACAAATACCTTTTAAAACTCCAATAGGAGGATCCAAACTGTAACACCCAAATTTTTTTTCACAAAATTTTTTTTTAAACTTATAATACAAGTATTTAATTATACAAACCATTTAAATCTTCACAAACAGGGTATCACAAATACATATCATAGCCATAGTTCAAACCTGTTTATTTTACATTTTTGTACAACTGAAGCTACGGTCCCACACCCGACTCTTTTAACATCTTTCCTGCTTACCTGAGTACATAGCATTTTAAAAGAAAATACGCGAGACATAATGTCTCGTGAGCATTAAGGGTTTAGACCCAAAACAGTTTTTCCATATTAACATTATTCTCAAGTTTTTCAACATTTTATTTCCTATGAGTGCACCCATAGGTATTCTTTATTAGGTAATGATACATTCCTACGAGCGCACCCGTAGGTTTTATACGAGACGCACCCGTATAACTACTTCCTCAATAGCATGAAACAAATTCATCTACCAAGGTAAGACAACTACTTCGTGACGGGAGGTACCATCCCAGTAGTGTCTTTTTGCCACCCCTACCGCAGCAGGCCGTGGTCTTTATCCGGATACTTCTCAACTCATCAACAGGGCTCAATCACTTTATTACTTTCTTGTATTCCTCATTTATCTTTTGTATACATTATACTCACTATTTCATAGGAATCATTTCCAATTTCACAAAACCATTTCCAGTTTCATTAAATCATTTCCATTTTCGTTAAATCATTTCAATTTCCATAAAACCATTTTGACTCCCAAAACATTCTTTAATAAAATTCATTTTGCTATGTACTCGAAAATCCACATACCACTCACCTCAAGTCACCTAGGAATCAGTTAGTCTTTTGCACTCCTTTTTCCTTCGCTCGGTTCACCGTATTTGAACCACCACCTATTATTTACAAAATATACGTTTATATTCAATTTATATATATAACAACTAACGTTACAGCACCGGTGTGCCATACTATGCAACTACGGGTTATAATTAGACTAAAACTCTCATTATAATAACTTCCTTTAGTTTGTAAATTTTCCCGAAATACGTGTATTTTACTACAGTACCCTCGGGAGGTCGTATTTCGGTTCCGACAATTTTCTACAAAGTTTTGGGCCATAATAGACCTATGTTTAAAATTTGGGGTCAAACGGACAAGTTTTGGACCAAAACTCAAAATTGAAAATCATTTGGCAGGAGACTCACTGCATGGTTCTGCTGGCACCGCCTCGCGACTCGACCAAGGGTCTGGTCACGACTCGAAGACTGCTAGCTTCGCGACTCGACCAAGGGTCTGGTCACGACTCGAAGACTGCTAGCTTCGCGTCGCGACCAACAGGGTCGTCGCGTCGCGATCGCTGCTGGTACAGATCAGAATGTCCGATTTTTTTGTGCTGCAGCCCCCTGTTTTGGTCCATTAAGTCCTTAATACTTAACCTAGTCAATTTATAATCATTCCATGACTAAAACCTTCAGTTTACATCAGGTTTTAATCCCATGGAATCACTAATTCCTACTTCAATTCCATAGAATCCCGTTTTTAACATTTTACACCCAAAAACACAAATTTTCGAAATTAATCACTTGGGGATGTCTTAATACATCCTAAGTGATTCCTAAGACTTAATGAAAACACTGGAATCAGCTTTGAATCTCATGAACCTGTGGGTAGGGTTCTTAAGCTCAAAACCCCCAATTTGACAATTCCTCAACACCCTTGAGATTTGTGTGTTTACTTAGTTGTTTAAACTTGTTTAGATGGAGGAAATCATAGGAACAACCTGAACCATGACTATGAATTCAGATTTCAGTTTGTCCCCGGGATGAACACACAAGAAATTAGGTTAGAAAGCTTGATTACTAACCTTTCTATTGAAGAATTCTTCCTCAAACTTCAGAATTTGACTTCTAATCTCGTGAACCTTCAAACTCTGCCCAGCCTCTCGCTCACTCTCGCTCTCTCCTGATACTTCTGCAAGCTTCTGGGAAGTGGGAGATTTTTCCCACTATTTATAGTTCCCAATTTTCAGTTTTAACCCTCTAGTTCCTTTTCTCCCAATTAGGCACCATGCTTTAATTTTATTACACCATACTTTAATTTCTTACATTAATACACATAATTACAAAATATTTTACATTAAGGTCTAAAATATGGCAAAAGACCAATTTGCCCTTATTCCTAAATTTTACTATTTCACCCGATTATTTTACATTTTATTACATATTTTCACGGGTTCTTACAACCTCTCCCCCTTAAGAGGATTCCGTCCTCGGAATCTTCTCATAATTCGTAAAATTCGGGTATCTTTTCTTCATGTCTTCCAAGGTTTCCCAAGTCAAATCTGAACCCGATGTGTGCTTCCATTTGACTAAAACTAAGTCAATTTCTTTATTCCTCAACTTTTTGGTTCTTACTTCCAACATTGCTTCTGGTTCTTCTATCAGCTTATTCGGGGCCTCCACTGTTAAGTCTTTCAACGGGATAACAAGTTCACTCTTTCCAAAGTACTTTTTCAAATAACACACATGGAACGTATCATGTATACCACTCAGTTCTCGTGGTAATTCTAACTTGAAAGCTTGTTCTCCAATTCTTTTTAAGATCTTGAAAGGTTCAATATATCTGGGACTCAGTTTACCCCTCTTTCCAAATCTTACCACACCTTTCCATGGTGACACTTTGAGCATTACCAGATCACCTTCTTTTAAGTCGTAAGGTCTCTTCTTCAAGTCTGCATAACTCTTCTGCCTATCTTGAGCAGCTTTCATATTAGCTTGAATTATTTTGATCTTTTCGTTTGTTATTCTTACAATTTCTGGTCCAGTTATTTTAGTCTCCTCTGCTTCCAACCAACACAAAGGGGTTCTACACTTTCTGCCATATAGAGCTTCAAATGGTGGCATCCCAATACTGGAATGATAGCTGTTGTTATAAGAAAACTCTACCAATGGCAAGTGTTCGTCCCAATTCCCACCAAAATCTAAAGCACACGATCGTAGCATATCTTCTACGGTCTAAATAGTTCGTTCACTTTGTCCGTCTGTCTAGGGATGATAGGCTGTGCTCATTTTAATTTTTGTCCCCATTCGTTCTTGTAGTGCCTCCCACAATTTTGAGGTAAATAGTGGGTCTCTGTCAGACACAATAGACAATGGAGCTCCATGAAGTCTTATAACTTCATCCTTGTATATCTGCGCCAATGTTTCCAACTGCATATTTTCTTTAATTGCCAAAAACATTGCACTCTTGGTCAAGCGGTCAACAATGACCCATATACGGTTATGACCTCTTCTAGTTCTTGGCAACCCAACTATGAAATCCATGGTTATGTCTTCCCATTTCCCCGCTGGAATTTGCAGTGGTTGAGTATTTCCATATGGGGCTTGATGTTCCGCTTTCACTGTGCACAGGTTGCACATTTAGAAATATATTTGACAATTCTTTTCTTCATTCCCGGCCACCAGTACTGTTCTTTGAGATCCCGATAAGTTTTCGTACTTCCTGGATGAATGGAATACTTTGACTTATAGGATTCTTCTAGAATCAATTTTCTAATTCCACCAGCTTTTGGTACCCATACGCGGTTTCTGACTGTCTTCAATCCTTGGGTATTTTCTCCAAACACCAAATCCTTTCCCAGCTTTTCCTTCTTTAAGTCACCCCTTTCCAATACCTGCTTTTGCGCGTCTTTAATTCTTTCTATTAGGCTTGATTTCAATTCTATCCGCATCAACCTCTCTTGACTTTTCTTTTCGTGAAACTTTCTGCTTAAAGCATCCGCTACCACATTTGCTTTCCCAGGGTGGTAGGCAATTTCACAATCATAGTCATTTATTAGCTCCAGCCACCTACTTTGCCTCATATTAAGATCTTTCTGTGAAAATACGTATTGTAAGCTCTTATGATCCGTGTACAAGGTGCACTTTGTTCCATACAGGTAATGCCTCCAGATTTTTAATGCAAACACGATTGCTGCCAGTTCCAAATCGTGCGTAGCATATCTTGTTTCGGGTTCTTTTAATTGCCGAGAAGCGTACGCTATCACTTTCCCCCGCTGCATTAGTACACAACCCAATCCTCGGTTCGAGGCATCACTATACACCACGAAATCTTCAGTTCCCTCCGGCAAGGTAAGAACTGGCGCATCACATAATTTCTCTTTCAATCTTTCGAACGCCTTCTCTTGTTCCGCCCTCCATTCAAATTTTACCCCTTTCCTTGTTAACTTCATATTATAGTTCATGATGAACTGTTGGTATGAACTAGAAAGCAAGTTCAGAACCATATCAATGACTAACTCCTTAGACAACTGGACACCAAGATTTTCCAGCCTGTCTATGTACGACCTCTTTCTTGAACGTGCATATATACAGATGCTCTGTATTGCAGTTTACAAGTAATCAGGGACTTGACGATCTCAAATCATTCCTGCCTTGCCTGATCTTGGAACATTTTTGAGCTGCAGATTTATGTCGTACGCCCCAGCATTCTCAAAGCTCTTTTGGAGCTCAGAGGGCATAGTCGCCAACATCAGACAAGCAACCTTAGTTGAGTCATCAATTATCATAAATTGCTACATCTTCGTCAGCAACATCATCAGCTATCTCTGGGATGTCAACATCAAGGACATACTCTTTGCCCTCGAATCTCAAAGCAATTCTCAAGGCCCAGATCCAGTCAAGATAGTTCGGACCCATAAGCTTTACCCTCGAGAGAACGAATACGAGTGAGATGTTTGTTGGTGGGGGAGGAGGAGGAGGTGGAGGAGGAAGAGTAGGACTCGAGTTGTTATTGTTATTAGCAGACATCTATAAGACAAAGTTGTTAGTTAGTTTATGTTTTAATCCTTTAAATAATTACCCAAATTTTATTTACTAAGGCTAGGATCCAAAACCTACCAGTTATGATATGAAGAGGGATGTTGTAATCACACCATAATGGTCATTAAGGTAGATAAAACTCTTTTAACAATTTCATTCACTATGAAATTCCTAGATCTATGAGATTCATTGACTAGTGTCAATGACATGTTAATCTCGGTTGTGCTAATCTCAAATCCATCACAGGGATGTCGTGGATCATGGATCAGATGGGGAATTAACCATGCAGAACCCGTGTGATGTCCAGCTCAAGGTAAGTTTGAGAATCACGAGTGTCACATCATTCTTAAATACAACATATATCTGATGTGCCAATTAACCACACAGCTCCATCAGTAGATTATAAAGAGAATTTGCGTTTCTCATGGATATCACATACTTTGCATTTATTTATAATTAAAACGTGACTTTTGTTTTAATACTTTAAGTTAATACTTTTAACTTAGAAACATTGCCCCATCAAACCCTTTTGGTAACTCCACATGGCAAAATGTACTAGGCGGTGAGGGTGGTAGGCAATGAATGCCGTTTAAAATGCTACCTCATTCAGATTCATAAGAATTCTCATTCAAACCCTATACACGATTTTAGTGTGTGAGCCTAGTCATGGTTTGACCAATGTTTTTTTAATTAATATTTTATATATAGATACTATTCTAAAATATATAAATGTATTTTTAAACAATTTAAAATATTTTATTTATTAATTAATTCAATTAATACTCTTTTAACAATTAATTATAAACAAATCCCTGTTAGAATTAATCATATTAAGACAATAGGGCAAATAAGGCAAGTAAGCAAGTTAGGAAACTTGCAAGACAAGCTAGTGCAGTAACCCTAGCCACCAAGTGCATGCAAGGCTAAAAAAACCCTTCCTAAACCCTAGTGAAAATCAACAAGCAGCAAGGAGGCACAAAGAAACCAGCAAAGTCGAAAATTTCAAAGCATGCAGATGAACATTCAAGTTTCTAGCATAAACCCTAAGATCATAACATGTTTATTCAAACAACTGTAGCATATCATACCTATAAATTTCGAAAATAACATGCAGCATGAAATCATATTCCAACAATTAAGATCAAAGTGCAGATAACATATGAACAGAGGCTCTCATACCACTATTGGGATTCGATCATATAAACACATCAACACATGCATCGGAAGTCTTAACAAGATCAAATCACATAATATCCATGAACATTGTCCAGGATCATGCAGGTCATATCAGTTACAACAACTTTAAATCATAAACAGAATGTACATCAGCAAGTCTCTTTCTTTAATTTCTGGTCAGTGCCACGATTACAAGGATGAACAAGATCCAAATTAGAATCCCTCTGATGATTCACACCCAGGATCTCCAAAAAACCAGACAAATCAGAGTTTCTACTTGAGAAATGAGGCAAAGAACTCTAACCCTAGAGAAGGAAGAGTTTTCGCATAAAGGAGAGGATGGAGGAGGGTTGGCGGCTCAAATTGAGGCTTAGGATGCCTTAGGTTTTGACCCCAAGATCTTTATTTATACTGCAAGGCTCCTAGGGTTTTAAACTTAAGGAGCATTTTGGCGGCCGTACCCCCTGGACTTGTTTCTATTAATTAAACCTTTAATTAATTACAATACAGCCCCTTTAATAAATTACTATAAATTAATTCCAAATTAATTTATCAATTAATTAATTGATTTAGTTTCTAATTAATTTATTTTTCAATAAATTAATAAACTAAACATTCTCTCATATTAGAAGCACTTTAATTCATGAAAACATATACGTTCCAATTTTATCCATTTCAATATTTATTAAGCCTCTTATCTTAATTTCAAAACTAGATGTTATTTAAAAACATCAGCACATTTAATAGATCCTCTTTACTTGTTGTGTTTCAGCTTTTTTACGATTGCCACATGCTAATTCTTAAATTATTATATAAAATATAAAAGTAATGCATAGAACCCTAAAGGTCAAACATAGCAACTGTCTACTCACTATATAAGTGGTTATCTTTATGTTTTCTTTCATTTTTATCCCATATTCATTACAAATCAAAAAGTCTCACAATGTTATCCCCAATAAATTTTCTATATTTCCTTTTAAATGATATACATATCTTTACTCCTAGAACCTAAATCATAAAGGTAATAAATGCTAGGACTAGGACTTGAAGTCTAAGTTAATAATATATTAATCTTATCCTTAGATATCAACTACCAATGATAAGAAACTCTATCAAAGACTAGAAAGTATGAAATACTAGGATTACATCCTAAAGGAAAAATATAACTATCAACTCTAATCCTCCATATTAGTGGAATTTTCTCTCATCATCCTTTTTTACTTCTTATATGATCCCTGCTTCTTACATCTAAAGCATTCCTTGAAATTTCCCCATCATCTTCTCTTTGCAATGAGTTATATTACATTTTACATGTTATAAAAATGTAAAAAATATAAAAATTATATATAAATAGTTTGAAATATAAAAAAACTATAAAAACTTAAAAGATTTGGAAAAAAATTTGTCAAAGGTGTAAAAAAATGTAAAACAAGGGTGTGATGGTTTTTATAAAACATTAAAAGAAGTTGTACAACAAATCTCCAAAAATATAAATTTGTAAAGACAAACTAATTTTTCATGGAATTTGGAAAATAAAGTTTGGAAAATTTAGACCAAAATCATAACAAAATCTAAAACTTGAGCCAGAATTGTAAAGTTTAAAAATGACATGTTAGGGTGACGGTACTGGGAGCGGCAAGGCCTAGACAAGGGATGTAGGATTAGTGGTACCTAAGGGAATACCTCCACATCTAGGTACCACCATTTTGAAACATGATCATCATACTTACACCAACGATCCTTCAAGATTCACTTCATTTTCTAGTTGTGCATTATGTATATTTATTTGTACCAAATTGTGTGGGATGGGAGGGATGACCCTTTGTTGTGCTTTGGGATGAGAGAAAAAGGACGAAGGAAAGAGAAAAAGTTAATGTGGCGTTGATGTACAATCCAAAACGAAACGGATGAGAGGCATCAACTGCCAGAATTTATACCTGAGACATGAGGCATGGCATGTAAAAAAATCTGTTTTCATTTTATGTATTAAAAGTGGTTTGTTGGCAACTTGACGACTTCGTAGATAAATATTTATCCAAAAATAGTGTTAACTTCTTTTTTTTTTAAAATGACACTTTTTATAATCTATTTATTCGTATTTTTATCAAATATTATCATAGATTTATGGTATTGTTACAAGTTAATCAATTATACAGAATACTTTTTATGTTTAAAATTAAAATATACGCTTTTGATGAGTATTTAATGTATTTGTGTTAATAATTAATGATTTTTTATTAATCATATATAATAATATATTTGGTAAAAAAGTGGAGAGTAGTTGATAAGTGTCGATGGGATCATTTTCAAAAGTCTTATTGTACATCTACATGCAAAAATGATGTGAGGGGATTTCGACCTCCTTTTTAGATGTGTCCTTGACAACCTGGCGGTTCTTCGGTCTTTGCTTTTGGGTGAGCAAGTACGTGGTCAATGTGTTTTCCCTTTCCTCAACTAATTTCGATTTGCCATAGGGGAGAATACTATTGAATTCATTATATTGAAGTGCAATATTTCAAAGTACACTACTGAAAGTCGAAAATACCATTGGTGTTTTATCAGTATATATATATATATATATATATATATATATATATATATATATATATATATATATATATATATATATATATATATATATATATATATATATATATATATATATATATATATATATATATATATATATATACTAGCTGCATACCCGCGCAATGCGGCGGACAACAAATAGTTTCCTTTTGTCGATTAGTTTCCCTTCGGCAAGCTTCGTCGAACAGTTTTCTTTCGACAAACATCCTTCTATTTCTAATTTGGTTTAAGGTTTAGATTTTTTGGGGTTGCGTCGGTTGCGGGGCGCTAAATAGAGTATTCCGACAGTTAGTTTCTTTATGTGGCTTACTTATCTTTCGGATGACCGTGTGAATTTTTGTTTTTCATTCGATAAATAGTTTCTTTTAAGTTTTAAAGTTTGTGGTGTGGATTTTTGGTTTTGGCTTTGGGTTTTTATGTTACACCATTGACTATTGAAAGTGATAGTTTCAACCAATAAATATGAGTAAAACTCTCCCAAGTGTAAACAGTTTTCGTTTGCTTTTTATTAGAAATATTGCATAGTTTGTTTCGGCAATTACGCTTTAGGAAATGAGGGGTGGCGATGAATATATTTCTTTAAGCAGGTTGTTTCAAGTAAAAAATAAAGTTTGTTGCTGATGTGATAGGCGACGTCGGATTGTTTTCTTTCAATCAATAGTTTGTTATCTATGCGTACTTTGCTAACAATATGTAGCTTTGTTTTGGCAATCAATTTCCTTTCACCAAATAGCTTGCGTTAAAAAATAAATACACTATGTTTCGAGTATCCATGCAATACGACAATGGTAGTAAGTAGGTAATTTTTGGTATTACAATATGAAATAAAACTTCAGGCTTTCTTCAAAGTTTGCTTCAAATGCTGGTCTCATTAAAGCAATAATATTTCTCTCGTATAATATAATAATTAATAATGCCAATGACTTTCACAGCTGATGATTCGGTAGCAGAATCTAAACCAAACCAAATTACCCTTCCATATCATTTATCCGTGATGTATATACCATGTTCAACTGGTAAGTTGAAAAAAAAAACATTACATTGAATTTATCTGGATCTGTGTGCATTTATATATGTTGTTATATGTATAAAATTTGGGTTTTTTGCGATTGAGTATGGAATTTTTTGCCATGAAATATTGAATTTTGTCGATTCAATTAAGTGTATCGGTATTATATGTATCGTTGCTTTTTCGATTTAATGGCGTATGAAACATCAAATTTTTTTCGATTCTAATGATCGCTACTGTAAATAATTTTTTTTCTATCCTAATGATCTACTATAGATAATTTAGCATACCAGTGTTTTCAATAATTTTTTAGTTTATTTTAAAGAAAAATGTGTTACTATAAGTTTTTTGTTTGCATTTTTATACAATAATTTTTTTGATTTTAGTCCTTAAAAAAGATAGTAATGGCACAAACAATTTGTTTGCATTTTTATACAATAAATTATTTTTATTTTATTCGATTATGTATTTTTATTAAAGAAATATAGAAAAAAAAAATATATCCTAATATTTTTTATTTTATTCAATAAATTATTTTGATTTTATAAATTAAAATGAATAAATTTATAATTACTAATACCCTAATATACCCACATTAAACCTAGCCCTAAAATCACATCTTCACATAGCTGATAGCGCCTCTCTTCTCCTCCCGGTTCCACTTCTCCGATTACAAGCTCCTCCCCTCCGACCGGCACCTCCTATCCGATCAGTGCCTCTCCCCTATGATCAGTGCCTTGCCGACTGCCGATCCATTATCAGATTTGTACATATCATCATCGTCTCCATTGGGGTTTCCGACCTGCATATATCAACTCCTTGTCCTCGGACCTCCGACCTGCATAGATCAACTCTTTGTCTCTCTCATATGTAAACATGCAGGTAGATATTATTTTGGTTGAAGTTTTGGTTTAAACGATTTTCGGTATGGATGAAGTTTTGGGTTAAAATGAATTTTTGATATGGTTGAAGTTTTCGGTTAAAATGTTTCTGTGTATATTTCAAGTTTTTGAAGTAATGATTCTTTAATTTTTCAGAAAAAATTATGTATATATTTTGATTACTATAAAGTTCTTGATTGAAAAAATTGATTGATAATGCTAGATTTTTGGTTTCTTGGTCATCGGCAGATCTATTTTTTGTTATTGGGTTTCAGATTTTAGTTATCGATAGATCTAACTTTCGTTAATGATGTGTGTTGTAAACTTTCTGCTTTATATGATGTGTAGTTCTAAATGTAATAAATCAAGCAGTAGTATTTATCAAACATGCAAAATGGAAAGGTATCTGTCAATTTTTATGTTTTAAATTACATTTTTAAATCTCCAGATTTTTAAAAGATCAGTAATATATTTTTGAAAGTTGAAACCTGCAAAATAGAGTTGAGTTATTTTAAAACACATCATAAAACATAAAAAAAACCTTTCTTAATTTGTCATTCGTTCTTTCCAGATTCCCTGATTTGTTCACACAAACCGGAGGGAAGTCTCCTCTTATAGGCAAAATCATGGGGGCTTCAGATTTTTTGTGTTCTTGATGTTGGTTTGCAACCCAGCTTTATGCTTCGTGGAATCTGCCTGATTACCCTGTACAAAACATTATTTAGACATTTAAACTTTAAGAAATAAATACTATGAACAAACATTATTGCATTAGATCTATAAGGAAATTCAAAATAAGTGTTGAGTTTGTGTGCTTTGTATTATTGTAGGTGTTTTTAGACTCAATTTTGAACAAACAGATTGGAAGCTGTTGCAAAAGTGAAGGCTGGTGGAAAATTAAATGACGGGAGATGGGAAACCGAATAGTTTTGGCAGGAGATCTTGTAAATAAGAATTGTGTATATTAGAAAGCATTTGAAAATTTGAAATGTAAAAGATGTGTTGGGTGAGGCTGCCTTAAATACCACGGGTGCTGTAATTTGATTGGTGGATTTTGGTTTACATGGATCAAACAGCATTAAATGGCTAGGATTTGTTTAAGTTGATCTATTGGTGAAAAAGTCATCCCGTGTTCAAGACCTTTGTGGATTTTGGTTTACTTGCATCAAACAGCAATAAAGACTTGTACCAAATGTCTTAAAATTAAGACATTATGCATTAAGAGTCTTGTACTATATATATGCTTTATATAGTATTATACATACATACATACATACATACATACATATAGAGTCAGGATCATTTGAGAACTCATATATTTTTGAAAACTCCAAGACAATGATTTGTTTTTTCAAAAAATGACTTAATACATTAAGTCGCTTATATTTAAGACATTTCATCAAAAATAATCTTTAAAAATTGATTTTTTTGGAGGTGCACATATGCACATTTCATATATTCGTTTTTTTTCAATTTTTTTGACAAAATGTTTTAAATATAAATGACTTAGTGGATTAAGTCTTTTTTATGGAAAAATAATTTTAGTCTAAGAGTTTTCAAGTTCTCACGGATATTTTGGTTTAGTAAAAAATATATTTTAGTAAAAAATATATTTTTTAGCATGTTGAAAATCTGAAATATATGATTTAAAAGTATTTCTTTGAGCGTTATCAACAAAGTCAATTCCTAACTTTGAAATGTTTATTTACTGAAAACTTTTATAAATTTATCGACTAATAAGATCAAGCTAGTCGAATACATGACCTTAAAGGCTTAAACCATGCAAACTTCCTAAATTTAGCAAACAAGTACTTAAAATAAATGCATATTTAGTCGATCTCCATATTAGTAAAAGAAAACATTAAAAATCAAGATATAAAGTACTATACTATAAGTTTATAATGAAACAATATATTCAGTTAACTAAAATAAAATTTAACTATTGGTTATTGGATGCTATTTTGGTAACATTTCCCTTATATTAGAAACATATATATGACATATGTACTTACTGATTTTAGTATGTGTTTCTTGAAAATAAGTTAGAAAGAAATTAACATTGTTTTGATGTGCAATTTTCGAATTTTAAAATCAACACCCTTCGGTTTCTTTATTTGGCTAAGTTGCTCATTCACGTTTCTTCGTAAATCCTTATGCTTTCTCGACTTCTCGCGATAGAAATAGAGTATGAGCAGTGGTGGAACTAGAAGCTTGAAACAGTAGTGGCACTATAATTTTTTTTTTTTCTGATGCAATATAATAAGATTTAAATAATAAAAAAGTATAATTGCATTACAAGTATAGATCGTACATTTTAAAGTTGACATCTTTTTGTACACATTTTTTGAAAATGATCAATTACATATTCAATCGTAACTTTCATAAGGGCTTCTTCTTCAACATTACAAATCAGTGCATCGTTCGTATAGTCATCAACAATTTTGTTACGCCAGTCGGTCTTCAAAAGCTTCATCGCGAAAAAACATTTTTTTATTGTTGCTGTCGCGACGGGTAAAACTAAAGTCAACTTTAATAACCTCTAAATCAAAGGATAAGAATGATGTTTCCCCGTTGCCACAAAATCAAATACAACAATATGTTAATTTGCACTTTGCAACAATGCGACTTGCATTTTTTTGTTGATTGAATATTCAAACGACTGGAACGAGACAGGCAAGTAGCGACTTGCGTTTTCCTTTTTGTCGTGAATTCATGAAATTAGCAAATTAATTATTAATTTACTTTATCTAATTTTCTGGACAATTGAGCTTAATAAATGTGGACTATTAAATATTAATTTATCATTGCTAACTATTGGACTTGGGCTAATTCTATGGAACTTTTGAGGTTTGGCCCGTGCCACTGTGGGCACCTCATTAGTTCCGCCCCTGAGTATGAGTGCCTTGGATATTCGACAATTGATGATTTGATCTCAGTGTTGCTATAATTTTATATCAATATCTATAACGATATGCAAATCCTCGAAGATGCATGCAAACTGTTCGACGAAATGCTTTAACTGACTATATATACAGATTTACGAGACTCCACCCTATAATGTTGTTGCATAGGGTGTGTTGTATGAATGAAATCTTAGGTTCTTATACATATGGTGTACTACCAGTTTGATATTTGATTCACGAGATTGATTTTGATTATTTCATGTGCTGATGAACAAGAATCACGAGGCTGGTTTGCATGGTAGAATGCTTCAAGAGTTGGTGAAGATGAATCACGATATTAAGAGTAAATTGTTGAGTGTGAAGCCACTCTTGTGGTTTGTCAAAGTAGCTGCAGAAAAACTTGAAGTTGGTAAAGTTTTTTTTTTCAAAAGAAATTGGTAGCCTCTTATGTTGAAGGCAAAATTTCTTTTGTTCACATTGACTTATTACACACTCAAATGCATATATAAAGGATGCATTCGCTAGTTAGAAAATTCACCACACAACACCATGTAACACAGAGAGAGTGCAGAGTAGCACCAAGAAATAAAACTCCTAGTTACCCACCGTGGACGTAGGTCAGTTTTGGACCGAACCACGTTAAATTCTTGTATTCTTAATTTGTGAGCTGAGTGTGTGAGTCTAGTGTTTGTATGCTAAGTGTCTCGATCCTAACAAGTGGTATCAGAGCTAAGGTTTGGCTCCAGAGGGTGATTTTCAGTTTTTGGTTGGAAATTTTTTTTCAACAAAAAACAATTTTGGTGTACGCTGTTGGAAAGGTCTCGTTCCGCAGATTCCAAAAATATATTTTTTTGGATTTCTTGACCGTCGGAAGACCTCCAAATCGTCAGTCAAATGTTCGCCGGAATAGTGACTGAAGAAACCAGATCGCCGGAGAAGACGATACTGTAGCGCCGGAGTTTGCCGGAGAAGACGACACTGTAGCAGTTCACTGTAGCGGTTCTTGTAGCAGTACTGTAGCAGATTTCCAGAAATTGCAGTTTGGTCCTTGAACTTCGGAAAATTGCGGTTTAGACCCTGAACTTCAGGAAAATTGCAGTTTGGTCCTTGAACTTCGGGAAAATTGCAGTTTAGTCCCTAAACTTCAGGAAAATTGCAGTTTGGTCCCTCAACTTTGTCAAAGTCGCAAAACAGTCACTCAAACATTTGTTTTGGGCAGTTTAGCCAGAAAATAATTTGGGTGGGGATTATATTTTGCAAATAACGAGCCAAGAACAGTTGAATCAAAATTCTATTTAATCGGTGAAGAACAGTTGAACTCAGAAGAAATTTAAAGAAATCGAAAACCAGTGCCAACAGCTTTTGTCGGGTTTTATCGATTCAGTTTAAATTTTCAGTTTCTGATTCTCAGTTCGGTATTCCGCTGTAGTTTAAATAGGTTGATTATTTAACAGAGTTCAGAAGAACAGTCGTTAAGTTCAGACAAGGCTTCGTTTAGTGAAGATTGAAAAGTTGGTGGAAGACGCAGATTGAGGCTTTATGTGTCAGAAAGTTCAAGATGTGGTATTGGTAAACGGAGAAAATTAGAGAATTACAGAAGATCAGACGTTCAGACAAATCCAGCGATGATCAGAGTTTCAGGGGTTCAAGAACAGATCATGGGATGAACAGATCAAGTAATTAAGAGAAAATCTGTTTTCGGTAGATCCAGCAGTGATTAGAAAGTCAGCAGACTTAGGTGTAATCACGGAATCAGAAAGTTCGGTGTTATTCATGACGTTGAGGTGTGGACATTCTTTAGAGTCGATGTCCAAATAGAGGAAATTCTGCTTCTGAGAATGTGTCTGGGTTTGATGCATTAGGACTCAGTGGAAGGCAGTGAATACTATTCGGTCAAGAATTCTGGTGCTTCATTTCACGCTACCCACAGCAGTGAAGCACTGCAGAATCTGAAAGTTGGAGACTTTGGAAAAGTAAGACTTGTGAACGATGAATGTTTGCTGTATATGGTCGGATTACCGTCTGAGGGAGTGACCGTCCCAGTTCAGAAGAGAAACAAAGTCCGGTTCACAGAATCTCATGGGCAGAAGAGGGTGACCTTTTGCAAGTAGGAAGCCTAGAGCTACAA
This sequence comes from Cichorium intybus, assembly GCA_023525715.1. Lineage (NCBI taxonomy): Eukaryota > Viridiplantae > Streptophyta > Magnoliopsida > Asterales > Asteraceae > Cichorium > Cichorium intybus. The sequence continues at coordinate 155,652,429 of CM042011.1, read as the reverse complement.
TGAAGATTCACGTTGAACGAGCATGGAAAGGTTCAGAAAAATCAGTCGAAGGATATTATGGCAACAAAAGCACAGAGTATTGTTTCAGTTGTAGGGTTTTGCAACAGTGGGAGCATAGGTCGTGTTTCAATCATAGGTCCAGGACGACAGTGGATTTAGAACCAGTTTTCAGCTGTAAAAGTCTCTCCGGTTTTGATAACTTGCTAAATATGGAGAGTGTTGTTGTTTGTTCTCAGATTGTTCCAGGATTCGGTAGTTCGTTTTCAGTGGGAGCCGGTGGAGACAGAGAACAGGTCAGTGGCAGACTTAGCCATGACTAATGTGTTGGAGCTAACGGAAGCTTCAACTAGCCTTCAGGTAAATTGAAGAGAAGGCCAGGATAACTAGGAAGGAGCTAAGATCAAAAAGTGTTTTTTTGGAATGCACAGTTGAAGCGCAGGTGAAGATTGTCAAAGTAGCTGCAGAAAAACTTGAAGTTGGTAAAGTTTTTTTTTCAAAAGAAGTTGGTAGCCTCTTATGTTGAAGGCAAAATTTCTTTTGTTTACATTGACTTATTACACACTCAAATGCATATATAAAGGATGCATTCGCTAGTTAGAAAATGCACCACACAACACCATGTAACACAGAGAGAGTGTAGAGTAGCATCAAGAAATAAAACTCATAGTTACCCACCGTGGACGTAGGTCAGTTTTGGACCGAACCACGTTAAATTCTTGTGTTCTCAATTTGTGAACTGAGTGTGTGAGTCTAGTGTTTGTATGCTAAGTGTCTCGATCCTAACATAAATTACAGTTTTGGTCCCTGAGGTTTATCTATTTTTTCACTTTTAGTCCAACTTTTGAAATTTCCGCTGAAGGTCCTTAAGGTTGCATAAAGTTTACAATGGTGGTCCCTTGGCCAGGTAAAAAGATTAAAATGTATTTTTTAATTTCTTTTTTTTGAATTTATTATTTATTTTATAAGTAAAAAAATAAAAATACACCCCACCACCACCTTCTACCGCACTACCCCCTCCCTTTCCATCCCCTACCCTATCATCTCCGGTGACACATGCAAATCGGGATTGGTTTCCGGCATAAATGTCTAAAAGAGGAAATCGTGGCTTCCTTATACTCGATGAACCAAACCTATCAACAACTTCATCCAACAATTTTTTATAATAAGGTGAAAATCTAATCCGTAAATGATGACTACTGTCATTATTATGTACCACGGTCTCCGCCTTAAACCTTCAAACTCTTTGCCTCTACCCTCTAGTCTCCAACGACAAACCCCAACTTCCTAATTTCTATTAGAATGTTCAAGCCAAGAATTAAAAGAGTTGAAACATGCCATAATTCGCTGCAATAGTTCGCCACCATCGTGGTGGCACTGTGGTGGTCACTCTGGCAGCCAAAGCTATCGGTGGCGTTGACTGACGAGAATAGCAGCAACAAAAGAGGACTTACAGTTCGTTATCAAAACAAATGGCAGCCCTATGTTCCCGCCTTCTTCTTTGCTTTGGAAACAGCTCTGACACCTCCTTATTCCTGGCGACTGCTTCTTCCCACACTCTCTCTCCCTCACGACTGTCTCTCCATCTCTCTCGGTTTTTGGGTGGAACGGAAAACAACAGAAGAACGGGGACTAGGGTTTAGCGTAATTGAAGGGTGGAGAGGAAGACGGGAGTGGGAACTGGTTTCCCCCGATCTCGACGACACCTAAGCTTTTCCGACGACTTGATCTCACCCCGATAATCAACAATTCTCCCTCTCGCTTTCTCCATCTCCTTTTTCTGTGTCTCGGTCCCCTGAATATCTATATGTGACGTTTGACTGGGGATAAGAATGAGTCTGCAAGACTTGCGGGATGAGGATGAGGCTCGATTGCAATTTTTTGATCTTTCTTCCCCTTTTTCTGTTTTACGAGGAAGAAGCCCAAGGAAGAAATAAAATACGTACAGAAGAAAACAAAAGTCGTCGGTCGGTACTCGGTAGTGGAGGTAGAGGGTAGGGTGGGTTTTTTTGTTTCTTTTAATTAATTTAATAAATAATATATTAAAAAATAATAATAAATAATAAAAGACAGTAAATTTGTTTGGCCAAATGACCAAAAATATAAGATTTTGGTCACCCTAAAGACCCAAAAAAAAAAATTAGACCAAAACTGAAAAATCATGTAAACCAAAAAAACTAAAATTGTAATTACTTCGAGATTAATTTAGATTCCTTGGTTATAGGTCTCTGCCAATTGACGAGGGCCACCCACCGTATACTTCGTGAACTACAATACGCAAAGGTTAGATCTATTTTGATTAGTTTTTTAAAATAGTATATTTTTTATGTTTTTTAAATATCATTTTTGCTTGGTATCTATCCTGGGTAAAATACAGAAAAATGACGTCCCAAATTTTTAGATACAAATTCTTTTTATTTAGCCCCAAAACTAGAGTAAATTATAGATATGATCATTGAGGTTTACCAAAATTAACAGAAAGAATTTAACTATTCGATTTTTACTATATGAGTCATTAAGGTTTGCAAAATCCTACAAATCGGTCCCTGAGTAAAGTAAAAAGACTATAATATCCTTTTTTATTTTTTTATTTTTCTTTGAATTTATTATTTATTTTATTAATAAAAAAAAAAATACCCCACCCACCCACCCCACCCCACCCCTACGTCTCTCTCTCTCTCTCTCTCTCTCTCTCTCTCTCTCTCTCTCTCTCTCTCTCTCTCTCTCTCTCTCTCTCTCTCGTACAATGTCTTCCTCGCTTCACCATCGTCTTCCCAAATACAAAGAAAAGTTGCAGTACGTAGGTTTGTGGTTTAATTTTACAGAAAATTTGAAGAAATGTGGGAATTTTGACTACCCATTTGCGGATTTTGAACTACAATGGTGTTTCTTGATCTTTTAATCGCAGGGGTTTTCTTGTTTTGGAGAAAAACAAGATTTCTTGATCTTTTCATGGCGTAAATCGACAATGTGAGATGAGTTACTGGAATTTCATCTGGGTTTGCTTTTCTTGTGGTGTATATGTGTTTTCATCATCGATGATGGTGGCTGCCGTTTCCGAAACAACACCAGAAATCAAACAAGACCTCCATTGTTGCCGGCGGAAATAGATAATGGTATCACTACCTCTAATAAGTCAATTAGATCGAAACACCGACAAATTTCTTCAAGATACCTTTCTCATTCACCTTCAACTTCTTCAAATTCAAATTCAAATCCATATGAGTTCATACTTTCCGGTTACCATCGGAGTTTGCTGCCTTAGATAAGCTAGGAGTTCAACTGACAGAACCTTCATCGATACACATATATGCAATTCAAAGGGTATGAAATTCGTCTTTTCTGCTTGTTTATCTTTTCCGCAAAGTTTGGATCTACGTTTGAATGATTATTCTGATTTTTTTGGCGTCGCTGTCTTCCTTGTCGTTCAAATAATCGTATCTGCGTTTTGTTTTGCAGTGCGAATTGTGTAATATAAAGAACAACAGAGAGACAGAAGATTACGATTTTGTGCACAGGCAACGTACTGAATATGTTGGGATCTGCTTTGAATTTTATTCGTATATGAACTCTTAAATTTTGGTAATGAAATCAGATGTGCTTGAGTTGCTGGGGAGAGAGAGAGAGAGAGCGAGAGAGAGAGACGTGGGGTGAGGGTGGGGATGGGTGGGGTATCTTCTTTTTTTATTAATAAAATAAATAATAAATTCAAAAAAAAGAAAAAATAAATTAAAAAGGGTATTTTAGTCTTTTTACTTTACTTAGAGACCGATTTGTAGGATTTTGTAAACCTTATTAACCCATATAATGAAAATCGAATAGTTGGGTTCTTTCTGTTAAATTTGGTAAACCTCAGGGACCATATCTGTAATTTACTCCCCAAAACTATTACTACAATAAGTATAGAAAACAATATGTCTAAAACGATAAATAATCAAAATATATGGTTTTTGGGTATTTGAAACCTTACTTAAAAGAGTAATTTATATACATGTTTTTTAACGGTTAAACAATATAATTCATTCATTATGAAAAATAATTATGTAACAACAACAATACATAATTCTTCTCATTCACAATCCAACTTAATTCAATTATTTATTAAAAATTCAATTTTCTCTCATCTCAAAGGGTATGTTTTGCAAAACTATATAATAGCTGTTAGGCTAGACGGAGCAATGGCTCGCCAAGAAGTCGCCAACCCTCTTGGCGACTCACCATCTCCATTGCTGTCGAAGTCGCCATCGGCTCGCCAAGATCAATTCGCCAACCTGTTGGCGAGATGCCAACAGGTATAAAACTTTCAAGAAACGCCAAGATCAATTCTCCTGGCCATTGGCCACCACTCCCTACAAAATGGCCAACGCCTGCCAACCCACAAAAACCCTTTGGCCATCCGTTGGCCATTGGCCACCACTCCGTGTAGCCTTAGCTGGTAATTAATAGACGAAAGGTAGTAGATAAACTTTGAAAGTTGTAGTTTTAATTGTGTACATATGTTTGGCAACAACAATTTTAACCTTTTGAAAGGTGTAAAACTACATTAAATTTAAAATCTAAAAACTACTTAAATTAAATTTTAGATTAGAAGTTTCTGTTCAAAATATAAATTTAAAGTCCGTACTTCTGAAAGTCTAAAATTTAAGATTAAATTACAGTCTTGGTCCTTGTGGTTTGCACGTTTTTTCAGTTTTAGTCAAAGTTTTGTATTTTCACATTCATAGTCATTGTGGTTGCAAAAAGCTTACACTACTGGTCCTTGGTCCATATAAAAAGACTATATTGCCCTTTCTAATTTCATTTTTTCTTTTAATCCATTATTTATTTAGTTAATAAGAAAAAAAGAAAAATAAACCCTAAGCATTGTACGAGAATCCTTTCCTGGTTTAGGACTTTATCAACGTCAGTACACGCCACCGTCGATTCCTTCGCTGGCCTAGCAATCGTGTTTTCTCCGTTGTCATTTCTCGACGTCGCCTCCAACAACATAAGATCGGAACGTTAGCGTTCGTAGGCTCTGGATCCGAACACCTTCGGCACCAACGATCCCTGTGGTATCATCCTTGGCCATGCCTCTCGTCGGCTGCTCCAATACTTGCAAATTTCGTAGGAACAATTCAGGTACGAGTTGACTGCCAATTAGCTCCCCAATTTCTCGACATCACCTGTTAGATGTGAAGGCTTTGACAAATCAACCAAGGTTGGTGAATGGTTGGTGAGTCCAAGGTTGGTGAAGGTTGGTGAGTCTAAGGTTATGGCTAAAGACTCATCAAATATGTTCATACATGCATTTCATATTACCTTCTCATGTATATAAATAGAGACATTCAGTTGAGAACATTTGTACCACACCACAACAATGTAGTTGAATATAAACTCCTAGTTATCCGCCGTGGACGTAGGTCATTTTTGGACCGAACCACGTTAAATTCTGGTGTTATTAATTTGTGAGCTGAGTGTAGCGCCGGAGAAGACGACACTGTAGCGCCGGAGTCCACCGGAGAAGACGACACTGTAGTAGTTCACTGTAGCGTCTTGTAGCAGTTCACTGTAGCGGTTCCTGTAGCAGTACTGTAGCAGATTTTCAGAATTTGCAAAACAGGTCCCTGAAGTTCTAGAATTTACAAAACAGGCCCTTGAACTTTCAGGAAAAGTGCAGTTTAGTCCCTGAACTTCAGGAAAATTACAGTTTGGTCCCTGAACATCAGAAAAAGTGCAGTTTAGTCCCTAAACTTTCAGAAAATTGCAGTTTGGTCCCTGAACTTCGAAAAAATTGCGGTTTAGTCCCTGAACTTCAGGAAAATTGCAGTTTGGTCCCTCAACTTTGTCAAAGTCGCAAAACAGTCACTCAAACATTTGTTTTGGGCAGTTTAGCCCGAAAATAATTTGGGTGGGAATTATATTTTGCAAATAACGAGCCAAGAACTGTTGAATCAAAATTCTATTTAATCGGTGAAGAACAGTTGAACTCAGAAAGAAATTTAAAGAAATCGAAACCAGTGCCAACAGCGTTTGTCGGGTTTTATCGATTCAGTTTAAAATTTCAGTTTCTGATTCTCAGTTCGGTATTCCGCTGTAGTTTAAATAGGTTGATTATTTAACAGAGTTCAAAAGAACAGTCGTTAAGTTCAGACAAGGCTTCGTTTAGTGAAGATTGAAAAGTTGGTGGAAGATGCAGATTGAGGCTTTATGTGTCAGAAAGTTCAAGATGTGTTATTGGTAAACGGAGAAAATTAGAGAATTACAGAAGATCAAACATTCAGACAAATCCAGCGATGGTCAGAGTTTCAGGGGTTCAAGAACAGATCATGGGATGAACAGATCAAGTAATTAAGAGAAAATCCGTTTTCGGTAGATCCAGCAGTGATTAGAAAGTCAGCAGACTTAGGTGTAATCACGGGATCAGAAAGTTCGGTGTTATTCATGACGTTGAGGTGTGGACATTCTTTAGAGTCGATGTCCAAATAGAGGAAATTCTGCTTCTGAGAATGTGTCTGGGTTTGATGCATTGGGACTCAGTGAAAGGCAGTGAAGACTCTTGGGTCAAGAATTCTGGTGCTTCATTTCACGCTACCCACAGCAGTGAAGCACTGCAGAATCTGAATGTTGGAGACTTTGGAAAGGTAAGACTTGTGAACGATGAATGTTCGCTGTATATGGTCGGATTACCGTCTGAGGGAGTGACCGTCCCAGTTCAAAAGAGAAACAAAGTCCGGTTCACAGAATCTCATGGGCAGAAGAGGGTGACCTTTTGCAAGTAGTAGGCCTAGAGCTACAATGAAGATTCACGTTGAACGAGCATGGAAAGGTTCAGAAAAATCAGTCGAAGGATATTGTGGCAATAAGAGCACAGAGTATTGTTTCAGTTGCAGGGTTTTGCAACAGTGGGAGCATAGGTCGTGTTTCAATCATAGTTCCAGGACGACAGTGGATTTAGAACCAGTTTTCAGCTGTAAAAGTCTCTCCGGTTTTGATAACTTGCTAAATATGGAGAGGGTTGTTGTTTGTTCTCAGATTGTTCCAGGATTCGGTAGTTCGTTTTCAGTGGGAGCCGATAGGGACAGAGAACAGGTCAAGGGCAGTTTAAGTCATGACGAACATGTTGAAACTCATGGGAGTTTTAACGGGCCTTTCAGGTTAACTGATGAGAAGGTCGGGGTAACTAAGAAGGAGCTAAGATCAAATGTTTTTTGAAGGTCCGTTACAAGACTTGGATGGCAGAGAAAGACTACATTGTTCAAGCCTTCAAGTGGGAGATTGTTAGATGTGAAGGCTTTGACAAATCAACCAAGGTTGGTGAATGGTTGGTGAGTCCAAGGTTGGTGAAGGTTGGTGAGTCTAAGGTTATGGCTAAAGACTCATCAAATATGTTCATACATGCATTTCACATTACCTTCTCATGTATATAAATAGAGACATTCAGTTGAGAACATTTGTACCACACCACAACAATGTAGTTGAATATAAACTCCTAGTTATCCGCCATGGACGTAGGTCATTTTTGGACCGAACCACGTTAAATTCTGGTGTTCTTAATTTGTGAGCTGAGTGTGTGAGTCTAGTGTTCGTATGCTAAGTGTCTCGATCCTAACATCGCCATCCATCCAATTTTTCGACCCCTTTACCTACACCAATAGAATCGGCGGCGCTTCATCACACGAAGCTTTTGTGTATGTGTTTTCATGACGTTGTGTTGATCTTGTTTTGGGATGCTGTTGAAGTTTGCGGAAAGACTTGCGTTGATTAATGATGAAGCCGAAAGTAGGGGCAACTGACGATTATGACTTGGATGGTTTAATTTCATATTTCAAATAACTAAATCTTGACACCGTGTCTTAGGTACGAGTGTTTCAAAAGCTCATGGAGACGTAGATAAATGCTAGTTATGGTAGCATTGGTGGTGGTGAAATATTTGACGATGATGTTATTGAGGTAGATACGAATGGAATCGAAGGCTTTGATAGTCATGGTGTTGGTTCAAAAAAAGGTCAAGGAGTGAATTCTATGAAGAGATTCATCTTCTTCCACCAATGCGCACGTCTCCAGATGTCTATAACAGCTATAACAGCGATTATGTTTTTGGAGACATCAGAGATAGTTTATGCAGGGATGAGCTTTCGAAAACTCAAGATATTAACGTATTTCGTCCGAGTATTCACCGGTGGTGGTGGTGGTGGGAAAATCAGAAGGGGAGAGAGGGGAGGGGGGTTGGGGGCTGGGGTGTATTTTTTAATTAATAAATTAGATAATAGATTAAAATAAAAATGAAAAAAAATTAGAAATTGTAGTTTGGTCTTTTTATATGGATTAGGGACCAAAACTGTAAGTTTTTAACAACAACATGAACCATCAGTGTGAAAATAAAAAATTTGGGCCAAAACTAAAAAAATAAAATAAACAATACTGACCAATACTGTAATTTATTTCTTCTTAAAGCTCTTAAAAATTAGTTGCCAAAACATACCCATAAACAACCCTTGTCACTTTAGGTGGCGTTTGGTTCACAGAATGTTTTTGAAGGAATCGAAATCTAGGAAGGAATTGGAATCTGTCAGGAATTGGAATCCAATTCCGTATTCTGTTTGGTTGGCAAGAAATGGAATTGAAATCCAATTCCATATTTTGTTTGGTTAAAAGGAAATGCAAGTGCAATCTGTGTAAAATGACAAATTTGCCCTTATGGCTTTTTGGCTTAAATTTACTATGTTTTCAATACATAAGCTATTGACGATCTTGATCATAGGTCTAGAGAATTCCTCTCGTTCAATGCAAGGAACCATTGGGTCTGGATTTATCCCTGAACTAAGCATTTCGATAAATCCACTTAAACATTGTTTAATATTTCCCAATTTTCCATATACATTGATGATTGATGTCCATAACTTGATATCTTTCACTGGTACTTCAGAGAATGACATGTAAGCTTCCTCAAGAGTTCCACATTTGGAGTACATTGAAAAGATTGAAGATTGAAGAGCTATAGAACATGTAAGTCCAGATTTTAAAGCCACTCCATGTAAACATCTACCTGAATATACTGAATCTAAATCTCCACAAGCTTGGAATCCACCTTCTAATGTTCTAGAATTCGGTTTTTCATCATCTCCAGACATCTTGTACATGTCACAAACACACTTTAATCCTTTATCGCTTTCACCATTTTGGATATATTCGATAACGAGGGCAGTCCAAGCAACCACATCTCTCAGACGCATTTCATCGAACACTTGTCGTGCGTTCTCGACATACCCACATTTTGAATACATGTACACGAATGAAGACCCAACCGCAGAGGTTTCTTGAAAAGTTCCATCTTTGAGTACCAAGCCGTGTACGATCATGCCAAGAACCAAATCCCCAAGCTCGGCAAAGGCGGAAACAACTATGGGGACCGTAAACTGGTTTGGCAGAAGAGAAGTAAACACTCTTATAGAAGCGTAACACTCGAGACATTGTGGATACATTCCATTAGAAAAGTAGGCTTTGATGATAGAGTTCCAGAGGAAGACATCTTTATAACAATGAAATGAATCAAACACTTGTTTGGATGATGCGGGTTTATGGAGATGAGCGTATAGGGAGATGAGTTTTGAAGAGATGAAGACGTTGGTTGAGTGATGTCCTGTAGTTATGATGTAGGCGTGGTACTTTGTGAGTGATTGGAGGGTTTTAGGAGATCTAATTGAGAGGAAGTTGTCGAGGTAGGCGGTTGTGGGGGGAGATGAGAACACGAAGACGACGTCTTAGACGAGGGTTTTTGTGTGTAGTGAGGGGCAAAATGGTAATCAGGCAAATTCCCATCACCAAGGCATTTAATTCCCTTAACATACCAATGGAATTTAATTCCCTCAAGTCAACGGAAAGTCAACCTCATTTAGGATTCCAATTCCTTACTAGAATGTGAACCAAACACAACATTCTGAAAGAATTGGATTCCAATTCCTTTAAATTCCGCCGAACCAAACGCTACCTTAGACTCTCCATAACTCCATTAATAATCCAAATCAACTCAGTATTTTTGTTAAAAAATCATCTTTTTTTACTTTTTTATACGCAACACAACCATTATAATTTTGTCCATATATTAGTAACCCAACTCAAGACAACCTTTCATACAAAATATTTTTTATTTATAGCCATTTTTTATTTTCAAGATTATATAATATATGAATAATTTATTGTACTTACAAAAAATATTAAAATATGTCTATAGTCGTTTCTATTTACAAACAAATATATTTTAGTATACCTTATTACTTTTAACAATTATTAAAGTGAAAATTTCATAAAATACACTAATTTTTCAAAAAATTTCGATTTTGACACTGTGTTATTTTTTTTCAATTAAGTCACTAAGTTTTTAATTTTTTTCATTTAAGTCACTATGTTTTCAATTTTGTTTCAATATTGACCACGGGACAGGTCAACCCGGTTTTGTTTCAATTTTGTTTCATTAAAGCCGGAACTTTGTAAAAAAAGTTAATTTTTACCCTTGAGACCTACTATAGCAGGTTTCCAGGTTACCATCAATTAAATTTTGCATAAAAGCCCTTAAGTTTTTATTTTTTTATGTTTTTACCCTAAATATTTTTTTTCCATATTATACCACCACCACCATTGCCGCCACTAACCACCAACATTGTCGCCACCACGTAACAACATCCACCACCGCCACCGCCACCGTCACCGTCACCGATACCACCACCACCACCACCACCGTCAACGATACCACCACCACCACCACCGCCACCGTCAACGATACCACCACTGCCACCGTCACCCGTGACGGTGGTATCTATGCAAGTTTCTCCCGTTTCCGGTTAATATTATTAAACATGTAATTTGGAAAAGGATGTAGCTATGCAATGCAATCATGATTTCTCGTATTATATTTTGAATGCTATCCAAATTTATAAGCGTGTAACCTTGAAGATTATCAATGCTAGTTGATCCCTAGGTTCAGAATGCAATTATTCTTTGTTTTTTACATATATTGAAGCTTCTTTCTTATGAATGTTATTATTATTTGATGGTTGGCATTCGCATATTCCTAATAAAGCAAGTTTAGTGATCAACAACTAATCGGGGTTCCACTACCAACAGTTCACCAGAAATTGATGATAATGGTGGCCGTGCGAATGGAGGATGGAAGATTTGATTGTCCTTTTGATTACTTTCCATGTTAGTGTTTATTCTTTTAATTTTGACAAATACCAAAGTCACCATAAGTGATTTCCTTTTGCAACTTACTACTTTGGTTTCTTATCATATATAAAAATGAAAACGAAGAGAGAAATTTATAAACTTCAACCAATTTACTTTTCACATGTCACATGTAAAAGTCATCAACAAACCGACTCAAACTTCTTGGAGTATGGAAAATATACACTCCGTGATGATGATTCTACTGTTTCAGAAGCCATCTTGTTGACGGTGGTGGTGGTGGTGGTGGTATCGGTGACGGTGACGGTAACGGTGACAGTGGCAGCGGTGGTGGTGGTATCGGTGACAGTGGCGATGGTGGATGTTGTTACATGGTGGCGACAATGTTGGTGATGGGTGGTGGCGGCAATGGTGGTGGGAGGTGGTGGTGGTATAATATGGAAAAACATATTTAGGTAAAAACATAAAAAAATGAAAACTTAAGGGGTTTTATGCGAAATTTAGTTGATGGTAACCTGCTATAGCCGGTTTCAAGGGTAAAAATGAACTTTTTTTTATAAAGTTTCGGCTTTAATGAACACAAAAAGTACAAAAAGGTAAAACCGTACATTTTATGCAAACTTAAGGGCTTTTGTGTCATTTTCCCATATATATATATATATATATATATATATATATATATATATATATATATATATATATATATATATATATATATATATATATATATATATATATATATATATATATATATATACTCTTGAAAGATGTATGTATATTTCTAAAAACATAAAAAATTATATTTATATTTCTTAAAAACATATTTAAAATATGAAATAATATATTTATACTTCTTAAAAAACATAAATATATATTTATACTTCTAAAAGACATTAAAATATGTTTTATACTTCTAAAGATGTAAACATATATATTTATACTTCTAAAAATGTATTATACTCTAACCGGACGAACTTAAACCAACATAAAAATATGTATTTATACTTCTAAAAATGTAAACATACGTATTTATATTTCTAAAAATGTATTTATACTTATAAAAATGTATTATAATTCTAATCGAACGAACTTAAACCAACATAAAAATATGTATTTATACTTCTAAATGAACAAACATACACGAGCGAATTAAACCAACATAACCGAATGAACATAAACAGACAAACCTAAATTAACGAACAAATACTTATTTTTATGTTTTTAGAAATATAAAATACGTTTTGTTTTTCATATAATCAAAAACATGTTTATAATAGAAAAATATTGAGAAAGAGATTTGAACACGTTTTTATAATACGTCTTTTATTGATATATAAATGTTTATATGCAAAAAACGTATTTATATTTTTAAAAGCATAAAAATACGTATATATATTTTTGAAAATGTATCTTTATTTCTAAAAATATAAAAATACGTATTTATACTTGTAAAAAATATATCTAAACTACTGAAAACATAAAAAGACGTTTTTATACTTTTAAAAAATGTAGCACAACTTCCAAAAAAGACACTAAGTTTTTCAATTTTCTCATCATTTTACTCTTATCGTTCTGCAACGATATCTTACTTCCTTTATATATTTAATATTCACACGACTTTTAGATAAGATTCTGAATTTAATGGTTATGCCCAAAGCACACCACTTGTCAACATTATACTCTTTTTTTTTTACCAAATTTATTTACTATTAATACACTCTACTTATAATTTTCATCCTTTATGTAAGAATCTTACAACTCTTATATATGTAATCAATACCCATAATTCTTCTTTAAGTTGCTCTTATTCATACTTCCTCTCGCCTTGGCAGGCATATACTTTAATGTCATTTAATCTGTCTAAGAAGTATTAATTATCTTATTGATTTCTTTTTTTTTTCTTTACCATACTAAGTGGTATAAATCCACTGCATTATCTTTTAATACTTATAATCTTACTTGTTCTTATTACATAGGCATATAACTCCTATGTTATCCTTACTACTTTCTTCAAAACCCTTACCCACCAGATTATCATAATTCCTTTACGATTCCACCAGTCTCAATACATATCCTGTGATTATGATAATACGGGCCCATATTACCATAATCACCTATACATATTGATTCTGCTGTTACCACAAGGTCTCATTGGACACTGGTTCCTTTAACATATAACACCATTATAAATACATAGTGATCAATACTAAAAATCTTACTACTTTATAAACATAACCTTTAATAAGTTTAGACGGTTACGGAAAATATCATATAATTTTCCTAACGGTCAAATTTTTGCTCACTATAAACGTTAGCGTAACACTTCTTAGTGCTATCTACATATTTTAAATAATGCATAATGTCTTAATCATTTAAGACATCATATAGCATACTTTCAGAAACTAGCATTTCTATAGCATGAGTTTAAGCCTAGGAGTGGAACAAGCCAATCCTAATTCGCTTAAACTATGGCTCTGATACCAACTTGTGACACCCCATTTCTACTGTTTGCAAATACTATGGTTTTTCGTTTAAATACATGAATACAAAAATACGGTTTATTAAAAACCGATAATTTAAACGCTTAAAACAGTGGGTGTACAAATCCATATCAAACTAACCATAGTAAGCCAGAAAGGATTAGACCTTGAGTCCAAGGTAGGAGCTAATCCGAGCTCCACTCCAGCTAAACTTCATCCAATTATAGCTTATCATCTTAACCTGGAATACATGGCAAAACAGAAAATACGTAAGACAATAATGTCTCGTGAGTTACATGAGTTTTAGACTCAAACCTTTTAACTTCTTTTTCCAACTTTTTGTAAATTTATAACATAAAACTTCTGTCAAAACTTTATAGTAATAATATACTATAACTCTTTACTTCTCGAAATCATTTCATAATATGCTTTACAAAAATAACATCTTTCAAAACTTTATAGTAGTAACATACTATATCTCTTTACTTTTCAAAATCACTTCATAACTTACTTTACAAAAATAGCTTCTTTCTTACTTTCTTTGACTGGTTTTATAAGCTTGCTGGATTTTTATACTTAGGGCTTTAATCACCATAAGTGATACCCCAAGTCTCTATGGCTAGAAAGAACGGATCAATCCTCACCATAGAAGTGCTGAGGCAATCTACTTCGCGACGGGGTTTTTCCCCAGTAGACCCCTTACCTAACCCGGGTAGGTTGGAACATAGTTCCCTTACTAACGCTGCTTGCTACAATTACCAGTCATACAAAACATTTTCTGCTTACTTTAACAATTACTTACTTACATAGTGGCTAATTGCCTAACTTCACCATTTCTTGTCTTTATGGCTGAATGCCAAATTCATAACTTTTGTTTCACATAAACCATATGTTTAAAACATGTCTTTATAACATTTTAGGCTTAATGCCAAATCATACTTTCCAAACATCTTATGGCTATATGCCCATTCATACTTGAAAACATATACAATATGTAACCAAAATATACTTCTTAAACACATTATGACTATATGCCTATCCATACTTTCAAACATGTACAACTTGTATTTCAAAATATACTTTCACATAATTGGTACATAGACCAACATACTTTCACTTAATATAATTTGTAGTTCAAAACATAGCTTCAAATATAGCATTATACTTTCACAACAATTTAGAAACAATACTCTTGCATATAATTTCACATATAGAAATTTTATAGAAAAATCTTGAAAATACTTACTTGCCATGTACCCCAGAATGGGTAAAAATACTGCATGTAGTCACCTTATAATTCTTGAAAAGTCAATTAGACGTTCCTTGGTTCTTTACCCTTTCGATGATGCTCAATTACTTGACTTGCACCTATATTTAATATATAACACATTAACATTTATTTCTATTGACTCTATAACTCATTAGAGCCCTTATGGTACTATCTTGGGTCATAATAAATATATAACTTTAAAATGACCAACTTTAATTAAATCGTATTTTATACGTATTTTACTACAGTACCCTCGGAGGGTTGTATTTCGATTCCGACAATTTTACATGAAGTTTTGGGCCATAATAGACCTATGTTTAAAATTTGGGGTCAAACGGACAAGTATTGGTCAAAATCTAAAAACTCAAAATCACTTGGCAGGAGACTCACTACATGTTTCTGCTGGCGCCGCCTCGCGACTCGACCAAGGGTGTGGTCGCGACTCGAAGGCTGCTGGCACCGCCTCGCGACTCGACTAAGGTGTGGTCGCGACTCGAAGGCAAAGCAGATTGCCTTATTTGGCGATTTTTCAAATTGCAGTTTCACTATTCGCCCCATTAAACTCTTAATACTTGACTTAATTAGTTTAGGGTCATTTCCAGGCCCTAAATACCAACTTATACTTAACTTTAAACTTCAAAATCATCAAATCATCTTTATAAATTTGGAAATTCTTCCGAAATCCCCATTTTTTTGCCAAAAATCATTTTATTGGATTTTCAAGCTTAAGAACTGATTTCTTACTTCTTTTATGTCATGTTTGACTTAACAAAACCATTAGAACTATATGAAATCAGTTTCAACTCATTAACCCATTTCTAGGGTTCTTGAGCTAAAAACTCATTTCTTTGAATTCCACCATATTCAATGGTTAAAACTTGTTTTCTATGATGTTTTGAGCTAGTTAGAGTATATGGATTCGTTGGATTATCCTCACCCATAAAAATCAGAAATTGGATTTGAAGATCATCCAACAAAACTTGAAGAATTAAGGAGTTCTTACCTTATGAAGTTTGAAATCACAAAATTCCAAGTGTAAATCTCTAGTTTTTTTTTCATCTTAATCTTGCTCCTCTTCTTGAAAGATCGTTCACGGTTCTTGAGAGAATTTCCCAGAGGATATTTCTGGTTTTTATGAAGATTATGACATAATTTTTCATTTATATATTTTTCCAACTTTGGATTTATGACATTTCAGTCCCTGGACTTCCATTTCTTGGACTTTGGCCACCACAATCAAATTTTATTACATATAACGTAGTTTCTTACATTTTTAGTCCAAAAACTAAAAATATAATTTCATAATAAATCTCATTCATGGGCAAATGACCAAATTACCCCTTTATGGTAAAATGACCAAATTACCCTCTTTTACTAGAATTAACTTTCAAATACTTATCACCATTATTTGGTGTAAAAATTTTATTTCATTATATATTAGCTCCAAAAAATCATATTTTCCTTACTTAAAAGTCATTTGGATGTCAAATGACCATTTTGCCCTTTCTCATCATCTTTTTCCAAACTTTTGGTATTTTACCACATTTCCAAATAAATTACTTTAAAACTTCCAGAATGTTTTAATCTTTTCCTTATATATTTTCTCGAATATAAATTCACGATTTTTGGGTCGTTACATGGCATAAAAAAATAGAATACGTAAGACAAAATTGTCTCGTGAGTTACATGAGTTTTAGACTCAAACATTTAACTTCTTTTTCCAACCTTTTTATAAAACTTATAACATAAAACATCTTTCAAAACTTTATAGTAGTAATATACTATAACTCTTTACTTTTCAAAAATCATTTCATAGCATACTTTGTAAAAATTAGCATCTTTCTTACTTTCTTTGACTAGTATTATAAACTTGCTGGATTTTTATACTTAGGGCTTTAATCACCATAAGTGATACCCCAAGTCTCTACAGCTAGAAAGAACGGATCAATCCTCACAGTAGAAGTTGCTTACGAAATCTACTTCGCGAAGGGGCTTTTCCCTACTAGACTCCATACCTAACCCGGGTAGGTGGAACACGGCGTGGTTCCTTTACTAACATTGCTTGCTACAAATACCAGTCATACAAAATACTTTCTGCTTACTTAAACATTACTTGTACACGTAATGGCTAAATGCCAAGCTTTTGACTAAAACATGTTTTTACCACATTCTAGGCTATTGCCAAAATCATACATATATGGTTTATAACCCAAAACTTATTTTCCACATAATTGGCTCATAGACCAAATCATACTTTCAAATGTAGCATTTTACTTTCCAAATGAGTTAGAAAATATCACTCTTGCATATAGTTTCACACATAAAAATATTATATGAAATCTTAATATACTTACTTGCCATGTACCCCAAAATGGGAAAAATATCTCATGTACTCACCTTGTCTGGTTAGAGAAGTCTAACTAGAATCACTTCTTCCCATTGTGTTTTCCTTTCCTTCAACTTTACTCCTTAATACCTAAGGAGTTCATTTAACATTCTAGTTAATACAAGCTAGGCCTTAGTAACAATTAAAGACTTCTTAATCTACATCTTAATAGATTAATATCACATTATTAACTCATTTTTAGATTTTGACATCTAAGACGCATAGTCA
This sequence comes from Cichorium intybus, assembly GCA_023525715.1. Classification (NCBI taxonomy): domain Eukaryota; kingdom Viridiplantae; phylum Streptophyta; class Magnoliopsida; order Asterales; family Asteraceae; genus Cichorium; species Cichorium intybus. The sequence continues at coordinate 155,634,905 of CM042011.1, read as the reverse complement.
AAGAATTGACCATAACTTCCAACTCAGAAACTCGAATGGCACAAACTCAAACATTCTGAAAAATAGACACAATACATGCAAGTTTCGAGAAGATACCGAGACTTGAATCACAATTTAAGACCTTAGAAAATAAGTGACAAGATTGATAGTGCAATCTGTCACAAATATGGATTAGTAGAGGAATCACCGATTCCATTCCACTTGGGAATGGAATCAAGGAAAACCCTCTTACATAGGCATACTAGATATAACCAAGAGACCATCCTCCGAAATTCAGACCCAAAAGACAAACCAATTAAGAATTAAAAATCACACAATATGAAGGAAATGAGCAGCAACATTTCTATCACAACTCAGCATAGCTCGACAAGATTGGTCTGACAACCTAACTTCTAAAAGGAAATAAATCAAACCTTTTGGATGAGTTACACTAGACATGAAGATAAAGCTCTCATCCAAAAATCAAACTCAAAGCATAAGCCAATTGAAAATTAAAAATCGTGCAACAAGGACAATGTGCACAGCTACAATTCTGGTTCAGTCAAAGAGAATGCATTGGAACCCTAGCTTCCTAATGGAATTACATCAAGCCTTCTGGATGGAATACACTAGACACGAGGATGGACTTCCCCTCAAATGTTCAGACCTAAACTATTAACCATTTGGGAATTAAAAATCCCACAAGTTAACCTAGGTGTGCAGCAGCCAATCTGTGGAGGTCGGATTGCACACACCAAAGTCCAAACCAAAACAATGAACTGAGTCAATTCCTTTTGGTCGAGCATGGCTCATGACAAGGTTCTTCTCCACACAAAATTTCAGAACAATCCAGTGAACATACGATTTTACAAGAATTTCACAACACAATTGGACACAGAAATCATACTCATGGAAATCGGGTTCAAAACCCTAGAAAACGACTGAATGAGGTCTAAACCCCAACTGATAAACTGAAAAAGACTTCGAGACAAAACCATGGGCACTGGAATCGCCTGATTTGGACATCGTATGATTTTTCTATGAATTATACAACATAGGACAAATTCCCATCTGAAAATCAAACCTTTGATTTAAATCTTCACTCCTTCCTCTAATCACAAAAATCAGCCAAGAACCCTAAATGGGTTTTCTAACTAAAAGAATGGATTTTTTTACCTTGTTTGTGCTAGGAATTCAAGGAATTCGATCATCTATCGTTTCTAGCACTTAATCCTTCATGAATTCCTCAAGCATCGCCATCTCCCTCTCCTTCTTCTTCTTTCACGCACACAAGAAATTCCCCAAGTAAAAATATTGGGACCAAGAAGTTTCCAGATTCTGATTTGATAAAAAGAAGTGGAAATTTCCGAAAATACCCCTGCCAGCTCATGCCTTGGATAAATTTCGGTATTTTCCTGATTATTTTCTCAAAGTTTACAGGATCATAACTTCCACAAACGACATCGGATTTTTACAAACTTTATACCTGTAGAAAGCTGGGAATAAGCTTTACAACTTCCTCCTACTGACTTAAATTTTGAATCCTTATATATATTACGTTACAGACCCTCAAACATGAACTTTGGCCATTTTTGTCACTTTTTGGTAGTTTTTAACCCGTCATAACCTCTTCGTTATAACCCCAAACGACTTGAATCTTTTTTCTATATTATTATTACATCAAAATATACAAAAGTCACCTTGATGATGTTTTCCCAAATCCTTATAGATTTTTAATTATTAATTTCTAAAGATTTACAATTATGTTCTTTTCTTTTTGAAATCCCAAAAATTCCTTTTTTTTATCCTCGGGTCTTTATAACTTTGCCCAATTGACAATTTAGTCCTTTTAGTTCCATTTTTCCCAAAATGGCACAAAATTCATTTCATAGCATCATAAGTTTTAATTTCTTTCATTTTTACCCCAACATTATATTTTCTTTACATTAAATTCATTTGTGTGCCAAATGACCATTTTCTCTTCTTAACCAATTTTTTACTATTACGCCCTCGTTCAAACCCAACTTTTCATATATGTATTTTATAGTGTTTACCCCTATTTTCGGGTTCTTACAGATTCCATTTTCATTTTCTATTTTAGAAAAATAGAAAACGTGTTTAGATATCTATTTTCTATCAATTTTCATTTTCCAATTTTTGATTTGGGGTTGTGCGGGTAAGTGGGTAGGGTGGGTGTATGAGGGTGGGGTAGGGTAAGGTGGGGTGGGGTGGGGGTAGGTGGAGGTGGAGGTGGAGTGAGGTGGGGGTGGGTGGTTGGTAGGTGAGGGTTAGGTGGAGGTGGGGTGGGGTGGAGGTGGGTGGGGTGGTGTGACAATTGGAAATTTTGGTCAACAAAAGTCAACTATAGTCAAACGAATCGTATGTTAATTTGTATGTTGAAAAGTTATTTTCCATAGCTTTTGCGACGAATTATTAATATTATAGTATTACGTATGCTAAATCAAAACAATTATCGGTTAAAAGCCGAAAATACGGACAGCAGACTACTGTAGCGTGAAAATTCGATAATCGTACAATTATTATTTTGAGAATAATAATATTCATAAAACGATCTACTCGTAAATACGAACTCGTGGATATATAGAACGTCAAAAACGGAGTTCGTATGTGAAAGTTACAACCATTAAATCGCTGTGAACGGATAAATGTACACATGGTTTGGACTCAAAATACAAAATGTGGTGCCTTAAACATCAAATATGAAATAACAATTCATATGATAAGTAACGTAATAATACCTAGTATTTAATTTCAAAGTTAAATGCAATTTCCGGTAAAATACCGAAAATCGCGAAATCGGAAGTATACTGCGCTTAAACGCGTATTCCGGCACCCAACGAGTTATAATTCAATCAAAATAAATGTTTGGCAATGTTTTTATACAAAATAATTATTTAGAACTTTGTTTCGTCAAAAACGCACAAAATTTCACTAAAACGTTTTACTATTTTATAAAAATCACACATTTTATATAAGTACATTGCTATTTTATAAAAACCAACCCCACCCCACCCCATCGGCTGCACACCCCCTTCCAAGACAATCCAAGAACACTATTCAAGATCTTAGACTATCAAAGGCTAGGAATAAACTAATAGGATAAAATCTAACACTAAATCTATTAAAAATTCAACAAAAAGGAACTACACCATCTCATTTGAACCAAAGCCCCAACCAACTCATTCTCTCTTCTCTTCTTCTCCCTTTTGCTCTCGGCCTCAAACACCATCACCATCACCATCATCATCTTCAAGCTTCAATTCCAAGTCCATTTCACAAGTTCAAAAGGTAATCTTCACTCATCTCTTGATTCTAAACAACATAACACAAGTTTTACACCTTTTACACACACTAACATCCATCAAAATCCATTGGATATTAGATTTGTTCAAGGGTCTTTAAGCTCCAATCTTCATCATCTTCAAGAATCTTTCAAGCTCTCTTGGTAGGTTATAATCATCTAGTGATTTAAGTTCTAAATACCTTCATATACTCTTTAACACACACATACTCACGAAAATCCATTGGATAATAGCTTTGTCCAAGGGTCCTCCGGGTCTTAGAACCAAAATCTTCAATCTTCTTCCAAGGAATCTTAAGATCCACACTCAAGGTGAGTTCATACCCCTCATTTTCATCTTTTCAAACCTTTTTGGGGGAGAATACAAGTTCTTTAACTATAAATGTTATATTATTCAAGTTTATATGTGTTTAAAGGTTATATATGTTGATTTACACAAGTTTATAAAGTTAATATTTGTGTAAAAATGCTTTTGACATGATTTATGGATATTGCTATGTATGATAATCATAATGGTACATAATGTTAGTGTAAAAGTTACTAAACTATAAATAAAATGTGTAAAATGTTAGATCTTGGACAAAAATATTATAAAGATGAACTTTGGCATGAAATATGAATAGATCCTTGTATTATGAACACTTTGATATATTAAGTTGTGTAAAAGTTACAAAACCACAAATAAAGTGTACAAAAATACTAGATCTTGGATAAAAACGTTATGAAAACGAAAACTAGTAAAAACTACGTTTTTATAAATAAAGGCACTATTTTCTAGCAAAAATGGTTATAATCACATTATTACACCATTTTTGTGAGAATTACCTCAAAGGATGATATTTATAATCTTTTGAACAAGTAATTTCGCTATCGTTCGTAAAAATAAGATTATTACGACGCAATTACTAAAAATAGACTATTATTGGAATAGTTTATGAATACAAGGTTATTATGATGTTTGAACATGACAGAAATAATTATATAAAATTATATAATTATTAAACAATACTACATTATCATGGGAAAAATGATAATGGATGATTATAAGAGTTTTTATATACAAAACGTACGTAAACAAGTTGATTGGAATACATACATTTTTGTGAGATGAATCTTCACAGTACTTTTATAAGTACCTACTATAAGTCCTGAATTTATATAACCAGAGTCTCGGTAAGAGAGCGCGATATTTGAGTATAGATCTATACGGGGCTTGACAAACCCCGCACCTGAGCTGCTAGCTACAGCTTGACCGGCAGGTCTGAGATGTCCAAATGTCTAACATTCCGACGCCTGAAGAACGTCGCAGCAGGCCAACTAGTCACAGTATAGTTATATGGTATCTCACATGGGAAAATAATCAACTTAATATTTTTATAAATTGTTTACGTGGAAACACACATTTCAAAGAAAGTACACTACAGTTTACATATTACATTTTAGTCTTTGGGATTTAAAGACTTGGACGTTTTCATGAGAAAATATTGGATTTTCTTGGTTATTCAACACTATTGCTTACAAACAAAGGACATTTCTATACAAAAATCTTATGAACTCACCAACTTAATTGTTGACACTTTTTCAACTACTTGTATTCTTAGGAAATTGATAAGGTAAGCCTCAGCGCGATTTGAATAGACGTTACGACGTCGTTTTTGTTCATTTTGAAATCATTTGTAATTTTGATTGAAACACGCAACTTTTCAAACGATGTAACCTTTACAATTATTTAATGATGGTTGTGTACTTGGATTCCACTATTGTGTAACTTTGTTATGATATTGTTCATGAAGTCATCCACCCTTAAACTATTCCGCCAATACGGTTTGAGGGTGTGACAAATGGGGGGTAGGTGGAGGTGGAGGTGGAGTGAGGTGGGGGTGGGTGGTTGGTAGGTGAGGGTTGGGTGGAGGTGGGGTGGGGTGGAGGTTGGGTGGGGGTAGGGTGGGGTGGGTGGTGGTAGGTTGGGTGGGTAGGGTGGGTGGGTGGGGTGGGTGTAGATGTAATTTTAGGGGTGTAGGTTAGAATGAGTGTGTGTGTGTGTTTTTGTATATTTTAGAAAAATTTTGGAAATAGAAAAAATTTAGAAAACAATAAATTTGAGTTTTTCTAAAATTTTCCAAATTCTTTGTAATTTTTGGAAAATGAAAAATTTTCATTTTCTTGGAAGACGTTGGAAAAATTGACGAACTAAACGCGTTTTCCGATTTCTCATTTTTCTTAGAAATTTTTTCTGAAAAACAGAGCAGTTTTCCGCAATTAAACGCACATTTAGATTCACTTTAGTGGTTGAAAAGAGTGATGAATGCCATAATATATGCATATTAATTGGAAAGAAAAATTGTATTGGTTCCTAATTTTGTTCCTAACTTTATTCCTAACCATTTGAAATGATGACAAATGGATTAAAATATTATTAATTTTATTAAACTTTACACTTGTCATCTTTTCAAATGGTTAGGAATAAAGTTAGGAACAAAAATTAGGAACCAATACAATTTCTCAATTGGAAAAGAAGAAAAAACGCCAAAACAGATCTTTATAGGGGTTGGGTTCATTGAAACCTTTCCCACCGGCAACTTGCAACAGAAATCGCGGAAAAACAAAGCACCCGCCGTATAACGGCAAACGATCAAACGTGTACATAATAAAATAAAGAATATTACATAAAAACGTAAATGAATTTAGCATAAGAGCATTTTTATTGGGAGGTCTTTTAAAATGTGAAAACTCATAAAATGCTTTTTATAATTAAAAAGGGTAGTTTTTTCAGTTAAATATATCAATTATTTTTATTTTATTGTATATATTTTTTTAGTTTTGTATTTTGTATAATTAACTCATTTATTACTCCCTTAATTATATTTAACCTTCGAAGCTTTATTATTATTTACTAATTAATTTATTTCATTTTAATCTATAATATTAAATACTAAATTTATAATAATGTCATATGATTTTATTTTTGAAAAGCTTATCATAAAATGCTTTGAGATGAGATAAAAACAAAATATAAATTCTAGATTTAGTACTATTTATTTTAATTTCGAGTTTATTAATTTAGTAGAAAACTGATATAGCAAGCAACAAAGTTATAGACAATTTTGTAGATTATTGCGGATGCTCTGACAAACGATAAAACAGAAAATATATGTTACATAAAATGACATGTTTGTGACATCTAAATGATTATTTTCTATACAAATTGACGAAAGTGACTTGTTGCATCAAACTGTTATAAGGGTTTAACTGAAAATGTTATTGTGCTTTTGAAACATTTATGATCATGTTCATATATATTAAGTTGAATGAGATTTTATTTACTAAACATAGTTTTTACTTTTTATAGATACGAGGTATAGTGAAAGTCGTGCACGGATAGCACTCTACTCACATATGAGCAAGTGGTATTTATAAATACCAAATGCTGGTATATAAACATATAGCTTAGAGGGTAAGGGAAAAAGGTAAGCATGTTACCCATCATAAATATAAGAGAAATTGGTCAGAGATCACACCGGGAATGAGGGTTTAGATAGATATGCATGTGCTCTCAAAAACCTTTATGTATATTTCATTTTATAATTATGGTCTATGATTTCTGGTCAACTAACATTACATTATTGTTTTTTGGGCACCCAAGTAGGTATCGGCAAAAGAAATATAAATGGATAGGATGGATCAAAAATCCAACTATAACTCTTTGATGTTTTGTGTTTTTTTCTAAGGCTATTTGGTGTACAACACACGTCATCCGTGTGGACGCCAATTGCTACCTTCTCCACGTCATACCATCTCGGACCAGCGTGATTGGGGTGGGCGTGACAGAAATATAGAATTTTCAACGGGAGGGCAGGTCAAGGAGTCTGTTGAACGGTCATTTTCCATTAAAAAATAGAAATGTTATAAACACATACTTATTTTACTGCACCATTCTTTCTCTTTATTCTACATATTTCAAATACTTAAATAAATTCTTATTTTCTATAATAGGAAATAATCCAAACACACAGAACCGAAACCCAAATACCTGACACTGCGAAGGAACATTCGCTTTAGACACAAAGCAACACCAATTTCCTCAATTCGATTCACCAAGTGGCAGTTTTATGAATTTACTTCAAAGTTCCATCATCCTGCAACAAAGCCTATTTCCTAATCCATTTCAACAAAACATATTCTACCAACCATTCCCACAACCAAACATTGATCAACCACAACCTACTCAATAGGGATGGCAGAAAAACCCGAACCCGAGAATATCGAGTATCCGGTTTGTTTTGTGTTTGCTAGTCTTGCCCCGGCCGTCCCTATATATATATATATATATATATATATATATATATATATATATATATATATATATGGTCAGGATCTTGTGAGATCCCAAATATTCGTGAGATCTTGAGATCTCTTAAACTTAATTTTATTTTTCAAAAAAAAAAAAAGACTTAATGCACTAAGTCACTTATATTTAAGACATTTTTCTTTAAAATTGAAAAAAATGTTCATATACGAAATATGCATATGTGCATTTTTGTGCAAATGTGCATATGTGCACGTTTTGTGCATATGTGCATATTCAAAAAAATCAATTTTTTAAAGATTTTTTAGACGAAATGTCTTATATATAAACGACTTAATGCAGTAAGTCACAATTTTGAAAAAAAGAAATTATAGTCTTGGAGTTTTCAAGATCTCATGAATATATGAGATCTCAAAAGAACCTAACTCTCTCTCTCTCTCTCTTTATATATATATATATATATATATATATATATATATATATATATATATATATATATATATATATAAAAACATGAAGAATAAAGCTTTCGTTACGATTTTTTAAAAGACTTATATATCATAAGAATCACGTTCCCTGTGAAATGTAATATATGCGTCCAACTAATACGATTGTAAATGTATATATTAGCGACATTACATTTTATTATAGTAAATTTATTTTATTAATGTGTTTGGTAAACTCGATAAGATACCCAAAACCCGATGGGGCGTTTCGATAAGAAACCCAACCGTCCTCTACTAAATCCATTCCCGGAACCCAATTTGAAGAGCAACCACAATCTTCCAAAAAAGAAGCAAAAAAAAAAAAAAAAAAAAAAAAACAAAGACAGGTCAAACGAGTACAAAGGTTTGGACGTTTGGTCGGAGAGTGAGGAGGCTACTTCAACAAAAGCTTGGATGGTGATTTCCCAAGATAATATTACCGACAATAATCAATTTCTAAATGTTTTCTAAAAAATTAATTAATGTTAAAAAGGCTTTTCCAAAACATCTTTCTTTTTTTAAATATATTTTTTCAGAATACAATGTAATTTTTTCACCATATAATATAGTTTGTTAACTGTTAGGGTGAGAATAATTTGGTTTTTGACAAAGATCATAATCAAACCTAAAATTTTGGTATTGTGGGTCACTTTGTTTTTTTTTTTTTTCTATTTTTTATAATGGAGAAACAAAATTAAACGGAAAAAAAATCGAAATCATACCAAAAACAAAAACATAAAAATCGTACCAAAAACAAAAACATAAAGTTCTTTGTTAATACGGGTGTCTAAAAACAAAAACCGTGCCAAAAACAAAAAAAAAAACATCAAATTCAAAATCGAGAAAACAAATTGTTTTTAAAAAACAAAACAATGATTAGTCAAAACAAAAAGTTTCTATGGTAAAAAAAAATACCAAAAATTTATGTTTGGTTTTGGTTAAAAACCGAAAATTTTGGTATTTTTCATGGTTAAAAAATCTTAGTTTTCAGTTAAGTTTATATTTTCAATTAAATTATTAATGTCTTATAATTGTAATAAACTTTATCTCATATACACATTTAGTCACATATGTTTTTTATGTATACATATGACCATTAAACTTTTGTTATGTACACATATTGTCATTTACGTTTTTTTACATATATGACCATTAGGTTTAATGGTTCTATATGTATTAAAAAAACTTTAATGATCATATGTGTACAGAACAAATAAGTTTAATGATCATACGTATACAAAAAAAACATAAATAACTATAAGTGAACAAAAAAAAACATAAATAACTATACGTGTACAAAAAAAAACATAAGTGTCTATATATGTACATGAGATAAAATTTATTACCCATATAAAACGTTAACTTTCTGTTAAAACCAAAAAAAAACACACATAATGATTAACAAACTATGTTCCATTTTAAGAGTTCTGTTGTGTTTCGAAAAGAAATATATTTTTTCTTAATAAAGATATGTTTTTTAATATGAATATTTTTCTAAAAAAAATTTAAATGCAAAATGGATTTTCTGAAATATTTTAAAAATATAAATGATTTTTTTAAAAAGAATAATACGGTAATTTTTCATATAAAATATTAAAAATAATTTTTATGAGAAAAACTTGCACAATTTATGTGGAAATAGGAGTTTTGCACAAACTCGAACATCGGGCTCGCGAGCTAATAAAAAATCTTGTATAATTTCTAATGGAATATATTTATTAAATATTATATAACTCTTTATATAATAATTGTGTCAGTTATTACATTAATTGATTAAACGTTAGAGCAGGTTTTCTATTAAAGGAAAGTGATAGATTCCAATCCCCAACTCCGAACACTCACCGGAAAAGCTGCCTAAATGGTCCATACCAATTAGGGGGAATAGTAACCTTTGCTTCCCTTCCAAATTTACTCTCAAAAGAGCATCCTACTTGGGCTATCAACTATCAAGCCAAGCAAATCATATATACCTCCTTCATTTCCATAACTTTTCAATCAGAAACATACCTGATTCCATGCCGAAAATAACAGTGGTGGAAGCGCTTTTGTTCGGCGATAATGAAGCCAAGGCCGCCGCCACGGAGGCTGTTATTCATTTCACAAACAAACAGAGACACAAATTGGCTGATAATGGCGCCATTCCTCCTCTCGTCTCCATGCTTCATAATACTCGAGATTTCAAAGCCTTAGAATCTGCACTTTTTGCTCTCCTCAGTCTCGCCTATGGCAGCGAAAGGTTCGTTTCGTTTTGTTTCTCTTGAGCTCGCACACACTACATCGCGTTTGATTAAGCACAAACGAACCAGAAATTCATCGAGTAATTAACACTTTTTTTGCTCATCGTTACAGAAACAAGATCCGGATTGCAAAATCAGGAGCTATTCCTCTACTTCTAAACCTCATACAATCCCAAATCCATCCATTAATCGACCACGCCATAGCAGCAGTTCTAATCTTATCATCATGCTCATCAAACAAGCCATTAATGGCCGCATCAGGAGCAATCGAAATCCTAAATCAAATCCTCCTTCGAAACAACACTACTCAAGTAAAACTCGACATCATCGTCACTCTCCACAACCTATCGCCATGGATTCCCACCGTTCTGTTATCATCTACATCCATTTCTCTAATCCATCTCATCCACGAATCCGAAAAATCATCAAAACTAGTCGAGAAATCCATATGTTTACTCGAACACTTATCGTCTTCATCTGAAATTGCGTTGAGAGCGATCGCGTTGACTGAAATCGGGATTAGGGCACTTGTGGAGACTGTAGAAGAAGGTTCGAAGCAGAGTAAAGAGTATGCAGTCGGAATATTGTTGATGATATGTGAAAGTAGTAGAGAGAGATACCGAGGAATGATTTTATGCGAAGGAGCCATCCCTGGTTTGCTTCAGGCAAGTCTCGATGGAACAAGGAGAGGTAAAGGAAATGCTAAATCGCTGCTTAGGCTTTTAAGGGACTGTGAAAGTGGTTGTGGAGTTGAGAGGTCGAAGAATGTGGTGTTGGAAGAGGTTATGGGGGAGATTTACAGAGGGGGAACGGAGGTTGAAATGGTGGAGGAGATGATTGCTAGGCTTAGTACATGAATCGTTTTACAGAAAACAGAGAGGGTTTCCTCCGTTTCTCGTTCATGTGATTGTAAATATTTATCATATCAATGGAATTCGATTCCATTTATTTATACGATTACGATGTAATGAACTTAGTTCAACACTTATAAATATAAATAGTAACAAAGTTTTATCGTTGTTCAAAATGTATACACATATTACAAATTACATTTTTTTGATGGAGATGGAACAAGAATGAAATTCAAATCATACCTCTTTGCAATGGTTTGCATCAGCTATTCAGCTAACAAGTGGGATTGAATTTGACCCAATTATCAGATTATAGTATTAATCAAGTCAGCAATTAAATAAAAGTAAAGAATTTAGGGGTGTTTATAAGTTTAGATAAATATCATTATACCAAATCCGGGGCGTTTATATGAGAAATATCAATTTATGAGTTTTTTTTTTTTTTCGATTTTGATATTTTATTATTTTTTTCAAATCGAATATTAGTTTATCTGACTTTTTTTTTCGATGTCGACCATTTGTAGAAAACATTCATGTTATTCGGTTGACACTAATGATTTGGCTTAACACCTTATATAATATAATTAATTTATTATGACAAAACTTCATAAATGGTTCCTGTGGTTTCCAAAAAAATCAGGTTTAGTTCCTAACTTTCAAAAACCTCAAGGATGGTCCCTGTGGTTTAAAAACTTTTCATAGACAGTCCTTTTGGCTAACACCGTTATTTTGGTCTGTTAAATAAAAGCATGTGCAAGGCATGTGAGGGTAAAAGCGTCTTTTACAAACGACAGGGACCATTTATGAATTTTGTCCAAACCTTTCCCAGCCCTAAATATCTTTTATGCGTTTCCTTTGAACGATGTGCAAGCAGCCATGTCACTTTTCCCTTTTCGTCTTCACCATCTTCAATGTCGGCTTTCGATAACCCAACTTCTTCTGCGAAAAAAGCTTCCAATGGCTTCTTTGACTTCTCATTTGCTTCCTTTGTAGCGAATTCGTGTTGGAATTGAGAAGAAAGCGAGATGCCCCTGCTACAAATCGAATTGGGTGTTGAGGATTGTTGATCGAACACTAGCGGCAACCGCATCTTTCTCTATCTTATTCGATTCAAAGACATCGGTAGGGATTTAAAGTTTTTTCAATACGACATCAGAATCGTAATTGTCTCCATGAACTTTGACTGCCAGATGGAAGGGATCGCATTTAATGCATGAGAAGATTTCTGGACAGGCGTTTTATTTGAAGAAGCAACGTGGAGTGGAGGTCTCGAATAGAGAGAGAAGCGAGGATCCGGCTATGGCAGCAGTGACCCACGAATCAGGCTTCGATCCAACAAAGGTCTTGGATACCTAATTTGGGGTTTGGATCTGTTTGAAGGAAAAGAGGTGCAGATGAAGAACTTGTGCTAGAATTTGCAGTGCTGGCGGATGGAGGAGGAATCGGGAATTTCACGGTTCATCTCGGTGCCAACTGTTTTCAATAGCACCGGATTTGAGCTAAAAACGGTCGTTCACGCTCTTTTCAATCTTCTGATGACTGGATAGGTTGTATCTGGGGTAGGACCGGTTGCAACTTCAGTGAGTCCGATAATTGGTCATGCGCCACGGGTGACTGCAACACTGGTGAAGTCGAGTGCAATGGAAACTTATACACACCTCCCGTTACGACTGTGGAGTTCATTTATTATGGCAGCCTCGACAATGGCTACAACTTTCCAATTCTTTTGGAGACAACTGGCGGGTCAGGTTCCGGTTTACGTAGTTGTGCAAAGACCGGTTGCATTGAGGTTCGTGGATCTGCCTTTGTTGCGGGAAGGTGGACCTGGTAGCATGTAGTCCCAAAAGTCGATTGGTTCTTCCCTGAGCTGATATTGACCGTCATCGGGATCGAACAGTCGTTAATTACATTCCCTTTTCAACCATTGTTGAATGTTATGACTAATTTTGTCTGTCGGGGGTTATTGAACGCAACCTGTTCCTTGCTGCGCTGCAATTCTTCTCGCAACCTGCTTTGGTACTCCTCTTTCTTGGCTTATCTCAAATCAATGATAATGTTCTTGATCATTTTCCAGCTTTGTGTAGCATGATTCCTTGTTCTTCTTTCGTTAAAGAAATGTGTTTGTTTATGGTGTGGTGGGTTGTTTTGATTTGTTGTATTTTTTGTTTCTGTTAACATTGCCCTATATAAAAATGGGATTATGTATGTTTCTTGATGATGACGATAGATTAGTTCCACCGTGGTTTGTGAGTAGTGTGTTTTAGCGTAAAAGACATGGGGGTATGTGTGTTTCAACGTAAAAGCATTGGGGGTGGGGGAGGGTTTGGACAAAAATTCATAAATGGTCCCTATTGTTTGTAAAAGACGTTTTTACCCTCACATGCCTTGCACATGCTTTCATTTAACAGACCAAAATAAACGGTGTTAGCCAAAAGGACTGTCTATGAAAAGTTTTTAAACCACAGGGACCATCCTTGAGGTTTTTGAAAGTTAGGGACTAAACCTGATTTTTTTGGAAACCACAGGGACCATTTATGAAGTTTTATCATTTATTATTTAAATATGATGTTAAAATGAAAACAAAAATTAAAAGATAAAAAAGCTTGTAAACAATTGTCCAAAAACAAAACTTTTAAAAAGTTGAAAAATTAATATAAAAACCTAAATCGAAATGACAGATTCATCAAATATTATCTTATATAAGAACTCATTTCAGAACAGATAGTTTTATAGAATAATGATAATAATAACTATAAGCAATACAAAATTATAAATATATTGTATTATTTTGAAAATAATAATTGATATTTGAAATAATCATAATAATCAAATTAAAAATACCAAAATATAAAACACATAAGAATATCAAATTAACAAAATAAAATTGACAATTTTTTTTATAATAATGAAAAGTTTTTTTATAATAGCTTTTTAATTATCTAAAAATTATTATAATTAAAAATAACATAAAATTTAAAGTATATTATTTTATTTGAAAATTAATTGATATTTAAAATAATAATAATGATCGAATTTTTATAAAATAAAATTTCAAATTTTCATTAAATTAAGAGTAAATCACAGGATGGTCGATATGATTTAGTTACAATCCTAGGTTTGATCCATATTTGAAAATTTGTAACTTTTATCTAATATTTGAAAATTTGATAAGGACAATCTGGTCTGTAGAAATTACTCCAATGGTCCTCCCATTTAAGTCTGTTACAAAAACTACCATTAAAGACATAAGATAATCATTTTACCATCATTTTTTTCTTTTGTTGTTATTTTTATTTAGAGATTTTAGTATTTATTAAGGGCACACCGCACACTACACCGTTCCTTTGAGCCAACAGGTCCCTCTCCTCTTCTCCAACAACTAGCTCCAGCAAAACCACCACCCCCTCCCCAAACCACCACCACCACCATTGTGGCGGAGTCACGGCCTAGTACAACCACCTGTCCCTTTTTGTCCTCTCTTCCTTAATAAACCCTCATCCCACTCAAACCACCATCCACAACCATCTAGTACTACCACAATGTCACCCACCACCATCAACTACTACTGCCACAATCATATTCTCAATGAAAAATCACAAATCATATGCAAAGTCACAAATCTCCTAATTTTGATGACTCTAGAATCAATTTGGGTTTGTACCAATTAATTAGCCAAAAGAAATATATACTTTGAATATTTAATTTGTTGTGTTATGTGTCGACACTGTCGTTATAGTCATAGGATTTGTGTAAATACATTTTTCCTTTAATATACTTTCGAATTTCAAACGAGACTTTAGTTCCTTTTATAAATCTTACCATTTTATAGAAGAAAGAAAAAACACATCAATATTCATCTTAACAACTACAAAACCCAAGTCTGTTTTCTAGCTTTTGGGATATACAGTTTAATTTTTACAATCAAATATTTGTTAGATCTTGAATTTCTTGGGTTACATGTCAATCTTCATCTTACAGTTGTTTGATCCTGCAGATTTCAGCGAAACGATCCAATTAATTAGACCTAGTTGTTTGAGTACATCGTTGTAAAAACTTAAATTGAGATCCAAGAGCTGTAATTGGAGCAAAATTTTGGGCGCTTCTAATCCTTGAGCAACGTATTTACAAGTTTTTCCTTGTGAGGATATTTTGAAGGAATGGGAGGCGGTGGATATCTTTGAATGTTGATAGATAACGAGAATGAATATGAGAATGAGAAAACATTTTCGATGTGGGGGTGGGGAGAGAATCGTGTGGATGTGAGAAGATTTGATGGAAACGATTAAATAAAGATGTTGAGAGATAGAAAGTGTTGTCATCTGTTTCGAAGTCAAAATGTTTGCCAATGTAGAATAAACTTAAAAGTCAAGGAATAGGTTAGGATAAAATTTCTGTGTTGTAAAATCAGAATAACTCAAAATATCTTTTAATTTTTAGTTTAATTTCAGTATTGTAAAACTAGAATTATTGAAAAAGTATTTTAAGATTCAAAAAAACAATTTATTTAAAATTTAGTTTATTTTAGCAAACTTGTAACTTTAAAAAACAAACAGTTTTTTTCCATACTGCATATGTTTGATCCATCACTTCTTTTACAGATATGGTCCGTAGACAGCATATATTTTACTTCTTCAAAAACAAACAACACTTAAAAGTTGTAATAATCGTTAAACCAATCTGGCTTCTAAATATCTCAGATTGCTAGTCAATTAGATATTTTTATAAGCAAATTCATATTAACAATATTATTCTCGGAAATTCGAAAATTTAAATTCTTCAAAATTAACGATCATTTATGCAAATTTCAAAAAACATGGTTCTTTCCTAACATACATTACCAAAATACAAAGTTTTTACAAAAACCACTAAATTTCAACATTATATCTAAGTAACCATTGTTTTGTTTTTTTTTCCAGAAAAATCACTCACATTACGAAAAAGTTTCGGAAAACCATTAATATAAAAGAACTTTTCAAAACATCCTTTTTGAAAAAAAAAAAACTGAATAGAATATTATTTCTGACCATGAAACATCATTAGGGTGAAAATAATTTAGTTTTTGATTAAAACCAAAACATACCAAACATTTTGGTTGTTGACTTAAAAATTTCAAACCATCGGTATTGCGGTTTAAATTCTCGTTTTAATTTTAATTTTTTGTTTTTTTTTCTAAATTTATTTTCATGTTTTCCTTCATCAAAAATTGTTGCAATACGTAATATATTGTATCATTTGTTAGGAAATCACTTATTAAAACCATCAAAATAAAGATAAAAAACAAGAAATTGAAACCGAAAATCCGTTTGGTATTTCTAAAGTAAAAACCAAGCAATTCTCATCATTGCCTTTTCTTTTTCTCGTAAAGAAAAAATATTTTTTAATTTTTTTTAATATGTATGATTTTATGAAAGCTTTTACAATGATTTTTTTGAACATCAAATAAAAAGTTAATAAACATAGTTGTTTTTGGAATTTTCCCACAATTTGATGAAATAATTATAAAATTTTACCTTGATGAAGTGTATCCAATTATCAAATCCAAATATCCAAATGAATTCAAAATAAAGTATAATTACAAAGAGAAAAACAATAATAATAATTTAAAATAAAAAAACCTAATTATATTTTGGATAATTAAAATAAAATTTTCGAAATGTAACTATTTAAACATGTATTCAAAATTATGAACTGGATTATCAGTATTGGGATTATTTACACCGCATTTTGGAATTGATTGATGTGATGTTCTTTTTCACTTAATTGAGTTAATATATAACAAACTTTAATAAGTTCAGTTATATATAGACGTTTTTTTTGTTAATGTTAACAAAATATCTTAATGAGTTAAGTTATGAAAATATAGTTCTTAACATTAAGTGGTGATTTCATATTTATTTTTCCATAATTACCCTCAATTTTCCTAAATTAAAAAAAATTCAATTTTCTCCTAAAATTAGGATAATTTTTCTTTATTTTTTTAAATCGGTAATGTGAGAACAATAGAAAAAATAAAAAATAAAGATAAAAAGACTAGATATGAAAATGAATTAATACTAAATAACTCCTCACTTAAAAGTTACTGTAACACAATTCTTCTGTGCACGATTAACGTGTTTTTCTTTCTTCAATTATGTTAATTATTTTATTTATTTATGACGTTTTTGTAAAATGTTTTTTTAAAATAAAACAAATTTTAAATATTTTAATTAACTTGATTATTTAAACTTATGTTAAAGCTATGTTTAACTTAAGTTTACTAATCATGTGATATTTTAGATTTTTAAATCTATAAAAAAAATTTTATATGATAATATATAATTTTAATTTATAACAATTTTTAAATAAATAATAATGTTTTATTTATCAATTTTCAATAAAAGGTAAATTAGTATTCAAATTCAGACAATGTATTCGATTAAAAAACACAATTTATATCAGCAACACTTTATCAATTCAGATATTGTTATCCATTTAGTACACGTTATCAATTCAAAACTTAACAAGAATAGAAAGAAAATAGAGCCCGAGTCCGTCATCTTTACTTAAATTTGTAATAATCATTTGTTAATCGTGTCGGTTAGATATTTTTTTTGTTAGCAAATTCATATCAACTACCCAAACCTAATAAAATGGATAAAATAAAACTATATATTAACCTTTTCCTTGCATGTTGTAACGTAATTTGAAGACTTTTATTCACATTTCACAACATGTCTTTTACTTCTTTAAGAAGATAGTTTTTCTGGAGAAATTTATATAATAGTAACTAGATAATCAAAATGGGTCAAACATTCATACATCTAATTAAACATCAAACAGCAAAATACATTAATACACCCAAAGCAAAATATCTAGAGATGCAACCAGAGGTGCACAGACCTGATTTTTTTTAGCAAACTGGTTCGGTTTTAAAACCGGATCAGTTAAAGTCAAAGTGGTCAAAACCCATTTGGGCCAATCCCGGTTTGATTTGAAACCAGTTCAGAGCGGAAAACGCTCAAACCTATACAAACTGGTCAACAGAGATTTTAAGAAAAAAACTCAAATTAAAGAAAATTTCCCATTAAGCTTTTATTTTAAACAAAAAACTTAAAATCAGAAAGTAGCTTTAGAGAGCTTTTAGTTTTTATGCTTTATGCCAATTTTACACATTTCAAAAGCTTACAACTACTTTTACTGAAACAATTCTACCTTAGGTCGAATTGTGTTTCATGTATTTTTAAGTATAATTCAATATTATTTTTATTGTATAATCGAATATTTGTATACATAAATCCATATAAGGTATCATTACAAAATGCACTTACTTAAATATTATGATACTGAACATCTAAAATGAATTAAAGCCAAAATATAAAAAGCATAGCCCAGAAAACACCATCAACATCATGTAAAGTGTAAACCCCCTCTTTGATCTCATATACCATTTATTCATACCACTTGTAACTTGGTACCAAGAGATTCAAAACAAAACTAGCAAACAGGATCATCAAAATACCACATAGATGCTAGTTACTAGTTCCTACCCTTACAAACAGGGTATTGTAATATTATAATACCAAATACTACGTAGACTATTATTATTTTTTTTTTTTGTAATATTATCTGTAAAAAGAAGCGAGTAGCCAAGAAAATTATACCTCAGCGTGAGCGTTTATAGAGGCTATAGGCCACAGCTACAGTTGCAACAGCTCCAACTACAGCAGCAGCTGTAAACATCTCATGTTGCTCCCATTTTTTCGTAAACAAGTTGAGATTAAAAGTTGACTTTTTTGCCCCTGAAGTGTCATCTTGGCAGCATGAGAATCCATTAGCACCTTGACAACAGCCTCCAGTGTTTTCCTTGGCATTGCTTACATCATCTTTCTCAATGGCCTTCACATCGTTTCCATTTGGAACTGTCTTTTCAACTACCTTCTCGGCTTTTTCAACGCCCATTTCGCCCCTGCAGTGAAATAGTTTCAAGTTAAAGGGACACATGTATAATAAGGGGTGAATTTGGGTTATATTTTATGGCTCATATGCCCGATTATTTACAACCTTTTGTAAGGTCATTTTCATAGAAACTTTGGTGCACTGTTTCCACTTAAACTAAAAAGTTTCTTATTTTCTTAATGGGAGCCAAATGATGTATATGTCGTTGCAATGGAATAATTTGTAACAATGAAAATAAATAACAAACCATGAGTCAACCACTTATAGTGATAATTACATATTAATGCATCATTTAACTTGGTCTTACTGCATTTTTTTAGTAGTTTCTCATGCATATTCACATTCACATATATTTTGTTGATTAAAGCTTGGGGGTATTTTGTGTTTTTCAAGGGTATTTTGCAGGTTAGGATAAAAAGTGGAGTCAATTCAACAAAGTCGAGTTAGGTGAAAGCAAGAAAAAAGTCTGTCAAAATCAAAGGGGGTCATAATAGAATGAAGAAAAGTCAAAGAAGGTCAAATCTAGTCAACAAGTTTCAAGAGCAAAAAGCCAAAATCGGTCAACTGTGCCCTGCAAGTCAAAGAAGAAATGGCATGCTTCATGCTTATGTCCATATGGCACGAATCATGCCAACTGAAGACAAAATCTGCATGGTTCATGCAGATCTTGAGGACATTCTGGTCATTAAGCAGCAAAAATAAAAAAGAGGTGGTTATTTCAGTATTGGAGGGCGAAAATTTTCAGAGGGAACAATCATCAAAACATTATGCAAAAACTTCTAACAGCTACTATTTTCCCTATTCAACCAGGCGATACATACACAACAACAATCAATTGAGGTAAATGCATAAGAGGGAATAAATGTACCTCCAAATTCTCTCAATGATCTCACCCTTCTTGATATGCTGGTCAAGCAATTCAGCCACGTCATCTGGAGTAACATAACCATACCTGTAATAAATAAAGAACACAAGAAATGAACATAAGAAAATTGACTTAATACAACAATAAGTCTTTGATATGTAAGCGTTTATATGTTATAGAGACTGGTACCAAATAAAGAAACATGGTTGTTACTTGTTAGAGATTTTCTTACCAATGTCCAGACACTTTTCCATCTTCAACTGCACTGTATATGATCAAGTTCCCTGCATACTTGTGGCCACCAACATGTGAGCAAGCACTCACAAACACCTGATCTTTCAATCCCCTTGGTTCAATCTCCTCATTGAACTTTTCAATTAAAGCTGGCCCACAAACACCACATCTTTTATCTCGGCTGTTATGAGCACACACAAATACATATGAACCTGTCACTACGTCCTGTGTTCCTGAAGACCATGGTTTGCCATTCACAAGCACTTCCTCCACAAAACTATTGATGTTTGATTCTTCCAAACCCCTTCAGTTACAAAAGCATCAGTAAGTAAACTACATATCCATTTGTTCTATTATGTGAGAAATTTGGATACCAAAAATAAGATCAAATTTGAAGACACGGTCTCTCGTTTTCAGTCCTCAATTAAGACTGTTTCAAAATGAAAAGTGTGATTTTATGAATGAACCTCTAAAGGCTTCCAACTTTGCTAATAGTCGATTGTTTGTAAATTCTCTAAATTTAAAATTGATTCCCTCTAACATTGCCATTCAAGGAGTTGAATGGTACAAGTGGCAACCTCCTCTAGATAATGTCTCTAAACTTAACACTGCGTAGAAATCATCTTGCAAGCATGATTTTTGCCTTTTCAGTCAACAATACTCTTTAAACAAAGTTCTATGATGGCAAGAGCTAGTAAATTCAGTGATGTTTTATACATCAAATTCAATTTCAATTGTTCATATTAGCGAAAGAAATAGAGATTAGAACTTAGACATAACGCGAAGCATTAGCATAGTCAAATTTTTACGTGTAAGACCAAACAAAATGCTAAATCAAGTATAGATTCTATCAAAACTATGAGAGGAGGTATCTAATTACCTTATATTTCACCAATTCAAAATTTTCCGCTAATAGAGAGCGTTTGACATATTTCGCACCGTAAGTTGCACATGGCATCTAGTGTTGTTTTGCCTTCAAATTGATAAAACGAATATCTACTAACACGCAAACAAATATCTACTCAATTTAAAACCCTAACGTAATACCTGTATTTGATCATGTCAGGAAAAATCAAAACATCTCCATCTGATAAACCAGTAGCATCACCGCCCTCGCATATAGTCAACAGAGTCTACAAAATTCAGATCGCGAACCAAAAAAAAAATCTCATCAAAATCATTAACACAGCTAAGATAAGTAACATAACTGAGCGACAATAACCTTAACAGCGATATCGTTCTTGCGCTCCTTAATAGCTCCAGCGAGACGCTTAGGGAGCAGATCCGTGTCGGAGGATTCAACACGAGCAGGCCAGTCTTCGTGAGTCTTGTAGCAGAGGAAAACGTGACGTTCGTAATGATTAACGGATCCGGAGAGATTCTCGGTGTACATCTCCGGCCGTTTGAACCCGAACTTGACGTCATCATCGACCACCATAGTGTCAGTAGAGACATCAACGGTACCATTCTCCGTTGTGGCGGCCATACCGGAATAGGTATCGACGGCGGACGGAGGAGGGGAGAGAGATAGAGAGAGAGTTGGATAAAATTGGACGGCAAGGGAACGGCTGAGATGAAATTGATTCTGCTTTTTCAAAATGGCTTTTTATCATTCACATGTCCTAGGTTGGTGGATTTGGGTTTTTTGGTTTAGGCTAAAAGCCAACAATTAACATTACGTTTATTGTCAATTTTATACACAGTTAATCCAACTATCTTGATTTTATGAATACTTTATTCATTATTCTGTTTTGACAATTGGGATAATCAGGTTTCTATATTTTGGAGAATAGAATTTGCTTTTGGTATTTAATTATTTAGAGTCGTATAATTTTGTAATCAGTTATATATGGACGATAACAAAATGAAGTATCAAATAATGAAACATTTACCTATTTAAGAAATTTTTTACTTTAATAACTGGAATGATCTCGATTTAGAAAACATATACTTCTTTTGACTAAATTATCGTTTAGTCATGGTTCTTTATAGATAATCACTAAACGATAAAAGAAATATAGATAAAAATTGTAGAAAATAGCCACATGACCAAATATCCACAAGATGATCATATGTTTTGTGAATAGGGTTTTTGATAATTCGGGAAAAAAAAAAAATCAATGATCTCTACCTCTATATTACATTACTTCGTCTAAACATGTTTTTCACTTTTTTGGATGTACGTCATACCAACAATATTCAATTTATTTTTTAGTTCGTCTAACATCTAATTGTATCCAATAAAAGAATAAAGTTTGTTTTGACTTTTGATTATACCATTATAATCGGAAACCAACCGGTTTACTCCTACAATGTTGCATTTTGTTGGCAAAATTTGATCAAATTTATCCATCCATCCAATGTTTCATGAGAAAATGACTAAAATAGCCTAATTCCTTAGGGGTTTGCCTCAAAATAGCCAAAAAATCGGGTCCTGTCTCAAAATAGCCAACGAAAACGCAGGCCACAAAGGGCGCCTGCGTTTTGGTCCCTCTAGCTGCGTTTTGGCCTTCGACGCAGCCATAGGCTGCGTTTTCGTGCCTATTGGCTGCGTTTTGGCCCCTTTGGCTGCGTTTTGCTTGGTTAGGGCGGGGTTTATAAACCCAAAAAAAAAAAAAAAAAAAAAATTTCGATCCCGTAAACGACAAACGCTCTGAAATGGCTTCGCAAGATTTCTCCTCGTGGAAACAGGTACGCGTGAAATTTCATGTTCATTATTTGTATTAGTTATCGATTTAGTTGTTAGATTATTTGATTGTACAAAATATTATGCACAATGTACAAGTTTTCAATGCACAAAAAACTGGGTTTATGAGTTTACCAGAGGAAAACGCAGGCCATGGGGAGGAAAACGCAGATAAAGGGCTTATCTGCGCAATCCTCTGGGGTTTGCTTAGAGGAAAACGCAGCTAAGGGCCTTTATCTGCGTTTTCCTCTGAGGAAAACGCAGAAATTGCCCTTAGCTGCGTTTTCCTCTGAGCAAACCCCAGAGGATTGCGCAGATAAGCCCAAAGGCTGCGTTTTCCTCCCCAAGGCCTGCGTTTTCCTCCCCATGGCCTGCGTTTTCCTCTGGTAGCTGCTTTGTGGTCGTTTTTTTCCCCGAAAACCTTAATGATTCACACTAACGTTGTTTTTACCGACATTTACAGCATGCTGATAAGACAACGCCACCGGAAATTAATTTGAAAGGCACGGGAAATAAGATACGGGAGGTGGTAGATCGTCTAACACCACCGCAACGGGCAATATTCGCTACCACCGTATTCGCGCCTCATGGCGATGCTCCTGTTGCGAAAGGGGACCCGCTACTGTGCAGTTATATGTTCATGCACGAGATCCGGCCCCAAAACGAAAACGACGGGAAGGGACAGCTTCATTTTTTACTGGGAAATAGCTACCTGTCGTATGGAGCCGAAGAATTCTGTTTGATAACGGGATTAAAATTCGGTCGGGTTGCGGGATCTAGACGGTTAATGAAGAAGGTCCAATCAACATTTGTCGAACGCGTTTTCGGCGAGCGGATGAAACCTGCGGATTTGGCAACGGGCGATCTACACACCGTTATATTACAATCACGTTTTCGTGAACTATCTGACGAGGACGTCGTACGGTGTGTATTGTTATACATTTTGTGCGCCGGTTACCTTTCAAAAGAGAAAAATGAAAAAGTAACCGTTGAATGGCTTTCGGTGGCGGAAAACTTTGACGATTTTAACAGGTAAATAAAATTTAATTTGTTTTATAAAAGAATAGTATTATAGATTACATAAATTTAATAACATTTTTATGTCTATCAGATATCCTTGGGGGACTCAGATATGGGAACATGAATATACACAGTTAAAAAAAATATACACCAAGATCGAAGAACATGAGAAATTGCCTGCTCCCCGAAAAGCAGTAAGGATGTCTGTTTCAGGTTATTCATATCCGTTTAAGGTAATTTGTTTCAGGTTATTCATATCCATTTATAATTTCAAATTTTTGAAGAAAGTTTGATATAATTTTAATATTTTGTCATAGATTTGGATATGGGAAACCATACCGGCTCTCGAGGGTATATTTTGCCGACGGATAAATGAAAATATTCCAAGATTTGCAAGGTGGCAGCAAATAAAGAAGATGTCTGCAGACCAAGTAAAAACTATTTACAAAATAACAATGGTTAGTTTACATTTAAAAATACATATCTCTTATATATATATATATATATATATATATATATATATCTATACCATACTATAAACCATATATAAATTACAACCCCTAATGCATGTTTGTCTTAATTTTTAAGACAGTACACAATTTATTACACACTTCACAAATTATTATACCTACCTTACAATTTTATTATGCATTGCTAAAAAAAACAATAAATTCAGTCATATTTTACAATTACACGCGTGTGTCTCTTGCCCAAAACAAAAAATACTGTGTAGCCCAAAACAAAAAAAAACACTCTCTGACTACCCAAATGCTCTAAACAAGTTATCGAGAAACCCAAATGCTCCCAACATTTGGTTCCGCCTTCCTCTAACGAAGTTACAAGCAGCTCCCGCCGCCGCAGTCTTCTCCGGCAGCCGCCGTCTTCTCCCGCCGCCCCCATCTGCTCCAGCCGCAACTACCAGTTACCCCCTCTACCGGCCGGCGCCACCACCAACATACCTTCTCACCGTTTTTGGATCCAGTGAGCATTTCGATCTAGCCATCACCGCCGTCTTCTCCAGCCGCCCCCATCAGCTCCAGCCGCAACAACTAGTTACCCCATCTACCGGCCGTTGAATATGCACCAACACACCTTCTCACCCTTTTCGGATCCATACTCAATTTCGACAGTACACAATTTATTACACACTTCACAAATTATTATACCTACCTTACAATTTTATTATGCATTGCTAAAAAAAACAATAAATTCAGTCATATTTTACAATTACACGCGTGTGTCTCTTGCCCAAAACAAAAAAATACTGTGTAGCCCAAAACAAAAAAAACACTCTCTGACTACCCAAATGCTCTAAACAAGTTATCGAGAAACCCAAATGCTCCCAACATTTGGTTCCGCCTTCCTCTAACGAAGTTACAAGCAGCTCCTGCCGCCGCCGTCTTCTCCGGCAGCCGCCGTCTTCTCCCGCCGCCCCCATCTGCTCCAGCCGCAACTATCAGTTACCCCCTCTACCGGCCGGCGCCACCACCAACATACCTTCTCACCGTTTTTGGATCCAGTGAGCATTTCGATCTAGCCATCACCGCCGTCTTCTCCGGCCGCCCCCATCAGCTCCAGCCGCAACAACCAGTTACCCCATCTACCGGCCGTTGAATATGCACCAACACACCTTCTCACCCTTTTCGGATCCATACTCAATTTCGATCTACCCATCACCTATCCGATCTATCCATCCACACTCCGATCTAGCAATCACCACTCCGATCTAGCCTTCACCACCCCGCCACAATCTGATTCAGTCAACATCAGTCGCCATCGCTTCCCGGCCGCCAACCTCCTATGAAGAACCCTTCGATCTACCCGTTTTCGGACCACTCCCGACAAGCACCATTCGATCTACCGTCTTCCCGTCTTCCGAACAATGCTTCCCGATCCAGTCAACAGCAGTCGCCATCGCTTCCCGGCCGCCAACCTCCGATGAAGAACCCTTCGATCTACCCGATTTCGGACCACTCCCGACAAGCACCATTCGATCTACCGTCTTCCCGTCTTCCGAACAATGCACCACCAGTCGCCATCCGATGAACAACCAGCAACCCAACCGAACGACGCTCCACAATTGGCGATCCAGGCACCACCACTACCGTCTTCCCGTCTTCCAAATCCAGAATCAACACTCTCTCTTTTTCTATCTCCGATTCGAGAACCAAGCAATCGCTATTGCTCGCCATCCGCTATTGCTCGGCATCGATTGCTACATCGGTATCATACTATACTCGATCTTACCAGGGGATGGTAAGTTTTCAATTGGTTTTCAATTTTGTGCACTATAGCCACCGATGAAAACGGATACCCATTGATGAAAACGGATCATAACTTTTTTCATTTGGTTTTCAATTTTTTGCAGGAAACCCATTGATGAAAACGGATCAGAAACGTGAATAACAGGGATGAAAACAGTTTTCATTTGGTTGACAATTTCATTTGGTTTTCAATTTTTACATTTGGTTGTCATTTGGTTGAATCTGGTCATTGTCATTGTGAATGCATTTTTTGCCATAAATAAGTTGAATCTGGTCATATTATAGCATCATACTTATCTTTTTTGATTCTATTATAGCATAGTACTATTTTTTGGTCAAACTCATTATTGTAATATACATTTTCATCCTCCTTAATTAATGTAATATGTATCTAATTTTAACTTTGTTTTTCTATTTACAGATGCCAGGAGTTCGAATTTCTACAACAGGTTTTCTCAAACCTTTTCACGGTAATATATATTCATTATTTTTCATGGTTTTTGCCATAAGGTGTTTGCATGTTTGTATTTTTTTTTAGTAAATAAGTTGAATCTGGTCATTGTCATTGTGAATGCATTTTTTGCCATAAAGAAGTTGAATCTGGTCATATTATAGCATCATACTTATCTATTTTGTTTCTATTATAGCATTGTACTATTTTTGGGTTAATAGTACAATACTATAATAGCATCATACTTATATTTTTTGTTTCTGGTCATTGTCATTGTGAATGCATTTTTAACAAAGTAACTACTCTTTTTTGTTGCTATTATAGCATAGTACTTTTTATAATAAGGTTATTTTGATCACGATCCTATAATAGCATCCTACTTAATTTTTTGTATAGCCTCATATTTGTACTAATTTTCGGGTTATAGCAACATACTTCTCTTTTTTGTTTTTATTATAGCATTGTACTATTTTTGGTTTAATATTATCATAAGTAGTTTGTTAAATAATGCATCATTCATTTACATTTAACATTCTACCCGCGTAAGTACTTTGTTAAATAAGGCATCATCATTCATTAGAAAATGGTAAACCCCACACCACCCCAATCACTTTAGAAATTGGTAAACCCCACACCCCAATCACTTTACAAATTGGTAATAATTATAATCTTGACTTTTCTAATTTTACCAATACAAAATCGTAAACCCCACACCACCCCAATCACTTTAGAAAATGGTAAACCCCACACCCCAATCACTTTAAAAATTGGTTATAATTATGTCTCTTAATTGTGTTCCACCCACCCCAATCACTTTGAATTTAAATTTCATTCCCGGTTAAACGTACTTTTAATTTAAAATTTTGTTTTTATTGTTAAACCAACCACCCAATAACTTTAACAATTAGTTATAATTATATCCACTAATTTTGTCCCACCCCACCACAATTCAATTTTATTCCCAGGTAAAACCCACACCTCATTAACTTTAACAACTTGTGATAATTATGTCCCCTAATTTAGTCCCACCTCATCCCAATGACTTTAACAAATGTTAAACCCCACACCCCAAAATCTTTAAGAATTGGTTATAATTATAATTAGATCCACTAATTGCGTCCTACCCCACCACAATTTAAATTGATTCTCGTTAA